>JAPDEN010000011.1:0-600000 GCA_027569145.1 Aspergillus funiculosus
TTGCATCGCAGGACCACACAACACTAGGATTCGCACCCCCAGTAGCTTCATCCTTTCTCTTTCCCTTTTCATGCTTAGTTTTGTCGAATTAGACTACCAATATGAATGTTGCCTGAGTTCTTTACAGCTACTGTGACGACTCCCGAGGTGCGGGTTTTGGTGGTGGAGGTTCTGCCGGCGACCTTTGTCAGTCGTCTTTGGTGTGTTTGCACTGCACCAGAACCCGCACCTGATGTAATTAGAATTCCTCTCTTCTTCTCCTATGCTTAGTTTCCTAGATCTAGGCCACCAAAATCAATTGAATGGGCCATGATAGCTAGGACCTGCAGGTCGTCGAGGATTCTCCCAGCAACAACCGCCCATGTGGTGGCTAAGCGAGTCACGAAGCAAGCTTGGTTAGCAGGGCTTGGTGTGTTTGCATCGCAGGCCTGGACCCAAATGTAATTAGACATCCTTTTCCCCTCTACGCTTAGTTTCCTTGTCAAAAACTGCTGACAGTTCAATGAATCGAATGAGTATGACATTAGGCCAGTGTTTCACTCACCATGTCCTACTTACTTATTATCACATTGTCACTACGTCGCCATTGTCGCCGTACCTATTACAGAGGCGTAAAGAAAGTGGCCTGCCTGTAGCCTGCCTGGTAGCTAATGGCTGTACATATAAGTCCGAATTGCTCTGGTCACGAGAAGATTCACCTGATTTGCTCTGTGTAAAGGTTCTACTTGTCGGGTACGAAGCCTGTTGACTAGGTAAGGACGAGATAGGGAATAAGTAGAGCTCTATACGTATTGTAACACAGTACAATGAGACTAGTCCTTGCCCCCCTGATATTACCCGGGGCAAAATGCCTTACTTTATACTATATAAACTTCAAGACCAATCATCATTAACTTTAGCGTTCCTGAAGAGGAAAGCTCTCGCTAATGAGCGCCCTCCAAATAAACGACACAAGAATAAAATCTTTATGTTTACCCGTTATACTTTGTTACAACTACAGTATAACTAATTCTCCTATACATTAGTAAATATCCTCATTCCCCATGTACTTGCTATCGCGCTGCTTGCTGTCTCCCAGCGCCCCGACTGTATTGCAACCCATACTGCGCATCTTAAGGGCGCTTATACACATCAGGATTTTGGTACTGGCTTGGGATTCATCCCTTTGCCGACCTAAGATTGTAGTTCTACTCGATCGTGAGTTTGTTTGAGCTGTGATGCGGGACAAGTAGCTGGGTGGCCTTCGTTATCCACTGCGATTTGTGGGGAAAATCTAAGCTTATCGCGTTAGTACTTTCTAATACTAGGACATAATAGAGGATAGAGGGTATTGATAGGCACTAGGGTGTTTTGGGGGGGGGGGTAACGAGTGTTGGAACTTAGAACGCTCAGTTTGTATATACGCTAGAAACCACTTTTGATTACATTGTAGGGTAATATTGGTGCGCTCTCTTCTTTGATCTCTTCTTTCACATACACCATTCCATGACTTGCGTAACTATTTCTACTATTTTGTCCAGTCTCTCAGCCCTTGGCCATGCCTTTTATCTTTACCGTCGGTTGAAGTTGAGGTAACGAGCCTGTCCACGAATTAGCCTTTCAGTTGCCACGATACGCAACACATCGACCAACCACTAGTAGAGCTAAAATACTTACCGCTACAAGTAGGATGATAATGTTCGACCCGATAAAGGCAGCTAAGATCCCCAGATCCCTCCATCTGTTGTCAAAGTCCATGTTGAACGCATCGTAAAACTGATCCCCAGCTTTGTACGCACAGTACTCGCAATCCTGCGTTGCATTGTTGGCCAGATATCCAAGCCCGCCGTTGTCGAAGAACGCCTGCATGTACTCGCCGCAGGTCTGGCCCGCCGGTGCCTGGAACCGGCTGTACTCGTTGGATCGGCACATTACGGGCAGGTCGTGTAGTTCTGTTGTGACCATTCCGCTGATGATGCGGGTGAACGGATTCAACTCGTAGAACCACGTTCCCCAGAACTTGGGCATCTCGGGTTGTGGGATCATGACGCCGGAGAACAAGCTGAAGAGGGTGCTGAGTGGCGGGTTTATCTGGGAGGCGACGAAGCTGTTTGGAGTAAGGGCTTGGATCATCTGGCCCAGCGTGACGGCAAAAAGTTCGGTGATCAGGATCATGAAGAACTGGTATCCAGCCCGGTCAGCGGCAGATTGCAAGCCCGGGATATAGTATAGCAGGGGGAAGAAAATGACGGCGCAAAGAATGCAGTAGGGAATTTCGGCCATCACCATGGACAGCGTAAAGGCAACGCTTTTGTAAGTCTTCGATGCTGCTTCGCGATAGAAAATCAAACGCGACATTTCATACCGGGGCTCAGTCTGCTCGATAATGATAATTGGGATGATTGTGACGTTGAAAAGCACAAAGATGCGGTACTGCATCGAAGCCCGGGAGTCGCCCAGATGCAGGAATGAAAGACCGGTAACCAAGGCGATGTTGATATGGGTAAAAAGACGGGTGAAGCCGTATTTCCGAGAGCGCCAAAAGACTATGTTGGTCCGCTTGCAAACTGTCTTGATTTGGTGCCAGAGCGGTGTTGCATATTCCTTATCGATGGCGATATTTGTGGCCCCGTCGTTCTGTCGGGCTTCCTCTTTACGTCTGGTCTTGATATCTACGATTTCTCGTTTGACCTGTTCCATCTCAGGAGAGGTCTTCCAGAACTCAGCCCAGTCCCGGTTTCCAAGCTGGCGTGCCTGGCCAGTGCCAATAGCATCCAGCATCCATTCTGCGGGATTTGCATCAGGTGGGCACTCGGCACCATTACGGCGGAAATAAGCTTGTAAAACACTCGAGTCCTTTCCGATATCACCGAAATACACGCACTCGCCTCCTCTCTTCAGTAGAAACAGGCGATCGAAGTTTTCAAAAAGAGCTGAGTTCGGCTGGTGAATAGTGCAGAGGATAGCCTGACCGGCCGCAGCAAGCTTGCGCAGGAAGCGGACGATGTTGAAGGCAGACTGGCTATCAAGCCCGGACGTGGGCTCGTCCAGGAAGAGGAGCATATCCGGTTTTGCGGCCAATTCAACACCGATGGTTACGCGCTTCCTCTCCTCGACTGACAGTCCGCTTTCAGGTGTTCCAATGATTGCATCCGCGAGGTTTTCCAGCTCGAGCAGCGATATGATCTCCTCCACATATGCATACTTCTCAGACTGTGCGACTTTGTAAGGCTGGCGAAGGTCGGCTGAGAAGCGGAGCGCTTCTCTCACTGTCTGCATTGGCTCGTGCACATCCATTTGCTCTGCGTATGAAGTGCCTCGTTGGAAAGACGCGCCGGGCTTCTCACCATCCACCAGGATATCACCGGTAATAACGCCGATGTTCTTTCTCGATGCAAGGACGTCTAATAGAGTCGTCTTACCGGCGCCTGATGCTCCCATCAAGGCAGTCAACTTGCCGGGCTGGACGTAGCCGTAAATGTTGTGCAGCAGTCTACGGGTACCAGACTGCACAGGGACATCGTAGCACAAGTTCTCCCAGGTCAGAACTGACTTGGAAGAGAGGTTGATATTGGGCCCTGGGCCATCCAAACCCTTAGGTTGTCGTGTAGCTCGTTTTTCCTGGAGAGACTCGTTCAGTTTTTTGCGTTCTAGATTTTCCTTTTGGTAAAAGGTGACGGTCTTGCCGCCGGCTTCGAATCGAACAACCTCACCAAAGCACAGATTCATCCCTAAGAAAGTGACGATAAGAGCCATCAGGATACCAAAGTTCCGCCAAAGATCCGCGGGCTTGTAATTGAAAGTTGTCTCCAGATATTTGGCTCCGGAGGTAAAAAGTGTGCCAGATTGGCTACCTGCCAGCGTGCAAACCTGGTGGTTTATATCATTGTATCCTGGGCCACTAGGTATTAATGACTCGCTGGTACAGGTCAGGTTCAAGGATTTAAATTCATTGACCATTAAGCTCGAGAATCCCAGTCCAAAAGGGTTAATGAAGTAAAACCACCTTAGCCAGACTTGCTCATCGGACCACTGAAGAAGATAGCCAGAAGTCAAGATAAAGAGAGTAATAAGTACACAGACGAAGTTTATGGCATGGTCAAATGTCGGAGACAAACAGCCAATGGTTCTGAAAATGACAGTCATGTTGATATACCCAATAAAGACCACCAGAAAGTAGGTGAAAAAGGATCCCGCATCGCGAGCAAGACCGCACATGAAATAGACCATAATACTGAAAACAAGGATCCTGGCAAAGGCAAAAGTAGAATCAACCATGATCTGAGCAATCCAGAGCGCGCTGGGCCGGTAGAAAGTAAACTGTCTGTGTTTGTTCACGAGCGAACGTCCCAGCATCGTAGACGCCAGCTCCGAGAACGCCTGGAAGCCGTTGAAAAGAAAGCTGGCAAAGAGGAAACCGCCCCTTGTAAATGCACCTGCACTAGTGTTAGGTAATTTGTACCAAACAGTTCCAAGGGCAATTGCCATTCCAATGGAAGTGATCCAAGATACAGACAGGGCAAATTTGTCCTGCCATGTTATCAAGAACTGGCGCCGCGCCAAAGCCCAGATCTGCAGATAAAACGGGATCGAGTATACAGAGGACTGCGAGGTGTATTTTCGTTTTGCTTCTCTATTGGCAATCTCAAAGTCATCGTATATTTCTTTCTCATGCTGGATTTGCTTGCGGTATTTATCCATTTCCTGGGTAAGCCTTTGACTGTAGATGGATTTGTCGAAGGCGTTGGCAAGAGCTTCGGGGGTTGAAGGCACATTAGTCGCATCCCGCCCTTCTTTGTACTCTCGCTCAAAGGGATCTGTACATGAGGTAAGGTAGTCAGGAGTGGTTTGGCGAGGCTTTTCTTTGAATCCGAGGCTCTCAAAGTACGATCGAGCCTCCGCCGCAGGACCGAAGAAGGCTTGTCTGCCACTGTCAATCACAAGGACCTTATCAAACTGGCTATAGATACTCTCTGACGCCTGGTAGAGCGAGACGAAAGTTGTTGTTTTATAGATATTCGTCATGATGCGCAGCGATTTGGCAAAGTCAAGGGCAGTCGAGGCATCTAAGCCGCGAGTACTGTTATCCCAGGCTAGGACGGTGGCAGAGGTAATCATCATCTCTGCTATGCTGACACGGCGTTTCTCGCCTCCAGAGACACCTCGAATAAATTGGTTTCCTACGACGGTATTGGCAGTGTGTTCAATGTTAAACATCTTGAGCAACATGTGGATCACTTTTTCCTTGAATTCTTTTTTGGATACACCCATTGGCCTTTTTCCAGGGGTCTTTGTATCTAATGCAAACCCCAGGGTTTGCTTGACCGTCAGGGTAGGCTGATGGACGTCGTCTTCCTGGTTATAGACAGCCTCGCCGCGAAATCTCTTGGAGAAAGTCTCGGCATCAAAGGGCCCGTACAAAACTTCACCGTCCACCCCAGTGTACCCGAATCGTTGGTTTGTGATTGTCTTGAGGAAGGTCGTACATCCTGAACCAGGACGCCCCAGGACGAGAACCATTTCTCCCGCTCGTAGGACGCCCCTGAAGTCCTTGAGGATATTACATTCTTTTCCCTTCTTGTCGTAACCGAGCCAATCCATAACCAACCCTGGCACATTGACAAAGTCCACAATGGCATCCGGAAAGGTCTTGATAATGCTTTTCACGCCGCCAATACCACGAACAGTAAGGTTATCCCAGATTACACCTGCAAGGTTGCGTCAGTCATTGAAAACAACAACAACAACAACAGTATAACAGGTTATCTAGCAATTTAGAAACAACCTTGGGCGTATACAAACCTATGAAATATACTCACTCACCAATATATTTCCTTTTGATCCCAGCCTCAGACTCTGCGGCCCAGTTCCCTCGAAGAGCAGTCTCCAGGTCCCAGGACTCGCTGGAGTCAGTAGAGCTGGAGCTGGCAGTTCGTTCGACATCGGCGATACTGTGCACTCCAGACTTTGACGCTTTGGACGCATGTTTGGAGAGATGATGAGCATTGTGCGAGATCCTGGACAGCTCCCGGTTTAGCTCTGAGAATTCCTGCTCTGCCCTCTTGACATTGACACCAGAATCGTGGGATACTACTCCTTGCGGGTTATTGATTCTGATCCATTCCCGGTTCTCCTCGTAGTGGTCGGAATCAGACCCAAGAGTGTCTGCATCTGATCCACTGTGGGCCACATAAGCCTCCATCTTTTCGACCATAGTGTGTTCTTTAAGTGAGAGTCTCTGCTATAGTGGTCTTATGGTAGAGAAGGAGATAGAGAGATAGGGAAACAAGAGAGAGAGAGAGAGAGAGAGATGGTAATTGATGGAGAAGATGGCAGGACAAAGAAAGCCCAGGGCGAAGAAGAAGAAGAAGAAGAGGAGGAGGAGGAGGACGAGGGGATCAGAGGAAAGGAGGGGGAGGGGAAAAGTAGATATAGCAACAAGGGGAGGCTAATTCGACCCCAAGTAGTAGCAGTAGTAGTGCCCGTAATAGTAAGGTAGGTACTAGTAGTAGACAATAGGTAATACGTAACAGCTTAGAAGGTTATTGCAGGAATCCTGAATTTCTGACTAGTATCATCATCATTCATGCCCAAATGGGTCTACAGAACCCTACATGTTGTACTTCTGTAGTTATATGTACATACTTTGTAGAGAAGACAACTTTTTTTGGTGCCGTAGTAAAAGTCCGATAAACGTGCATTATCCCACTGGTGGCCCACACACGCGGACTCGGTGATTTGCTGGATGCTCCAGCTTTCTCCAACAGCAGACTTTTTTCTTTTTTCTTTTTTTTTTCAGACTAAAACAATCTGTCAGAACCTTCAACTAACTAACTAACTAACTAGTGGACTAAAACATGAATGACTCGATTGGTGCTGGTTAAAGATGCCGGCCGTGTTTTAGTGGTGAGTTACTGGGTTCATTGGGCGCGAAGTTGATTTCTCGGGGGATACTCCAAGTCTAGTCTCCTACTCAGTCGGAAAAATTTTTGCATCAACGTACTTGGACTCTACTAGTAGTGCTCTACTAGACTGTACCAGTGGTCTATACTCCATAGTCTATACTACTCCGAGGCGAGTCTGCGCTTGTCTAGCTTGGTTGAGCCCACAACCCCCGGAAATCCACCAACTTAACCACCTAATAATAATAATAATAATAATACTTTGAAGTTTGGGGTAATAGCTTCAATGTCTGGCGTTCCCGAGATATCGCCTATCGTTCTTTATTATTCTGTTATTATCAATGTCTTCTCCAACATTCTGAATCGTATACTCTGTAGTAGACATCAACGTGGTCATTTCAGACTAACTCCGACCACACGAGTCTTGAATATTGACTCCTCTGCAGTCGGAGGGAGTATGAGCTGAACTTGTGGCAACTGGAAGTGGCAAGTCGGTAGAATCGTAGGATTTGGATAGATTCCTTTCTAGACTGGACTGGACTGCAGATGTTGAAAACAGGTGGAATCCCATCACACCGCATGACTCCAAGGCGTGAAACAGCGCGCACAGACATACCAACAGGGTAATTCTAACCTCCCAAATTCAAGGAAATTATCCCGGAAATTCCGCTCCAGGAGTAGCTGAGCCATCAGCACGTACTTAACGAGAGTAGTGTGATAATTTTTTTTTTTTTTTGCTCTGGTCATGAGATATCATGTTCCCTCCTGTCTAGTGACAGTGGTTCATTATTATCGCCAACCTGCTGTCCTTGCATCGCTACATACCGGATCAAGCTCTCGCATAGTCGATCTAGAACCCATTCTGGCTCTGTCTTCTCCGCCAACAACGGGCTGCGCTCACCGATCCAGTCCCAGTTCAGCACGCCATACTCATCTTCGTCCAGGATGAAACCTTCCTTCCGTTTTGGATCTGTAAACTGGATCATCCGAGTAAACTCGACCCATTCCTCGTAACTGTACTTCTTGGGCTCGCCTTTAAGAGCGTCTTTGATGGCTCTCTGGATGCCAATTGCCAGCTGTTGGGCGAGTTCGAGATTTGACGGCTCTGGGTCCTGGGCTAGGTTTTCGAGAGACATCCCGTGCTCACTCCCACGTGGTATCATCCCCCCTCCACTCTGGCCCTTCTCTAGTTCAGGTGCAGTGGTCGGTGCCTCCGACTGAGGATCTCTGCATTTCTTTTTCTTGTCAGAGAAATACATGAGAAGTCCTGCTAGATGCGGATATCGCGAAAAGAAAGCTCTGTACTGGCCAGACTGGGGGAGAAAAGTCCACGTCGCAAACCAACTAGTCGCATGCTTGTACCCATATACGACAGTGTCGCTCATCTTAGAGATAAGTGTTGTCATCGTCGGCACGGCAAGCAACGACCAGACAATGAAGAAGGGGCGGCCCGCATTAGTTTTCGGTGTAATATCACCATACCCAATGGTCAAGAGGCTGCAGAACCCAAAATATAGGGCATCGAAATAGGTGAGGTCGTCTTCAATAGCCCAGAAAACAACAGCGCCGCACGTCCAAACAATTCCAAAGACAGCCACGCTGGCCATTAGATTCGTCCACCTGCGGAAGCGCGTCGTTTCGTGCTGGATCGCGCGCATCGCATTAAAGCGGTCTTTCTCTTCTCGCATCACCATAAGCCTGGACCGGTTCCCCGATGCTCGTGCAATCGCATGCACAGTGCTTACTATGGGCCTGCGTCGTGAATAATGTTTCTCATACTCGACTTCAGTTCCTGACTCCGATCGCTCCACAGCTGCCTGTCGTTTGCGCTCAACGTGCTTCATTACCACGTTATCGTAGTGAATCTCCTGTGCGAACCTATGGATGCTTGATACCACCAGACCAAGCATTATCATGCCGATCACCGCATAGGGGAACACAAGGCCCCTACCTACAGTGTTCTTGTTGGTAATATCCCCAAACCCCAGAGTCAAGATAGTAATGTCGGAAAAGTACAACCCATCTGCATATGATATGCCAATAACGTTGGAAAAAATGAGGCCACCAATCGCCAGCCAGAATACGAATGCGATTGTTTGCAAAATCAAGGTCCGCTGGTCATCAGTGAGCGCGAAATTCTGCGGGTAATGGCCAAGGAAGTAGCCAAACATGTTAATCATTAAAACAATACAGAGGATGAAATAGAGGACGGCCGATATGACTGCACTCCAGTAAGCCTGAGAGTAAGTTTGATTTGGCGGAACTGGGCTCTCATAGATATGCATCGCGACGGTCAACCCAATCAACTAAACCAGTTGGGTGGTAAATTAGAGTCTGCAAGCATATGTCGCCCAGGCTTCGACAAAACTTACAATAACAGTCGACAAAAGCCAGAGGAAGATAGACACCGGAAGGGCTATAATATAGCGAACAGTGCGCGTGAAATTGCACAGCAGAAAAATGTTCCCTGCTACTCCACACGCAAGCGATGTCGCGTTGAGAGCAATGCACCTAGGACGGTATTATTGTAAGTTAGCAAACACCATCAAGGATAACCTAGGATACCCCTTTAAAACTCCAATGCTCACTCACCATCGAGGATCACTAATCCCCACTTGCACGGGATTCGCGTCCGCACTCTGCTCATCCCAGTGGATGGTGTCCCTCCAGGGGCTCACCAAAGCAACAATAGACATGACGTTTGCGAGAGGGCCTGTCGTAGCAGCCATTAGGGGAATCGCCGTGGACGCAACCCACCAGTCTTGAGGCTCATCGTCATCCGGAGGCCTCATGTGGAACTGACTTCCGACTCGCCCCCAAATGCTGCCATCGCGTTTGCTCGTAATCTCAACATTGCTATCTGTTCGGGACATCGCGCTCTTTCCATATCTTGCAAAATAAGAATCGCAGCCAGTACTTTAAATTCGGTATGTTAATTCTGAGTGAGGATAAACCAGAAAAAAATAAGAAGAAATTTAGAAGAAGGATGGTCCAAAATATTGAACATGGGAAGAAGTTATTTAATGTGAATGTGTTCCGGAGATGGCCCATGTGTCCCGCAGGAGCATGAAATCCATAGGTACCAGAATCTGTAAGGATTAGAAAAGCGCAAGCTCACAGACAAGTACTCGAGAAGGTTGAATCAAGGATCAAGGGGGGTAGAGCGTCATCATTATTATAATTATTAGTCTTCTTTGATGGTTGATATAAACCTATCGAAAGCAAAGTGAGGCGACAAGAAGTGACACGTGCAGATCAAATGGTGCTGGAATAATTTTTATTCCGTGTGGTATTTTTTAGAATAATGCTGGTGTGCCTTGCTTCTAAGGCAGCAATACCCACTCACATGATTGTCGCAAATAGGACTAACGTATTCTGGCAAATAGATGCCTGGTGGCCAACTTTCAACTCCATCGCCTGACGCTTTGGCAACCTCTGGGGAGCAACTCCGTACAGCTTTTTGGAACTCTGATATCGATCATTCCCAGAGCCCGTTGTTGTTTGACGAAACTAGGATCCATGGAGAGAAAACAGGCCCGTATAATGTTTACGAGAAGTGAAATTTCGACATCTGTATCCTGAAGGACTATGACATCGATCTAACAGGTTGAGCTTTGATGGCTGGCAACTGAGGATCCGCTGATTCGGGCTCGTTGATTTGATTATTCTTGAGCTGGCTAAGTAATTTCAAATCTTACATTCATAATTCAACTCTTGAAATATTTTATACTCACTTAATTCGCTGTTACTGATCTAAGCTTATCCTGTAGCTCATGCGAACGGCCATAGACTCTTTAAATCCCCACTACAGGCTGACAGGGAAGATACTGAACATACAATATGGCACATCTTCCCTATCATAATCTTCTCATCTTCGTCTTCCCCCCTTCAATACACTCTGATCCAATCTAGCTCTCAAACGCTTCGAATCAACTGAGCGCTCGACCAAGAAGACGGAAGAAGCCGACTTCTCTCCAAGCTACTGCGCCATTTTCGCGGACAATGGCACGATACAACCACAGATAGACTCTGGGTATCTCGGCACCGGCAAGCTCGTGCCGGCATTCTCTGTTCAGGGATGAATTGGGTTTCCATGCAATCTGTCTAAGTCTGCTTTACTCTTCATCAGCTATGGGAACCAGATTTCGCATCCTATGAGGAGTCCCAGGAACGACTTGAAATAAAGGTTGAAACTGTCGTTGGAAGGATTATTTAATATGGAAATGTCCGTATTATAACCCACGTAAAATCACAGCCTTTAAAAGACCATGATTATTTCCCCTGCTCTTCTGCTGCTTAATCTCAGAATAGTACATAGGAACGTTCCAACTGCGGAAAACATCCTAACGATGAGTTAAGCGATAGACTGTCAAGGATTTGGCATGGAATAAAGACGGCCACATTCTGGTCTACATCAGTTAGGAAGTTTATGATACTTTACTTTCAGAAACAGAGACAGAAACAACGCATTTCGTATTTGCGGTGTAAGATAACTAGGGGGTCCTTTGCGCAGCTAGCCGAGGTTACATGACTGATCACATGACCACGATGCCTAGGTTGACTACTCTATTCAAGACACGAGCTGTTCATGAATGATGATTACTTACGAATCTCTGTTCCACGGAGAGGGCAGCTCCGGCATGGCAAAGGGTCTTGAGCCCGGAATGCAGGCTTTCCTGACTTTTAGCTGCGGGTCTCAAACCGGATGGCCGGAACCCCGCCCTCCGCGCTGGAAAAGGTGGAAGTCCTTGCGGTGAATTCGGGAAGCCGTGCGAGAATGGAAAATGACGTAGGGCGCAATGTTGGTTCCCCAGGCTCTGCCACCCCCCGGCTGTGACGATCTTCTTTTTGACCTTTGGAGTTTGGATGGATGGAAGCGAAGGGACCCGCGAATAATCGCAGTTATAGCTTGCAAATATGGCTTCTATTCCTTATTATTATCATCTGTCATCTCCAAGCCTGTGTTGAAATCGCTGTCTTAAATACTCCCCCAAGGATAGTATCGTAGCGGTAGGCCTAAGTTAAGTCGGTCTCAATCTTGTCGCAGGAGTTTAACATCCACCCTCGACCCACAACTGGCCACTTGGGATACAACAAAGAGTGGGTAGGTTGCCATCCTTGGTGGGACGCTGGCCTTTATAATGTGGACGAATCCTCGACATTCCCCTTGATTTTGAACTTTGAAACCATCATTATTCCAGAAGAGAGATTCAACCTCACCTTCTACCGCCGTATCTTCCACCCCTCACAAACGACTCTCTTTCGAGAGCCATAATCTACATAAGCACTCTATATACAGCTATCGCCACCTCCGGAAACCATTATGTCACGAACTAAAGTCCTACTGATCGGGGCGACGGGTGAGACCGGGGGTTCAATTGCAGACGGCTTGCTTGAGAACCCAACTTTTGTAAGTTGCTCCAACACTGCCTACTCTGCTATCGTTTTATAAATAACTTCCCTATTTCTAACCCTATCCCGCTGTCCTTTTTTGCCCTTCGCTGGTATAGGAAATTTATGCCCTCGTTCGACCTCGATCCATTCTGAAACCTGCAGTCTTAGCCTTGCAAGAACGAGGAGTTCATATCTGCAAGTGCGACCTCAAAGCTTCAGAGGAGGAACTAGGAGAAGTTCTAGCAGGAATTGACGTTGTGATCAGCTGCGTTGGCCCTGCAGATCAACAGGATCAAATCCCTCTTGCCAATGCAGCAAAGAAGGCCGGCGTGAAGCGATTTGTTCCCTGTGGGTTCATCACAGTGGCTCCACCAGGCGGGATTATGTGGTTGAGAGACGAGGTAAGTTGTCAGACCATACATACTACTCAATACGCACCCCAAGGCTCCTCGGCTAAAGGCTTGTTTAGAAAGAAACAGTCTACAATCATGTCAAGCAACTCCACCTTCCCTATACTATCATCGATGTTGGTGTCTGGTACCAAATTTCATACCCCAGACTCGAGTCCGGAAGGCTGGACTATGTCTTGACAGCGTCCACCAACGAGATTGTTGGGGACGGCAATACACCCATAGCTTTGACAGATTTGAGAGATATCGGGCGCCACGTTGCTAGAATTATTGATGATGACCGCACACTGAACAAAATGGTGCTTGCATACAATACCGTTTTGACCCAAAACCAAATCTTCGATCTACTAGAGGAAATCAGCGAGGAGAAAATCACACGAAACTACGTAAGTAGTGAGACCTGCTGCATGTATAATTCGATCGCCCGCTTATTTTTCTTTTATAATTACAGATCACAGAAGAGCTGGTTCAAAGCAGAGTTGTTGCCTCTCGCCAATCAAGCGAAACCTATCCCTTTGACCCCGTGAAATTCATTCCTCGATTCTTGGCTGAGTACGCGCTGTCGTGGGGTGTCCGTGGCGACAATACCCCGGAATACGCCAAGTACCTTGGTTATTTGACATCCAAAGAGCTTTACCCCGACTTCATAGCGACCCCATTCAAGGTCTATCTCGAGTCGTTGGTCAAGGGCACCGCAAAGGGCATCTATACAGACCGGACCATCTCCAAGGCCCAGCAACGCATGTTCCCACGGACCGAGTCTACCGATTCTTTGCATGGCCGAATGTTCCCTCGAACTGAGTCTAGCGACTCTCTATCCATGACTCGATAAAGCATGTCCTCTTATTGTATTATTGTATCTCCGTTCACTTTGCACGTTTTTATTATTGAGTATTTATCTTTTTTTCACGGAAGAGACATGAGATGTCAGCTCTTTCACATGTGATACTCTCCCGGCTATGCTCATAGATGTACGCAATGGGAGTTGAATATACCCTATTATCCTTCTTCTTCTTCTTCTTCTTCTTCTTCTCACACTTTATGCAATTCTCTTAATTGGCTAGCAATGAATTTATAAGGCTCAGGTCCTTACATTTCATACCGTGATTATTTACTCTTACCTACTCAGCAGAGGCGCTTGACCCGCTCAGAGCTCAGGACAATCACAAAACAAGGCTGTGTCTGATCCTGCGCCTCGTATTGTTTCCCATGTCGTTGATAGGCCTATGCCAAGGTAAACCTGGACAGACACTAATCAGCAGCAGCAGCAGCAGCAGCAGTAGTGGTGGTGGTGCTCTGGGCAAAAAGCCAGCCTCGGCGGCAAGAGAACCAACAGGACTCGGGCCACCTGCACCCATCCTTATTATTACTACCTTAGTATTCCTCAGCCATTCCCCTCCTCCTCCTCCTCCTCCTCCTCCTCCTCCTCCTTCTCCTGCTGCTGCTGATGCTGATTCCCCCCTCTTCCTGGGTTTGCTTCTTCGAGTTATTTGTCAGCGCTTGCTTTGTTTTTGCTTTTTTTCTTTCTGTCTCTTTCTTTTATAAGTTATCCTGGCATTCGCTTGCAATCATGGAGAATCCGTGAGCGACTCTTACAGGGCAATCCACCCCCTTTGTTTACGCTGCCGCTGCTTTCCCCGCTCGACGGAGGTTCCCAACGACTTGGAACAAAATAAACTAATAGAGACTGGGTTATTTATTCTATTGCAATCTTATCTTCGTGTTTACAACAATACATACTACCACCTTTTTTTGGATAGAAATAGAAACATATCGCCCCGAGGAAATGACGAGCAGAAAATGACTTTCCAGCGAACCCCAGTGAAAAGCGGCCAGGAATTGTCAAGGATAATCGACTCGCTTAACGACCAGTTTTCCCTGGAGATTCCGAATCCGCGGTATTTCTCGCCGGGCGCTCACCGCGACGATACGACGCAATGGCGGAGCTATCGCGGGCTCCAGCGGCTCTACTATAGTCAGAATATAGACCTTTTCAAGGTCCTCAATAATTTCGAGGAATGGGTGTGTTCCCGGAATGCGTCGGATGCCATGATGTTTTGGGCGAAGAGGGATTCGTTGCCAGCGGCTGCAGCAGCGGGCGGTAATGGCCGGGCGGTTATTGCGCAACACGAGAGGGAGGAACGTTTGGCTTATTTGGTGCGATTGATTGAGGATGAACTGTATCTCTTGAGTAAAGGATCATTTCCCAGATTTCGGGGTATTAGTGGCGATGATAAGTCTCCGGCCTGGCCGTCTCCAGAGCTGGCCACTACATCATTGAAAAGGCGACTGTCTGGGGACGAGTCTTCGGAAGAATTCCAAACCGCTCCAAACTCGCCAGTTAAGAGTTCCGATGCGGGACAGCTGGCTTTCATAGAGGTAAATGAGGTTCATGGACCGAGCATGGAGAACCCTACCCATGGGTTCACAGCAGCAGCTCCCGGATCCGAGAAACCAATCCATGTCCAAAAAGCACCAAAGACTGTGGAGGCGCCAAAGAGTACGTCGAGGTTCGTTGATCGATTAACAGCCGTCTCGGACAAGGTGCACCGTTATGACGCGCCGACCTCTGCGCAGAATGGGCCAAATGTTAGTTTTTCTACTGTCGCGACTGACCCAGTTTCGTCCGCTTTGGATTCCCGTAACATCCGGCTTCAAACGTCCTTTAACTCGACAGTTACATTTGCCACAGAGCCAATAGCGGATTCTGAATCCGCATATGATGATTCGGTGGTTGCCCACATGCTCAGCGAAGAAGCAACCATTTCCCGGGATTTCACTGCCACCGGGGAATCCTTTGAAGAACCACGTTACTCTGCGGAGGGAGAAATAATGGAAGAAATTCTCCAACACGGTCCATTTTCATCCGAACACTCGTTGCCGCCTTCAGTGCCTCTTCTGTATCGCTATGAGCTAGAAAGAATAGGCCGAGCTTGGAACGTCTCCCTGAACCGCATGTTGGCCGGCGACAGCATATCCTTCGTATACGACGGCTTTTGGAAGTGGATTGAAGGTCACAACCAACGCGATGGAAAGCCCATACCTGAAAAATCATCGCGTAAAGCTTGGGATGCTGCTTCTGGATCCTTTAAGACAAGCAAGCACTCGGAAGTTGTTGTCCTAACTGGTGATCTTGACTGGTGCACCAAATCCGAGAAGGGTATTCTGAAGCTGAATTTAAATCCCCTGAAGACAGAGAGAACCTGTCGCTTCCACCGCCGCTTTGGATCCGATAGATTCCTCAGTCTGACAATACCTGCGCCTTCCCGACCACCAAGCCATCTTCGGCTCCCAGAGCATCCCGCACTCCTGCGTGAGAGCATAGCTTTGTGGCTGACTCGAAATATACACCGCTGTTTAGGAAGGATGTGGAAGCCGTTCTTTGTGGAAGAAGTGAAGTCCAAACGGAAAATAAAAGCAGAGCCGAAATTTAGAGTTGACTTCTTTGCTATCGATGGCTTTGACTTTCAACACCGATTCCGCGACTCTCCACTTCTAGTCTCGCCGAAGAATGAGACTTGTGTGAACCACACTCCAATGAGCTTAGAGTCCCTAATTGAATGGCATATGGGCTCTCAAGCAAACAGGAATCAGACGAATCTCAAGCTGTTCCAGCGAATATCTCTAGGGCTCTCCAAGACTTTCGCTACCGTTTCGTTGAAACCTAAACAGGTTCTTTATCTGAGGGATGTTCCAAACCACCGTGTGATGAACGATGGCTGTGCGCTCATGTCCAGAAAACTTGCTAATCAGATTTGTGATTCTCTGGGAATAACTGGAAACACCCCTAGCTGTTTCCAGGGAAGAATTGCTGGTGCCAAAGGCTTGTGGATGGTCGATGCACATCAGTCGCAAATCACGGCAGATGGCGATGATGTGTGGATCCAAATATCTGACTCCCAGTTGAAAATCAAGCCACACCCACAAGACTGGCAGGAACCAGTAGACGATGAGCAGCTAACATTCGAGGTCGTGAAATGGTCAAAACCACTCCACCCTGTAGATCTAAACATCCAACTACTCGCTATTCTCGATCATGGGGGCCATGTTAAAGAGTATATTGCGGACCTTGCGCGGCTTGGGATTCGAGCCGTATCGCAGGATTTTGAAGAGGTCCTCAAGGCCAACAGCCCAATCCTTTGTCGCAGTCTTGCCCAAAAGATCAAGCCGACAGGAGACAGTGGTACTGGATTCATAATGCAAAATGTGAGGCGCTTAGAACAATGGATGACAGACGATGTCGAGTCCATAATCCGATTTGCGGAAGCCGGCTTTGCACCCCAGAGCTTTTACCCCCTTCGCAAGCGACTGGGAAGATGCCTAAGGAGCCTCCTGGAACGGTATGTAGAAGAATTGCGTATTGAGGTACCCTTATCCACGTATGCCTTTTGCATTGCGGATCCTTATGGGGTTTTGAAAGAGGACGAAGTGCATTTTGGCTTGTCGACCAACTGGCGAGATGAGCATGGCCAATTCGAAGACAACCTTCTAGATGGAATAGACGTCCTTGTTGGCCGGCTTCCCGCCCATCTTCCTTCTGATATCCAACGACGACGCGCCGTTTGGAAGCCAGAGCTTCGTCACTTCAAAGATGTCATTGTTTTCCCTACCACGGGAGAAATCCCGTTGGCGGATATGTTGTCCGGGGGTGACTATGATGGCGACACACCGTGGATCTGCTGGGACCAGAATATCGTACAGAATTTTTATAACTCCAGTCCGCTTGGCGAAAACGAAAGCTGCCCTCCAGAGTATTTCGGTCTCACAAAGCATTCCGTCCCAATGCGGGAAATTCAGTCAATGGACGAATTTCTCGAGAGTTCCTTTACATTCAACCTGACATTGTCAAATTTAGGCCGCTGTACAGTCGAACATGAAAAGCTATCCTACGACGAATCAATTGACTCAAAAAATGCCAAGGAACTCTCTTGCCTACTCAGCCACTTGGTTGATGGCCGCAAGGGAGGCGTACACCTTTCAGAGGCTGCGTGGCAGCAATATCGCAAGAAAATCAGCCCCAGAGTCCGCGAGTTACCCGCGTATAAAAATGCCGGCCGAAAGCACAATCGAAACAATATCATCGATTATATTCGATTTGACGTGGCACGTGCAGAGCGGCACACCGTGCTCAAGCAACTAGAAAAGTCATTTCCGGAGGCAGAAAATGCTCGTAGCCGGGATGAGGACCTCATCCGGCCCTGGAACGAGGCTCGCGAAAAAGCAGAGGTAGACAGACGCGAGGGCGACGGGTCGCTGTATGCAGCATTGAAGAATACCGCAAGGATAATAGACGGGTTATATGCTAAATGGAGCCGCTCGCTATCTGGGGGGGACAACTCCTTTTCCCCGCTTGCCCTGGAGGCAGCCGAAGAGGCCCGCGCCATCCCACCACCAACCGGAGTCCACCCGATGATTCAAGTTTGGCAGCATAGCGAAGCCGCATGGCTTGAAGTAATGGCATCGTACACATACAAGAAACAGTCGCAGTCAAGTTTCGTCATGCACGCGTTCGGCGAAACGCTCTGTCGGATAAAATGCAGACATCTATCATCCCGCACGGTAACACACGAGATTCTGGCGTGCTATCGGGTCAACCGGAAGGTGATTGCACGGCTCAAGACCCAAGATGTGGTGGAAGACGAGGACGGAGAGGAAGGGAGTAGTGAGTACGATGGTCATGAAGCTATTGAAGCGATGCTGTATGGGACGCAAGGGGTAGGAGGATACTATGACCCTGACGATGGGTTATCTGTGGAATAACACATAACATACATACGTACATACATACCTAGGGATAACTGTAGTTTACCTGTGATTTGGATTTCAATAATATCCTCCTGTACCGATCCATGCATATGAATTCCTAAAATCAGGTACAATTAGCAGTATTAGAAGTAAACTTGAAGTTGCTACCTAGTAGTAGTTACCTGAGGCTTAGCTCCTTCCTATCCGGGCCCGGCAGCTCTGACGTCCAAAGACAGCAGGCGGTGTATCGGGTCATTATCTCCGATCACATGCCAGACTCCTCCGCCCGATTGAGTTTCGGGGATTCTTCGTGACGAGTTGGAGTCAATTATTATTATTTCATTATTATTACGAATATGATGGCGACCGGTTTTGGTTAAGTAGTGCGAGTTGGCCGGTAACCGGACCCGGGAAGGAAATCGAGAGGTAGAAGAAGCTGGTTCAGCCCCAGCGGATTATGAGCTGCCTGGTGTCCTATATGCAGCCTACTGCTAGGTCGTAGGTAACTAACTACCTATAATAGGCTATAAGGAAGAACTATTTGCTTCTATGGATAATATTCTTGCGTCAGTGAATTAGTAGTAGTAATAATACCTGATATTCTAGATTATGATAAACTGGATACTTATCCTAAACCCTGTTCTAACGTGGTAAGTAAAACAACGCTTGGCAAGTAAAAGACATGACAAGTTACTAAGTCTTGTTTAAGTATTGTTGTGAGCTAGAAGTGCAGGTAATACTAGAGAACTGCTGTTAGATTACAGATCCAGAACATCCTAATACTCTTACTAGCATGGCTAGCCTGGCTTACACTTTGTATTCCCAGGAGAATATTCATGAAGCTGTTACAGTATGTTAATTAGATAGAAAAATGTAATAAACTTTATAGTTGATTACTTGGGCCTTCTGGTTTATTAACAACCTAATAAACACCATCCTCCTCTTTGACTGGGACATGGTTAGCCCAAAGAAGATATTACATAAGATATTTGCTTCTCTGCTGTTGTGCTTAAAGCTAAAGGAAATGAAGAGCTCCTTTTCTCTTACCAGGATCCTGTACAAACAGGAACTTCTTTAAGAGTATGTTGGCTTCTTGGGATAGTTCACTTGTGATGCGGGAGCGTGACTTGCATCAAGCTGACTGAGGATTTTGATAAACATGAAACTTATCAATGGCTATATATCTTAAAGTCGAACCTTGACACTCTGGGAGCCATACATATAAGGAGACAGCACCTCATTCCAGATATCCTCCCCTTTCGTATAGCCAGGTTGATCTGTGTAGAAGAACCCGGCAAGGACAGATCGGGCCTTATCCCAGTTCATTAAATCAAGATAAACAGCCATATCCCTTAAACAGCCCACAAACCAAGAATGACATTTATATCCCTGAGATGCCATTGCTCCAAAAAAAAGAATCCAGAAGAGTAAATCTGGCGCAGTCTGCTGAAAATATGCAAGCCTGGGAATTAAGCTTTTTCTGAGATTTTCCACAATATACTGCATTACTGGGAAGTTTCCAAAGTGCCAGACGCGTAGGTAAGCGTATATGATTAGCGTGTGACGTAGAGGGTCATTCAAATCATTATTTTGGGGTATGTATTCGAGAGAGAGTAGATGATGTTTTAGGATATTAAGAAGATCCTTATCAGTTCGCTTGACAAGACTAGATCTTATTGTTGCCATTTCAAAGTACACAAAGAGTTTGTGACAGGCACTAATAGCGTTCTTCATTATTGAATCAAGCTCTGCATACCAGGGAGCCTTGCTGAAGCGAGTACCAAGAGAAAATAGTGAAACAGGTAGCAGGTGCGAATATGCAGAGCTCCTAGTACTATCACAAAATATCTCTGCTTCATCCAGGACTTCATTACGAAACCTGGGCAGGATGGGAAGACACGGTTTTGAATTATGTAGTGCCGCAGTTGAAATATCAGCCCTGTCAATCGTCAGAAATATATACTAATATTTCAGATTGAAGGATCTTGTACTGGTAAACTGGTGCAAGTGTTGTATATTGCAAACTCTCTAGGCCACCTACTAGTTTAATTATGGTATTGAGCCCTCTCATATGTGCCTGTGATGCCGTAAACTGCGCGTTAAGCGCCTATTCATCTTAGAAATTAGACTTGTTTTCCAAAACCTTGAGTGACTAAGATCTAAAGGACCACAGCAACCAGGTTTAGGCTGGCCACGGATATTACAGGTGGAAATATCACATATCTCACAATGTGCCATGACAGATATACAGTGTATAGTTGACTCTGCTGCTGCTGTAATAGGGTCTTGAATAAGCTTATTTATGCAATTAATGGCTTCAATCCGAAAATGAATAGTATCTTGTGATGCCTTTCTAGTAGTTAGTGCGGTAACTCCATGAGTAGTCTCAAGCATCATTCTATTGCCAGCTGCCAAGAACAACCCTATATAAAGAAGAGCTGGTAGTGTAGTAGCTGTCTGAGCCCATAAAATGCCCTCTAGAGCCCCATCCAGGGGGATAACAGCCGGGGCTAAATGCATAACAACTATCAGGTTTAATCAGCATGGGCTTTTGTCTCAGATATATGGAATATAGAAAAAGAACATACAATGATGAAAATACATATTCATAGAATCTGTCATAGCCACTGAGCTGGTACTAAAGGGATCTACATAGCCTTGGCCCAAGTATCCTGTCAATGCCCATTTACCCTGCCTTGTTGGGGCGTGTCTGAAGCTCTCCTTGGCTGCAGCTTTTCCATGATGCTTCCTTATATATTGAACATATTTCAGCCTCTCTGCAGCTTCTTGCTTCCTTCGTTGATGAGCAAGCTTAGAAAGAAATGCCTTCTTTTCTCTTCCAACCCCGAACTCCTGTGACACGTCATCCTGGGTATTGATAAACAAGAACCTGCGCTCCTTCTGTGCCAGGCTAGGGACAGAAGGTATAGTGGTTGGCTCAAGCGATGTTTCTTTTGGGAGAAACCCGGACTCAGGCGCAGAGAAACCTGATCGAGACTCCATTGCAAAAAGTAATAGAAGCAGTAGTATTGGGAGGGTTGAGATTCTTCTTGAAGGATGCATGCACTAGGGAAATGACGGAGTTCTATTTCCTATCTGGGAGGAAAGAGGTGGTCGCTTAGCGAGTCACGTGGCCACCCGTGTGGCGCTAAACGCAAACGGGTGCCTACTATTTCTAAAATATCTCTAACAAGCTCTTAAATCTGATCCCCAGGGAGTGTTGATCATGACGGATATCGCATCTCCAGCCAAAAAAGTCCATACAAGAAACAGATCATCTCATCTAAGTCTGAGATTAATTTCCAGTATAGCACCAGGTCAACATCAATATGCTAACAGTATCTTCCATGGAGTGACTGGTAAGTCTTTAACATGGGATGAGGGTAAAGAGGGTTTGCCTACCTACCCCAGTAGAGATAGGTATTGTCTAAATTTTGCTGGGTGCTATCAGAGTACTGATTTTATTAAAGGTATAATATATCCAGGACCTCTGCCTGGGCCAAGTAGTATTCCAGAGGCAGCTGGCCCTCATTTTTAGGGAGTTATTATCAGCATCAGAATCCTCATCATCAAGTTCAGGGTCAGTGTTGGAGTCGCTGTCAAATTCAATATCCAAAAAGATCTCACTTATATTAGAACTTGCATTGTTATCACTCTGACTCTGCTTCTTGTCATGTTCAATCAGTGAGAATAAAGTAAAAGTAAAGAGGTTGAGAATAACAGTGCCTACAAGTGATAAACTAAGTTCGGAAGAAACAGAGAGAAAATATGAAAGAGAGAATAAAGCAAGAAGAAATATAATAGTTAGTATATGTTCTGGAACTGAAGAGAACATAATGATTTAGAAAGAAAGAAAGATAGAACTATTTTTAGCTTCTTCTGCTATAACTGTAACTGCAGTAAAAGCAACTTGCTAGATAGATAATTTTAAATAGAATGTAATAAAGAGCAGCTTCTTTAAAATCTTAGCATCAGAAATCAAAAATCATGGCCTTGCGGCGTGGAGGAAAGTGCCCGGCCGTGGGAATACACGCTCTTGATGACAAGAAAGGAGCTGGTTAAAGGGAGATTTAAAACAGCTGCCGAGGTAGCCATTTCTAGCGGTCTTATAACCGTCACATTGTTAAATGGAGCTAAGAGAATGAATATTACAAGAAGCATAGTTCAGACATGCTAGGTACTACTAATGACACCACGACACTTGTTGGGGACGCCTTCGGATAAGATACGGAAATCCATTTCGCTTGCTCTTCACTTTCCCAGTTTCAGAATCTCTGCTGCTATCCTCACATCCCTTTTGTTATTTCCTTTTAGCCGCCGTCCGGCTGTTCAGCGTAGGCCAATATATTTCCTTGCTGGTCAGAGGTTAAAAAAAGGGAAAAAAATCTTTCACGTGAAAGTCCCCAACATCCAGTCAAAACTGTAGTCCTGCGTTCAACAAGGGACCGCCTCCATCCTCGATCAAACCTTCCCCTCCAAGAAAGAAACGACTTGAGGTCTCCAACCTTGAAGGCTCTGATTATCGCTGCCTTTCTATAAGCTGAAGTTTGCCCCAGGGCAGCTATGGACCGTTGTTCAGACGGTATTGCTACCCTCAACACCTCTCTCTCTGTTGTCTCCGTCCGAGACGCCACCCCTCCTCACCCTACTGCTGCTACGTCGACGACGACCACGACCACGACTCGTAGTGCCTCAGCCACTTCTTTCTCAACGTCACTCACCAATTTATCTCACCCTCCTTCTGTCTCGTCTACCTCCCAGCATGTTTCCTCCATGATGGAGGTGGATCATACAACCGTGACCGAGGACCGTTCTCGTCGTGCTACCAGTGTCTTGTCTATGGATGACATCGAGGCGGCTCAAGCACTGGAAGGACTGCGTGCAGGTATTTCCTCCTTATAATTATTATTATCTTATCCAAGTGCTTTGTCAACTGGTTTGTCGACTTGCGCTTATACTTTGTCTGCCTAGATTTCGGCCCATCTCCCAGAGCTTCGCAGCAGACGCCCGTGAACCCACACTCCAAGCCACAGTCAGAGCCTCTTCTGTCACTTTTAACTTCCACGCATCCTCTGATTTCCTCGGCAATTAATGGATCTGTTTCTGCCTATACCTCGTCCAAATCTTACTCCCCTCGGTTTAAGTCAGGTGCCGAGTTTCTCGAGCGCAACATCGGTTCTCACGTTGCCAATACCGTTAACAGTGTCGGTCGAAAAACGGGTGTGGAGAGTGGCCTGCGCTGGGCTTTGCAGCGACACGCATCGACCTCGTCGGATCCTGATCGATCGAAGCGCCGTAAAGTGAGTGGCCACAAGCATCCTACCGAGGGAGATATCGAAAAAGGTCTAGGCGACGGCATGGATCTCAAGCAGACGTCCGCTACTCCTGATCCGTTTATCAACGAATCTCTGCCGCCGTATGATGATGAAAAAACACCTAATTACGATGATATTGGTCGACAAGACTCAACCCGCCAGCCCACTTGGCAAAGTCGGCTGATGATCTCAACTTCGGGGCTTGGGGTTGCTATGAGCGAGGAATCGCTTCGGAGTTTGCAGTACTGTTTAACCTGGTTGCGATGGGCCAATGGAAGGCTGGGAAAGGCAATTATCGCTCTGCAGGAGACCTTGAATGAATGGGACGCTTTAGGACACGGGAGCGGTGACCCATCCGACGATCAAACCTCCAACCAAACGCGATTGTCGCAGCGTATTCAAGCTGTCAAGCAGGATGTGCTTTCCACCTTGAAGCAGGTGGTAGATATCGTCTCAAAGTATGCTGGTGGAGCACTGCCTGAAAATGCGCGCCATCTGGTTCGCCGACATCTTACCTCATTGCCGCATCGTTTCCAGGTCGCATCGACCTCCTGCGGTGCGTCAGACGAATCTGCCTCAGGATCCGACGCCACTGCTGGCGCTCGTCGCATTCTTGTGCTTGCACAGGAGGGTCTTGATATAATGTCGCAGGTCAGCGGTGTCGTCAATGACACTCTTGTCAGTGCCGAGCACTGGTGCGAGAGACTGGGGCGCAAGCGTCCCTCCGATAGCAAAAATGTGAACGAAGCCCAACAACCTAGGCAGCGCAATGGGCCCTATCTCTCGGATGTCAAACAGCCTATTCCAGAATATCCCCAGGATGCCCCCATGACAGGGGTGGAGAAGGTGTGAATGCTGGACGTTGCGCGTCCAACCCGCTGGAATGCCACGTTTATCTTCGTCTATAGTTGACCACAGCAGGCACTGAGGGCAACATTGGCTGTGCCAATCATGCCAGGATCTAAGCTAACTTTTATACCCCCCGCCCCCGTCTTTTTTATCTAGTCAATTATCTCAAACGACTCTTCAGAGCAATTTTGCAGCGCGATACAAGTTGTCTTCTCGTTTTCTAATCTGTTTTCTTATTTTCGGCTGCTCTTGGAGTGTACGAAGAGGTGGTGTACATTCTATTATCGCGTTATAGATGTCTAGTCGTCTATAATACACTCGGTTCCGTTCTACATTCTTGCCTTATTTGTCTATGTCTCAGTCAGTCTATGATTCGTCGCATTCCCATCTTCTTGTACCTAGGTACTTGGGCAATATTCTTCTTGCACGAATGGAAAAGCTGCAGTCTCAACCTCCCACCCTCCCATTAAAAGATCCTTCTCCTCCTCACCCATTGCATCCAAACCCACTGCATCCATCTCCTCTCCCCCTCCCTACTCCGAAACAGCCCCTCTCCTCTGCCCCCGAACCGCCCGGTCTGAATTCCAAGATACCAAAATGTCCTTCCACCGGCCAATCTCCGTCTCATCCAGCTCCCGCGAAACAGAAACAGACCTCCTTGTCCTCCTGCACAGATGACGCAAATAAACCCAGTCGTTGGGCTCATACCACGCGAAATTGGCCACGCGTTTTCGTCTTGAATGGCAATCGAGCTCATATCCACATCCACAGGCGAAGGTTAGAGGTAGAGGTAGAGATAAACCTCGGGATGACTGTTTTGGTATGGTTGTCTCTAGCATAATTCCGGGGTTGTCGGCTTCTTTCTCTTTCTCCTCTTCCTCCTTCTTCTCCTTCTTCTCCTTCTTAGATAAGTATCTTTCTCCTCTCTTGCAGAGGGGGAGGGCGGAGTAGAAACGGGGAGGGAAGTAGGAATTGCGATTATACTGCGCCATTGGGAGGTGTACAATTACCTAGATGGATTTGGGGTTCTTCTTCTTCTTCTTCTTCTTCTGGGTTGTATGGAGCTGGTATGTTGTGTGGATGAGGTGGGTTGAAGGGATACTTATACTTATACTTGTATTCGTTTTATCTACCTATATACTTAATTTACTGCTAGGGTGTATATAAAGGATTGTTCTGCTTTGTCTGTTGTTTGTATTCAAGATTCGGGGTGGTTGTTCTATGGTCTATGGTGTGTAGGGGATGGTGGTAGGAAAGGTCAAGAAAGGGGTATTGTTCTTTCAGGTGTCGTTTTTCTTTGGGAATTACCTGTGTAGTATACTGGGAGAACTCTGGATATGGGCGTTGAAGTTATAGTTGAGGTAAGGGTGGTCTTTGGTTTATTTTAATGTGGTATTAGTACTTTGGTTAGATATAATCTGCATCTATATATATAAAATCTAATAGTGTAAAAGTATTAGCCATATCTTGGTAGTATTTACTGTTTTACAACTGCATAAACACTAAAGGGTATGTGATATTTCTATATAGCAGTAGTTCAGTGAATGCCTCAGATGAGGTTATATATATGCATTCATACATGCATAAATCAAGAGACGTCTGTAGGATTCCAAGTTATTCAACCACAACACTACCTCTTACCAACCATGTCCCAACCATTAGTTATTACCTTCTTCCCTGCCCTATGTCTCTTGTCTTCGTTCCTGTTTATGGCCTGTCTACACCGCAAGAGAATCGCAGAGACTCTCTCCCGATGTCTCCCCGGTCGGCCAACACGAGGCACTTACACCCACCTCGACAAAAGCCAAAGCCCAAACACATCCATAGCAATGTACACATAGCCATCCAAACAGACCCCTAGGAAATTCTAATTCAAATTTACTGACTTCATCAACATAGATCTGAACAAGTCGAATTGACATCCTGCGACAGCGATAACAGCGACAACAGCGACAACAGCGACAACAACGACAACAACGACAACAACGATTCCACAATCAACACCAATGACGACATCCCCGCAGCAAACCCAAGAAGAAAATCTACCCCTCTTTCAAAATACTTCGATCCCGAAACCTCCATTCTCATCGGACATCTCCTGGAGCCCGCGTCCCCACCGCCGTCGACGTGGGAAGAGGAGGAGGACCTCAACGGACAAATCAAGCTTGGGAGAGAGCGTAGAGGACCCGTTGAGTGGATACATCGTTTTGTTGATGTGGCTGTTCGGGGGTTTGAGAGGTTGCATGCATGATTGAAATAACGAGCGGTGTGGGATTTTCCTCCTTTTCCACTCCTCCTTCTCCTTCTCGTTCTCCTTCTCGTTCTTATCCTATTTCTTCTTTTTCTGAAGCTACTCTGATTTAACTATGTATGCTTCTTTGCTTCTTTGCTTCGTTCGGAGATGCATGAGATAAAGGGGGGAGGGAAGGAGGTCTGTTACACGGCCCCCCGTCGATGCTCTACTACTACTACTCGTACTACTCCAAGTCATACCTAGGTACTCGGAGTATGTACATACTAAGGTACATACTAAGGTACAAGAATTGGTACTATAATAATAGGGCGGCAAGAGTACCCTGGGCTGATGGGCATCCAAAAGAGATCATGCGGCGCAGTCTGCAAGGCTTTGTTGGCATCTCGTTGGGAGTTGAACTTTGGAACCTTGAGAGTTTATAGCAGGAGTAAAAGTAGTTCCTGAGCCAATACCGTCGGGGCCTGGGCCACGCCACAATTTGGGTAGATCTGGTGCTGGTGGGAGGTTGTGTGCTTTATTTTGGTTCCTACGAAATTTCTATATTTTTTTCTTTCTTCTTTTAAGTTTCCAGAACCTTTTTTTTCTTTGTATTATTCATCATCTATGTATGGGTTATCGTCTTTTTTTATCGTTGACAAACCCAACTCACTAATATCTCATTATCATATGGTAATGGATAACGACATGGCGTGTGAAAAGCGAGTTTAATTTATGGGGCGCAGTAGCCACCATCAACCACGAGATCCGCTCCCGTTGTGTAGCTGGAGGCATCAGCCGCAAGATAGAGGTAAGCGCCCTTCAGTTCCTCCGCAAGACCCTCACGACCCATGGGAATCTTGTCCCTCCAGATGTCCTTGGTCTCTTTGGGGACGAAGTTGGAGATCTCAGTAGCAATGTAGCCGGGGGAGACAGTGTTGGCACGAGCAAACTTGACCCATTCGACAGCGAAGGATTTGCCTGAGCTAGGTCAGTGATGTACTCAAAAAAATAAAGTAAAATAAAAATAAAATCAATAAATCTGATACTTACAGAGGTGAATGACACCAGCCTTGGCAGCATTGTATGCAGCTTGCAGCTGAGGGAAGTTGACGATGTGGCCACTCATGGATGCGGTCGCAACAAAGCTACCGTAGGTGAAGTTGGTGAGCTTGTTGCCGAAGAGGTCGACGCCCTCCTCCTTCTGTTTCCTCCAGTAGTAGGAGGCGTATTTTCCGCAGTAGAATGTGCCATTGAGATCAATGTCAACCACGTCCGAGTAGTGGGAGAGGGGGCCGTCGACCGCAGGACCCTGGGTCCAGGGAATACCGGCATTCGCAATGAAGACGTCCAACCGACCGTTGAAATCCTTCACGGTCTGCTCAAGGGCTTCCTGGACTGCCTGGGCATTTGTGATGTTGACCTGGTAAGCCTTGGCTGGAATACCGTATCAGTGACCGACACATTATTATTATGATTGCTTTTCGGGAATTGGACCACTCACTCTGGACGCCGTATTGGGCAGCAAGCTCAGTTGCGCGCTCAGGAGTCTTGGTGTTGGTGTTATACCACAAGGCAACGTTGGCACCAGCTTCAGCCAGTCCCTGTGCAACTGCAAGACCAATACCAGCACCAGCTCCTGTCACGACAGCAGTCTTACCCTTCAGAGAAAACATCGAAAGCAGGCTAGGGTGAGCAGGAGCCTCGGTGTTTCCGTGGACGAAATGTCCAACCTCATTGATGGGTTTGGCGGCCATTGTTGTCTATGAGATAAAGAGATAAGGAGGGAGAAAGGGAAAGGAGATAAGAATGAAGAAGAATAATGGGGAAGAGAGGTAGAGAAGAAGAGAAAGAGAGAGAGGGAGAGGGAATGAGAAGTGGAAACGAGGACCGATCAGGCTCTTATATGTCAATTGACAGAAGGCAGAAAGTATTCCAGGCTTAGGCATGAGGAACGACAGATAGCTTAGCCAAACACCCCCACTATCACCACCACCACCACCGCCATCATCATCATCATCATCATCATCATCACAACACATCTTTCACCGATTCCAGGAGCTACAGAGCACCAGTAGAGTTGGTGCAGTCACTGTGGTGGTGCTGGGAGGAGTGGGTATTATTCACTACCCACTTATCCACTCTATTCAATCATTCGATGGTTCGATCGCCATTATTATTATTGAAAGGCCAAAAGCTAATTGTTGATAGGTCTTCCAAGGGTCAGCCCGCAGTACCTCTTTCCAAATCCTAGTCTCGTAGATGATGGATCATGGATCTCCAACAAGCCGGTTTGGTTCGGGTGGATTGGTGACGCTATGCAGTTCCAAAACCCACGGCACCAGATGATGGGATATTGGGGAGGATAGGGGAGAGAACAATGGCCATTCCAGTTCCATGGTGTTAAGACGAGGTTCTTTTTGCTTTTTTCCTCCTGGCATTCCCCTTTTCCCCTCGCCCTGTCGTGTTCTCTCGCATAATAGAATCGTAAAATATCAACATCGACGCCGCCAGCAGGCCTGAGGCGCCTTCATCCGTTTCCCGATTTGGCAACTCCAACGTGGGGTTGGTGGAGCCGGCTTCATATTTCTCCGACCGCGTGACCAGGGGTCCCGTGATAGCTTCCAAATCAGGCAATTACCTCAATACCGAGTCACCAATAATCAAAACAATAAAAGCTTCGGGTGCAGCGTCTGGGCCTCAAAGTCCACCTACACGGTGAGTAATAAGGCTAGCTTTAGTGCTGATGGCCGAGCCCAGACGACTCGATCTGCTGGGCGCTTTTTGGTCAAATGCGATTTATTTGTCTTTACTCCTGCCACCGCTGTCAGCGCGACTGTATTTCACTAGTGCCTGCAGAGTGTCCCCATGTCAGGAGCCATGACCTTCAATTTCCTCACCGAATTGAGTTGACAAAGATGCGCATGACTTGAGTTGCTGAGGTTAGCTCTACCCCAGAGTACTTGCTTACGAATCGCGCTCCCAACAACCAGTTAGTTAGCTAACCAACCAGTTCATTGTCAGGTCGGTCAGTCGTCAGTCATACCTCTCAACAGGCAAGGTCGCCCCTTCCTAGACACCGACCCATCCATTGGGTGAAGAAGATTTATGGATAAGACTCTCCATACCGGACTGTGAAAGTCACCGTTTCAAATATCAGCTATCCATCAAGTATCTCTCAAGGGATGGATGGCTCAACTCATTGTCGCATTCCTCACGCCCTCGGGGCAATGCGGCCACATTCCTCTGGCTCTTCCACAACAAACGCCATCTCCTAGAAATCTGTTCTCCCGCCTCCATCCGCCATGTTTGTGTCTTCTCCGTGTGTGTCTCCTGCGTGCGCCTCGTCTCCCCGGATTTTGACTGCCAATGCTGTCAGGAGGTATCAGCCCTCAGCATCACCAAATCCTTTCGCAGACTCAAAGCGCGCAGGTCTCCAAAATCCGTTCCGATAAGGCGAGAGAAACACCAAGAGGGGGAAAGGACTTGATAAACGTCTGTTAATGGGCAACTTGGCATATACGCTCTGCACTTGCAACAGTCCCGGCTTACTTGCTTTCTAGAGCAGAAGACGTCAGGATATCGGCACCATGTTGGCGTTGACGACGGTTGTTGCAATTGCTGTTAGCTGCTCGGTTGTCTTTATGGTTTCCGCAGTAGTTACCACAATTGTCTGGATCAAAATCCGTCAGGAACGGGAGTCGCTGACGCGGGTCAGGTCACGACGTGGTCCCTATGCTCACGGTCTCCATAACTACCCCACTGAAACGCTGACCGAGATATCTCGCGAAGAGGGCTCGGCACTGAGGCAGTATGGCCAGCTTCCCTATGGTAGACCAACTGAATGGGGGCTCCTGGCCTCACGCGAGAGCTTATTACGAACCCTAGACGACAGCAAACCAGCAATGGCGTTAGTAGAGAAACCGCGCGGTCTCTCTTTAAAGCCCTCCAAATCGAAACGGCGGTCCAAGGTCTTGCTGGGATCCAAGTACCCGATTCCTCTCACCACGCTAACAGAGACATCCGAGGGCTCTGTGTCTCCCGAAGCGTCCATTTCAAAAGAGGAGATAGTTATTTCAGCCGTTGATGGAGCATTAGAACTACCAACAGAAACGACTCCCCGACAAACTCCGGAAAGAGAAGATGAGCAGCCGAGTGCTGATACCACTATCCGTCCCATTTCAGGAGCTTGGCCGTTAATTCATCAGCGAGAGCGCTCTGGAACCCTGTTCCCCGTTTTGGAGGATCATCATGAAGGATTCGACCCAGTTTCTGCCCGCGTTCGTGGAGTCAGCATCGCGTCACAAACTCCAGGAGTGATGCCTGAGCAGCCTGTGCCACCTCCACCCTGCGCATATCCCCCAAATCGCTTCCGCCTTTCGAAAAATGACTCCATGCGGTTCTCATCCCTGAGTCTTGAAACAGCGGATAGCTCCATTTTGGATGATAGCAGAAGAACCTCTGCGATTATGGAGAGTAACCTTGCCTCGCCTGCCCTTCCGCCCTGTCCCACATTCGCCCCTTTCAGCGCCAACGACGTCGGGAGAATGGAGTACGATCGTAGGAACTCTGTAGCTGCCAGTGGAGGAGTAACGTCTCCGTTTATCTTCCCTGTCACTTCCCCTACAATCGAAGGTCAGAGGCTGGAATCAGCACCTACCTCTCCTCGCCGCAGCTTAACCGCGCGCAGTCCAACTCATTCCATCGAGCGAATAAGCCCACCACCAAGAAGAAGTGAATCCTTGTCCGCCAAGCAGTCTAGAGCAGACCCTTCTTCGCTCTTGCCATACCTTGACTTGAACCGCGTCCCTCCACTAAACACAGTAGGTCGTAACACCACCTTGCTGCCACACTTTAGCCAGATGCAACGACACTCGATGCACGGAAGCCCGCAGAGAGATAATGACCCGTTCTACTGCGGGATAGTTGCGTCACATAATCCAGCCACCAATGCACACGCCTCAGCAAGGAACTCTAGCGGCTACCTTTGGCAGGACGCGACATTGCAGGGTTCAAATGGCCATCATAGACCACCACCGTTAACATCCGCCCTGAAGGGCGGCAATGGACCACGAAAAGGACATAGGCGACAGAACTGTGTTAGAATTTCCATCCATCCACCTATAACTTTCGGGGGACCTGCATTCTCCCCTATGGCTGAGGAACCCGAGGAACCTGAAGACTTTGAGATGCGGAGGTCACAAATCTCAGATCTATCAACGTCCAACATCTCGCGCAACTCCAGTGTGTCTGCTTTTTCCACAAGTCGAAACAGCCTGCAAGAGTTCCAGCGTGACAGGCCCTATTCACGAATCATCGAGGTTCCCGACGAAGGCCAAACTGGGTTTTTTGGAAGCCCGACTAAGAAAAGGAAGCAAATGCAACCCCCGGTAAACTATGGCACAGAAAAGATCTTGCCCGAGATCCTGACCAGCCTCCCAACAACGGTCGATGACGGCACCCTATCCCAGACGCCCTCTCCAGAGAGAAAAGCGACGCTATGGATGGTCTCAGGTTGCAATCCATCGCCTACAAGAATTGAAAACTCTCCCATCCCTGGAAGTCCACGTCGGTCAATTGTTTTGGGGCCACGTAGCCAACCCGGTAGACCAGCACGGAACAGTTATCAATCCATCATTCCAAGCGAAGAGGACATCGAACCAGCCCATCCAACAGATCGATCACCCCGTAATCGCAGCATCAAGAAGTCTCCCGCAAAACCAGTGGCTTCGCTACGTCGAGTAAAGAGCGAAGCCAGGGAACCGCGTGTCTCACAAAGCCATAGCCACAAGAAACGAGCCAGTCATTGCGGCAATCCATCGTCGAGCACGCAGCAACAGCCATACCCTTATGATGGATTCCAAAGGATCCCGGGCCCGGCAAATGGGGTTATTGTCCCGATTTGGGAGGATAAAAGCATGGATTCGGCCAAAGCAAGGAGGTCCACGGTCTCCCTCGTCAACGAGCCTGCAGAACTGCAAGGTGACATGTCGCCGCGGACGATCGAGCGCCCGAAGAGCCGCACCCAAGCCGATAGAATGTCACGTATGTCAAGCTTCAAAAATTCCCGACAGAGTTTCACAACACCGACAAGGAAAACGGTTGGGTTGGGAATCGGGGCTGTGACGCCAGGGAGTCTGTACGACGGTGACGGGTTTCTGAAAGAGTAGCGTTGACGCATAAAATAAAAGGAAAACCACGTTAATTCAGTGGCCTATGCTTGGTTTTTTTCTTTTGTTCCTTTCTTTTAGTGTGATAAAGTATTGTGGATGGCTGACTTGAGCGGCGCTTGGGTGTTTTCCTCTCTTCTTTGCTGTATAGTTTGACATCTGAGCCTGGATTGATATCCACTACCGATAGTAATTAAATACAGGTCTAAAGTTGACTGTTTCTTATTTTATTATAGTGAGAAAGAAGACATGATCTCTATCAATATTCATCAATTGACCGTCTACTCATTTACTTTTATACTCCCTCCCCCATTAAAAAAACAAGAAAGACGAAGCCAGAAAAGTATCATAATCCTCAATCCGTCCTCCTCCACTTTGTCTCCTCCATACCATTCACATCACCCTCATCACCCTCATCAGCAGCCTGTTCATCCCCCTCCTCTCTAGTCCTCACAGTGCCCGCCCCGGGACCCAACGATAAACTCGGCTCCTCCCCACCCCCAATCCAATTCCCCTCCTCATCAAAATACTCATGCATATTCTCCGCCGTGATCCACCCAGAACTCCCATCCACAGGCGGGGGTAATCCCCCCTCTCCATTCCCAGGGAAAACCAACCCCGACGCAAACGCACCGCCACCACCCTCTTCTTCCTCTTCCACGGGGTCAGGGTGGAGATTCGAACACGCGGAGACAGCATCGTAGAGTTTCTGCGTGGGCGTTTCGATTCCCTCCTCCTCTTCTTCTGGCTTGGGCTCTTCACTTCCTCCCTGTCCCTGTCCCGTGCTTTCGGTTTCGATTGACGGAGGAACAAGGGTCATGGTTATGCTCTCCTCCTCATCAGATTCTTGTGGGTAGGGCGCGGCTCCCACCCCCGCCACTTTCGTGATGTGCATGTACAATCCCTGGGTTTCGGGTTGGGGTGGAGGTTGGCCGTTGGTTGAAGGGGCCGGGGCCGGGATGGTAAGGCGTTGGATTGCATGAAGCGAGATGGAGGGGTATGGAATTGAAACACCTGTTGAAGTGGAGGGGTTGTAGAGGAGGAATTTACTATGGTGTTGTTAGCTTTTTTTTTTTCGATCGTGAAAGGGGAGTTGAGGTTGAGGTTTGGAAGGGGGGGACGTACTCCGACGTTATCCAGACGTCTAACCCGTCGATCACGACATTGGTTTCTGGTTCTTCGTCTGGGCCTTGGCTTGTTGCTGGGTGGGCGTTTCCGTTTATTGCTGCTTCGGGGGCTGTGTTGCGGAGGGTGTTCAGGGGTGGGGAAGAGGTGAGGTCGTGGTTGGGGATGATGAGTTTGCAGTGTGAGCTGTGGTAGTGCAGGATTGCGGGGCCTGAGTGGAAGGAGTCTGGGGTGCGCGACTGGTGGACGGAGAGGGGGATGAAGGAGGAGGTCTCTGGGCGGGAGGTTAGAGGTTCCATGTTGGGGTTTTGGGGACCTTTTTAAGAACAGATAGGTGTGTGTTGCGATTGAGGTTGTTTGGTTTGGGCGGAGCGGGAGGCGATATTTTTATCTTTGGATTTCGGAGCTTGGGCGGCGGTGATGGTGGAGCTGCCGCTTTTTGTTGCGATGCGAACTTGGGGATTTCTATCTTTTGGAGGGACTCTATTATTAGAGACAGGAACTATTTCTTATTGTAGGTACTTATGAGAGCTAGCCATTTACTAAAGCTCAATTATTATTGGCGTTGACATTTTGTCAGTCACTAGGATAGTACCTAGAAAGAGTAGAGCTCCTGTGCAAGCTACTCTAGCTACCTGAATAGCTGCCCTGCTAGCTGTCTCTAGGAGATCTGTATCTCATACATTGTATTGATCGTCATCTTGACAAGACCAAGAGCAGCGGGTGCCAGCTGGCTGTCTACGTAGCCGAGCAGTATTGATCATACAGCTTCCGAAGCTTGCACTGAGGGAATCACGCAGGCTGTCGCAGCAGCTGTAGCTGACTGTCTGTGAATATTCACAATTACTGACCATCAAGGTCGTCCCATGAGTTTTTGTTTTCGAGATTTTGCCAAATTTCGGAAAGAATCAACCACTTGAGTCGGTAGAGTCAGAGACTCATTTCACACCAAGCCCTCCAAAAGCCCTATCCAACTCCTCACCTTCATCTCGTGGAGTCATTGAAGGCAGCATAGCCGCTGCTGGGTCGACAGAGGCACTATCCAACAGACTCTGGACAGGCTGACTCTGCGACACGCGGTGTGACGGAGCATTACTCGGCTGCAAGAGTTTCTCCTCCCGATCCAGCCATCCTGGCGCGACTCGCCGTTTCTCTGCAAGATCTCGAGCCGAAATAGACTCTTCCCACTGCTTAATCGCGCTTTCTGCGTCAGATTTAGCTTTGTTGAGGTGCTGTTCGAGCGCTTTGCACGAGGCTAGGATGTCTTCTGGCGAGGCAGCATGCGCGCCGCTGGTTGACACGACGTAGCGAGCTTTGGCGTCTGGATTACTAGGGTCGACAGTAACAGATGGCGGAAGAGTAGAAGGAACGGATCTGTAGGTGTATGGGAGAGTTACGGCGGTGGGGAGGTTGATAAAGGGGGAGACGGTCAATGGCACCTGGGCGAGTAGCGGATGGGGACCTGCGATGAGATCGGTTAGAATGCTGTGAATACACTGCAGGAGGATGATAGACACATACGGTAGGATTCATACATTATGCAGTCGTAGTCCTTTAGCAGGTGATAAAAGTGACTCGAACAACGAAGTAATCCAGTCCAGTCGGGGGATGAAAGCGAGGGACGAAGACAACGAACGGGCTGGACGGCGTTTTCCCCGCGTCTCGTCGGAGCCCTTAATAATCGCCTGAATCAAACCATGATGGCATGCGATCATTACAGCAATAACAATTATAATAATAATCATATCTAGGTCGTCATAATGATAGTAATAATTTATAAACTACGGTGTCAATTTACTGCTACTCCTACAGGTACTTGGGCTCGAGGAAACCCTGAACTTCCCCCACTGTCTCAGACAAGGCCGTCTTTTCTCCAGCCTCAACCCTCAGCCGCTCTGTCTGTGTTTTTCCCCTTTCTTCACCTTCATCATCTTCCATCTTCTGGTTGAGTTCCCTTACTTCCTACATTCATCCTCATCTGCAGGTCGACTTCCTCCCCTCTCTCTGCTGCATCTCCCAGTCCATTTCTCAACGTCAAACCCAGACACAATAAGCTTCTCTGGGGCTGTCTTATTGCGTGACAAGAACTGGCTGTGCGGTCGTTGAAGCCTACTACTACCTAACCTCTAGTGTTACTAGTAGTCTCTTCGTCTCTTGGACTTTTGGACTTTTGGTGTCTCGTCGTGTGTTTGGAAATTCGCCGCTCTTCAAGTCAACCCCACCACCACCACCGCCGCCAAACACCATCAACCAACAACTGCGTCTTCCGCGAAGCTTCTCTCCTCTTTCTCTATTCTCCCCTTTTTTTTTTTAACTTTACTCTACTCTCCCCTCCCTCCCCCCTTTTATCTCTATTTCCCTCTATTCCCCTCTCTCTCTCTCTCTTTAGTTGCTCGCTTTGTCTTGATCCATCCATTCGGGCTCTAGGTACTTGCGATTTTTCTCAATCCAAGATTACTCGCCATTGCTCAAGATGGATCGGAACATCGCGCGAGCCGTGACGGATAAGAAGCCAGTCCCGGAGATTGACTTCACCCTGCATGTCATGGAAGATGGCACGCAGGTGTCCACCCTGGAACGAGTAGTCAAAGGTATGTGGTTTTTTTGCCGGTCGGCTCCGGACCCCCTTCTGATCATTATTAACAACAATCTACTCCCTGCGATTCTGTAGAGGTGCAAGCGCCGGCGTTAAACACCCCGCCGGATGATCTGTTTTGGTCGCCTGAGGACCCGTCGAAGCCGAATCTGCAGTTTCTCAAGCAGCATTTTTATCGGGAAGGTCGCTTAACCGAGGACCAGGCGCTATGGATTATACATGCATGCACTGAGCAGCTGAAATCGGAGCCCAATCTGCTGGAGATGGATGCACCTATTACTGTGTGTGGCGATGTTCACGGACAATATTACGATCTGATGAAGCTGTTTGAAGTGGGAGGAGACCCTTCGGAAACGCGGTATCTATTCTTGGGCGATTACGTCGATCGTGGTTATTTCAGTATTGAAGTGAGTCTTCCTGCTCAATCTCTACACTCCCTTACAGCAGACGTGCCTTACGCCTCCCACCTGCGTTATTTTTTTAGTGTGTTCTCTACCTATGGGCCTTGAAGATATGGTACCCGAATACGCTTTGGCTGCTCCGAGGTAATCACGAATGTCGCCATCTGACAGACTACTTCACCTTCAAGCTGGAATGCAAGCACAAGTATAGCGAGCGTGTCTATGAAGCCTGCATTGAATCGTTTTGTGCATTGCCGCTGGCGGCGGTCATGAACAAGCAATTTCTTTGCATCCACGGTGGCCTCAGTCCTGAACTGCATACCTTGGAAGATATCAAAACTGTATGATACGATCCCCGGTTGGAAGACGGTGGCGGGACAGGATACTGATTTATATTATAGATTGACCGATTTAGAGAACCCCCAACTCATGGACTAATGTGCGACATCCTATGGGCCGATCCTCTGGAGGACTTTGGTCAGGAAAAGACTGGCGACTACTTCATTCACAACAGCGTTCGAGGATGCTCGTACTTTTTCTCTTACCCTGCTGCATGTGCGTTCCTGGAAAAGAACAACCTGCTCTCTATCATCAGAGCTCACGAAGCGCAGGATGCCGGCTATCGCATGTATCGGAAGACACGAACGACCGGTTTCCCTAGTGTAATGACCATATTCAGTGCGCCCAACTACTTGGATGTATACAACAACAAAGCTGCCGTTCTCAAGTACGAAAACAATGTGATGAATATCCGGCAGTTCAATTGCACCCCTCACCCTTACTGGCTGCCAAACTTTATGGATGTGTTCACCTGGTCATTGCCTTTTGTAGGTGAAAAGATCACCGACATGCTCATCGCTATTCTCAACACCTGCTCCAAAGAGGAGCTTGAAGATGAGACCCCTACTTCCGTGTCACCTTCTGGGCCATCTTCTCCCCCGATGCCGATGGATGTCGAAAGCAGCGAGTTCAAGCGACGTGCTATCAAGAACAAAATTCTCGCTATCGGCCGTCTTTCTCGCGTCTTTCAGGTGCTGCGTGAAGAGTCTGAACGTGTTACTGAACTCAAGACAGCTGCTGGTGGCCGTCTGCCTGCTGGTACTCTGATGCTTGGAGCAGAGGGTATCAAACAAGCGATCCATAACTTTGAAGATGCTCGCAAGGTTGACTTGCAGAACGAACGTCTCCCACCAAGCCAGGAGGAGGTGTACCGACGAAGCGAAGAAGATAGACGGATTGCTCTCGAGCGAGCTCAACAGGAAGCCGACAACGATGCTAACCTAGCTACAGTTGCAAGGCGGATCAGCATGTAAGTTCTTTTCTCTCTCTTCTTTTTTTTCGGAATAACAAGTCTCAAATAGAAATTAACAACAAACAGGTCCGCAGGATCAGGCAAAAGTCGTCGACATCGGGATGGCGCTCGGGAATCTCGAGAAGCATGACGAAGTACCCCATATTAATCCAGCATTTCCTTCTAGATGACCGGGCCCCTCGAAACTCTCTGCCTTGCTCTCCATTATTATCGTCTGGTTTTTCCGGACCTGTATAGAAGTGTCGCCGCTTCTACATCTATGAAAGGAGATAAAGAGGACAAAATTCCAGGGAAAATAAGGGATATCTACGCATGGATAAAAGGTCCCGACTTGATTATTTATCTCCATAGCTTCCCTGCCATTTGTTTCTGTTTCTTTCTTTCTTTCTTTCTCCCCGGTCTCGTCTTTTGTCGAATGGTATACGAACACTGTATTGGGTATTACTGCTGGAGATGCAAGATCGGGAGGCTATAACTTGTACCTATGTCCTGCACAGAACGCCAAACGTCTGCGACGGCTGGCTGCCTATGAGTTGATGAATTGATACACATGAATACCTACTCCTCTTATTTAATTCTTAGCTTCCTGCATATCCAATAACAATGTTATGTATTCCATACACGAAGACAGTGGCTATTTACATGCCTAGGTAATAATAGGTCGTAGTCACGGGCACGATATCCGCGCCAAGACCGATTCCAACTTCCTCCGACAATAAATATTTAAATCGCCGTCTCTCAACAACTTTACCCTCACCCACCTCCCCCACCTCAAATACATAGTCAATGCCTCCCAAACTCCGCGGCTCGCTCTCCAAGAGCCTGCCGCGTCCAGGGGATACAACCAGACTCTTCAACTGTCCCTCCTGCGCCACCCTCCGACGAACCCATTCCACGCATCCATCCACCCAAGCCCTTCACAGGCCTCGAACCCAAACACAAACACAAACTCAGATAAAGACGCAGAGCCAGATATCGCGAGACCTCCCGTCGATACACGCGCGTCGAAGTCCCTTCTCAACTGCCTCTCCCGCCCCACACACAGCAAGACATGTGCCCCCGCAACTGAGGAGACTGTATGAGTCTCTTGCGCAGATCCAGGATGTCGCGACGGAACAGGTGAATCTTAGCCGGTTGCAGTTGGCGCTGCGTGGGTTGGAGTCGGAGGAGCCCTTGATTCGTGTTGCGGGTGTGTCCCTCCCTTTCCTCTACCTCGCCCTCTACCTCTCCCTCTCCCTCTCCCTCTCGCTATGTATATAAAAAAAGGGGGGGTTGATTCTTGAGTGGAAGAAGGCTAATTATAAGTAGTTCTGGGGTTGGATGATGTTGGGGCCGCGAGGAGACTTGTGCGTCTTTTGCTGGCGGATCCGTTGAAGGGGAGGGAGGATTGGGAGGATGTTTTGGATTCTACCAATTCTGTGGATATGGAGAGGGGGTTGTTGATTCGGTATTTTCATTCTCCTTTTCTTTTGTTTGTATCTCTTTTTTTCTTCTTGAAGGGGGAGGGGATAATCTATAATAATGGGGAGGAGACTAATGAGTACAGATATGGCGAAGTATCAGAAAGTATCCCAAATAACCTTCTGCCTACTATCTCGATTCCCTCAACGATTTTGAAAAAAGGCAATTTGGAAATCCTGGTTACGAGTCTAGGCGCGGGAGCCGATGTCTCTGGCGCGCAGCTGTCGGCTGACACGTTCCTGGTGCCGACGGTCACGATCCAGACGTCGCATACGGGTCGGCATAATATGGTGCGCTATCCTGTGCACAGGAGTATCGTTTGTGCCACCGGAGTGGACGGCTTGCTTGCGTACAGTGGGTTGATTGCGCGGTCTGATCTTAAGAAGGAGGTGGACTCGATCTATGCGGCTGTTGAGCTTGGTGTCACTGGAGCGCGTGTCGATAATGGGCAGGTTGCGTTCGTGGATACGCACAAGGCGGATGAGGCGCTGGCGAAGTTCCGGGAATCTGTGCAGAATGCGTCTCTGTATGAACGTGGATGGAACAGCAGCGGGGTTCAGCCGGTTGTGGATTGGTTGTCGTCCCTGCGGGCTAAAGAGGGGGCTCTTGATCCGTCGTTGAAGTCACTTATCACCTCTCTGATTGATGCGGCAGAGCAAGGGGTGGTTGCAGAGGAGACGCGGAAGGCGCAGGAGGAAGAAGCAGCGGCGGTTTCTGAAGAATCGCGAGAGCGCATGGCTCGAGAAGTGTCCGGGTGGGCGGAGAGAGCTCACACAGAGCTTCGGGGCGCGCTCGAAGAAGGCTTTGCGAGTAAACGGTGGCGCGGCCTAGCGTGGTGGAAGCTCTTCTGGCGCGTCGACGATGTGGGAATGATCACCTCTGAGATTCTAGAGAAGAAGTTCCTCCGTCGCGCGGAGAAAGAGGTGATCTGGACCGCTGGCCAACTCGAGCAAGCCGGCCTTCCAGTCCAGACGCAGCAGCAGCCTATTACCACCGCGCCTACTGAGCAAGAAGCAGATGGCGCGAGTGAAGCCGTCGCAATGACCGTTGCAGAGCCCGTTAAAGGGGAAGAAGAAACACAAGAACAAGAGCCGTGGCCCACTCAGATTACCAAGAGTCGCGCACGGCTTCTCGAGACAACAGTGCCGTCACTGCAGGCCTTAGCGCAACGCCTGGTTGTCTTCAGTTTATCAACGACAACATTGACATCTGCTCTGTCGGCGCTGACATATGTCTCCCTACCAACGGCGTCGGTATACGAAACGTGCACATTCGCAGCCGTGGGACTGATCTACGCCCTGCGGCGCCAGCAGCGAAAGTGGGAAGCGGCGCGAACCTTTTGGGAAGACGAGGTGCGAGAGGACGGACGAACTGCGCTGCGCGAGACAGAAGAGCGGCTGCACACAGCAGTGCGCGAAGGGGGAAGACCGCCGCAAGCCGAGATATCAGAAAGCGAAGCGCGAACGACACTCACGCAGGCCAGACAAGCGCTCGAAGATGTACAGTAATCTTAGAAATGTACCATACCTCCTCCTCCCCTTCCCTTCCAACCTCCATAGCATATTATATCCCAAAACAGGGTACATACGTAGTAAACAAAATGAAATAGAAAAGAATAATCACAAAACCTCAACACTCCCCTCCGGCACCCCCCGCCAACTCCTCAACCTCCTCCCCAAAAACCTCATGATGGGCATCATCTCCTCCCGATCCCGGGGCATAGAATCCCCCTTCTTCGCATAGGTATGCACCTCGACAAACTCAAACACATCCCTTGTCCTCCCAACAACAGCATCAGTGACAACCTCCGAATCCCGTCCAGAAACAAGCAAGACAGGCGTCCGATTCTTCTTCCCCTTTCCCACCGTCCCATCTTTCTTCTTCGAAGAAGACGAAGAAGCAGGAAAAGAAGAAGACACCCCCGCCCCAATAGAAATAACCCCGCCCAACTCTCCCCCTCCCTCTCCCTCTCCCTCTCCAAGAGAACCCAGAGACCCCAAAACCTCCAACCCCACCATCCCCCCCTGTCCAAACCCCCAAACCAAAATCTCCGAGTACGCATACCCACACTCCCGCACAAGAACCCCCCGAATCACACTCGAGAGAATAAGCTCCGTTGCGCGCGCAAACCCAGCGTCCATGTCTAGGGCGCCGGAGCGCGAGTCGAAGGTTATATCGTCGCCCCAGTGGAAACCGGGGATGTTGAAGGGGAGCGGGTGCGGGGCTTGGATGGTTAGGATGGTTGTTTCGGGGAGGAGGAGGGATTTTGCGAGGGTTGTGAAGGGGGTTTGGGTGTCGCCTAGGCCGTGGAGGAGGAGGAGGATGTTTGGGGGGGTTCTTTTGGGGGTGGTGGTAGGTGGTGGTGGTGGTGGTGGCGGAGTGAGGGTGAAGATGAGGCTTTGGGGGAAGTCGGAGGGGATAGGGGTTCGGAGGGGCATTTTGATTTTTTTTTTTTTAATTTCTTGTCTGGTGTGGGTATATTAATAGTTCGTGAGGTTGTGAGGTTTGTTGTAGAGTTGAGGTTTGTTGATGAGTTTTGATGATATCGTAATTTATTCGTATTGTTACCGGATATTACGCATCTATGAGATCGTCAACCTCACTACGTAGTGTACTAGGCGGAGGTACTAGGCGGAGGTACTAGGCGGAGGTACTAGGCGGAGGTACTAGATGATTGATATGTTAAGTACAATACTCCTATTCACTCCTTCTCTCTCATCGACTTAGGTAGCGGCTGTCCGATATGGCGTATCAGCTCCTCCAGCGCAATTTGATCATTAGGCCCCCAGCGAGTCCAGACCGTACCCGAGAACTGAAGCGAAATCCGGTACATGTCGGGCTGTCCATCGTCGAATACCGCGTACCGAGGGTTAAACATTCCGATCTTGATGTCATCTTCCTGCTCGAAAGGCAGCTCGCACGCCGTGTGAAAGCCTCCGGTTCCGAAACCTATGTATTTGAGGCGCGGCAGCCGTTCCTGCATCTTGGCGAAGTAGTCACTCCACCGCTGTGTATAGGTGTAAGCGTGAGTTGAAGCCTCTGAGGTATCTGACAAGGGAGTGGTGATGTCGCGCATTTCGCTGAGCGGGATGAGGTACAGATGTTGTTTTGCTGTGCGTGCTCTGATCTCGTAGAGGATTACGCAGTCGTTCAAGTAGAGCTCGCGGAGAGTGTCTCCGTGCGAGAGGATCCATTCGAGCTGGGAGTCGTGGGCAAAGGAGTAATTTGCTAGCGAGAACGATTGGAGCTGAGGGAAGTGGACGCCGCTCAGGTCAAGCTTGGGGTAGAAACCGAAGAAATTGTCCGCGTACAGAGTTAGATTCTGTAGGTTGGATGTGGCCGGTCCGAACCACTCGGACGGAAGCCTTGCGAAGAACTCGTGCTGTTCTGGGAACTACTGTTGGTTAATACTATAACTAGGTACTCTGGACAGCATGGGAAGGAAGTTTACATTCAAGTTTCTTGTACTATCATTCGCATCACGTTCACCAACAACGTTGAGACGCAGCGAGCGCAGAGTGGAAAGCAGCTGGTTTAGCTTTTCACGGAGCGAACGCTCTTCGATGTGGACATTTTGCAAGTTTTGGATTCCGAGCTCTTGTATTGGTGTGGGCAGCTTGACCAAGGAGGAGAAGACCACGTCAAGGGCGTTCATGCGAAATTCCACGCTCTGGGGGTACTCAACTCCAGCACGATCGGGGAGATCTACGAAGCAATCTAGGTCGAACCATATGGCGACTCCACGTAGACTGGGGAATTCCTTGAGACGCTTAACCAGGGCGACGAACCGCGGGGAGAGAGTGATTGGGAAGTCCTCATCTGCGGTTACTTCGATGTAATCTGATTCAAAGTCCTATTCAATGTGAGCCCTCATATTCCTAGTTCAGATCTAAGGATAGGGATGGAGTATTACCCGAGCACAAGCATGTCTCTCGCAAGTACGAAAGTAGATCTTCTGAATATTTTGCCGCAGCAGTTCACTGTCTAGGATATTCTCGAGTGATTCGCAGCTGGGATCATTGGGAAAGAGATGTGTTGCTCGGAAGAGCTTTGTTGTCGCAGCGTCTGCTAAGGCCCAACACGTCAAGCGAGCTTGTCTGAGCGATTCACGATCGAGATGCGAAATGACAAGAAGCAGGAGCTCAGTAGGGAGCTTGAGTAGATGTGGCATTTTTGCAAGATTTGGTCAGTCAGAGATGGCTTCAGTAGGGTAGCACCATTACTACCGAAGTAGTACTGGTAGTTGGTGATGTGAGAATTCGACACATACAGAAGATAAACAATAACAACAATAATACCTAATCTAATGTGTGTTTGGTCTGTTTGTTGGGTTTAATATCAAGGGTGTTGTCAAGTGAATTTACTGCTGGCTGTGAGTGAATTAAGCAGAGCAGCTATACGGCTATACAAGGTCTGCGAGGATGGAGGTACTCGACTCGTATGATTTATCTCTAAGATATTAAATGGAATACTACAATACTGTAATGCGATAAACTGGAATCATACAATATAAGTATATAAGTATTATAAGTATAAGTATAAACATAAATGCAAGGTACTCGTGGCTATACTTGTGGTTAATTTAACTAGTGCTCAGATCTGTCTTCTAGGTCTGATTCTTCTCCTGATGCAGCCCTTGCTTCTCGTCTCTTCTATTTCTTTTATTCTATTTCTATTCTGTCTTTCTGTCTTTATCTATTCTGTCTATTCTGTCTATTCAATTCATTCACTGCTAGTTCTCCGACTTGGAAGTTCTGCTTGCGCCACCAGCTTCTACTCATCGCAGCCATACCAATCATACCTGAATAATAATAATAAGAGCGGACCCGTCGAAAATCCTCTTTTCTTCTACTTCCTCCATCACCACATCTCCTCTCTCTCTCTCTCTCTCTCTCCTCTCTCTTTCCATCCTTTGCATCGTCTCTTCTTCTTCGCATTGTCTTTTACCAAGGATACTCGACAACTTGACTGTACGTATGCACCTTAACATCCCTTTTTCCTGTCATAACCTCGATCTTTGACGCGCGTTACTCTCTTCTTTACTCTTTGCTCTTTACTCTTTTACCCTGTTACTGTTACTCTGTTACTCTATTGTTCTTTATTTCTCTATTCTCTTATCGAACTTTCTTCTGTTCGCTTCTCTTCCCCATACCATCTCGCATCGTCGTTGTATAAGTTTAGGTCCGCTTCGGCCAACCAAACCTCCAGCTGTTGGCGTCTGCGATCCACTGCGCCAGCCAGAAATCATCCACTTTTTACTTCATCCGTCGTCGATCTCATCTCAATCTTCATCTTCACTTTCCTCCTTCATATTCATCCTTCTCCTTTCCTATTGTTTTCTCGTCCTCATCTTTAATTCCTGCTGTCGCTGCGTCCTCCTCCTCCTCCAGCTCAAGGTAATAACACCCATACAATACCTTTCATTGCTATCCCTCCCCTTCCAACCACCTCCGACTCCGACCTGCTTTTTAGTTTTTCTGCACCCACGTTCTCCTCACCACTTACTTCTGCTACTTTTCCTTCTATTATTCCTATCATTATTATTATCTTTTATTTCCCCTTTCCTCTGCCTCTGATTCGTCTTTCTGTTTTATTTCTCCCTCTACCCATCTTTACCTTCTTCGTCACGCAGCTCAGGCATACTTTTCTTCTCTCAAGTACTCTTCCTGTCTTTCAATCACTATTCACCTCACCTTGCGATTCATCTCCTGCTCTATTGTCCTCTATTGTCCTCTATTGTCCTCTATTGTCCGCTATTATCTTTTATTGTCCTCTATTGTCCTCTGCATTCCCTTCAACTGTCTTGTCCGTGCTCAACCTTCCCCTCGTCTTTTTCCCCTTGTCTTTTCATCTTCTCTGCTCCTCTTCTCCTCATTCCTTCCCTCCATCTTCACCACTGTCCTTGTTACATTCCATACACTACCTCCAAAACTATTCAACTCTCATACCTAACTGACACTTCCGCAGAGGATAACGATGGCTGGAGTTAAACGCAAGCTTGATGCTGCCCACGGGCCAGCCACAACTCCCTCTTCAGCCGGTAACCCGTCAAGAGGTAAGTTCTCTCTTCCTTCCGCCTTTCTCAAATACGCCAACTAATATCCCGTAGATTCCGCTGGTGACGACTCAGCTCATATTCGCGTGACTCGAAGTTTGCGCTCAAGCCGAGATGCGCGAGCCGGTCACAATGACAATGCTAAGAATGCCAATGCCGCTTCTAGCAATACTACCACTACCAGTGCTGGCAACCTAAATAGCCATGTCTCCACTCCTAATAGCAGTGTTTCCAACAAGCACACACCAAATCGTCCTTCGCGCATCGTAACCCTCAGCACTCGCGCTGCTCGGGCAAACACCCTCGCCAGAGCTAACGCAGCTGCTGCCAACAACCAAACTCCAACATCCACCCCGAATCTCCCCAACAGTACTCGGGAAACGCGGAATAGCCGATCGCGGGCTGCAGCTCCTGTAGTTCTTTCTGCCCCTCCAGCTCCCCTCGTTCTACACCAAGTCGATGGCGCAGCATCTACCTCCAATGACCCTGAGACTCCCCGGGCTAAGCGCATCAAACGTAGCTCAGTGGCCGAGGAAACCCCCAGAACTACAAGGCAGTCTGCAAGACTAAGAGCTCATTTTAATCCGCTGTCCAGCGAAAATGGCGCTGCAGATACACCCGTGACATCTAAACCATTGGAGGCTAGCCCTTCGACAACCGCTGCTCCTAATACAAGAACTAGAAACCGTAGTCGACAGATTACCGATAGCGTCAACGACACTCCCCGCAGCTCTACTACTGTGCCCGCTACTCCTATCCTGAAATCTCCGCACCTGGGAGATGTTACCCCTGAAATGATCGAGGCTTCTTCCAATCTTATTGAGTCAGAGCCCTCTCACGACCTGAATGAACCTACCCCATCCGCCGGAGAATCACCAAAGGGCACTGTTTCTCATGATCATCAGACCTACGACAACGATCCTCCTGACCCAGAAATTGAGGGTGAGCACATGCCCGTATCAACTAATTCTAGTCCAACCCTGTCACGGAAACGCAAATCTTTGGACTCGGAAGACCGTGGCGCTGGTGTTGGTGTTGCCTCGTCCACTCGTGCCTCTAGTTCACCAAGCAAGAAGCCAAAATTGGAAGATGTTGACCTTGCTGGTACATCAGAGACTCCACTGCAGAACGGCACCGAGACCAGGCCGGACGACGCCGCATCTCCAACGGAGAATGCCGCTGCACTTAATCTGGATGCAGAATCGCGTCAAATTACTGAAGAAGTCGAAACTACACCTGACAATGCCGTCGAAATAACTAATGGCAAGGCAACTCGTGGCGGTCGAAACAGGGGCCGAGGCCGAGGCGCACGGAGCAGGACTTCGGCGCGTTCTGGCGTGGGCAGGCGAGGGGGGCGTGGCGGGGCCCGCACTGCGCGTTTCGGACGTGGTGGTCGCCAGCATGACCGTTCTAGCGATGTTGAGTTTGAACGTTCGCCGTCCCCAAGTGCGGCCACTCAGAAGCTTAGGGACCGTCAGCGCGAACTAGACAAGGCGTTTAGAAGGGTAGCTGCGGCGCAGCGCCTGGCCTTGGCTGTTCTCGCCACCCATACCGAAAGACAGTTGGCTCGCGACAAAAATGCACACAAAGTCGTTCCTGAGTATGACGATGTTAATTTGGCTTTGAAGGCACATCTGCGAGAAAAGCAAGCGACCATCAAACGAGAGTATGAACTCAAGGTGGAGCAGGAGAACAGACTCTTCAATGCTAATAAGGAAATCATTGAAAAACGATTCCGGGTAGGTTTTTTTAGCCATTACCCTCTTATTATTTCTTGTTTCACGACTTCTAATGATATTTCTTGCAGGCTTCGGCTCGTTACATACAGGATGAGCATCTGCTGGCAAGCCACGGCGAGTACATGACATTTATAGAAGGGCGTCGCGCGGCAGAAGATGACGAGCATACTGAGGTATTGTTATATCTTGTGTTGATGAATGTAATTCATTAGCGTAGCGAGACTGACTTTGAGAATCTAGACGGATGGCTCCGAGTCAGACACTGAGCGTGGACGCACGGCTCCTCTGACCAAAGAAATTTTCAGGGGATTCAATTCATCCTTTGTACGTGAGCCAGCAGGAGCGACGGCTTATGAACGTGCTGCGTATGGATGGGATGATTTTGTTCAGCGTGCCAAGCTGGGAGACGACATTGATCCCCAGATGAAGGAAATGAGAGAAGCTGGCCCGTTTGCAGGTCTCTCAGGGGATGAGATCATCCGGATGCTGGTGGAGGCTACTGGGGTCGTTGAAGTGCGACAGGGTGTTCCTGTTAGCAGGGAAATCAATCCTGCAGCGTTTGCCAACGTACGCCCGACTGCACTCACAGCACTGGCTGATGCGGCAGCAGCAGCTGAGGTACCCCGGGCCCCCATTTCGCAAGCAACGCCTCGCCTCTCGGCCCATCGAGCCATTCTTCCTCAACCCTCGCAGCCCCAGATACCTCCCCATGCACATGCGGAGCCCCGACCGTTTGTGCTACCACCACCGACCCCGCAACGGGGCCAACCACGGCGACTACTCCCAGCAGGACAGCAGATTCCGCCTATTGGAGAACAGCTTGGTCTGCCCGATCCCTTTGCATCCAGAGGAGGGCCGCCACAGCTACCTCCTCCGCCCGGATCCAACTTCCAGCGGCCTCCCCTACCAGGCTATTTAACCGGACACCACCCCCCAAGTCTGTATTATGCACCACCACCTCCTCCGCCTCGCCCACCTTACTGAGTAGAGGCCGAATAGAAGAATTGCAGTGGCCGGAGAATTGTATTAAAATAAAGTTATTAATTGGGATTATAGGACTCTCAGCGTTGGGGTTTTAGCTGGGCAGGATAAGCGGCGTTTTGGCTCGGATTGTATGTACTGTATCTACATAATGGCATTCTGAAAGTGTTCAACGATTATTTCTCCTTTTTCTCCCTTCCTGTCCCTTGTCTGGCAGCAGTCAAGTGTGAATCATAATGGTGGCTCATAATGACTCAAAGCGGCGACGACGTGACTCTCCGCCCCGATCGGGTTTAGTGCGGCGGATGGAAGCTTTTTTGATCTTTTTTTTATTTTTACTTCGTCTTCGATTCAGCCTCGTCCGCTGCGATAGTCTTCCTTATATACCATCGCTGTGCTTGTGCCTGAGGGACTTCAGAACCAATACACGGCTGTTAATCTATCAGTCTTAATCCTACTCTTCTATCTCTTATCCTCACCCTCTCTCCTCCTACCCCCTCCCTTCTATCCATTCACCAAACCTCCGTCCAGTCTCTGTCCCGCTGTACCCCGCTTCCCATCATCACCGCTACTACTACTATTACTACCACCACATTGCAACTCCTACACATCCAAGAGCATAACGAAGCAATCATGGCTGTCCGCGCACAATTCGAGAACTCCAACGAGTACATCACCTGCCTCCCTTATTTCCCAGCCCGGGAAATCATCGCTAACATTTGACTACTCCCAGAGTCGGCGTGTTCTCCCGACTAACCAATTCATACGCCATCGTGGCCATTGGCGCCTCCGAAAACTTCTACAGGTAGCTCCTTCAGCCACTGAATGACAACATTCACAAACAAAAAGCTAAACTCCAGCACACAGTGTATTCGAGGCCGAACTTCAAGACGTCATCCCCATCTGCCACGCCACCATCGCAGGAACACGCATTGTCGGTCGTTTAACAGCTGGGTACGTCCATCGTCCATATTGTAATATTTTTTGCAACAATAAAACACATACTAACACTAACACTCCAACTCCAGTAACCGTAAAGGCCTCCTCGTCCCCACGACAACAACAGACCAAGAACTGCAGCACCTGCGAAACACGCTCCCGGAATCCGTCAAGATCCAACGCATAGAAGAGCGCCTCTCTGCCCTGGGGAACGTCATCTGCTGTAACGACCACGTCGCCCTAATCCACCCTGACCTGGAACGCGAGACAGAAGAAATGTACGCACCCCCTCAAGGAAAGCTGTGGACCAAGGAAAGAAAAGAAAGAACTAACGAAAACAGTATCGCCGACGTCCTCGGTGTCGAAGTCTTCCGCCAAACAATCGCCGATAACGTCCTAACAGGCTCCTACATGGCCCTCTCAAACCAGGGCGGCATCGTGCACCCAAAAACCTCCATCCGCGACCAGGACGAGCTCTCGTCCCTGCTCCAGGTTCCTCTTGTCGCTGGTAGCGTCAACCGCGGTAGTCCCGTTGTTGGTGCCGGGATGGTAGTCAATGACTGGTTGGCTGTTACGGGGCTGGATACGACAGCTACAGAGCTGAGTGTTATTGAGAGTGTGTTTCGATTGGGTGAGATGGGACCTAGGGGTGTGGGTGTTGGTGGTGGCGCGAATAAAGAGAGTATTGTGGAGAGTTTCTATTAGCTTTCTCTCTCTTTCTTTCTCCTTTTTTCCCTCAGCTCACTCTTTCACATGCGTCTGCCTCAGTTTTCTTAAAAGAAGGGAAAAGAAAAGACAGCAAAGAAAATATGCAGATGGCTTGGGTTTTGCATTGCTCTACTAGGTAGTACACTATACTTATGCTTGGTATTTGGGGATAGGATATGGATATAAGCATTTATGTAGACAGGCGAACACACTCCTATCTAAATACACTATACTATACTAGAGTAATTGCGAGCACCATTGCAGCCTTTGTAACCTCTACTTTACAAAAATCTCCAACTTCCGTGGTTTCGGAAAAAGCAGTAGAGCTCAAGTCACTGTATACAAAAAGTTGGCCCTTCCCCTTGGGGGTTTGCTTAGGATGGGAAACGAAACGACGTCCAGAGGAGGTGGAAGGTATGTATAAGAAACGTTCGGTCTGGCCATCAGTTTGCAGATGCCGGCTATTAAATAGTACATGCCTTTCTAGAATAGGTACAGACATGAAACAATAATCGTGGTCAGAGGTAAAGTACCGATCCCCTATATATTTTTATCAATTTATTAACAGATTTATTAACAACAATAACGAGTATAGCTAGCCTTGATGAAGCTAAGATTGGCTATACTGGAGAAACAGCCTGTTAAGGACTGACTACCTGCTTGTACTAAGCAGTAATGCATAAACCAACACCAATATCTGCCGTAATACCGTGCCAGACGCAACCGTCCAGTCTACGGGGCCATTTTTCCAGGCAAGACTGTTTACATTCCTCCACCCTGCGCCTTGGAACGTTCCAGCATCAACTATGGCTGGTCTTTTGCTTGCGTCTAGACGGTAACGATCTGCTTGACGTACACCCGGATATGATGACCATTTCGTCGCGGCCGTCTACCCACCACTACGATCTCGAAAATAACAATCATATTCGCGCGAGTGCACGTAAACCCCCCCAAGCAAGGAGCTTTGTCGTACCAAGCACGATTCCCGGACCAATTTGGTTATTATAGCCCTCTTCGCCTGTCTGTCTCAATATCCCGAAACAATGTCGATCAGATCCTGTCGCTCCTTAACGCCAGCTGCGACCCTGGACAGATGAGATCAGTCTTGACTTTGATATGTTCGCTGGCCACCAAGCGACAGGAATCATGGAACGCGATGCCATACTCACGAGGGACTTATTGATCCAATTAGCGAAGAATTTTGGGCAACGGTAGCTCCAGAACCATACCGCGAACTCTCCTAGAAGTTTAAAGATGGATGAATTTGATTCTGCGACAGTGATGTGTAGAGAAGTAGCGTCAGTATCAATATTAGGGACGGGACTCGACTCTTGGGGAAAGTTGCAGACCTGTTATATAGATAGAGTGAGATTACTGACTTTGGTTAAATCATGATGCTCCCCAGATACTTGCAAGTTGGTAGTCGAGGGTCTGGTGGATTGTGGGATGTTTGCTTGTTAAATACTCGATTATCTGATTACACGGAGTACCTTAATCAGTGATTGAATTATTGAATTATTGAATTATTGAACTATTGAATATATTGTTGAATACTCCATTGCATTACAGCTTCAGTGAAATACTAAGTAATATCTAGTCAATATCCATTAATAGTACAGCTTTAATCAGACAACCACTGTTATACAGTATCTGTTCATTACATCAACTCCAATATATCCATTCATATCATTCTGTCTCCAATTCTTCTACAGTTTCTACCTACTATCTCTTACTACCTACCTACCTAGGTACTGAGTATAGGAAGGAAACTCCAAGTATTTTAATTGTAGGTGCCGGTCTTTTAGCCTTTTATTGATGCATATAATTGTCTTTGTCTAGATAGGCGTGATTCCTAGCACTATCATTACATTCATGATCAACTTGCTTCTCTGTGCCAATTAGCAGGTGCAATATTATATGCTGTATAGATTGCTTTGTAGGATATTGATACTTCTTTAGCTTCTTTGATATGATTCTTGCAAAAGCCCCCTTCAGAAGCTGTAATTTGATTGTAAAGTGCTTTTCTTGTATAAAGTCAGTGCTAGAGAGGCGGTATGAGTTTATATAGGGTCTTGTGACTTGAGCACTGGGAACCATCAAGTGTGGCAGTAAATTCACCACTTGGTAAGGTACTATCAAATATTCCTCTACTCAAAAGCAAATAGCGCTATCATAATTATACAATTCTTTTCTCCTCTTGTAGTTCGAGGACGTCTGGCTCCTTGCTATAGGTACTCAACAGGGGGTATTTTATCGGGGTAAATCACTAATAAATCGGGGAAGGGATTGATGCGAGTAAATAAGTGAAGAAAAAATAAATAAAGAAATGAAAGAAAAATAAAAGTTAACCACCATGATATACCTAGATAAAAGAGGAAGATGATGAAGAAGAAGAACAAGAAGAAAGTGAACTCCTCAACCCCAATGATGCTGACGCTGATTCCCGTCCCAAAACCGGAAATAAAACCCCCGGGATTTTTTAAAAAAAATGAAAAAGAAAAAAGAATAGCTATACACTCCCTTTGATACCTATCTGAGACCGATTCATTTTTGTAGTGCTATACTCTTCATAGTCGTTCCCATTTGCATCGGGGAGATGGTCGTCGTCGTCGTCGTCTTCCACTGGTGGAGACGGTGGAGGTGGAGGCGTTGGATTCCCAACGAGAACGACCTCATCCGTCTCGCTTCTTCCGCTGGGGTCATCGTCTGGACTCATCGCAGGCGGAGGAGGTGGCGGGGGAGGTGTTGAGGATCGCTGCCTCTTTGTGGATGACGCCGGCGTGGAGTTATCTGTGTTCCCATCACCGGTGCTCAGCTCATCTCGTTTTCGCTTGAGACTGCTAGCGACATGTTCGGTTGTCTGGTCTGCTTCATCGTCTGACATCTTCACGCCCAGTGCATCTGCTTCGTCTTCGCTTTGATCAGGCTTTTGGTCGGCATCCGCTCCAAGTTCAGCCCCAGCCCCTGGGTCCTTGGCGAGCTTCTCGGCTTTGCGTTGCTCGTATGCCCGGTGCTTAGCAACGGCCTTGTCGAAGAACTCTTTGCAGAACTTTTTCACCTTCTTCTGTTGTTTTTCGTCGATCTTTGTGGGATCTGTGACCCGGTTATTTTTGAAGTCGGAATTGACTAGCTTCTTAGCTACCTGTTTAGAGACTGTTAGATCGGCTGTGTTGTTACTGTAGTGAATACCGATTACTCACATCTTTTGCGTAGCGTTTCAGGTCCTCCTTAGGAAGCTTGTGTTTGAACTTGTCTACAACGTACTTGACATGGGGGTACAGCTATATCGTGTTAGCTTTCGAATGGAAACAAAAAGAAATGAAATAAAGAAACCAAAATGGGCGGGTTATAAAATAATGAATCGTACCGTGTTTTCATACAGCTTCTTCTGCTTGTCTTCGCTGTAGTTCCTCCATTTTTCTTGTCCTTCCTGTTTATCTGGCGTAGGCCGGGACGGTTGAGGTGTGACAGGAGTGCCGGTCTTCTCCTTAGGCGTGTTCTCCTTGGCGTTCATGATGCCATCGATGATATCCTGGAGCGCTTTGTCTCGCGACTCCTTCGGCGGTGGTGGCGGTTGGGGAGCTGGTTTGGTTGGCCGTGTCCAGGTTGTATCTCCCCGAGCCGAGTAGTAGTAAGTGCGGCCGTTGGATTCGGCCGCAAACCATCCTTGTGGCAGAGGCTCAAACCGTCGACGGAAAGGCCGGGGCCCGTGATGTTGAGAGTTTCGTTGGCCCTGTCCCCCGCGCTTCTGGGCTGCTGGGCCACGTGGAGCTTCTACTGATCGAGACCGGGACCGCGATTTGGATCGCCGTCGTTCATCCTGTGTATTCTCGCGTCGCCCAAACTGGTTCACAGCTTGGGTGGCAGCATTGGGATCTCGCTTCATTCGGGGAATGCGGTAGCCAACCTCGAGTGTCGCCCATACTTGCAGCAGCGTCGCCGCTCTTTGCTCGACCCGCTCATCCCCACAGCTGGCAAGCGGCTGAATTGTCGACTCAATCTTGGAATCAATGATCTTGTTCCTCGTAAGACGAGGGAATTTGTCCAGGATATCCAGGATCTGCAGCACAACGTTGTAATCCTCCTTCCACATGCCTAACTGAGAGTTGAGAATCTGGTATCCGTGCATTTTCACTACACGATTGCGTACCCGCTCATCCTCGCAGCGTTGGATACGGCCTAGAAGCTTGACTGCAATCCACTTCTCCTTGCACTGCATCAGGGCCGCCATAACCTTCGTCACACCGCTCTCATCCAAAGACTTGGGCTGTACGCTGTCCACGTATTCCTCGTCGTCCTCGCCTGTCTTCTTCTTGCGCGGTCGCCTTGCGACAGCAGTATCCCATCCATCCGCGTCCTCAATGCCTAAAGCTTCAATCGTCGCATTGGACAACTTGGTGCCACGCTCCGTCTGGGTCTTGCCACCAATGAAGCCTGTGCAGTTCGGCTCACCACAGTAACACGGTTGAGGATCTGCGCCATAACGGTCTACATTGTAGTTAAACACCAGCTCTTCTCCGGCTTGGATAAATCGTTCCGCAAAAATGCCCATGCGGAGCTTCTCCCCAACAACCCACTTATCCACGTAGCAGTTAGGGTTGCATGAATGGTTGCAAAAACGACCTAGATTGCCCCTTTTTGTTGCGTCGACAAATTCGCCCTTGCTAAGGGACATAAAATAAAAGTGCTTTATTCCTTCCTCGTCGTATTGTCGCATGCGGCGGTGGAACGGACCCTCATTGATAACTTCACCCACGTACTCATAGATAAACTGATGCGGTCGTAGGTCGGTTTCCGCGCGGAGGCCAAATCCTTTCTTCTCTGTCTTGATTACCGACACGCGCGCATATTCTCTTCGCTGGAATCGTTGGTTCTGGCATTCCGGCCCACATCCACAGTCTCCCATACACTCAATCTTCGTTGCGCGGTTAATACAGTCCGAGTCCTCTCCGCAGGCAGTGTTTTTCGAAATAGATGGGTCTATATCATGTCAGAGAACAACCCTCAAAGAATCCAATGAGATGAGTAAGGATCAATGTAGCCAAAAATACTTATTTCCTGTAATGAGAAAAAAGGACGCGTGGGAATGGTAACTTCACATAAAACAGGCAAAAAATGACAAGACAGCAAAAAAAAATCGCGTAACTCACCCCATTCTTCAGCACAATCACACTCCATCGCATGCTCAGTATACCCCATATACTTATTAGCATACTGACAAGCATCAATGCGCTCAAATGTCCTTTGAGCATCCTCCGTGCTATCCGGCAAATGCGAAAAAAGCTGCGGCGGTCGCGCAACAACTTTCTGCGAGGAACTCCGCGCCAGCTTCGGAGGCTGACCCGGCTCCAATTTAACAGAGATGCTGCCCCCAACCTTCTCTTCCGTCCCGGACACAGTCTCCTTTTCTTCTCCTTCCTCTTTTATTTTCCTTTCATCTGCCTCATCTTCTTCGGAGCGTTCTTTCTTGACGGGGGTTCGGGAGGAAGATCGCGATTTAACCACGGAGGTAGCGGGCAGCTTGTTCTCTGCGGGAGGCAACGGAGATGCCGAGACGGAGTCCTCGGGCTTGATTGTCGTGGCCCCTCCGCCGTTGACAATCGGGGCATCAGCAGCTCCATCGGACTCTAGCTTCATCGCGGTCACGGCATTGGCGACGGATTCTGACTGACGGTCCGCGTTGTCATGAGTGGACATGACGACACGGACGGAACGCGCAATCTACCAGAGCCAGCAGGAAGTATGCGCTGGACTAGGTAAGGGGATAGGGGAAAAAAATGAGACGGGTTGGCGAGGCGGGAATCAGACGGAAATCGACAAGGGAAAAGAGAGAAGGGGGAGAGGGTGAGAGAGAATAGAAATAGAGTCGAGAAGTAGGGGGGGGGATGGATGAGAGAGGGAAGGATAATAAGAAAACGGCTAAAAAAGAGGAAAGACAAGAAGATGTTCAAGAAGATGGAGAGCGAGAGAAAGAGAAAAAGAGAGAGAGAGAGAGAGGAAGAGAAGAAGTCAAGTCGCCGTCAAGCATTTCCTTCCGTCCACGTTTTCGCGGGTGCCAAGAAAAGAGAGAAAAGCGAGAGAGAGAGAGAGAGAGAGAGAGAGAGAGACGAGTTCTGACAATGGCAATCAAGGGATTCGATTCTATTCTATTATTCAGGATTCACTTTGTACATTTCATATCTTAGAGCCGAGCCCCTAGATGAGGTTGTCTCCATCGTGCTCTCCCATTCCTTTCCCCTCTATCTATCTCATCGCCGTCTCGACAATACCTAGGCTCTGGATGGTCCAGCCTTCAACGCGGGGACGCTTCGCCTTTGGACAGCTCACTCAAGGGGCGACAGTGAATCTATGAAGCAGTGACATAATTTCTGCATTCGTCTTCCCTTGGATTATCAATCTGGCCAAAGTTGTTGTTATTCCCCAGCGTGTCCCGGCTAGCTGTGACAGTGAGTTCAATCTTTTAGCCGAGTTCCAAGCAACTCATCCGTAGCTTTCACACCACTATTGTGATGGAACTGGACATAAGCTGTTGGGCTCTCTTCTGAGCTTTCATCTTTCTTGTTCCTATATCTAGATCTTGCTCTGGTCCTCTGTAGTTTTAGTTAGTGCTTTGTTTCAGGCGGCTTTGACCAAAGTAACATCGTCAACACAAAGGGATCAACCTAATTCTCACAGCGCAACGAGAACCAGGAACTAGATATTGCTCCCTAGAAAATCATTGTTCCGTCTTTGCGTTTTCTTCTGCAAATGCATGGGATCTTTGGCACCCAGGACACATTCAGTAGTAGATATCCTTTTTTCCTTCTCGACGGTGAAGAATGGAATAGGATGGGAATATGTGTCTTCAACAGCACAATAACGAGGTTTCTCATGCAGAGTTACTGACAAGAGTTAAAAGATTTGTTCTTCTAGCATAATACCGCAGAATCAAAGGAAAGCGGACCATTATTCCCACCGTGGATCCGTGCCCAAGGTATATAACGGTGTCACTTTTTGCCAGCAGGCACTTGACCGGGGGGAAAGCGGACAATTATGAGGCAAAAACGGCATGCATAACACTAGCAATCTGCAGAGAAAAGGTGATTCATTATTCTCCAAACAATTTATGATCCAGCGCACTTCAGGGACAAAAGTTATAGGCCACGAAAGCTCCAAATCATCACGGGTAACATGTCATGCAGAACGGTCGAAGACAACCGGGATGTACGAATTATGGATTACACCACTTCGGAGACCGCGGGAGCGAGATGCAGGGAATTTTAGATGGGAGGCCGTGATAATCAAGGACGAGAAGCTGAAATCGGGGATTTTTCGACCACTCTCTCTGCCCTTGGTGTGGTTCGGGGCGGTTAGCGATTGGATGAGAGCAACCTATTTTGGAGGCTGCATGAAGGTGCAGATATACCTAGAGAGAGAGCGGGTTAGCATTACACTACCTAGGGGGAGTAGTTAATAGTAGTAGTCCTATTAATATGAGGACGGATTGCTGGAAGTTGCACATCTCCTTCTCTCTCTCGCTCTCTCTCTCTATCTGTGTGTGTACAGAATATTCTGAATGGAATTGTTCAGAAATTAAATTTGTCACAGAGAGATTGGTGAATAGAGATATTAATTGTCCATTGAAAAGATGGGTAGCAGTCAATAATAATAGTGACAATGATGATGATGGATCTCCCTCTGGAGAGGCCGAGAAGGATTGTCCTCACGGCTCAGAAACAATGCCTACCTTACTATAGTACTTACACTATAGTAATTCCAAAAAAAAGAAAAAGAAAAAGAAAAAGAAAAGGCAGCCACCCACCAATCCCAGTGTAGTTTCATGCATGAACGGGTGTTGCTTCAAAAATACATTCTGACCAGACGTCCAACCTCTGTTGATCAGAAGTTATCTCGACTGATACGTGGTTGGATAATAGTGGCTCTCTTCGTCCCGCTGCGAGGTCCCTTCTTCTTGAATTCTGATATAGGTGCAATCTGGGGGGGAGAAAAACGAGGTGTGGAATATTCCATGCTGCAGATAGATCTTCATGTACTCCATACCTACGTACACACGCATATACAAAGGCCTGCGTCGACAAGAATGAGTGGAGGAGAGGCGAGAAAATGCCAGGACAACTCGCAGGGCGTCAGGGATCTATGCAGCTAATAAAGCACATTATCTTTCTGTGGATAGAAGACAGAGAATAGTCACGCATTCGTTATTGAGGACTACAATCGGGTTGTCGACAAGACCAGTTGGATAGGAAGATCCAATCGTGGCACCCAGATGGTCTGCATTTCTGTCCTGGTCTGGTACCTGGAGTAGTAGTTAGTTAACCTACCTGGTAGTAAGTATTCCTACCCACTACCTAGTAAAGTAGGAGATACAGGTAGGACATAGGCGGTACTGAATAAGTCCAGCTCAAATCGTGGAAAAACGGCCTTGAGCCTTCAAGTTGGTCAAAATTTTGGAGTTACAGAGTACAAGCGCGGCGGGTACCTGAGAGGTGGAGCAACGCTGTTGTTTCCACCCGCAAGAAAGTCACTGGTACCTTTTGTGCGGTATCTCGTACACTTCCACTACTTCAGTAATTAGTACTTTACTACTTATTACAACAGTAGTTAACTACTAACTAACTATAGTACTGTGTACTTTGTAAACAGACGACTACGTTATTTGCTCCCTGGACGTAAGGTTAGGACTAAATGTACGCCACGGAATTTACTGATTTGCTATAATATTGGCGGCAATTAGTACGGAGTACTTAGTCGTAGTCGTATTACTCAATGTCTCCCTTTTTTCTGGAAGCGGCAGAAAAAGGGGCACCAGAAGGAATTGATGTCTTCTGTCTTCCCCTCCAGGTCACCGTGACTCCTACTCTTCCCCCCTCGTTCATTATTATCACCTTCTTTTCAACCCATTCTCGCGACTTTCATCATCATTTGAAATTCTTCAGACTTAATTGAACTCCGCCTGGGAAAAAAAAAAATAAAAACTCAGAATAATCAGCATGACCCTCAGGATTCAGTGACAACCTGGCCGTGCAGCACTATTCCACACTACGCCCTGACGGTTGATTCAAATCGGCGGGGCGCTGCCTCTCCTGCATGCCGATGGTTCTCGTGCATGGGCCATTCATTCTTTATTAGGTATTATCGATGAGATAATTCTCCTCCCAAGTCTCAACAAGAAACTGCAGCGGCTTCTAATTATAATTATCTTAACAGGACTAGTTCCCTGCTTCCCTGCTAGCCATTCGAGAGACCGACCCGTCAGACGAAAATCAGCGGCCAAATGCTGGCTAGTTCATCCTCCAACTAATCCTCCCTTTCTCTCGACGTAGCACTTACGGGGTCACAAGCGCGGTTGTATGAATCTCCTCCTGTTGTGGGTGAAGGAACCTGCTCCTCGCTCCTGTTATGGTTATTATTACCTGCAGCGTGTCGGACTTTTCCCCCGAACTAGAAAATAATATCGTGGGCAATCGTCATCATCATCATAATCATATCATCATCATTATTATTATTCACAAAAGACAAGAATAATACTAACTCCAGGCAAGAAATCCGAGAGCAAGGGAGCAGGGTTGCTGAGATAAATGCAACGTTTCGACTGGTGTTATAATTCTTTTTAACCTTATTATTATGAGGACCTATTATCTTTATTGCTGGTAAGGATCTCTCTTGCTTACTATTTTCTTTTCCTTTCTATGTTTCTCCCTTCTTTTTAATTCAACAACAACCTTGGGCTCTGGGCTCTGGATCGAGCCAACCACATCCCGCCGTCTGATGAGCTAGGTGCAATCCTTGGAGACTGAGTAATCTCTCGACTATTCGTGTATTCTCGAACTTCTCAAACCGGACCCGTCAATTTACCCAGCCTCCAGGATTTTGTTCTCGCCTGCGCCTATTGCGGAGCCATCAACCCCACTCTGCGGTTATCAAGTCCATCCGCCGCCATACATTCCTGCCAGTCATCGTTGGATGCGTTCCCGCTATCTTCAATAGGGCCAATGCACGGCTCTGCATTTACTGTAACTGTCTCCCTGCAATAATATTAATTAATTATAATGCGCGGACAGTAAGAAAAAAAAAAGGAGTTGGCGTCAGGATGGATCGTCCACACTACCTGCATCCATGCTCCGAGAGCTAGCCCCGAAGCTCGCCCTCAGTCTCAAGCAGCAAGCTTTAATTTGTGAGTAACATGTTGATTCTAGTTCGATTTGACCCAACGTCCTGGGGCGTCAATGTCCACCTATCACCAATCGTCCGTCGTTCATGGTATACATTCGGAACACACTGCCTCCTGCAAGAGGGTCTTGTGCTCCATGTCCAGACCAGCGGCAAGCGTTTTTTCCGGAGTATACAATCACTCTGTATACTCTTTTATGGAGTACTCCATAGTAGGGCTCCCGTGAAGTATGGACTAGTATGGGCTTATTATTATTATTGATTTATTTCCCCTCCCCCTCCTATCCTTTTTTTTTGGTTTTATTTTTATTTTCAATGATATTTAACTTATATTCTGTTGTCTTATTTTTCTTTCCTTATTATCATTATTGTTGTTATTTCCCTTTTCCTTACACTACAAAGTAGTACAGCAGTAGCCGCAGCCTGTTGTTGCATGGTTTCTGGTCTGTCTTGGTCTCTTTTTACCCCCTGCTCGCTTTCCGTCCAGGCTCTCTGCGATTCCCAGCTGCGTGCATTCTTAGCTCTCTTTTTTTTTTTTTGCGCGCTGTTCTCCGGTCTCTACACAGTACTTGTTATTCTCACCCCTCCTAGGTGGTTTTTTTCTAGTCCTTGTTTGGAAAACCCAGAGTTTCTGCGCGCGCGCCGCCCCTCGCCCCTCCCTCTCTCTCACACACGCGCTCTCTCTCTTTCCCTCTGGCTCCGTCTCCGTCTCTGTCTATCTCCTTATGAGGGTTGGTTTGTTGTGGCTCCCTCCAATCCTTTTCCTCGTTGCAAAAAGCGTGCGGGCGCTTGGAACCATCTGAAACCATCGTTTTTGAAACACTATTCTCTTCTAGGTTGAACACGGTCTAATCCCTCTTCGGCTGGTTGATTCCGCATGCTTTATTTTGGTTTATTTATTCCCTTTTTTTCAATATTATTTATTATTGTTATTACAGTTTTCTTCTTCTAGTTCTCGAACATCTTGCTGGATTCCCTGTGGCTCTCCCTCATCCTCGACTGTAGAGAGAGCACGCAGAGGTGAACAAGAGTCCAAAGGAGTCCCTGCAGCTTTCCTCTTACTATCCGGACACATGCTTGCAAAAGTCTGTACTGATACTGTCCTGCGCAATTCCGAATTAAAAGTCCGGTTGGCCAGAAAAAGTTCCTGGGGAAAGGATAGAGTGCTACTTGTCTTCTGATTAACTCGTTTACTTCTCTTTTTCTCTTTGTCTGCTCTCTGTCTCTCTCTCTCTGTGTCCCCTCCATTCTCTCGCTCTCCAATTCTGTCTCTTTTTTTTTCCTTTTTTGATTAAAAATTTACCTTTTTTTTTATGATTGTGTTTTGGTGGCAATATGCATCATTGAATGCGCTCATTCCAGAAGTCGATTCGATCTCCAGCGACGACAGTTTTTTCCCCAGCATCTTCTACTACCCCTCTGTCAGGGTCACGATCCACAGTGTTTCCTACTAGCATCCATTGTTTATTGTCGTCGTGGTCGTCCTCTTCGTTACTCTATCCATTCGTTGTATCCTTGAACCTTGACTACTGACTGACCCCAACTCTCCTTCCACCCAGCGATCTGAAGCATATGAGTAATTGCTAATTCCTCTGTTTGGTTCTGCACGTTTGAAAGTCTTATCTCGATCGTGTCTTCCTTTCCTCTCAAGTCCCTCTTAGGTTCCGGCTACTACTGCTCCTGTTGCTGCCATTCACTATTTCGTCTCGGATCCAAAACACCTTCAGAAGTCCCGTTTCCTCTCTGACCCCTGCCCTGGCCTTCAATGTCTGCTGTCGATTGCATAATAATTGCCTCCTTCCCCTCCTCTGCATTGTCCATTCTTTGTTCTAATTGTCGTTGCTGCACTTCGTCCTGGTTCGCTGCGCCGCCAGCCCACTTTCTGATTCCTATCTGACAAACCACGTGTTTATACACTGGTGTAGACGCATCATTCCGTTTGGGAGGCTCTGTGGTTATTTTATTTTCTATTTTCCTTTCTCTTCTTTCTTTTTTTTCCCCTCTTTTGATTTGCTGTCTTGTTTTACCTCCTCTCTCTTCCTCTCCTAGGTTTAAATTAGTTCCTGGTGCTTTTTGGCCTAATTGTCCCTCGACTCGTTGCCCGTGTTTGTCACTATTATCTATTCCCTGGTATACTTTTGCCTTACTTCCCTGTCCATCTTTCCGTAACCGCGCGACGACGCGTCAAGTCTCTCTGTCAGTGGTCAATTTGGATCTGGTTAAGGTGTTCTCTCTATTCTGGCTCTGTTTTGTCTGCTTGTCTGTTGAGAAGGGAAGCTAGTCATTCTCGCTTCCATGGTTCGCTGGATATGTCGAATCTACCAGAAAGGCCATGGACCGAGGAGGAGAAGGTATGTATCCAGTCCCCCAATCCTGTTGACGCTACTGGTAGATGGGCCTAGGCCAATTCCTCCGGCTGAGAGACAGAGAAAAGAGGCTGTAAGGCTGACACAGTGCCCAGTATACCCTGCTTACCGAAATCTTGAAGAAGGCAAGGGTTCCATCAAGCCATCTAGTCAAGATGATCAAGGACTTCAATATTTCCCCAAGCTGGGCCGATATCCCCCTTCCTTCAGGTATAGATCAGCCGGTGCTTTTCTCCGCTTCTACCTTTCTCGCTACAGACTGAATCTATGCGACTCCTGTGTCCTTAGGTTTTGGTTGGTGTTGGGTTACGGCGTTTTCTAGACCTCATTTTTAGCTAATCTAATTCTAATTCAGGCCGTTCCCTCAATTCATGTCAACTGGCATTCTACAATATGTGCCAACAACACGTGCAACTGTCAGCCAACCCAAGCATCGGATCTATACCCCCACCACCACGCCATGAACCTTCGGCTTTGCCGACAGCTCCTATGGATGCGAGTAGCAGTATAAGGAAGAGGCCTCTTTTCCCAGCAGACAAACCAATTCTAGCCCCCCGTGCAATCCAGCCCCGTCCTACCACCAGCACAGCTTCCTACAGCAGTGAAAGTAGTGCTTCCGCTATTCTCTCTCCAGGCACAGGTGGTGTCACAGCCCGAGGCGAGCCCCCTCGAAAACGAGGTCGACCAAGTAAAGCCGAATCGGAGCGGCGCAAGGCTGCTGCTGAAGCCCGAGGAGAAACATATCCACCCCTACGGCGATCTGGCTCTCATAAAGTTGGTAGGATTCCGTCTACACCAACCAGTCCCTTGGGAATCGATACAGGTGTGCCACCTTTTACCGCTCAGACAAGTACTCGGCCTCCTGCGAATGTGTCACAACCGGAAATGCGCTATGTACATCCGCCGATGCGAACTATGTCACTGACCGGTCCGAGTGACGATGAACGGGCAAGGGATAGACTCAGTCGTGAGATAGGTCCGACATTGAGAGAGCTACCACGACCCACAGAGATCCGACAGACATTGCCTTCGCCGCAAGCATTACAGCTTGGCCACAGGGAGACTATCCCTCGCATAGAACATGGAGAGCGGCTTTATGAAGCTCGTCCGCCTGATAGACATCCATTTACAGACAGCAACCGAAGAAGCCTTGTCCATCCTACCGCGCCCAGACGTCCTGAACCATCTACACAAGACAGCCAAGTCCCTCTAAGTACTACGGCCGAGAAACGAACAGAATGACATCCATTCGTTGCAAAGTAATCACAGCACCTTGTTTCATATTTCGAATTATCGTTGCGACACGATGAATGAACCTCCCACGCCATCAATTACAAGCGATAGATAGCATTGATTCGCACTTCATCACACAATTAGTGAATCGAAACGAATTACGTATTATTTCCATACGCGGAAAAAGCCACGACTAACGCATACTCCCGAGAGTATCTGCCTGTCTCTTCTTGAACTTTGTTTCATTATCATTGACTCTGCTTTCCAACTACCGCTCCCGTTCTCTATAGCTTTGTTCTACTTTTCGCTTTCTTCTTTTTTTTTTTTATGCGGGGCGGTTCACTTGAGAATTTGATTGCTCACACTTAGCGACCATTCCTAATTGATATATCTGTCTATGAGTCGAAATGCCCAGCAAAGACAAGTTTTCTTTTTCTTTTTATTTGACATGTCCTGGCTTGCCTCCATTCACATGCATATGCTCCACGGTCCATGAACGCTAAATGGAGCAGCTTGCAGCCAAATCAGACAGCACCGCCTGGACATATTAATACTCCCTCCTTTTTCTCCCAAAATACTTTTCTTTTTTTCCCGCTCTTGTCATTCCCCATTAACATGTTTGATTCATGACGCATTGAGCTGATGAAATATGATTCCTTCTGCATAGCGATCTGTTGCATATCAAGTTGCTTGCTCCCAGCACATTTTCCCATCCAGATTTTCGATGCAAAGTGAAGACATGATGAATATGACATTGCACATTGGACCACTTTTTTTTTCTTTCGTTCTTACCAATATTTGCTTCTCTCTCTTCAGCTTCTTGTCTCTTCTTTCCTTTCTCCTTTCTTCCAAACATATCTAGAATCTAATCTCCATGTACTATTATAATTATTGATATGATAGCTACCTACCAATGTAGCATATGTACAGCCTCCACTTATCCTGTCCTTATCCTCCCCTCGAAGAATCCAGTACCAATTAATATTAGTCCTTCCTTCGTAACTCGCCTTCCTGGTTTCTGTCCTCAAAACCATAAGATGTAATATTAGTACTGATACTATATAGTTGGTAGTTGGTAGTAAGTAGTAAGTAGTAAGTAGTAGGTAGTAGGCTGTTACCCACTCCTCAGACATCGCAGCATACATACGAGCCTAAGAGCCCGAAGCCCCAAGCCTAAGGAGACAGGAAAGAAGGAAGGTACTAGATATTAGGCACCAGCCAGCACTGGTAGTATGTAGTACGTAGTAAGTCTACTAGTAGTAAGTTATGAACGACCGTAGATATGCCAGAAACTCGCCAGCCGTGCCCGTGAGAGAGAGAGGGAGAAAAAGAAAAAAAAGACGGGAATGGTTTAGTCTAACTCTATTTTTGATAATGAGGTTTTGGGGGAGTTGTGATATGTATTTGTAGTATGTATGTACCTATGTATGTGTGTATAGATATATATATATATATGTGTGTGTGTGTGTGTTTGGGGGGGGTGGTGGACTTGAATCGCAATGGTTCTATTACTATAGGCTGTACTCCGGAGTAGAGGTACTGTGGGTATGTGGTAGAAAGTACTGAGTACTGCGTACGAGCTACTAGCTGCTAGCTGCTAGCTACTAACTACTGGGGATCTAAGACCTGAGGACTAAGACGTAGGAGTAAGGAGGGAGGAGTTACCCGTATAGTTGTAAATGTAATTCCGTACAGATAGATATTATGGAGACCCTGGCTTATAATAGTATTATATACCTCCTAGTGAATTCTAGATCAATTTCCCCACCTGGTCAAAACGATATATGGGAATCAAAGAGGTGAAATATGTACTAAAAAGAGGGAGAAAAAAATGTGGTTGTAAAGTTGGTTCGAGATTTGCTGCTCCGCTCTATTGTCTGTCGACACAGTACCACGCTTTGCATGGTTACGGTTGGGTAATCACAACCCCTGGTTACCCTTGACACGGCCGTAGAGGGTCAGTAGTTTGGCATTTGGGCTTTCTGAGGGCGTGGGCTCAGGTCCGGCTGACGGCTCTGGGGTGGTGATAACAGAAACAGTAGGCGAGTCTTGCTCCTGTTTGGCCCTTTCTGCCGATTGTAATAATTGTTGCTGTTTCTCTCGATCCAACTGGGCTCTGACCCGCCCAAGCGCAGAGTCAAAACTAGCGCCAGCGGACACTGCTATTTTCCTGCCGATTTCCGACACAGTCTTTGTTGTGCTGTCCCCCACGAGTTTCATTACGTCGTGCCTACCTTCAACCCGACGAGTTAGGTAGACCTTGGGTTGGGTACCCTGTTGTGGAAGGGTGCGAGCCCGAATTCGCTCAATTTCGTTTCGGTATGCCGTCTCGTAGATATCAAATTCCGCAGCACCTGGTGATTCGCTCACAATCGGATAGTCCGCATCTGTTGTTAAATCCATCTCAGAAGGTTCGGCGAATGTTGAATCATCCGATCCTGCGAGGATGGACATCGCCCCCGCACTGCCAGCATCCGGGGGCGTAGAGCCAGTAAATGTTGAAGGGCCAATGAATAAGAATGGAAAATCTTCTTCTAGAGGATCTCGTGCATGGCCACGTGTGCCCTCAATGCTCCGCTTGGTTCTGGACGAACTAGCTCGTGATAGTGGGATCTGAGGGGATTGCGACTGAGGACTGGAATTGCTTGGTTGCCAGTCATCGATAGACTCGCCTCTTACAATACTGCTGCGGATAGAGCCAGAATCCTTTCTCTCAGGCTTTGCAGATACAGCTTGCTGATTGCTGTCGCTCAAAATATGATCCTGCTTACTGCGTTTGCTTGCTGGGTCGCTACTCTCTGGTAAGTGGTTAGACGACAAGTCTTGTAGTTGCTGATGATATCCTTGAATGACGTTATCACGCTCCCATGCTCTTCTGTTATATGTGTTCAAACTCTGACTTTTGCTGGAATGCGTGACACTGCCTGCAGAAACACTTTCCTCGGGGTCCATTTCCATGGGAGGCTCGACGAAATGGCTTTCATATTCCTGACCAAGAATGCTTTGCATGCGCGGATCTGCTTTGGTTGGGTCAAGGAGCCGTTTGAAGTTCTTCACTGCTTTCATCTATTATTATCAGTTAGCATTCCGGGTACAAGTACAGAAGGAAGTTATCTGCGTTGCGCACCACAGCTAATACATGGCCGAGATTCTTTGTAATGGCCGAATTCATTTCCTCTTCGGTGGGAAGTCCGACTATTTCCGCGGTATTTTCGCTCTTTGGCAGAAGGGGGTCCATGCCGTTCTTCGTCACCCAAGGGTGCTCCTAATGATCATCTGGTTAGTAGGATTGATAACTGGATATGTAATGTCACCCACGTACGCGCAGCTCGTCCATTTGTATTCTCTTTGCTGGATCTTTTTCCAGAATCCGCGACATCAAGTTCTTGAAGGTTTCATCAGTTTCTCCCTCGCACTTCATCTCGTCGTTTTTGATGGCCTCGTAAAGTTCGAATATACTCTGCTTCACAAAGGGAAGCTTGCCGTACCGAAGGCAGTAGAGGGTAACACCCATGGACCATATATCCGCTGCCTTTCCTGAAACATCGCCGTGTTTCACGACGCATAATTCCGGGGGCAGAAAGGCAGGTGATCCGGCGGATTTCGCAGTGAACATATCGGAATCCTTCTCAAACATTTCTGATACCCCGAAGTCGACAACCTTGAGGATATCCTCACTCGTCAATAGGCAATTATCCGGTTTGATATCTCTGTGAACGATCCCTTGCGCATGTAGATACTCAATTCCCAAAATGAGGTCGCGGAACCAACACCGACAGTGCTCGTCATCGTAGGGGTCAGCCCTCTCCTCAAGTCCAACTTTCATAATGACACCCTTCTTGCACATCTCCATGACCATATATAAAGAATCCTCTGTCGGATCATCTAGAACCTCTATCAGAGATACAAGGTTATTGTGATTCAACTTCTTCATGATGGCGATTTCCTCTTTGATGAGGTAGAGGGCATTCTCGGTTTGATCCCCGCCTATGCCAATTTGACGGCGGTGGAGCGGAGAATTGAAGCCATCTGACGGGCGTTTGGGGCCTCGAGACCTCCTTAGAAGGTGTGACTGGGCGCGCTTTCGCAAACGTGACTTGGAGAACTCCTTGACTGCCTGGACTTGGGTCAGTATGTAGATATTATATGGCAAGTCATAATAGTTGCTGCCTAAAATTCCCGTACGTATTCATTCCCAAACTGATCAACTGCGATATGCACGGCTCCAAAGGAGCCCCTTCCAATCTCCTGTTTGATCAGATATTGATTGATTCTGTGTTCCGAGGTGCCGTCATCTTGGCTAGTGGTATACTCAGAGCGAGCATTGAGCGTTTCCTGGGCATGCCCGTTAGGAAATATTGAAAACCAAGGTAAGAAACATACACAGGGATGGATATAATGGTAGCAACCTTTACTCGACGTCTAACTATTGGGTTACGGCGGTGGTGCCTTTGTGGACTTTCAAATAAAGGGGTCGAGCTTAAAGTGCAGGATGGAGATTCAGCACACTACAAGCTCTCAACAGTCGAGCCATATATATATGTATATGTATATATACCAGGCGACGTCGAGATGGCGAGCACCTTCAGAGGCCTTCGGGGATAGCGGGGAATAAAAGACCAGAGAAAACTTACGCATAACGAGCCAGAGTTGGACGGACAGGTTGAGCATCTGGACGGGGAGCGGGCCCTCCTTGGCTAGCATCCTGTGTAAGAGAGCTAGCATTCTCGTTGGCCATTGAATAATCGCTCAACAGACGAGAGAGAGCCAGATGAGTGAAATAAAATCCTGCAGATGCAATAAAGACGTTGAGATCCTCAGCGGAACGATCTTAAAAGCCAGCTGCTTAGGCCAAATAATGTGGGGGAGAATGGAGGGGCAAAAGGGAGCTAGCTTCCTAGGTATCAAGATAAGGCGAAAATCACTTACAGGCTTTGGAAGAGAGGACGACGAGAGGAGACTAATAGTATATGAGGAGAAGATTCAAGGAGAGGGAAGAAGACGAAGAAGAGAAGAGGTCCATCAGCGCTGATAATAAGAATGAGGAGAAGAGAAGAATACTGATTCAGATGGTGTGGAAAATCAAAGAAAACCGTTGGAACCGAAAATACTGCAGTAATAATAACTAATACTAATGCTAATAACTACTAATAAAAGTTCCAAGTTCTTTATTCTCACAACCACCAAAAAGCAGTACACTCCTCCCTAGGTGTCTTGCTTGTTTTATTTCATCTCTTGTCTAATAATAATACTAAATGGGAATTCTTTGTATAGAATCTCTTCAGAAACAAAAGGCTCGTGCTTGTACCTGGCTGTTGTTATGCTTCACCGCCCATAAGAGCGATCGGCCAACTCATGACTAGCAGCAACGACTAGAGACTCAGTAGAGACGACACTGCGCTGTCTCTCTGTCGATACATTACTGGCCACCAACTCAGCTTCTTCAGATTCAGGGCGACCCGGCTCTCGGCCTTTCAATATCTTTCATACTCAACGGACTTCTATCTGACGTGGCATCTTGTCGATCGTCGCTTCGCCATGGTTGTTTATTCCTTCTACATCTTTGATCGCCATGGTATAGTCCTCCCTTCTTTCTCTCTCCTAGATGTCCATTTCGAAAAAAAAAAAGAGAAGACACCAACTAACTGTAGTTATTCTATCTCACAGCTGAATGCATATACAAACGGCGTTGGCTACCCCGTCCTACCTCAATTGTGGGCAAAGCGTCGCGACCAACCTCCGAAACCCCTACGGTAACCAATGGATTAACAGTCGGCTCTACTCAATCCACACGAGCAGCGGACGATGATGCGAAGTTGATTTTTGGCACTGTATTCTCCCTTCGTAATATGGTGCGAAAGCTGGGAGGAGACGACGACAAGTGAGACTCTCTGGCTCCGTCCTGTTATGTGATGGCCCAGCCGCTGATACACAACTTCCTCCTTCTAGCTTCGTCACGTATCGAACCAGTCAATATAAGCTTCATTATTACGAAACACCTACAAACATCAAATTCGTTATGCTTACCGATATTAAGAGCCCGAGCATGCGAGTCGCATTGCAACAGATATATATCAATCTTTACGTCGAATATGGTATGTGGATGGTCCGGTATTTGCATTGCCAAAAGGCCAATTCTGACCTTAAGCTACCCTTAGTGGTCAAGAACCCATTATCTCCTGTGGAGCACCCTGGCGGTGTCGGTGTGAATAATGAACTTTTTGAAGAATCGCTAGAACAGTTTGTGGTATGTTCTCTCTAATTCGATGTTGAGCTTTTTGAAGCACATTCCTGACGCGGGGGGCAGACTCGGGTTCTCTCTTGAATTCCCCCGTTTATGCAGGCAACCGCTCTCTCCAGTCGTTGCCCAACCCAGCTCGGAATAGGAGTTTCTGGTTTCAGTGCAGGAACCGCTGAAAAAGGACCATCCTGATTCCTTCAAGTGGGATAAATGCGCACTGGATATATTCTAGTGTTGCAGACGTCGATTCTGGCGGCATGTCCATTTGACGGGCTGCCGTGCAGGTAGTTGCTTCCTTCGTAGTCTTCAGGACACCCCCTACAAGCTACTTGGTGACTCTTCTAATGACCTACAGTTTGTAGGCAGAGCTTATATTACCCCATCATTTACGAATATGATCAATGACTATACCTCCATGTAATTTTACAACTTTTCTTCCACGTCCCGGCCATGACAATCTATTCTACACCCAAGATCTAATATCCAAAAATCCAGTACAGAGTAGATTCTTATGGTGTATAGATACTTGGCCCTACTTCTTTCTGCCGCCCTCATACACTGTATAATAATATCTCTACAGAGGTACCCAAGATTCACCCCTTTCCTCTGCAATCATGCCCTTTCCATTCCCGAATCACGCAGCCATCGACATCTTGACCTCCAGCATCAACAACAAGACCAAGATGATTGAGCAGGTAGGCAACATCAGTCATTTAAAGCATAAAGACTATAAAGCCAGGAAGCATCACGGATTCCAACAGGTCGGGTACTATCAATTTCGCTATCCATCTCATATCCAACGGAGATTCAAAATGATGAATGTCCATTTGAAGTGCCGATTTCTGGTGATACTGTACACTGTACCCAAATTGCGCTGGTAACTTGGATGTCTTTTGAATATAGTACTACTGGTACTTCTGGTACTACTTCTACTACTACTACTACTAGGTAGTGGTAGCAACCACTTAGGTCCTTTCAAGGATAACAGGTACTATCATGTATCATGTATACCATTATATCGCGGTCTAGGTAGAAGTAGTAGTACTACCATATTGAATGATCTTAATATATAGAATTAATCTGTATAGTAACTGCCGTAGAGAAGAGGCCAGAACCCATAGTCGCTTTGGATGAGCAACTGTGGCAAGAGTTAGTCTCCGGTATGCCTAGGTATGGAAATATACCCTATTAACGAGTACCTACTAGGCTACTACTATACTGGTAGTAGATAGTAATGCAACTACTGTAGAGAGTTTGATATAATTCGTGTATCTGAAGATGCGCATAAAGAAGAAAAAGAAGAAAAGCAATGGCTCGTGCAGTCCCGCTTTTCTCTCTTTTTCCCGGGTTAAGTTTTCAACCACACAGCTTAATCTTGCTTGGTAAAAAAACCACTACTAACTACTAGGCCGAGGGCTCTACTATAGTACGTAGCAGAACTGGAGGATTTGGCCGAGAACGAAAAACGAAGCTTGTACAGGGGTTTTGTGGGAGTTTATTTGTCCCAAGAGGGTCCCATTATTTCTTGGTATTCTTTCACCTCCACTTTTCCATTCAGCACCCAAGATTCAAGAATGGAAGGGCAACCGTTGGGTCGGTCGCGTCTCGACTCTGGACTCTCAACTCTCAAGCCCCGAATCTCGAGTCCTGAATCTCGATTCTCTCTACTCCACGAAACAGAGTCTAGACGACTACTAGTTAGTACAACGCCGAGTACTTCCCGAAAGACTGCGAGGCTTCTTCCCTCTTCCCTTCCAAGTTAGTAGCGCTGGCAATGGAGTACGAGGGTCGGCACCCAAAGACCGGATGGATGGATCCCACCACCCCCCTCCCCAAATCCACGGCTGAATGCGCGGTTTATTGCTCCCCGCTGAACCAATCGTCCGACTTCATAACGGCACTGCTCTGTGCTGACTTTTGCGATGATTCTTGTCATTTGACACACACACACAGAGAGAGGGAAGGGCAAGCACTGTATGTGTGTGTTTTTGAGCTTATGTTGGTGTGGGCTGGTACCCCGTACATACTGTGTACCTAGGTTGGACATTCCCTTCCCAGGCCAGACAGAATATGAGAGACATTTAGGTATTATTACTATTGTCTAGACTCCACGACACCTCCACAGTAATAAACATGGATGGATGGATCTTGGTCTGAACGTGGACGGATCCAAAGTCTATATGTATTATGTTTGTGTTTTAAGTACATACTAAGTTTACTGCTAACGGGGTTTTTTAAATCGTATAACCCACACAAGCACACGCACCAGTGCGACCACCCCTGGAGAGAAACCATGGGTGGGATGCTAAATTGTTAATGTTGTTGGAGCCCCCGGCTTGATTTACTTTGTCTGGTAAGTTGTCGACGATAATAATAATAACAATAATAATACCTAGGACTAGTACTCAGCCGATAGGTGCCTAGGTAGGTAGTTTCGGAAAAACATCTCGACCCTGGCAATTGGCTGCTTTGCTGAGCCCTTGAATCTAACGTACCTAATTCTTGACAATTTATACGGGGTATACTACTAGTACTTATTACCTTAGTCCGTAGTCATGAGCCATCACTCATTACTGGAAGTAGTAGTAGGATGAGGAGGAGGAGGAGGAGGAGGAGGAGGAGGAGTGCTAGAACCTCCACCGATAATCGTTTTCGGTACCTTATCCCATTCTATTATTATCAAAGAGCAGCTGAGCTTGCCTTACCCTTCTCTTGCGATGCCAAGTTGACAATTAGCTTTTCCTGGCACTACCGAGTATGCAACTATGCATATGCAGTGAGAGTCAGGGTGCGGATCCTCAAAGACAGAGTCGCTGGGTAGGGTTCAGACCAGATTGCAATATCCGCCAAATCAATAAAAGAGTAAAAGAAAAGAAGCTGAAGAAGCCACTCACGCAAAGAAGCAAACAGGCTGGACCGATTCCTGATGGATTCAAAGGTCTTACCTAGGTACTACTAGTAGTACAACCCCAGAGTACTCGTAAGTAGTAGTCCTTTCAAGTTTCAACAGCAACCATTTCCCCGGAAGACAAAGAACGGGCTAACCCCGAGAGAAGCAGGAGGTTGAATACCCCTCTGTCTTTGTTCAGGGTTTCTAGTGGTAGGCATCTCCTTGCAAGTTTCAATTGCTGGTCTTCCAGTAGTACTACTAGTAGTAATAAGTAGTAGAAGGAGTTGAACAAGTAGACGAACACTGAACAATACATGTATCGACCAGACAACTTCAAGTTACACACGGGAGTTTGTGGTAACTTGTAAGTAATGAATGACCATTTCCAAGACGGGACCGTTTTTTTTGCCTTTCCCCTTTGATCTTGCCTCTTTTCTTCAACGGTCATTGGCTCGAAAAATCCCTCGTGTTAATCTGAAATGTTCCATACTGACCTTATCGATATTCTTTACATGAATGCAGGACAGTTACCTTACTAGTAGTAGGCAAGATATACTAATAGTACCTGCTTAGTGCTAGTCAGAGGTAATACTCGCAATAATAATCCAATCTTTTCAACAGTGCAGACTGTCAATGTGTATGAAGCATAAGAGAGGTGCAACTATGTCTTGTTTCACCGTGTATCTACCTATATCTCCGGGGTTTACCACTAACTACTAGTAGTACTGCTCAGATACAAGTAGTAGTAGCTACTGCTGCTAGTCCTTTGGAGTACTAAGTGGTAGCTCGTTCCATATCATAGGTCTACTCCTCCGAACATGCGAAGTACCTCAGTACATACGTATGCCAATACTGGTCCAGGTGTTGAGAGTCCACTTCAATGTTCGTATAATGGGCCGGAATAAATCGTCAATAGATCAGTGATAGTTAGTTAGTCCGGACTGCGCGCGGTACACCACATGTTCCAACAAGTTGCAAAGCATATTTATATCCACCGTCGAATCGTGCCCGTCATTCGGCTGTCAAGACCATAGCTGGTGCGGCGAAGCAGTACGACTGGATGACGCTTCGAACGCATTCTCTCATCTTGCATCATCGAATTGCTCATTTCCGCTGGATCGTTGGGATCTTGGGGAACTTGAGAGATTCCTTAAGAAACAACCCCAGCTGGACTTACTGTATGATCACCCACAAGGAGGACTTTCTTACATCCGCCTATCCTAAGGTCTGACACATGCTGACCCCACATGGATCTTCAACCCAAAAAGGCCATGTGCATAGCTCAAACTTCTCCCTTTTCTTCTTTAGTTACTGTTTACATTCGTAGAGAAACCCATGATCTGATCACAGACAGGCGGAAGAATAAAGCAAGACTGCGGAGTCGCCAAATCAAATGGAAGCGAACATTAGCTAGATACTTCTCTTGAACGTGTGAGGTCATGGCGGTCTCCTCCGTATCTGACAATAACCTAAAGTATCTCCCGAGTTTGTTTTGCTTGCCCTCAAATTGAACGAAGGATCTCCTCAGACAGGGAATCCCACGCCGTGCCCGAGTCCCTCCAAAGTGCTTTATACTTGGCAAATACGCGGTCTATCTGGTTCGACAATTAAATTGCTCGTCCTCGCAGATGGAAAAAAAAAAGGAAAGTGCTACGCCGACCACCCGTGTCAGTGTAACAGAAGGGAGCTCTCTATACGAGTCAACCTTCAAAGCGAAGTTCGGCGGATGGGATAACATCAACAATAATGATGATGTTCTTGGTCGCCAACCAACAACCCCACCATCTGCTGTAAAGGATCGCCCGCTTTCACTTAGATCCTTCAAGGCTAACTGGCTAGACTACCCCTCAGATGTTTTCGACAAAGATGTCTTGGCGACGAGCATAAAGCTCTCTCGCGCAACCCACTGCCACAGCCCACAGTCCACAGGTGTATAGGCTGCGTAGGTAGGTTGGCGTGCTGGCTGATAAAACTAACTAGCGGGCCTTCAAAGAGCACCTAATCAGAGCTACCGAAGCCATCTGCTCCTGTAGGTGATGATGTACGGACAAGGGGTGCTGTAAGGATGTAACAAGTCAATGCACAGCCTCAATCTGATTTAAGGTCGCGAGATTGACTAATAACCACGTCTTCGGTTCAAAAAGTCACTTTTGGTTCCAATCCTCCTGAGAGAATCATGACCAAAAGAGGAGGACGTCATTCGGCTTGGTTTCGGGTGGTAAGAAAGATGGGGGAGGTTGACCTTGGTAGTACTAGTAAATAGTAGTAACGTAAACTCCTACAAGAAGTTGAAATGTTCGTAACATGATGATGAAGAAGAAGACGTTATTATTCCGAAAAGACATCACACACACTCGACAACTCCTCCAGATTCAGAGAAGTGAACACGGACGCAGACCCAGCGCTGGATCCAAGGACCTCCCGAAATAATCAGGGCGATAATTATCTGACATGAAATAATAATTTCGTAGCCCTGGGCTTGGTTGCGGAGCTTCCTAAGAGGGAAAGGACCGCGCCACCTCGGTATTACTCAGTACTGACAATTAACTAACTAACTTCTTCTTCTCCTTCTTAGGAAAAGACATAAGTGACTGGAAGGTGATGGAAACGTACCTTATTGTATTATTATTATTATTATTATTATTATTAATCCTTTATTAGGTTGGAGAAAGTAGCGGAGTCCAAGTCAAGTTGTGGCTGGTTTCGTCTTCAAAATTCGGGATGTCCTCACGGTAAAAATCGCTTGAAGGGAAAACCCCCAAAGATCACATCACACCACCTTTCTTCGTGTTCCGTACCTAGGTAAAAGAAGGACGGCATTCTGAGATGGAAGGTCGAGGATCGATTTGTCAGTGGTTAATCCTGGTTGACTATTGATGGAAGAGGTACTCCATACAAAGTAGATCGGAGCAGTAGTGGTGGCACCTTCGGAAGCATCTCTGGCAATGTACTCCTGTTATTGTATGGCAGTAGAACCAAGTGTGTGGCTGCAACGGTAAGATACAATACAATTACCGTACATTACCGGCTGGTTCAGGTAGAAAACCGTAGAAAACCCCAGTCGCCTGTCTGCGAACATCATGATGGAGACGGTAGCGAATAATACCACCGAAGAACCTCAAGTAACGTTGTTCGTAATACTGGTATTTATGGAGGTGTATGTACTCCGGTAACTGCCAGGTGGTCGACGCAGAAACCCATCATCTTCTCCCTCCTTCAACCGGTGGTAACGACTGGAAATGTTGTCAGGTAATAGAATAATACTCTGTGGTGGTTCCCACAGCAGTATTAAAATAGTTTGGAATAATAATAATTGGGAATAATAATAAAATAACATAACCTGTCCTTTAGCAAGAATGGGACTGGTCGCTTACTAGCAGTAGTAGTGCTGGAACCCCCATTCCACACTGCCAGTGTAGTGACTTACATAGTACTTACCTTCTACCTGCCTAGTACTATTATACTCCTCCCGGCTGCTGGTACCTGCTACTACTATTTCAACCTGCTCCCCCCAGGAGGCAAATGCTCTCGCTTCCCATCAAAATCTCTTTTCAATCAGCTGCAATTTCAAGCTCCATTCGAAAGACGGCGCTACTTAACTACACATGCCAAGTCTTACCTTCTTCTAGTTCCCACTGTAATACCCATCCCATCTAGACGTTCCGCGCCTTGTTGCACGGTGTGGACTTTTTTTTTTTTTTTTTACTTTTTTTTTCCCTACTTGCTCGCTGCTGCACTGCCAAAATTTCACTTCCGTCAGAGACCATCATCGCCTCAGGCCACCGGCGGCCACCAGCAGCCACCACTACTACTTTTTTTAAATTATAATTTCCCTTTCACCCTCCCTTACTCTCAACTTCATTCACATTTCAAATCCTCAAGTTCTGGTCCTTTTTGGCCTCTCAGCCTTGTGCTGTAGGCTTTAAATTCTAGTTCTCTTGCTTCTTCCTTTATTTCTCTTCTATCTTGTCACAGGGGCAAATTTATTCCCTTTGTCTACTGTGTCCTTCTACTTCTAGTTACCGCACATGACTCCTCAATCTATTTCACCTGTACCTTCTGCAGTCTCCTCCACCGCAACATCACAGATCTCGAGTGACCATGGAGAGCGACAGGTAACACAGGCTTTGGCGGGCATGAATTTGTCCGCTGTGAATGGGGATTGTGCTTCCCCCCATCCATCTGCAAAGCCCACCAGACCAACCATGGCAGTCCGCCTTTCTCGTATGTTCTCGAATACCGGGAGATCAACTCCAAGGGAGTCAGAATCGCAGCGCGAGTTGTCAAACAGCAGCTCGGACAGTGTCAACGTACTTTCCAATGGCAGCACAAAACAACCCAAGTCTTCGTCCAAACCCCCCTCCAGGGCTCCGTCGCGACAGACATCCACGAAGGACGTGAACGAGAAAAAGACGAAGCCTCCCGCTGGCAAGGACCAAAAAGAAGGATCGATTGTACACAAGCGTTTCGAGTTGTTCCCGGATAATAGTCATTGCCACAACCTGAAGAGCACGAGGCGACAAGAGAAGCTGACCGATCTCCTCCGCGACATGCTTGGTGGCGGCAGGAAAAAGGATGATCATGTGGACGATCAGCAACTATCTCTCATGTCGACTTGGATTGACCAGTTCAAAAACGAGCGTGATAAATTGGCTGCGGACAAGAAAGGTGGTCCTAACGCAACCGCCTCTTTGGTTGACAAATACGGTAAATGCCAGGAGATCGTCGGACGTGGTGCCTTCGGTATTGTCCGAATATCTCACAAGGTAGACCCCAAGGACTCCAGGGTCGAGCAGCTGTATGCGGTTAAAGAGTTCCGCCGCCGTCCCCAAGAAACAAGCAAGAAGTACCAGAAGCGGTTGACTTCTGAGTTTTGCATTTCATCCTCTCTTCGCCACCCTAACATCATTCACACCCTTGATCTCCTCCAAGACGCCAAAGGCGATTACTGTGAAGTAATGGAATATTGTGCTGGCGGTGATCTCTACACACTTGTACTGGCTGCAGGAAAATTGGAAGTTGCTGAAGCCGATTGTCTTTTCAAGCAACTTATGCGTGGCGTGGAGTACATGCACGAGATGGGAGTCGCTCACCGTGATCTCAAGCCGGAGAATCTTTTATTGACTACCCACGGTGCCCTTAAAATTACAGATTTCGGAAATGGCGAATGTTTCCGTATGGCATGGGAAAAGGAAGCACACATGACTGTTGGCCTTTGCGGTTCCGCTCCTTATATTGCGCCCGAGGAGTATACCGAAAAGGAGTTCGATCCAAGGGCTGTGGATATTTGGGCTACGGGTGTGATCTACATGGCCATGAGGACTGGGCGCCATCTGTGGAAAGTTGCTCGCAAGGATGAGGATGACTTCTACCGACGTTATTTGGAGGGCCGCAAGCATGAGGATGGCTATGCGCCCATAGAGACCATGCATCGGGTAAGGATCATTCTTTTTGGTTTCTAAGAAGAAGAAGAACGTTTAGCTAACTCCATCATTATCTAGGCTCGTTGCCGTAATGTCATCTACTCCATCCTTGATCCAAATCCTTCTCGTCGTATCAACGCCTCTCAGATCCTGAAATCCGAATGGGTTCGCGAGATCAGGCTGTGCCAGGCTGGCGAAGAAGGCTACTAATGTCTTTTATTTTACGCAGGGTGCTGCTGTGTCCTTGCTTGAGCGGCAGGTGTTGTATCCGGGAGGGGCCATTGTCTGGGCTGGTTTTTCTGACGTTGGTCCGGTCTATGTAACCCCGGAAAGCTGTACTACTCCTGTCTGCCTCCTATGTTTGTGATAGAAATGGGTGGTTATGTGTTTCTCCCTTTCTTTCCACGGTGGGAGGTCCCAGTCCTTCTTTTACCGTTCATAGAAGGACTTTTGATCTTAATACAGTTATGCTAGTTGCATTATGTCTCTGTTTTCTTCTTCTTCTCCCTTGCCTACTACCTAGCTATATGGGTTTAGTCTGGTTGTCACGTTCTCATGCCAATGCAACGAAGATCCATGACCTTTTTTGACTAGATTTTCCTTACATGTTCCATCTGTATTCTATACTAACACATTTTCCAGCACACCTTTTTTGCTCCATATTTTTTCTTAACAGCCAGTATGTTTTTCAGACTGTCTCTTTTATTTTTTTGACCCTTAGCTCTTTTGGCTCTTCACTTGCTTTTTCTTATTTCCTTTTTTCTCTCTCATTGGTACTGACTGGTATATTCGTGGCTGGCGTTTTTTATTTTCTCCTCGAGCTGGAACGAACTACTGTAACACTACCTACCTCTGACCTACAGCAGGAAACAATAGTATCTTTCTCTCCTACCATTCCATACCCTCTAATAGCAATATTAAACCGTATTATCACCTCAACAATCAATCCATGAATCATGTGATCATTACATCATAACAAGGACGAACAACGAACGAACGAACACACCAGTGATCATACATCTAAATGACCGATGACCGATGACTTCATTGGATCATTAGAGTTTTGCATCTCAGACTAAAATGCAATGTACATTAGTTACCTACATACTCTGTATACTCTGTAACCCAGTAAATAGGATGTATATTGACAACTCAGAGGACCTCGTACCCCCGAAGTCTCACTCGAAGGGGGAAGGAAATACGATACGAGTTGGAGATGACACTTCTAGGTTTTAGTCTGTATGTACATACATGTCCTCTGTAGGTACCACTTGGTTCTATACGCGTGCTATTACTTAGTAGTAGTACTTGTCTGCTGTAGCTGTGCTATATACCTATAGGTACAGAGTAGAACTGGTGCGTAGCTCGACCAATGTATCAGTGAACTGGCCTGCGTATTATTTCCAGGCTCCAAGGTTCCATCCAAGTCGAGTTGTTTCGTTATCCTATTCTGTGCAGAGTGCAGAGTGCTATGCTGTGGAATGGAAACATTTCTTACTGCCGAGGGAGCATTTTCTTTTTTCTATTATTTTTCATTTCTGTGCTTCTGGAGGGTACTTATGCTATGTCTATATTCTTGGTGTACAGACCTGTACCCTGAAGACGATCTTGTCGAGTCTCAGCGGGGTCTATTTGTTAAAGATGTATTTTGTTATCAATAGAGTTGTACATCTAGCTCTACATAGTATACTGCACTTGATAGCTAGTTAGGGGCGTATAGTAGTGCTCGTGCTGAGTTGGTAGGAACAGTAGCATTCTTGCAAATCACACAGAAACAAGCAAGTAAATCAAGCAAGATGCAAGGGGTATGTATGGATGCATGTATGTACACACTTCAAGTTATTGTTGCCCTGTTTCCCCTGGCAGAAGTTAGATATCGCCCAGCTGCGTGATTTGGCGAAATCGAGAACCTGATTATACCTGAGTACCTCCTCGGTATCAATTGGCTTACGGCGGTGCTTACTAGGTACTGCTATAGTACCTACTTACTACCTAGGTACTAGTAAATACTTAGTACACAGTAGATAGTAGTAGGTCTCTGATACTTATTTCCAGCAGTGAAACAGTCCCAGCATAATTCAGGCACGTTATTGGTGGTTATTGTTATTATTATTGCTTCTGGCTACTTTCCCCCAAATTCTTCGGTCTCTTTTTCCCCTTCTTCTTGGCATATTGTCCAGCACTGCTAGTGTGCATCCGGTGCGGAGTACGTATCGATTATTACTATCTGTACACAGTAGAGGGACTGAGGGAGCAGTGGAGTAGTGGAGTAGTGTAACAAGAACAGGCAGCACAATTTCGAGGGATTCTGGAGCTGCTGCTACGACGAGGCAAAAACGGAGTACAGCAGACGTGTAAGGCTAGTCAGCAGGCGAATGGAGACATGGAAATTGGAAATATGCAGCCAAGTCCTGGGTATTTACTTACTATATGTGCTTTACCGGAGCATTGTCTCGAGTCTCTTGATCAGATCATGCGTTGTTCAGGTCGAGTTTACTACTGTTGGATCCACCTGTTTGTACTCTCCATCCTTCGTCCTCCGTTCTCTGTACTCTGCTCTCTGAATACTAATCAAGATTCAGGACGTGTGGTGTGCATTGGATGTACATACTAGGTATAACAAGCACTGACCAGAATTTGGAATCAAGACGATGGCATTGAGCGGTGTGTGTTGAGGTATACTTACTTACTCCTAGTACAAACTGCAGAATGGAGTGTATACTGTCAGCTAGTTGAAGAAATACCTAGGTATCAGAGTGGTAGAGAGGAACTCCAGGACGACTACGATTAAATCTCGGAATAGATTCGGAGGCCTGTGGCCAGCCAGCTTCTTCATGAACCGCTCCAGCCGGAGCCGGCATTATTAATAGGGTATCTAGTAAACCCGCACTTAGTAGAGCACTTCAGTTGTAGGGTTCTCTATCGTGCTGTTCATGACGTATGATTCCGACCAGATGCGATCCACGAAAAAAGGAAAGAGAAAAATGCCGTTGAGTCCCGGCTGAAGGTATTCTCGACGGTAATTATTACTATGTCATTATTGTATTGTATCACTTCGTACGTAGGGCTGTATACCTGTCATGTATTGAAATTACGCAGCCCCTTCTCGTAAGAAAAAACAACCTGTCTTGTCTTGCATGGTTGAGTCGATCGTGGGCCTGCAGTGCGACGAAAATCATCATCATTTCCATCCTAGTGTGGGATCTGTGGAGGTGACATGATGCCGCTGGAGATCCTGACGTCAAATCAATTCAGAGGAGAGATAACTCTCGCTGTGGTGCTTTAGATACCTACCCAGAATGATGATGAACGCATCAACAGCACTGGAAGTAAGTGAGTTTGTGGACAAATGATCTCATCGACACTCGTGTACTCTAAACAATTGCATTATTTCCAGACGCAAACCGGGCTTCCATGATGAATTGAGCTTTTACCCTCTATTCTCTTTAGTTTGTTGCTAACCTTTACAGGAGTACTCGACATCCTTTTCTTCTCGGTTCCTTGGCTTCTTGGGCTTCTCTGCTAGCAACCCCATATACTTTACAATAAGGCCACGACAACATGTCCGATAATTGTTTGAGCAAGATTGCCTAGACACCTATAGTGAGCCAGCCACCTTCACTCACGTACGCAGTGCCTGGTATCAGATTTCAGTCTCATAACGAGAGTCCTTCCGTCGACCTCGACAGAGGCAGACAATCTTGAATATCGGGGTCCAGATTCCAACATCAACCTAGCCACCGCGCTTAACCACTGATCTTCTCGCGCGAGGTTCTAGCACAATGGGAATTAATGCCTTTGCAGATACCATCAACAGGGTAAAAAATACCAAGCCAGATTCTCTACCGTCCACGGATGTACGAAAGGGATGGCAAAGTCCACGCTCGTAAAATGCAATGGCGCCATAAGATATTCCTGCACTCTTAAGTGGTATATCTCGAAGTTGGTTGTGCACGTGCAAGAACTGTAGCCGTTGTCGACGACGTCGTCGGCCTTGTCCTATTCAGGTCGTTTTCCTTTTAGGCCCAAAGGGCTTCACTAATGCGATTTCAGCATTATAACCGATCTCAGTTAACTTTCACATCCAGAGTTTCCACCAGTTTCGGTTGGATAATCCGCTGGCTCATTATCGCATCAGTAGCAATGGTAATCGCCACACTCATTCTCACCAAGGTTTTCTTCCGTCCGTGTTCCGACGCTACATCGAATGACCCCAGTGCTCTCTGCCTTCATCACCATAGCCGCCTACGCTGGGAGGTCAATTCTCTTTGTTGCGTTTCCCGCTGGGACATTCCTCACGTATATCCCCAGCAAGCGACCCCAGGGTCCATTTGTTGTAATGAGCCGAGAAGAAGGTGAGCGAGAAGCTGATCATGAAGATCTACCTGACTCACGTCTGGGGGATCGACTGTTTCGAGGCGGACGATCTAACAGCAGACGTGGTGCCTGATGCATTCCGTCAACCTGCTAGCGTCAGACGCTGCATTGAAAATAGATGAGAGGTATGTAATCTTTGAAAATGATCACAATCAGCTCAATATCCTAGACTGCGAAAGGTCTCCTGCAGTTATATAATGCCAACAGCGATCTGGCCGATGATTCCGGCGGAGATAGCTTTGGCTGTGATTAATTTTGCCAAAGAGAGGAAGAAAAGAAGGGGATGATGATTAAATATCAATAACAACTGTCTTCAAGTTCGTTAGTCTTGTCACTTGTCCTTATTAATCTTGGGTACTGTAGAACAAACAACACGGCTTAAAGGGGGAATAGCTGCAAGTATACAAATATTCTTAATCTTATTTAAATACTCTTCTATCCAGTTGTAAACCTGGTTTATCCTGTTCATTATCCCTTAAGCCGCTCGATTCTGATGCGTGTTGCATCAGGGAAATGATCATTTCTAAGATACGCATACAACCACATCCCCATAGCACTAAGAACATAAAATCTAGAATTAATCATAAGCATTGACTTCTGCTAAGAGAAGGTATATCCAAAGTTCAAACTAAAAAGCAATCGAAACTGTAGTTCCAAGTGAGTAAAGATAGGGCTGGCACAGTCTTACCCGTGTACTGGTCATGTATACTACTAAGTGCAGCTGTATTTTGCCGTACCATACAGCCTGTAATCAAAACACACAGCCACTTTCACACAGCCACTCTAAGAACAAGAACATCATCATCATCGTCGTTGTCCGTCCCGCATTAGGCTTCTGGATCTTGATTTCCCCTCCGCCCTACAACGTCACCTCTCTTGACCCCTTTTTCCCTGTACGACCAATCAGTCCATTTCCTGTATATTCTCTTTGAAAACAACTTTGATTGCGCTTCTGATTGCAACCCCTATCCCCCGAATTACACCCCGCTCGAATTCTGATCTTGGGTAACCGCCATCATGTCTTGGGCAGGTACGGATTCATTCGAGAGACAGAGCTGCTCAATCGGAAACCTTACTAACACCGCTTCGCGTGTGTAGGATTTAAGAAAAATGTCAACCGTGCCACGACGCAGGTGATGATGAAGACGGGTATGTGACCTCCTAACCCGTACTATTACCCCGCAGCCACATCTCCTAGAGATGGGGCAGAAATGATTGGGATATCTGGATTCCAGGACATTGCTGGGTGCTGATTGTCTATGATTCTCGTAGGACATGTGGAGAGGACGAATGACCGCGATTATGAGATAGAGGAACGGTAGGAAATTGCTATGTCCTATTTTTGTTGGGCGTGAGTTTGCTCATTGATTCTCTAGACGGTACCGGACCATGGAGGCTGCTGCGAATAGGTTACAGAAGGAAGCTAAAGGGTATCTGGACTCGTTACGAGGTGGGTCTTTTCTTCTTCTTTGATGCTGATGCTGATGCTGATGTTGAATAGCGATGACGGCCTCGCAAATGCGGATTGCGGAGACAATAGATGCGTTTTATGGCGATGCTGGGGCGCAGGACGGTGTGAGTAGGAGCTATAAACAGGCGGTTGAGGATCTCGATGCGGAGACGATCAAGGCGTTGGACGGACCCTATAGGTAGGCCATCTTCGCTTGACTCGAAGATTGCCCTTTTTTCCTTTTTAGTTAACAGTTCCTCCAGATCAACCGTGCTTGACCCGATATCCCGTTTTTGTGCCTACTTCCCCGATATCAACGAATGTATCAAAAAGAGAAACCACAAGCTGCTGGACTACGATTCCATGAGGGCTAAGGTGAAGAAGCTGGTCGAGAAGCCCGACAAGGACGCTACGAAGTTGCCCCGTATGGAGCGCGAAACGGAGATGGCCAAACAAGCGTATGAGCAGCTGAACGAACAGCTTTTCACCGAACTTCCCCAACTCATTGACCTTCGCGTTCCCTACCTGGATCCTAGTTTCGAGGCTTTGGTCAAGATCCAACTCCGATTCTGTGCGGAGGCGTACTCTCGCATGGCGCAAGTGCAGCAGTATCTCGACGCAGAGACAAGAGATCAGTACGCTCGGGGCGACTTGGACAACAGGGTAGAAGAGGTTCTGCAGCAAATTCGGGATCTGAGCATAGCGGGGACTGTTTAAATTTTTTTCTTTCTTTCTTTTTATTGCTGATGCTTTGGTCAGACACCTGTTTCTGCAATTATATTAATATATACTTTTACGATTGAAGCCGTATTTTCTCGGCTAGCTCGATATCAAGATCGCGTTAATCAGGGATACGTTTTGAGAGGCATAAAGTATCGAATGCCGCCATTATAGCATGGCGTAGCATAGCATAGCCATTTGGGTATCTACTAATTAGTACCTACCTAATATCTTACAAACCCCCATATCTACAAGTCCTTATATACAAAGAAGTGCCATCTTACTCCCTCCGATAAATCTCATCAGCCAAAATATCCACCACCGCCCCAGCTGCCCTCCGCACCGCATCCAACTCTCCAGCACTCATCTCCGTCAACACATAATCCGCAACATCACCACGCCCCCGACTCTCAGGCCGCCCAATCCCAACCCCAATCCGCAAAACAGACAAAGCACATCCTCCGCCCCGTTGAGGCGGATAAAGCCCCTTCCCCCGTAGACTCTCCATGATACTTATAAGGCCGCGGTGACCGCGCAAACTAGCTGCTTCGGGGCCGCCACGCTTCACGCGGATCTTACCTAGGGGCGCCTCGAGTTCGTCGTGTAGAATGACGAGGGTCGGCGCGGGCGATTTTATGGAGCGTGGATCGATGCCGCGGAGGTGCCATTCTTCTGGTTGCGTATGTGTATGTGTATGTGTAAGCGTATTTTCCGCAGCAGAAACAATCCCCCTTTGGATAGCGGGGACGGTCTCAGATTGTAAACTTGCAAGCCAGGGTTTCAGTTGGCGGAGGAGTTTTGGGCCTGACTCGTTCATGTAGGAGGGGCTGCGCCATGTTTTGTAGAAGGCTGGGGATTTAGTTGTTGGTGTGAGGAAGGGGAATCGTGGTGGGAGGAGAGGCGTTAGGGCGTCGAGGAGGATGTGGCCGGCGCTGTGGCGGGTTGAGCGGTAGGGATGGGGGTTGCCGATTGATGCGATGAAGAGGAAGCGGCTGGGGGTTTTGAGAGGGAGGGTTGGTGATGTGGCCATTAAAGATTCTGGTTCTGATTCTTGAGTGTTGATTGTTGACTTGATTGTTGAGTTGGAGGTAATGGATTGTTTTTGAAGTTTTTTTTTCAGGTTGTGAGATAGAGATAGAAATGCTGCGGCGGGAGATCGTCGCTTTTGCTGTGGGGAAGTTTATAGAATTATTATTAGCATTATTATAGTATTATTAGTATTAAATAGCTAAGTATTGACTGCATTTTTATTTAGTTTATTAGATTATTGCTGATTTTAAACCCAAGTATACTTCATTGTAGGTTTCACTATCCACCATCACAACGGCCGCCTCACCATTTGATTGTATAGCATGTACAAGGCTACGAGCCATCTCTGGTATACCACAGGAATAAGATTCGACATGGACACTACAAGTGGTATTTTGTGAGGCAAAAAAATCCTTTTAGAAAATCAAGCAAAATGCCAATAACTCCAGCCGCACCAAAATGCAAAAGACATGTATGTATAGAGGTAGGTATGTAGGGAAGAAAGATCGATCACAACTGGAACTTCGTCCTTTGCTTTTCCATTCCACCCTTCCACTCCCACTCCTGTCCACTGGCCCGCTGAATACCCTTATCCACGCGACGAAGTTTCAGCGTAAACCTCGGCCCCAGCTCCTGCAGACCGGTGCGGATGCCCTCCGCACCCTTGATTTCTTTCCCGTCGGTCCCGACAACACTCTTCTCGGTCTCGCGCTTCTCGCGGAACACGTAGCGGTGGCGTCGCACGAAGATGTAGTCGCGTTGGTTGTGCAGAGTGACGACTTGCCGACCCTCGATATCCGGTTGAGGTGGGAACAGACTGCGGAAGAGGTGCGCCGTCAGCAGACCCAGAGGTGTGCGGAAGTTATTCAGAATCAGCTCGGGCCAGTGCTCTGTGGGGTTTCCGTGACCTGGGATCTTCTTCCCTTCTACCCAGTTGCTGATGGTGAAATGGAACATGGGGCCCTTGGGCAGGTGGACGATGTCCAGACCCGCGGGCTTCTTGGAGTCTTCTTGCAGGATAACCAGGGTGGTATAGTTGCGGTTTGAGGCGAAGCCGGCGATTTCCCGGATGGAGAACTTGTGCGAGTAGCGGTGGGCGGTGCGCCGGATGTAGACACTGTTGGGGAAGAGGGTGGTAAGGACTTGGGCTTCGTTGTGGAGGGTGGAGTTGAGGGAGGTGGTGATGAGGATCTTGGGCGGGCGCTGCGCTTCGGTGGAGAAGAGAGACGGGAATTTTGCGGCTAGAGCTTCGGGTGCGAGGTTGAGATTTGTGCTTCTTGTTGATTGGGATGGGCTGGTTGCGCGCTCAGTCGCGGAGGGGACGTTTGATGAGGGTTTGCGCCCGCGAGGCTCATCGGTTTTGTCGCTTTCTCCGTCGTCGTCCTCATTTTCGCCGTCACCCTCGTCGTCGCTGCTGGCTAGCATGCTATCGAGATCATCGTCTTCTTCTTCTTCTTCTTCTTCTTCTTCCTCGTTGCTATCCTGGAGATCATCCGAGTCTGATCCTGAGCCTAGCGGGCGATTGAGCTCCTCTTCCTCCTCCTGTTTCTGTCGCTTGATCCGCTCAACGTCCACGCTCACACCCAGCGCATCCTCTACGTCACTGTCTGCATCGTCCCATACACGCTTGCGCTCCAATGTCAAGGGAATATTCCGTCTCAGACGCTCCTCTTTTAACTTCGGGTTCTTGGCCTCTTCCTTCTTCGTTCCGAATCGTTCTGCCCGACGAGCGGCGTCTTTGGCCCGTTTCCGCTTGACATGGAGGAGTTGACGCTTCAATTTGTTGCGTGTTTTGATTTCCAGGCTGGCGCTTGGAGGAGGCCTCGACTGGGACTTTCTGGACACCATGATTGCCAGTCCGGACAATAGACGGCGCTGAATATTTCCCTTCTGGTTACTCTTTTGGTTTTTCTTGACTTTTTTTTTTAATTGATCCGCGATAATTCTGGCGGGAGAAACGTTTGGCCGGCGGTCAGGCGCTCGTATTGGAATTACTGGTACTTTCGTATGGTACGATTCGATTTGCAGCCCCTGGAAAGCCTCAAAAGACTGTTCTTCAAGCTCTATTCTTTCTTTCTTTGTTGGATAAAGCTGTTTATTTCTCTCGTATCTCCATCTTGAGCCTTATCTTTTGCCAGCTCTTGCCATTGTCAGTGTATTTTGGGCTGTATTCCAGTGTTTCCCTCTCTCTCTTCTATCTCTCTTCGTATTCCAGCTCACGTGTCAGCGGATGACTCAATCGCCGCCGATTCGATTTCTTTTTCTTCCCCGCCGAACTAATATTATTCCATGCTGGAACAACCCCGCCAGCAGCAGAACCAGATCCAGAACAAGACTCTTTTCCTCCTCACCCTCCTTCCTCCGCGCCGTTATCCAGGAGTCCAAGAAGAAGAGTCTCACCATGGCTACTCTTAATACCAAGACCGGCCAGGTCGTCGACCGGTCCGTCTTGGATTCCATGTTGCGTCGCCGTCTCTTCTACACCCCCTCCTTCGAGATCTATGGAGGTGTTTCGGGCCTCTATGACTACGGCCCGCCTGGATGCGCGGTCCTAAACAACATTGTCGATCTGTGGCGCAAACACTTTGTGTTGGAAGAGGATATGCTCGAGGTCGATTGCACCATGTTGACCCCGCACGAGATTCTCAAGACTAGCGGCCACGTCGACAAGTTCGCCGACTGGATGTGCAAGGACCCCAAGACTGGTGAGATTTTCCGTGCCGATCACCTTGTGGAGGAGGTGCTCGAGGCCCGTCTTAAGGGAGACAAGGAAGCCCGCGGTCAGAAGGTCGTGGTCGACGAGGAGAAGGAGGCCAAGAAGAAGAAGAAGGCTAAGAGCCATGCCGTCAAGTTGGATGATGCCGTTGTCAAGGAGTACGAGGAGGTTCTGGCGCAGATTGACAACTTCGATGGCCCCCAGTTAGAACAGATTATCGCCAAGTACGATATCAGAAACCCCACCACCGATGGCAATCTCCTCCCCCCCGTCGCCTTCAACCTGATGTTCCAGACCTCAATTGGACCAAGCAGCAATATGCCCGGCTACCTGCGCCCGGAGACGGCCCAGGGTCAGTTCCTGAACTTTCAGAAGCTGCTCGACTTCAACCAGCAGTCCATGCCCTTCGCGTCTGCGTCCATCGGCAAGTCGTTCCGTAATGAAATCTCACCTCGTGCCGGTCTTCTCCGTGTGCGCGAGTTCCTGATGGCTGAGATCGAACACTTTGTCGACCCTGAGGGTGGTAAGAAACATGCGCGGTTTCACGAGGTTAAGGATACTGAGATGACGCTGCTCAATCGGGATGTACAGTTGTCTGGCAGCACCAAGACTGAGAAGATGACAATTGGCAAGGCTGTTGAGATTGGCTTGGTGAATAATGAGACTCTTGGATACTTCCTTGCCCGTATCCAGATGTTCCTGCTGAAGCTCGGTGTTGACCCGACCAAACTGCGATTCCGTCAGCATATGGCCAACGAAATGGCCCATTATGCAGCTGACTGCTGGGATGCAGAGTTGCAAACTAGCTATGGCTGGATTGAGTGTGTGGGCTGCGCAGACCGCAGTGCTTATGATTTGACGGTTCACAAGAACAAGACCGGAGCGCCTCTGGTTGTCCGTGAGACTCGTGCGGAGCCATTGAAGATTGAGGAATGGCAGATCGACCTGGACAAGAAGAAGTTTGGCCCTCGTTTCAAGAAGGACGGCAAGACTGTTGAGGCTGCCATTGACGCTCTTTCGCAAGAGCTGCGGGAGAAGCTGGCGCTCGACCTCGAGCAGTCCGGCAAGATCGAGATTGACGTTGCTAGTGTTGCTACCGGCAAGGTCGAGCTGGATAAAGACCTCATCAAGATCGAGAAACGCACTCGCGTCGAGAACATCCGCGAATACACTCCCAATGTGATCGAGCCATCCTTTGGAATTGGCCGCATTCTGTACAGCATGATCGAGCACGTCTACTGGTACCGTGAGGGAGATGAAGCCCGCGGGGTAAGAATTTTTTTTCCCCCTTTTATTTTCCTGTCTATAACTAGAACTAACTCTTATATTTAGCTTCTGTCATTCCCTCCTGCGATTGCCCCGACCAAAGTTCTGCTTGTACCACTCTCATCGAACCCGGTGTTCCGTCCTTTGACACAGCGCCTGATGACCAAGCTCCGACGGCTGGGTATTTCTAACCGCGTTGATGATTCCTCTGCCAGTATCGGTAAGCGTTATGCACGCAACGACGAGCTCGGCACACCGTTCGGTATTACCGTCGATTTCCAGTCAGTGAAGGACGACACCTTTACCCTTCGTGATCGCGACTCGACAAAGCAAGTGCGCGCCAGCGAGGACGAGATTCTCGAGGCCCTCAAGTCCCTGGTGGAAGGTGAGGAGACCTGGGAGGATGTTCGAAAGCGGCTGCCTGAGTTTACCGGGCAAGAGGTTGATTAGATGACATAAATTCTGTGAAAGAGGATTATATTATTTATACTGTTTTCTTTTTTTTATTTTTCTTCTTCTCTTTGTTCTATTCTAGAAAATAGGGGGCATTAAAAAAGAACCGTACGATCATAGACAGACTCGATTATTATTATTCTTATTTATTCCTCGCTGCAGAGTTGATGCCAAGATATCCAGGCCGCAACGTCATCCCGAAAAGTAAATCAGCCACCAGTTGGCTTCATTTCGCCTTGTTTTTATCCTCATTGCATCCCCTCATCTCTCCTTCTTTCTCCTTCTCTCTTGCTGCTTAACCGGTCAAATCGCTTTATCCTCTCCTCGTTCTAGACGGGCAGTGGTCCTCAATATGGCGCCCAACATCTCATCTGCCAAATTGACCCTCTCTTGCCCCTTGTTCGCCGCCGACTTCGACCCGCGCAACCACGCTTTTCTGCTCGTCGCCGGTGGAGGAGGAGAAGGCCGCAGCGGCGTAGGAAATAAAATTGCAAGTTCCTTCGAATCCCACTCCTAACTTCGCACTGCCTTACTGTAGCGAGATATGCGAGAGAAATAGCTAGTAACATGTTTGATTATAGGCTCTTTTGAACGCCTCGAAACGCCACGAGCTCAGCGAGATCGTCGACATCGAGCTCTCCCGCGATGAAGACTCGGTGACCTCGCTGGCCACCGCGTATGCAAGCGACGACTCTGTTGTCGCTTTAGCCGGAATCAACAGCTCCCTCGCGGAACAGAAAAAGAACAACAACCAGCATCTACGCTCCTTTCAAATCGACTACCCCCCGCGGCGGACCGAGTCCTCGAAGGAAACCAAACCTAAGCCCGGAAAGACCACGGCATTGTCTCGCGCGTCCTTGTTCCGGACGAAAGGGGGAGCGAATCAGCCTACGGATACGTACCAGAGAGTCCTGCGGCTTTCGCCATGGAGAAGCGAGGATTCGCCTCGAGTAGCGGCGATTGCAACTGGAATGGCGCCGTCGGGCGAAATAGTCTTCTTCAATGGCAAGACTAGCACTCCTGGTGCGACGGATGTAATTGGGAGAATCCGTCTTAACAGCGACGAGGAAGCGGAGGACGTCGATATTGTAAACCAGGATGATGATGATGATGATGATGACGGGCAGTTTCTCGTCGCATATACGAATGGTATTGATGTGTTTACTTGTCGGATCTCGCCGAACACCAGGTCCGATGCCGCCCCAGAGGTGAAATGCGTCTATACTCCCACAGTCAAGGGAGCAACACCAATTCCAAAGGCTGCCCGGCCTAAATTTCGCTCCTTGCGATTCTTATCCCCGACAACGCTGTTGCTTCTGCAAAATGCCCCAGATCGGAAGGGCTCTGAGCTCATACTCCTAGATCTACGCTCGGTCAACCATTCCTCCTCCTCTTCTTCTGCGTCAGCCACAATCATCCGCCGACACAGGCTCCGAAAAACCGTCAAGATTGGTCTAGGTCTAGACGTGTGCAATCTGGGAACTAATCCCCAAAACCAACAACAATCCGTCATCGCTGTCTCTGGTAGTGACCAATCCCTTGAGATCCTAACCATTGACTTCGACCCCCGCCATCAACACCGCACAGGAGCAGGATACACGCCGTTCCGCCCCTATACCAGTCTCCGTGAAGTCCATCCTTTCCCCATGACCAAGATCTGCTTTTCGCATTACCTCCCTCCACCGCACCCCGTCACCCCAGAGACTCCCCCGCAATACCTCAAGCTTGCATCCGTCAGCATGGGCAACACTGTCGTCGTCCACACCTTCCCACTGTCTCCTTCGCCGCCATCCAGTCGCACCCCACGCTACGTGCTCGTCACGCCAGGCGAATCCGAAACCTGGACCAACCTATCCAGTGCTACCGCCGCCCTCATCTCCATTGTCTTCGTCGTCTTCCTGCTTCAAGCCTTCACCGAAATCAGAGGCGTAATGCCTCCTTACCTCGGTATCACCGAGTATCTGCCCCCGGATCTCCGCGAGGCCATTGCAAAACCCTACAACGCGCCTACACCTCCGTCCGCATTCGAAGAACAACAAGAATCCCCACCAGAGTCCGAATCCGAACAACCGCTCCTCCATGACCTCATCCCCGATTCTACGGATTCAGACTCTTCCTCTTCTCCTTATTCGTAACGTGTAACCCATCTACCAACAAAATCCTCGTCGAGTCATCGCTCCAATCAGAAACGGACATACCACTCCATCACTGCGGGGAGAATCTTTCCCCTCCTCTCCTCCCGCTCAGCTTGGAAACAGTCCCTAACGAAGCAGGATTTCGGTAACCTCGAAGAAGACGAAAGTATCTTACAGACCGCGTTATTCCAGGAATTATGTGTCCCGCCGCCTTTTGAGGAGTAGATACTCTCCCTGTATCTTTACTTTATTTTACTTTACTTATTCTTTTAGTCCATGTCCGTTTCATGTTTTGTTTAGCTTTATGTAATGTCATGTATCAATGCTGAAAGAGGTGCTGTTATTCTTGCATAGAGAGGAAGAAGATATGGCATCCTGGATGTTATGAGATGGTTTCTATATGTCTATGTATGTGTATGTATGACTGTATGTTTATCTACTACTACTACTACTACTACTACTACTACTACTACTACTACTCCTCTTCCATTTATAACACTATAATAATACTATAATACTACAACTAATATATAATACTAAAATCTATAACCAATTCCATGTCACTGACAAGATATTAAAAAAAATACCATAAATCCTGACCTCCTCCCACCCTTCGAGTCCCTCAAAGACATTAACCAGCAGACAGCAACACCAGATAGCAAATATCCCACCTCATCCAGATCACAAGAAAGACGACCCTTACCTTCAAGCGAAGTAGATAACTATTTTCCTCCTCCTCTTCCTCCCCTTCAATCCCTAGTAAGGTACCAAATTCAAAAAAAAGAAAAAGAAAAAAAAAAGCTTTACACGCATACAAGAATACGTCTACTTAACTAATAGATGGTTAACCCCATGCTCGACTGCAAAGACAAGTAAGGACAATATAAGAGAAAGAGCAGAACTAGTACTGGTCCATGATCGTATTACTACCTATGTAGTACTTACATAGGTATATTACATTCATTGTTGACAGTTGACTGTTGACTGTTGTAATAAGTAATAACTACATAGTATAAATAGGAATGATTCATCTGGAGAAATGGAGCAAGCAAGCAGACAGATTCTATTGATATGTCAGGTAGAGTACTATAACACCTAGGTACCTAGGTACTAAGGTAGTAAGGTGGTAAGGTGGTAAGGTGGAAGGTAGTAAGGTATGTATTAAGCTGTGTAGGCTGCACTGCACCTGCACCAAAGGAAGTGTAGATATCGATATCGATGTAACCAAGAACCAAGAACCAAGAACTAAACAGCCAACAGGCATGTAAATAGATACCTCGGGTATGGAACTTAGTTGATATCATGGAAAAGAGTAGCTAATTGGAACCCTATAAATACACGACAGAGTAAAAAGATGAGGATCTGGTGATAACCGTCTTCTTTGTATTTTAGCATCCTTAGAACTCCTAGCAGTAACAGCAGCACATTGGTCTATGAGTTTGTTTGTTTGTTTCTTTCTTTCTTTCTTTCTCGTATACTAGCTGTTGGCTATGAACAAATTACTTCCATCGTGTGGGTCATCAGTAGCAAGAAACATGGTGGGATCATCCTATTTTCAGTCATATGTGTAGCTTTTTTCTCTCTTTTTTTTTTTTAAGGAGAAGGGAAAAGAAGAATAAGAAGAAGAAAAAAAGCTACGGCCACCCTGGACAGAAGAGACTCCAGTCATATCATCAACATCAAGAAAATAGGGGAAAGCAAAATAAGTTCTCGTTAGCTTCATAACCGGGGGCTGCGAGTACTGAAAGCAATTCAGTTCTAACTGGAGTGACATAGATGCATGGAGAAGAAGTAACGGGGATTATTCGCGATTGGTAGCGGAGCCAGCCAGGACGGGGAGTTAAGGGAAAAAAAGGTGGGAAAGAGGCACCAAAAGAAAACGCTGAATTTATCAATGCCAAATCAGCAGAAATGTGGAGAGAGAAAGAAGAAGCTTCGTGGTTTGGATATCACTCGAGGCAAAAAGGATTAAAAGCTTTGGGATTGCAATGCAGGTCGTAAGGGTCCAGCGAAATCAGTCGGTAACGCGTAAATGGAGTCCGTATGTGCGTGGGACAAGATTCGTTGTAAATCATAAAAAAAGGAGATGAACATCGAGGGATATAAGACTCGCTTCAACCACGGACGTCAAGTGCAAGATGATTACTGGCCATTGTTTTTCTTCCAGCGGAGCAATTCTGCCAGACTTGCCAGGCTGCAGCCAGTCTTGAGGAAATCATGCTCCAGCAATTCTTGAGCAGTAGCACGGCTGTCAACAGCCACACACAGACAGACACTGAGGAAAGCCTTAAGCTCCTTGCTCAGTTTTTCAGGTGCCTTAAGTCGGGGGGTGCCGTTGGTAGCGATCAAGTACAGAGCTTTGAGTGGCTCCTCATTCAAATATGGGGGCTCAGACTCGATCATCTCAATAGCCATGATTCCCAAAGACCAACAGTCCACCTTGGGGCCATACTCCTTTTGTTTCACCACCTCAGGCGCCATCCAGTAAGGAGTACCGACCATTGTTGCACGCTTGCTCTTCGTTTCGGTTAGCTTAGCACAGAACCCAAAATCAGCTACAAGAGATTATGTGTCAGTAGACGGCCTATTTCGCCAATTTGCAATTTAGGGAACAACTCACTAATCTTGACGTGGCCAGCCCGGTCAAGAAGCACGTTGTCACTCTTGATATCACGGTGAATAATGTTCTGACTATGTAAGTGTGCCAGCCCTTTACAAGTCTTTTGCGAAGTCGTCAGCATGGATTTTTGTCAGTCAAAAGGGAAGGGGCGTACAAACCTCGAAGCAGATCGTCGCAATCTGATCTTCTTGAATCACACGGTTGTTGTCAATGACATCTGTCAGAGCACCACCCTCCATGAATTCCATGACAACCCACAGCTCATTGCTTTGCTCCTGCAAAAAGGAGTCCAGGAAGTTGACGATGTTCGCATGCTGGCTATCTTTCATGACAATGATTTCGTTAACAATGAGCTCCTTTCGTGGCTGGCTACGCAAATCCATTTGCTTGATTGCAACTTGGGTTCGCGGACCGTACTGTCGATATAGCTCACGCGCGACAGGGGAAACGGCATTTTCTTTGACACGTGCGACGTACACGGACCCGGAGGCACCTTGTCCAATCTTACGCTGCTTACTGTAAGATTCCGTCGGGTTATCCTTTGACACAACAGATCTCAGTCGGTCCATGACCTCGTTTTCACTCATGTTCGACATGCGAACTTCCCTCTTGTGAGGATCAGCCTTCTTCGTCAAGGCAGCTTCTGCCTGTCGGACACCATCAGGGGCGTTCTTTTTAGCCGTCTGCTTGTTCGCGATGTTCAGGGGCTTCACTGGTTGGACAGGGGCTGGAAGCTTGCTTGGAGGAGGGCCCTGAGCTTGCTGTGGCTTGCCATTGGTCTGAGTGCGGGCCGTTGAAGCTTGGGCTCGCGGGTCTTGAGGGGCATATCTCGCATTCGAAGAATCCGGGCCGCGTGCTACTCCAGAACCGTTAGATCCATAATCACCAGGTCTCTGTCCTGCAGTAGGAGGAGATGGTGCAGGACGCTGGGCAGTCAGTTGGCGAGAAGGATCCTGGGGTTGACGGGTTGCGCCAGGGGCTTGCGGGGCGGGACGACTGGGCTTGTAGCGGTCATTTGTCGATGTTTCAGAGGGGCTGTATCCGCCAAGTTCTTGTTTTGCAAGGGGGACCTTGCTCTTGGGAAGGGAAGCATTGTACGCCTCTTGCTCGAGTCTGTTTTGCTCATCGTCGCGTTTACGACGGTCCTCTTCCACACGCCTGCGCTCCTGTTCAGCAATTTCCTTCATCCGTTCGAGTTGCTGTTGTTGCTCAGTAGCCCTATCTGAACCTGCCTGACTCTGAGACTGACCAGATGAAGCAGAGCGGTTAGAGTAGGATTGGCCGCTGTCCAACCTCTGTGCAGGAGCAGGAGGTGGTGGTCTTGGAGGAGCAATGGAACTGCCCACGGAGTTGTTGCCGTAGGACTTTCCTTGTCCGGGTGGGGGGGAGCTTAGTCCAGCATAGTACTGCGGGTTCTGTTCACGCATCTTAATATCGGAGTAGAACTCCAAGACCTCAATCACAGCCTGGGGATTCTTTTTGTAGTCTTCCTTGGTGATAGCGGATGCCGTTAGGAGCTTCTCCCACTCCGGTGGAAGACCAACGAAAGCCCCAGTTCGTGGGTCAAATCCAACATGAACACGGTGGCTGAAATTTGTCGGGTTGCTCACGCCTCCCATTCCGGGGCAGCGCTCGTATATCTTGTCGATCCATTCATAAATCTCCTCGTCACTCTTGACCTCACAGGTCAGGCTCTTTGTAGGTACATCCCGGGTAAGCAAGGCGGCTTTGGAAGTAGCATCCTTCGGATTGGCCAGCCGAATGATCTCGAACGCCATCCGAGTATCTTCCGAGCGAGAAACACCTGTAACGGCGGAGAGAGGAATCGAGAGAACCGCCTTACCCGTCTCACTTTTCAGAAAGTCCAGGCGGCATTCGCGGAGAATGAGATATCGTTGGTTCCATGTGGCCAAAAACTTGTCCTCCTTACAACGAACATAGCCCTCTTTTATCACAGCAAACCCTCCCTGCCCTGATTGATCAGTTTTGGTCCGTACAAGAGAGGAGGTGCTGGTGTTAGGGAACAGCGACAGGTTGCCCGACGAAGCTGGCGTGCTTGGGGAGTCCAGGCTCATTTGGTTGAACGAGGTGGCTACGCTGGAGGAATTCGACGACAGGTTGAGTTTGGGGCGTTCAGCTGGTGGGCGAGGAGCAGGCCCAGGATTCATAAACTGGTCTGGGGAGTACATGCTGTGGCACGAATCAGTCAGGTTCAGATCCACCACACCCGCTGAACTGCACTGATGACGGGCAATGGAAGAGGAAATCCGGCGTCACAATGTGATCGGAGTTTGACTTAGTGGTAGGCTGAGAGATGCAAGCCAAAGGGGAACGGAAGACTAATGTTGACTTACTTTCCGTAAGAGGAAGCCATTCTAGTCGAAGTAGGTGATAAATCAGATGGCGGGTGTCTCGAGGAGTGGGGATCACCTCAAAAGGGCGGGAAATCGAAGCCCAAACGGCAGAGGGTCGGTGAAAGACTAGACAACTGTACAATTCACTGCTAAGGCCATTAGTAAAGGAAGTTGAATAGTTAACTAATATACAGAATATTTGAGATAGAATATGAGTTATATGATCGTACAGGAGGGCTAAACTTTCCGAATCCAAGGGTCCTGATGCATTGCACCCGAGATCCTATTTGGGGGAGGGGGGGAATTCTGGATCAGCCAGTAAACCCGGGGGCAGTAAACGGGAGTTTCAAAAGGAAAAAAAAGGGGGGGCAAACCAAATCCTTACCTCGACCGACTTTCTACGAGAGGTCTAGCGAATCCTCGCGCTGGCGAGGATGCTTTCGAGCGTGGGATACACGTCTCGAAATGGCCGGCCTTTGTCCAGACGCGGTGAGGGAGGAGGAGCGAAGACCCAGTCCGTAAGCATGCAAAAGAGACGAACGGGGGCGGCGGTGGGGGGGAGGAGGAGGAGGAGGAGGAAGCGGGACGCTCGCGCTGCGGTAGGATGAATATATGCAGAGAACGAGGGGGAAAAAAGGGACAGAAGAAAGGAAACTGCAAAAGAAGCCAGCCAATATCGACGAGGAAGGAAGAAGAAAAATGAAAGGCCAACCTTGAAGGGCTGGAGAGATGGATGGAGAGAGGAGGAGATGAGGAGAGGAGGAGGAGCAGAGAGGGGGGACGAATAATGAATGAAAATGGGAGTAAATGAGGTTTCACCATCAACGGGAGGCTCCTCCAAAGGGGGCGGCGGCTCTTTGGCGACTCGCACGCAGTCAGTCAGACAATATCGCTCGATGTCGGCGGCTTTCTGGTGGTAATCGAGAGATTCTACTATTATTATTCTTATTATTATTGTTGTTGTTATATAGTGACTATCTGTGTTACTGTTATTTACTTCCACCCCTCGATTATGATTCTTGTTTACTTGGGTTGTTCCTATTCTGAGCGGACCCATAGGTACGAGACGGAGCGTTACCTTGGTTCGTGCTGGCAGTCTCATATACAAATAACTAATAATAATATGAGATGAACTGTTCCGGTTGGTATGAACCAGGAAAAGGACCCATCAACATTGACTCAGGACAAGACGATGATGGTTCGATATTTAGACAAAGAAACCCGCCCAACAATGTCCAGTCTGTCTCCTGTGCTCCTGTTGGCTTTAATCCTGATTTGCAGTTTTCCACTTAAGCGAAATTCTTGACGTTACTTGTTCCTACTACTTACTGACTTACCTAGGCTCTTAAGAAAGGGTTCGAGAAGAGTAGTTAAGACAGAGATTGTCATACCCGAGGGACGTTGAATGGATCCATCTTCTTGGGTCACTTGTCATAATTCAAGTGGAATCCACGATGCAATGGTGAATGATTATTAGGTACCCAGATGAGTTCTGCTTTACTTGTCTGTAGAGGTAGTACTCTGTAGGTACTCTATGTACTCTGTATATCAAGCAAATCAACTGGATCAATCTTTATTGGGTATACTACATTGTTAGGAGGTACGCTGCCCCTTTTCAACATGAATCATCTCAATCAAAGGACATCGTAAAGAGTACCAAGGAGCAGTCCTAGCTCGAAATTATTAATTATCTGCAGTTCGTTTACCACATATTATTGAGAATGTATTTGCATATTATTAGAGACCGGTTTAAGTGACAAGTAGGTATCGTAGCTGTGGAGGTTAAATATAGTACTGTACAGAAGAAGAAGAAGAGAAGATGAAGAAAAACTCTATAAGCGCCTTATGGCTCCTCTCCAAATGGATAGTTGAACTTCAACAGTCCATTCAATCCACCAACCCAACCATCGTGTGCCTCGCCCCCCATCGTCCTCCGCATCACACACGGCACCCCGCCCTGCCATTCATTCTTGCCGTGCCGCATCTCTTCATTCCACACCCGAGCTTCCATCCCCGCCGTCATCCCTGGCACCATATTGACCCCGTCAATACTAACCTCCAGCTCCCGTCCCCGGTTTTTCTCGCTCAATCGGAGCGTGATCGGTGTGCTAGACGGCAAAACCAGCGGCCGGAAGCTGAGACTCCGAGCGCAAATCGGAGTTATCAGTACTGCTGGCACCAAGGGATGGACAATGCTGCCTCCACTGCTTAGGCTGTACGCTGTGCTTCCAGTTGGTGTAGAAATAATCATTCCATCCGCCACAGCCTCTGTGAGAAACCGACCTCCAACATATACATCCACAACAGCAAGATGTGGCTCCTTTCCACGGTGGAGGAGAAGCTCATTCATCACATACACCCCCTCACTACCCAAAGTGCCTCCTCGTTTTGCGACTGGACCCTCGTCTGCTTGGACGGGCTTGCCGTCTGCAGTAAATAGCCCAACCTTGAGACGGTTTCGCATCAAGATCCGAGCTCCTCGAGTGTGTCCCATTGATTTCCCACGAACTGACGACCACCCTGTAGTCTCGGCCTCTGATTCCTGTCCTTCTTCTGTATTGGATTGCGGGACTCCAAGAACAGAGGCACGGTCTCCAACTCCCGCGCCCGACATGAATACTTCGCGAAATGCGTGTTTATGTTCAGCAAACTTCCACTCGCCGAGAAACCCCAGTGTACCCATACTGAACGACAGAAGTGGTGGAACATTGGCGCACGTGGCAAATAGAGATGAAGCGCGTAAGATAGTTCCATCTCCGCCGAGTGTAACACTAAGGTCCACTTTTTTATGCAATGCGGACGGCATTCGGTCCATGGGCGCTGAGTAGACGGGGAAAGGCAGCGATGAGTGTACCTCCTCCGCAACCTTAGGCTCTAAAATGATACCAATCGATGGATAGGTAGAGGATACATGACTAGAACGTTCAAACGATGTGAGTTAAAATCGATTACTTTTCATAGTGCATCAAGGGTCATACCTGATAAACTCGACAAGTGACTCTGTTATCCCTGGCGCACAATCCTTCCTCACAACAAAAATGTTCCGTGGAGGCGCCGGCCATTGAAGAGAGAGTAGATCATTCTCGTTGGATTCTGGGGAGAAAATCCACGGCTAGTCAGCACAAATGACCACTTACAGCGAGCACGCTTTCTTTCACGAAATAGGCACACCTTGGTAGCTAGGAATCAGGCGCTGAGGGAGCGTTTCGATATCTCGAATTTCGCAGCGCCTTGCGGAAACTGAGAAGTTGCGCTTCCATGATATCCATCTTACAGGGTTGGTTCGCACTCGACTCATCACCGGTTGCATTATGGAGGGGAAAACGAGAGTAGCGGAGGACAGGTTCCAGGCAGGATAGTGCTGAAATGAGAAAAAACAGATTAACTAACTGTCGATGTTTAGAAAGGATCTCTCTATTTGAAAAAAAAAAGTTATTGAAATCTTACTTCAGCCGTTCTTTGGCATCTTTCGGTAGTGATCTCGGGGGCTGGGATATCTACACCCAAGACTTGCTCATCCTCTTCGGGGCATTCCAGGTCACAATTTCAATGAATAATAAAAAGAGTGAACAGCAAAACAAGAAACTCGTTTCGTGGGAGCAAATCGACGACAGCAGTAGTTAAGTCATGCCAGAGAGCTAAGCAAAATCCCCAGAATGATCGACAGGCGCTGACCGCCCTGGGAAGACGTCATGCCTGGCTGCCTTGACTACTGCGACTAGCAAGGCTTATTCTCGCAGGATCGGGTGCATCAGTCATGAGTCAAGCAGTTGCAGGCGGCCACGATCTGAAGCTCTGCTCCTTCTGCTGTCTTCGTTGTCCCATGTGATCCTTGGGGTGATATCCTTTTCCCTCTTTTCCTCCTCCTTTCTGGACAAAACATGGCCTAGTCCACAAACTCCTCTCTTTCTCTCTCTTACTCTCTATATTCTTATCCAGTTTTGACCTTGTCTGCGTCTCTCTAACCCCAGAGTCCCCGCAGACACCGCTTCTTAATTACAGTACTTCCACCCCTCTTAAACTTGCTAGTGTTGCTCGCGTGACAAGTATGAGGCATGATAAGCTGATTTTTTTTGGAAAGAAAGATTGTCTTGTCTTTGAATAAGAATAAATTCAGTGTCTCGTCCCTCGTTCGAGTTTTCAAGACCTCCCCCGCTATCCCGCCATCATGGACGGCCCAGATCTGCGGCAGCGAAAGCAAGCAATCCTTACGACAGAGAAGCTTCAAGCTCATAATGATGCGGAGCCACGCCTTAAACATGGCATTCCAATGCAGGTCCTGCGTTCCCTTCTTCTTGCAACATGGTTCAACTGCTGTTGCGTCATTATACTCGTGACCCAGTTAATCGGATCCCCACTCTACCTCATCAACAAGGATTATTATTACGCTTATATGTCTTATACCAAAGAGTCCTTCGGACTAGTTATAACAGCGCTCACTCAGTTCGGTTGCCCGACCTTCGTGCGGGTCAGTGGTGACAAGAGCGTACGGGGTCAGATCCATATCTCGGGCGATGGGCGACTGAGGACAAACTTCCCAGAACGACTTGTACTGATTGCAAACCATCAGGTATACACTGACTGGATATATCTCTGGTGGATTGCGTATTCCAACATGACGCACGGTCATATATTCATCATCCTCAAGGAATCCCTCAAGTATATCCCAATCATTGGCCAGGGCATGATGTTTTATGGTTTCATTTTCATGGCCCGCAAATGGCTATCTGATAAACCGCGGCTAGAGCACCGCTTACAGAAGCTAAAGACCCGCCATGTACGCTCAACGTCTGGCGCACTGCAGTACGATCCGATGTGGCTCCTGATCTTTCCAGAAGGAACAAATCTATCAATCAACACGAAAGGGCGGAGTGATGCCTACGGAGAGAAGCAGTCGCTCCCGCCCCTGAAGCACGAGCTTCTTCCTCGCTCAACTGGCTTGTTCTTTTGCTTGCAGCAACTGAGGGGAACCGTTGATTGGGTATATGATTGCACTGTAGCCTATGAAGGTCCTCCGTAAGTTATCTTTGGGTTTTTCGATACCTTCTCCTATTTAGAGTTATAGACTAACGTATGTGGCTTCTGCTCGTGTAGAAAGGGCAGCTATCCTGACAAGTACTTCACGCTCCGATCGACCTATCTACAAGGACGGCCACCGACCTCTGTCAATATGTACTGGAGACGCTTTGCCGTGTCAGATATTCCTCTTGACGATCAGCAAGAGTTTGATGCTTGGATCAGGGCTCGCTGGATCGAAAAGGACGAGTTGCTCGACCAATATTTTGAAACAGGGAGATTCCCGTCTGATCTGACCGGCAGTATTGACGTTGGCCATGGAGACGAAAATCAGCTGGATGCGGCTGCCCATGGATATGTCGAGGCACATGTTAGATTGGGCCGTTGGGTCGAGGTTGGTCGGATATTCAGGGTATTGTTTGGTCTTGCTTTTCTGTGCAAGGTCCCAAAGCTCGTGGGATTGTTGAATCCAAATAATTATTATTAGATCGCCTGTAGGAGGGTTCTGTCAACCTTTGCCCAAGGGCTACCTTCTCATTAGAACCGATTACAATTATTTTTATGACTGATAACTCTACAGAGTAGATTATCCATACCAGCTCTAGACAGCTGGAATTGAACGGCTTACTCCGCTCCGAATTTGGAAATGATTACCTACAGGAAACGTGCCCAAGTTCTTCTAAAAAAAAACTAGGATAGTTAAAGGCTAAATACTGTTGGGAATGGCTCATTTTATGATTGATTTGATTTTTGTTCGTTACAGTGTATGGGGTTGCTTTATTTTATATACTCCTTGTTGTTAAGTAAATCCCATCTAGGCATACAACCTAGCATAACCATACATAATTATTAGAGACTTCCTCATACACTCAAGCCAACTATAACCCGGTGCCTTTAAACTTGTTTAAACTACTTTCAAAGCACTGACTGGCTTTAGCACAAATACAACTACTTTACTTGCTGGAAGAAGCTTGACGACGCCACACGTGGCGGTGCACGGCGGTCGAGGCCTCAGGCGCCAAACCTCCAATTCGTCCAGTCAAGATTCACGCCAAACACCAGCGAATCCCAAAAAACCGAGCAGACACTCAGGACTGTCGCGCTCCTTGCTCTTATGCACAGCGAGGAGACGTTTTCCTCATTCTTAACTGCAGTTTCCCATTTTTCCTTTGAAGGTGAACATGAGTTGAATTTGAGCTTTAACGACAGGACCTCCCTTTTACTGCTTTCTCCGATACCGAACTTTCAACATCTTCCGCGTCAAGGCTGTCTCCTACTGAAGCTCGAGACAACGTCAATTGGAGAGACCCTCTCGTACCCACCATGGCGTCCCTACAAAATGGATATTCGAATGGTGTGAATGGGGACTCACTTGCCGTTGGTGTCTCGCTGCCCCATCTTCGCTTTTCTGACATTCCGTCCGCCATCGATATTCCCGCGTCCACTCTAGACAGTGAGGTCGAAGTCAGTCTTGAAGGGCTCCCCGACGACCCGACCGAACTCTGCACGTTGCTGGAAAACGAGAAGGCCGCGAAGAATTTCTGGGTGATCATTGCGCTTGCATACGCCAAACAGAAGCAGATCGACCATGCGATTGACATTCTGAACAAAGGCCTCGCATCAGTCGCGCATGGAGCTACAAAGGAGAAGCTGGGCCTCCTCGGCTGGGTTTGTTGGCTGTTAATGCTGAAGAGTCGACAAGCGCCCCGAGTCGCTCCAGAGGGAGAGATGTATACAGAGGCCAAGACCAAGGATTATTACCTTCAACTCGCGACGTCTACACTGAACGAGGCTTCGCGACTGAACCCAGCTTTCCCGCCTCTGTTCCTTGCGCGGGGCGTCTTATCACTCCTGCGTTCGTCCCTGCATGCTCCACGCCCTGTTCGACCCGGAACAGTCGATACGTCCGAGCGAGTAGAGTCTCTGCGACAGGCCCTGAAATGCTTTGACGAATCATCCAAAGCATTCGGAGGCCGAAATGTCATGGCCATTCTCGGACGCGCAAGAGCGCAGTACCTACTTGGACGATATGCGGAGGCCCTCGAAGGCTACCAGAAGGTTTTGGTTAAGATGCCCGGATTGACGGACCCAGATCCCCGGATCGGAATTGGATGTTGTCTATGGCAGTTAGGCTTCAAGGATCAAGCCAAAGTTGCCTGGGAGCGTGCACTGGCACTGGTATGTCGACCTTCTTTTTTCACTCTCGTTCATTTTTAGGTACACGAGCTAACTCTGTCGTTTTCCTCTTTTTTTTTTCTAGAACCCCGACTCGAAAGTTGCCAATATTCTCCTCGCGGTATACTATCTATACGACAGCTCCCGACATGCTACAACAGACCCAGCGTTTGGGTCGCTCTACAAGGTGGCTATGACACAGTACACACAAAAGGCATTTAAACTTGACAAAGAATACCCAATGACCTGCGCTTTGTTCGGTGGCTATTTCCTGCTCCGAAAGTCTTACTCAACGGTCGAGTCCTTGGCCCGCAAATCCATCGAGAACACAGATGTCATGCAGATCGCCAGTGATGGATGGTACTTGCTGGGTCGAAAAAGCCATTACGAGGGCGACTTGACCCGAGCCGCGGAATACTACAACCGGTCGGATCAAGCTCGAGGCGGCGGTGACAGGGGATACCTACCCGCCAAGTTCGGCACGGTGCAGATGCAAGTGTCTAATAAGGACTACGACGGCGCCAAATTCCAGCTGGAGAAGATAATCCAGCAGACCAAAAACCCAGAATGCATGATCCTGCTGGGGGCTCTGCATGCGGAGGAAGTCTTTGCCCCCCAGAGCAGCGGCAGCAAAGAGGACAAGTCGGCCGAAGCTAAGAAAGCGATCGGTCTCTTTGAGGGCGTTCGAGCTCTCTGGAAAGACGAAACCAAGAAGATCTCACCGGACGAGTCGGTCCTGGTTTATTTATCTCGGCTTTATGAACAGACAGCCCCGGAGAAGAGTATGCAGTGCTTGACACAACTCGAAGAAATGCAGCTAGCCCAGGTGCCGGACGAAGAGCGCCCAGAGGGCCTTGAAGGCGAAGAGGAGATCAAGGCTGCTCTTCGGGTGCATCTGCCACCGCAGCTTCTCAATAACATGGGTTGTTTCCTTTACCAGGCCGAGAAGTTGGACACAGCGCGGACCTTATTCCAGACAGCCCTGGATTCTTGCGTCCGGTCACAGGAGAAGGAAAGCGAGCAGGACATGGACGCGCTAGTCACGACTATAAGCTACAACCTTGGGCGGGCATACGAGGCATCCGACATGCCAGCGGAGGCGAAAAAGGTCTACGAGGGTCTCCTAGAACGCCACAGCGGCTACACAGAAGCGAATGCCAGACTGACATACCTCGCCCTGCGTCGCAGCCCCGCAGACGAAGGACCGAAGAAAATGGCGAAGCTCTACGAGACCGACTCGACTAACCTCGAAGTGCGGGCCTTGTTCGGATGGTATCTCAGCAAGTCCAAGAAACGGGCGGCGAACCTGGCCGAGGACCACGAGCAGCGCCACTACAAACACACACTACAATACTTCGATAAGCACGACCGCTACTCGCTCACGGGGATGGGCAACGTGCACCTTCTCGCGGCGCGAGACATGCGACGAGACACAGACCAGGAGAAGGAGAAGCGTCGCAAGATGTACGAGCGCGCGGTCGAGTTCTTCGACAAGGCGCTACAGCTAGACCCACGCAACGCTTACGCAGCACAGGGCATCGCCATCGCCCTCGTCGACGACAAGAAGGACTACAGCACCGCCGTGCACATCTTCTCCAAGATCCGCGACTCGCTCAAGGACGCCAGCGTGTACCTCAACCTAGGCCACGTCTACGCCGAGCTCCGCCAATACTCCCGCTCCATCGAGCACTACGAGGCCGCCTTATCCAAGGACCGGGCGCGTGACGCGCAGATCCTCGCCTGTCTGGGCCGCGTGTGGCTGCTCAGGGGTAAGCAGGAGATGAACCTCGCGGCGATGAAAACAGCGCTGGACTACGCGCAGCGGGCGCACACGGTAGCCCCCAGCCAAGTCCACCTAGAGTTCAACATGGCCTTTGTTCAGAACCAGATCGCATCGCTGACTTACGGTCTGCCGGAGACGCAGCGCACGGTGCAGGACGTGCAGGATGCAATGGACGGACAGCGCCAGGCGGTCGAGACCTTTGGGCGCATCGCCAAGGCCAAGAACCCGCCTTATCCGGCTGAGGCGCTGGAGCAGCGCGCCAACATGGGCAAGACGATCATCAAGCAGCTGGAGCGTGCGCTGCAGAGCCAGAAGGAATACGAGGAGAAGAACGCCGCGAAGCTGCAGCAGGCTAGGGAGGCGCGCGAGGCGGAAATCCGGCGACGCGAGGAAGAGGTGCGGAAGGCGCAGGAGGCGGAGCGGGAGCGCAAACAGCGGGTTGCTGAAGAGCGCCAGCTGTTGATTGAGGAGGCGCAGAGGCTGGCGGCGCAGCGGGCCGAAGAGGAGCGCGCAAGGGAGGACGCGGATATGACGACTGAGTCGGAGACTGGGGCCAAGGTTAAGCGGAAGAAGAGGACGGCAACGACCAGTACGACCAAGCGGAAGAAGAAGCGCGCTGAAGACGACTTCATCAATGATGGAGATTCGCCTGCTGGACGCCGCAGCTCAGAACCAGAAAGTGATAGGGAGACTGCACCCAAGAAGCGACGGCGCTTGGAGCGTCGATCTGCAGGGAAGACACAGGGCAAGTACAAGAGCAGTGAGATGGTAGTTGATTCCGACGAGGAAGAAGAAGAAGAAGAAGAAGAAGAAGTAGAAGACGGAGGAGACGGAGGAGACTCGATCAGCGCAGACGAGGATGATGTTGTGCAGCGACGTCGAGCAAAAGTGACCAGACGGATTACCGATGACGAGGAGGAAGAGGAAGAAGCCGTTCCACCTGGAGGTGGAGCCGAAGACGACGATGGACTGTTTAGCGAACAGGGCGAGGAAGACACGGAGATGAAGGACAGCAATGACGACGACGAAGAGTAGGGGAGTTCTATTAATTCTGTAGTTTTACCTCTCTCTCTCTCTTTCCATTATTATTTCGTGATCCCACTGCAGTGTATAAGGCGTTGGGATGGAATATTGAATTAACAGACCTGCATTGACCATACCTAGCTGGTACTATTGTCCCTATACCAGTGCCAAGTATAGGATAGAGCTGTACTCCAGAGCTCAGAAGAGCTCCATATACTACCAGGTAGTACACAGTAGTGAGTAGTAGTGAGTAGTAGTAAGTAGTAGTAAAAGATGGCTAAAGTCAATAGTAACTTGGCAACCACCACCAAACTCTACTCTACTCTAGTAGCATTAGTTAACATTAGAAATACAGCAATTGAACAGGAGAATCAATAAATTAATTTCAGTCTTCTTTCCATTCTTCTACAACTATACTACCTACATACTACTATTCTACATACTAGACTCCTACATGTACTATGTATACCTAGATAGTAACCTAATAACCCTATACTAAGCCTAAACAAGTTACGGATGAACAATCTGTTCTGTACTAACAGGTAACAATACAACGCCGTATATAATACCAGTATTTAAATTACACAGCCTAGAACGGAGAACCTCTTTGTTTTGTCTTCTGTAGATAGAGCGGCTTTTCTATTACTTTTCGACGCTACTTATCACCTTGGGATTGGTAGTCCTACTTATTTCAAAACTATAGTTAGTTACAATAAATAGTCTCTCTAAGCATACCAGCAGGCTGTCAGGATCACATCCATAATCCAAGGAGTAATCACTTACCCAACACTTTCAGCTTTCAACTTTCAGCTTTCAGCTTTCAGCTCTACATAGCTCGCTCAGCAACCATGTGTTCGCCCGACCACTCGCTAGACCTAGATCCCCACGATATCACCATAAAACAGGAAATCAGCCGCTCACAATCCTCAACCATATATGAGGTCCAGATACATGGGGAGACGCGTGTGATGAAGCTCGTAAGTACATAACACTACCTTCCTACCTACTAACTAGGCTGAGGCTAACATATTAGTATAGTTCCACGATAATGGCGACCCAGGACATACCGAAAAAGGCCGCGACCTAAACCGGTTCCGCTGCGAATTAAACGCCTATCGTAACCTCTATAGATTCGGCGTGTGTGAACGCGGCTTTGTCCCGTTATTCTACGGGTATATTGATCGCGTTGATCCGTCGGCCTTCTCCGCGCCTCTAAAGCATTTCATCGACGATAAATTCCAACCGAGGGCGATTGTGCTCGAGTGCCTACCGAATGCTGAAAGGTTAAACTGCGTGAATTATTCCGAGCATCTCTTTCAGTATGCGGTTGATGGTATCGAAGAGATACATAATGCTCTTACCCACCACCATGACATTTACCCAAAGAATATGCTCGTTGTGTCTGGTACTAGTAGTAGGATTGTATGGATTGATTTCGATGTTGCGGTAACCTTCAGTGATATGGGTTCCTGTGAGGAGGAATACTGCAAATACGAGACCGATCTTGTCCGAAGTTTTGGGACGCTTTTGGTTTGGCTCTCCTCTTTACCTTAATATCAGGATATCTATCAGATACTAACTTTCGCAAACTCCAGGAAAATGACCAGAGAGAGGGTCTACCCCCTAACACAAAGTATTATTGAACTCGAGTCCGAAACAAGTCGATGTGGGAGACGGCGAAGCATACACTAATTTCATTTGATAGCCATGTCTTTGATGTACCTAGGTATACACTAGCATCAGGAGTTAAGTATGCCTGGTGAATATAGACTAGAAGACCTACCTAGGTACTATAGGTACTAGTAGTACTGCCAACAGCATCATCTTGTATATGGTTGTAATAGAATACTCATATCTCACTACTATACTTTATAACCTAGTTAATCTTTTATTGCTACATCTCATAACTCATTTATACTGCCAGGTGATACTCGCCATTCTATAGTTAGTAGTAGTTGATGGTTTAGTCGTAACAATACACAATCATACACCGTACCCAGATACATTATGTTTTATGCAAAACAGCCCATGGACGAAACAAGCCCTAAATACCACACTAGTCGTATACAGTCTAGCGTCTTGGCATTTAGGGTTCCAACCTCTACCTACTGTGTAGGTAGTGCACTCAGAATAGATTCTAGAATTGCGCTTGTGCTTGTACTCGTGCTCGTAAGAGCTTGAATGCTTACTACGTACTACTGGAAGAGAATGAGGAAGAGGAAGAAGAAGAGAAAGGAGATATTAAAGTTTGGATGTGAGACAGTAGTATGTGGGTTTCTTGGTCTGATTCTCCACGGTGGAGGATTTCGTTACTATTGTTAAGTTTAGGATTAGTATTAGTTAGTCTTCTATTATTGAAGTCGAGATGAGATGACGGGACGATCGGGTTTACTGCAATTATAGGAAGATGGGCTTCTTCCTTCCACGATGTGCTCCGCTGGTCTTATAGTCCTTTATGGTGCTATAAACTGAGTATATTCATGCTGATTCTGAGAGTTCTCGAGATATTATTAGTATTATTATTACGAGGATTAGAGGATTACGAGGATTACGAAGATTATTTGTTACCAGGATGAACTTAGTACGTTCGCAGCCCCTTTCAAAGCAAGGATGAGAGTCTCGGGGTTGGCGGATCCAGTCAGAGTCTCAGAGTATCCTGTACCTACAGCAGCAGCAGGAGTAGGACAAACCAGGGTATGGACGGTTCATGTTGTGTGAAAACTGGGGTAAACACGCTACCTAGGACCTTGGTCTACCTAAGTAGGTTCAGGACCTGCAGTTGTGCAGTTGTTGGTATTATTCTTCTGTATTAGAAAACCTAGGCTATAGTTAGTGATATTATGGAGAGAATTGAAACGCAAGTGGATCGGCGACGTACCTCTGGAAAGGGGAAGATCGCAATTCGTCAGTAATTAGGAGTCGCTAGTCTTGGGAGAACTCGAGTCGAATTCGACCTGGATCAACATATACAGAGCAGAGCCATCTGGATCGGGAGGAATTGAAAAAAGCAAATCGTCCGAGACTCTAATGAAGAAGAACGAGAACGTGTGTGGATGCAGGTACGCGACCTGATTGTCTGGCGGTGTGATCGTCGAGCAGAGCTGCTCGTGTTATTCCTGTAGGTTTGACGCGGCTTCTGATGCGATCCACATGAGTCTGGCATGTTTGAGATTTGAGGTTATACTGCATGCTGTTTCTGGAAGTTTGGATATGACCTGAGGCTTCTTCAAGTGACTGGTCTCATCCCTCTCGTGCTGTGTGATCCATCAATCATTGCAAACTGCCGAAGCACATGTGCTGTGTGTCCGATCCGAGGTGAAGCAATTTCGAGATGGTCTTTGTATCAGAATAAGATTGTGGTCAACAAAGAAATAATAATAACAATAACTATAATAATACAGGTTGACCATAGCCTAGTAGTAGTACTCCAGAGTAGTCGAGATGGTAGTTAAAAGTGTCTTTGCTTCTATGTGTATCCGTTGACAGTCGCTAGCCCCAAGAGTATTATTATGACCACTTCTACTTACTTCTACTAACTAGAGGTTATTATTAAATTCTAACCAGTTTGTTACGGGACATGCGAATGGCACGACAGCGGACTGTAACGTGCAAAAGAGCGAAAGAGGAAAAATCCCGCCCTAAACTCGCAGGATCCCACTAGACGTGCCCCAAGGTTCAACTAGTCAAGTCAAGTTAGTGAAACTACAACTTAGCTCCGAAGCTCCCGCCAGATGGCCAGTCAGAACGACGTCTCGCACTTACGCAGGTGGAGAGGACGTTGAATATCTTAGGCGAATGAAGATCCAGTCGTGCCTGGATGACATCTTTCTTAAGCCTTCTGTGAGCTCTTCCCGACAATGTGTGTAATTTCGGGTCTTCGAGCCTGATCGCTACATACCTACGTAGGTACGTACGTACATACTAGTAGGTATATAGGTACATACCTAGGTAGTAGGTAGTAGGTAGAAGTGAAATCGACAGATAAAACTTGAAGGGCGGGGCGGGCGTAATTGAACGCCATCGGTATGACAGTCTTCTGTAACTAAAATAGTGGTCAGGATGTTGGGGTTCAAACTTGAACTTGGTGGGACACTCTTTGCATTATTTTATTATTATATTATTATCTTCGGGGGTTGCCTATCGGAAGATAATAACAAGAGTAATAATAATATAATAATAATCAATCGACCCGATTCTCACCCCCCTGAGATGAGATCCAAGGATGGAGATTGGAGACACTACGAATTTATTACTATTCGACCCAGAAGAACAGAACCCACCGCCATACTTTTTTACCTGTGGGTTCAACCTGAGCAGTTATACACATTAGTTTTGAATTCAATACTCACTCGACGTAAAGTTACAATCACTAGAGTATCTAGTGCTGGGGCAGGGGCTTCAGAAGCACGATGATACTCTAGACTGAAGTTAAGAACTAAGAATTAGCAGCCAATGCCAGCCACTCCCAGCCAGCTGGAGGTTTATTTTCCACCCTGGCCCTACGGAGTGCTGCTGGCTGGGGGCGGGAGATTCATGTCACATCCCTTCTGTTTCTGGCCCTTTTTCCCCTTTACAGAGTACGTACACAGTAGGATGTTCTCTATTTCTCTGTGCCCCTCCTTTTTATTCACTATTTCATTATCATTATTTTTACTATTACTACTACTATTACTATTATTATTACTATTATTATCGTCTCGCCCTGGTGCTGTAGGATTGGGACCCAGGATTAAGGATTGGCTGGGTTGACCATCGACATCGGCTATCTATCTTCAATGGAACATCAAGTTCGTTAGTACCTCCTTGTTATGGTCATAGCGGTAGTGTTCCAGAAGTCAATAGTACTTGCTTGCTCTCCCTGCACTCTGTAAAGCTGTATGTACAGAAAAAAAGAAAAAAAAAGAAAAGAAAAGAAAAGAAAAGAAAAGGTTGGTCGCTGTCGCGCGTTTTAGATACAATGTATGCTATTTTGGAGATACTGCTGCTGCTGCTGCTACTTATATTACCTAGGTATTACAGCTGGCTGGTGTCATTTATTGAAAGTTTCAACGGTGAACGTGGGTGGCACGTTGCTTCTGGTCCCAAGTACCAGGCAGTCCTCGCCTTTCAAGATTCCAAGGCTAGATCAAATAGAAATTAAAGAAACTGAAATGGATAAATAATAATAATACCTAATACTAAGGCAGGTACTAATAATACTCTGTATGGTGGTATTATTATGCCAGCAGTAGCTTGCAATAAAAAACATCCTCGTTTTTAATTACCATTGAATATTCCCTCATCGCTGCTCTTCATCTACGAATATCCCACTTCTTCTTCTTCTTCTCTCTCTTTCTCTTCCTTTTTTCTTTCTCCTTTCCCTCTTCTACTGCTGCTCTTCTTTCGCTCTCCAGGATCCTTCCTTCATTCCTCCTCATCTGATCTTCCTCATCCTCGTTGCTGGTTCAGTTTGTCCTCATCCATTGCTATAATCTAACTATTCAATCCACTATCATCACTGATCCTCCACTAGTTCTGGCCGACCCCGTTCTGGCTCTTCACTAACTCCGTACTTCGCTCTCTCCACCAATTTCCCAGTGTTTCTTATTATTGATTGTCCCTCCACTTGTAAATCCAGAACTTCTGCTCTCCTCCTGTCTGTGACAATCGTCGTTCCATTCCTTTTTGGCCTCACCCCGACTCGGACTCCCAAAGAGCCTCTCTCTCTCTCTTTCTCTCTCTCTCTCTCCCTCTCTCTGTTTCTCTGTTTCTCTGTTTCTCTGTTTCTCTGTTTCTCTCCATCTCGCTCCCTCTCTTTCTCTGTCGGTCTCTCATTCTGTCTATCTTTCTCGCTTTCATTTCCTTCATTTTCCACCCTCAAGAACTCCCCCATATTCTACCATGATCCAAGGCAGAACCTAGCCGATGCAATTGGAGGTGTAACAGTCGCTCACTTACCTTCTCATCCTGCTCTCTAAACACACCTCCCGTCCCTCAAACCTCCCAAAAAAAAAAAAAAGAAAGTGTCCTCGGGCCCAATTGTGTACTCTGTGATACCATTGTTGTTCCAACTATGCATAGCTCCCATTTCTCTGTTTCAGCCCCTCGCCCAATGGTCCAGGATTTGGACCGTCCTCCCACAAGAGCATCAAACAGTGATCTTTCAGACCATACGGTCCACACTCGCTCTAGATCAACTGCCCACGCCCAGAGCCCCAAACGGCTCTCTGTCTTTAGTGGACGTTCTCGGAGCAATACCACAACTTCTTCAACCCCGTCTATCACATCTTCTCGCCGCTCGCCTGCTTCTTCCATGACATCTACCGACACCGCACCCCTGTCCTCTGCAACTGAGGACCGAACGGGCTCTGCAGCTGGTGTGCGGCATGAACGCCAGGAAAGCGTAACCAAGTCGTTTTTCTTACGTGGGAGCCGTATTTTGCGTCGCCAGGGTAGCAAGTTCAATATAGTTGCCACTTTAGACGAGGAGGAGGAATTGGAGCGGGAAAAATCTCGCTTCGAGGTCTCTGATATATTCAGTCGTCATCAGAAGCCACGGCCGAATGAGTCCCGTAAGTTCCCCCATCTCCCCCAATCTTTGGTGTATGAGCAAAACATTTACCCTTTTGAGCACCCCAAATAACCGGTTTGTTTTCTTTCCTTTCTTGTTTGTATAGATGAACAAATGAAGCGTTTGATCTCGGACCCTTTTGATTTTCACCACCTGACTCATACGAGCCCGGCTCAATTCCATGCTCTCGATCAAACTCGACAAACTGATCTGGTCACTGAGTTCTCTGCCATCCGGGCCTCCCAGAAGCCCGTCGCGAATCTTAAGGGTATCCGCGCAGAGGACCTCCATTACCGTAGCTTTTCGACAGACGATCTCTCTCAATATGAAATCTCAAACAACAATTCTGGTCCATTCCCTGCTAGTCCACCATCCTCTCCCGGCGGTTCTTCATCGGTGAGCCCAAAGCAACTGGATCATAAACCCCCAAGAGATTCGCGAATCTTTGAAAACTTCTCGCGGCCTGTGCCGAGATATCCCCGAATGGAGATGTCTAACTCACCCCCGAGAGCTGCATCCCCAAGATTAGCATCATCCCCAGAAATAACAGAGCCTGCTCCTCGGGCCATTGATGAAATCCTGGGCCTAACTTCCCAGCGCACGTATCCGGAGCATGTGTACTCGACCGATGATGACTTCGACCACGACTCTTCCCTGTCAAATGTTAATTTGGAGGGTATGTTTCTGCCCGGCCCAGGCCACGCAATTACCACAGATCTTGGCAGCGAGTCAACAGACCCAAGGTCACACTTTTCTCTGACCAGCCCGTCATCCGAATTGGAGGACGTACCCGAGGAGGAGGAGGCAACGCATTGGCACGAAACCCCCGAATCTCAAGCAACAGCAGAACATAATGTCGTGCGGGCTGCATCTAGACTGGATTCTCCCTTAGCTCAGTATGCTGAAGCACAGCCCACTGCTACGACAGGTCTGAACTCCCACCTGTCTATTGATGTGGCTAAAGAGCTTTCAAAGAAATTCTCCGAGGCACTAGGGTCGCCAACTCTTCCCCAGTATCGCTCAGAGCAGCAGGGGGCATCTCAGGATGGCAACCGACGCGTGGAAACATCACTCGTAAGACAGTCTTCGCTCAAGAAAACTATCCACGAAACCATCTATGAGTCGTGGGATGACGATATTGATTACTGCTACGAGCACGCAGCCGAATCAAACTGCAACTTTGACTGGACACGCACGTCTTTTGAGGAGACGAGGAAGGGCGGCGTTGAGGTCACTGTCACAACTTCTAACCTGGATGTTTCTTCTTCAGCCCAGTCTATGGTTAACTCGATGCACCTGAGCCCCGCAGTACTGAGAACCCCTGAATTGGACCCCAGTCCTTCGCGTTCAGTACCTAACTCGCGCCTAGTTGCGACTCCGCCCACTACTGCATATGAAGGCGAAGTAGTCAACCAGAGAGATGGTGACTATTTCCAACCAGTCAATTCTTCAGTGTTTCCTGGGACGTTGGGCAAGCATATCACCCCAGACACGCTGTACGAGGAGTACCTAGCCGCGGATGCCGAATCAGACCGACACTTTTCCTTTTGCTCGCAAGGAGGATTTCAAACCATAGAACATCCCGTCTCGCCCAGAAGCAGCTTCTCTCCAATTAGCAAATGCAACTCCCAGGAGAGCCTCATTCTGTCCCGTGCCGCCTCCATTGTGCGAAAGCATCGGTCGTCCGTCTCAACCACAAGCGTCCCCGAGCTAGTACATAGCCTCGCGAGCAGCCGCGACTTTTCTGCAACAGACTCCATGCTGTCTGTAGAATCCTCCGGTTTTGTGCGTCCGGATTCCTCTTCGCACCATCGGCAGACTAAGAGCCTGGCACGGGAAATTGAGAATCAAGTCATGTCTCGTATGGACTACAATGGTAGCACTGAGTCTACTCGGCTTCCATCGTCAGCACTCCATGACCGTGCCAGGTCAACCTCCGATGTTGAGGGCGGATCTCTGATGAGCAGACCCATAAAACCTGATGTTCCTGTGAAGAGCGGACACCGACGCAGAGGTCGAACCTCTTACTCACTCTTCCCATCCCCGACTTCCACAACTCCCCAATAGCCGGGGGATCAATCTCTCTAGGGTCAAATCGACCTTTCGTTCTTTCTCTACCAATTAACTATATGTTAGCCTTTCGCCTACCTATTCCTTTCCCGATCTCTGTCGAGACTTTCGACTCCCAAGCCAATCGGACATACATCTGCTCAACGACTTGATGATTTCTTTTTTTCCTTGTTCCCCACTTTCGTTACCACTCGATCTTTTGCGATGAATATTTTCTTTTTTTTTGTCTCCCTAGAGTCTTCGCCACATTCTTTGTGATCATGTTTACGTTTTGTTCGGCTTATTCATCTCTTCCGATTGCATCTATCTCTTGGCATTTCTCAGCGACTGTTTCAAAAGGGTAATAAACATTTTGGGTGTCATAATCATTCTTTTCGGGCATGAAGGATGGGAAAAAAAAGGCTGTATATGGTTTTTCTTTTTGGCTTATCAATCGTTCGGGCTTCTTTTCTTTTATCGTGTTGTTGCGCTTGTCAGCGTTGTTGGTTGGTTTCTTCAATCTGTTTCTGTTTCACTATACATAGATAGACCGGACGGTCAGGGTGGTGGGATGGTTTGAACGCATGATATTCATACTTTGTGCGGGAAATAAGACCTGAGAGCAAATAGACCAATGTTTGACTAGAGATGAAGCATTCTCCACTCAATTTCATAGAGAGATATACAGGTAGACATGAGATGAAGGAGGTGAAAGTACGGTGATGTCGACGATGTCATGTCACGCACCTCACCGCCTCATGCTCACCGCCCTTTGTATTATGCCGCTTTTGGGAATCATTGCCTTAATTTCTCTCTTCCCACTACTCAACCTACGTCTTCTTGGATACTCCCTCGGCATGGTTTGTCGTATCATCGCCTGTCGCTGTCCAGTTTTCGCTACTTGATTGTTTACGCTTTGATCTACTGTACCCCGCAACATGTCTTCTTCTCAAGCTCTTACAAAGCGCGAAAGCGAGACAAGCTTGATGCCGCCTCCCCCTCCGCCCAAGCGCATCAAACGACCTGTCACCGTTCTCGACGAAGATGTCTACACCGACGCACTATCTCACATCATCGCCCGGGACTATTTCCCAGGGCTACTGGAAACACAAATGAAACAGGAATATCTTGACGCACTAGACTCGAAAGACAAAGAATGGATCGCAAGTTCGAAGAAGAAACTCACGGATCTGATGATGACACCGGGACGGTCTCGGCCTCGTGCTAGGACAGACAATATGACGCCCAGCCTCAGGGGCGCTGGCGCACCGGGCGATACACCAATGGGTTGGGGTGGAGATACACCGATGTCGGTGGCTTCTGCGACGACAACGATGACGGAGACGACTACGACGACGACGAAGGAACCGGGCCCGGACGTGTCAAATATGGGACTCCTAGAGTTCCAGGCGAAGTATACGAGCGAGGACAACGAATCCTTTAATAAAGTACTCGACAAGCAGAACGATAAGCGTCGGACAAAGCACGCCTGGCTGTGGAGTGGGAATAAGATCCCGACTGCGCGGCAGATCGCCCATCGTCAGCGCGAGGCTAAGCGCATTGAAGCCCAGGGCGGGAAACCGGACCAGGAGAAACAGGTTGTTGCCATAAAAACGGATTTGGACGCACGGCCGGCAAAGCCGGATACGTGGAAGTCTCGCCCCGAGAACTCGCTCATGTTCCCCCCGTCGTCGATAGAGGACTCATTCGAGACTATCCAGCAGAAGGCCGAAGCTTCTTCCCGTGCTGGGCCCAAGCGAGTCGTATATCATAATACCCGGCTTTCAGAGGAAACCCACTCAGAGGGGAGTGCTCCACCCCCTTCCCCATCAATATCAGCCATCCAAGACGCCATCGCAGGCCGACCACGTCCAACAGACTCCGAGATAGGTTACACCGGTGGCGAGACCCCGCGCGTAAACGGATACGCCTTTGTCGATGAAGACGAGCCCGAACCCACCACCACAACCACAAACACAAACATCGAATGGGACGATCTCCGCCTCCTAGGAAACACCACCTCAACCCCCAACCCCTTCCAAATCCAAGAAAACCGCCGCCGAGAAGACCTCCACCACCGCATAGTCACCAAAGTCGCCCGAACAAAACGCACCGAAAAGTTAGCCCAGATCACCAAAACACCCCTTACAGCCACGCCTCGGTTCGCCAGTAGTCCAAGACTGGATTTTGGGCTGCGCACCCCGGGGATCGCATCATCACCGGGAGGCTCAATGAAGACATTGACGCCGGCGGCGCAGAAGCTTTTGAGTCAGATGGGGGGGACGCCGCGACGACAATCTTCTTCTTCTTCTTCTACTCCTATTCCTACTACTCCTATTCCTGCTGCTGCTACGTCTTCGTCTGGTCTGAAAAATATATGGACTCCGAGGTTGAAACGTCAGAAATGATTCTATCTCTCTTTCTCTTTTTCTTTAATATGTGACGGCGTCATGCATCATTATCTTTTATGGGGAGTTTTCGTACTATATATTTTGATAGGATTAGCGTTTATTATCAATCGTTCGATGATACCAGGGGTGAATTATGTTAGATACAATAATATACATTTTTTTATAGAGATTACTACTACTACTACTACTACTACTACTACTACTTCTTTCTAGGATCTCAGTATATATTTGGGCTCGTATTTAAATTCAGTTAAGAAGAAGGAAAAAGGGGGAAAGGGGGTATCTATCTAATTCCACGGCGCTTGGTGATTTATAAAAAAAACCCGACATTGCAAAGAAGTTGAAACAAGACAATCTCCAGGACGAGCGAAGAGGTAGTAGTGAAGATAATTTGAAAAAAAAGGGTATATAGATGAAAGTCATAAATCTCCGGGATTGGAAGGCCATTATAATAAACAACCCCGCCGTTACAACAACCATAGCAGACTAGATATTGATAAGGTGACTGACAAGGTCGCAAGGAGGGAAGGAAGGAGATGAGATGCTGCGCTGGGTCTGTATGAATAGGTGAGCCATTTCCCCTTCGGGCATATGAAGCCTAGTGTCATGGGACAGTTTTTTACTAGGTCATGGCAGATGTCGACGGAGGGGAGGATCTCCTTGTAGGGTCCTGGTTTGATATCGCTATCGATCATGGAGTTGCGAGAGTAGTTTGTCGCTGGATTGGTTAGAAAGGTCTGGTTTGTGATCGAGGTACCGTTGGGGAAAGCTTGTCCGGCGTTGCGGACCAGGAGGGAAGCGTTGTTTGTATCAGAGAAGTCGGCACAACGGGGGATGGTCACGGCACAGAGCCAGGACTTGTAGGCACTTGCACAGTCGTCGCAACTAACCGCCATCGAGAAGATGGTTTCGTTGGAGGTGTTGCATTGGATTTGCTGTAAGGAATAGTTGAAGTTTTGATAAAGATTGGAAGCATAAGTATCGTATTTCTGGCGGAGATCAGACAGTGAGATGGATGGGTTGGATGGAACTGCGTAGGCAACGTCAGAGCAAAAGTCTAGACCGAAAAGTACTGCACAATTGTCATCTGTTCATTGTTAGTGTGGAAATCAAGATTTGCGAAGAAGACTAGGGGCCCCTTTTATGTGTATACCTGTTTTGGTTGTAAATTTTGTTGGCTGCCAGATCGCTCCACCACCACGGACAATCCCGTTTCCAGAACTAGTCGAGTTGCCGGTTATCGCCACGATTCCGACATATGTCGAGCTGCGGTTCAGACCTGTGATATAAAACTGCTCTTGCACCGAGTAATCGAGACTTGTGGTGCGATTTGACATGGTCGTTGCCACATTGTTTCCCTTGCCAATTTGGGAGTGTTGTTCAAGGGCACAGTACGACCGCTGCATACCTGCGAGGGCTGTGGTGTTCGCATTGTTAACGAACATGGTATAAAGGGCCGTTCCATTGTCCCATAGTCTTTGCTGTGCGATGGTAAGATATTCATAGAAATCAGAACTGACAGTTGCCAGCAGGGCTGCATTTGAGCCCGAATCCACCAAGGATAGCAAGGAAGTGTCATCATTGAAAATGTGAAAGTAATCGTCCGTAGAAGCCGCCATTTGGTAAGAATAAAATCCAGAATAGCTCCCACTTTTCGGAGCCGCAATACCAATGAAGACATCGCCCTCCGCAGATACAACAGCGTTCATATACCCTTCATCCGAAGTGTAGACGCTCTGTTTCGAGCTGTCTTCGCCTGGACCCGGTTTCTGAAGAGATTCTGATACCGAAACATACATATCCAGCTGGGGTAATTCCGGTACATTGTCAGAATCCGACGTGTTGAGGCTGGGTTTCGAACAAATAGTGAGGGAGAGGTAGACGGTCGTAGTCGAACGTTTCGAGGAGTTATCGCTCTGGCTGTCGGAAGTACCGTTGGCGCTTTGGCTCTCCGTAGCCTGCTGAGGGAAATACCACCAGTGTGTCTCGCCCATCTGGATATCCCTGGTTTGGAATTGGTTGTTCCCAAGAGAGGATACCCCAGCAGGAACTCGACGAACGAGCTCCAACCCCCGCGGTTTCCCCGTCTCGTCCACTTCATCTTCAATCACCAGTCCATTGAAGGATCCGAGGAGAAAAGAAAACTCCGGAGAATTGCCGTCACTGGCGATGAGGTTGCCATGGGGGAGGGACGGCAGACCTTCGGCTGCGGCAGCTAGAGCTGGAACTGAGATGGCGCAGAAAAGGACTGAAAGGAAGACAGCGAGGCTAGACGATGTTCTAAGGCGGGACCATAGAGACCCGGATTTCGGTCGCATGGGATATTCAAGTACCTGGATCCGCTCTGGGACCATCGGAGAGAAGGTCTATCTAGGTAGTATCAAGGAAGAGAACGTCGGCAGCGAATCCCTCTCACGGCGGAGGCCAGCCGAATCGTGAGGGAAGACTGGTGTAAAGATGGGCGAGACCAAATCATACGCGACCGTTTCGTCGGACGAGCTTCGTAATAGGTGGAGGTGGGTAAGTTGTCACACAAGCACCAAAAAGGCATAAACTTCTCTTTCTCTTTCCCTCCTATTCTCGAGTGAGATAAATTACTTCTTCTACTGCTGAGTTCCCTGGGGTCAAGACTCAGCAGCTGCGCCACCGCAGATGTCACCGCCACACATTCTTATTTGGCTCCAAATATAGAACTTTTGGTATGTAAGATATTATCCTGGTATATACAATACATTACAGCCGAAGATAAGAAAAACTGGTATCTACTCTGTAATTACTTACAACGTGGGAATTTCTGCTGAAGACAATGCACAGATGCAATGACAGCAATAGTAATTAAACGCATTTTCAAGTCGATATGCACACAGTACCTGCAAAGTGTATATACAATATAAATCTCAACATGCAAAATACCTGGGCAAATAGGATTTTCTATACTAGTTTATAGAAGCGAGCAGCCACTCCACTGACGACGACGATTGCAGCAAGTACTCCAACAATGCCACAGAACCACGCGTAGCCTTCGACGTCTTGTCCGGGCACATGAACATTCATTCCAAACAAACCGCATATCAGATTCATGGGGACTAGCATCGTCGCGATGAGGGTCACCTTGCTCAGAACCTTGTTGACATGGTTCCCCAGCATCAAATTGGTCACATTCAGCTGGGCAAGATAATTGGTGTGAGACCGGCTGAGCATTTTCTCAAAGTGCGCCAGGTTGGACATCATGGTTACCACGTGGTCCTGAATGTCACCCAGGTAAAGCCCAATATCACCACGGGGTGTCACCGAATATTGCTCGTTGCAGCGTTTCGAAAATCCGCGAATAACATCGGCCTTGCCGCCCAGCAGACGCATTAAGCTCATCACTTTCTTCCGCAGGTTTCCAATGCGAGGTAGGAATGACTCGAAGTCCTCCATACGTGCAATGAACACAAGATCTTCAATGGCTTCCGATTCAATCTCAATCTCCCGAATCACGGGACCAAAGCTATCAACAATGTCATCGCTATACCAAGTCAGAAACACTTATATCCCAGCCAGCACAGCAAAGCCCTAGAAGCGGAGAGTCAAACTTACATCATAGCATAACAGATCCAATCGCTGCTGAGTGATACATAATCACGAAGTTTCCCGATCCTTCGTCGTACATTGGCGGCATGCGGATTTTCAGTGAAAGAAAACGTTAGTACTCCGTCTCTGAAAACGACCATATAGAAATGGACCGGTTCCATGAATTGTTCGCTAGTCTTGTCGACTTGGTAAAATGTCCGGAAACAGACAAAGTAGTATTGTTTAAACAGTTCAACTTTCTCGCGGGATTCTTGGGTCAAGATATCTTCTGCTGTCAGCGGGTGAATGGAGAACGCCCTTGAGAGAGCTCCGAGTTCAGCCTCAGTCGGATTGAGGACATCCAACCACCAAACGCCACCTTCAGGTCCAAGTTGAAAAAGATCCCTGAATGAATCTCCGGGTAGAACAAGGTCTCCGAGTTCTGCAGCGTGCACGGTACTCTGGGACTCTGAGGAGAAGAACCCGAAGCGGGTTGGTTCATTCTCATTCTTCAGTTTATTGAGTAATTCTTTCTCATTCAACTTGTCCAAGACGGGCTTTTCGTTAATCTTAGACGCCACCAAGTCCTCTGAAGATCGTTCACCGCTGGAGGAAACCTGTTCCTCATTTATAACTGGACTCTGGACACCTGGGCGAAGATCGTAGAAAACGCGCGCAGTCTTGCTCTGCGAACTCAGGCTATGCTTTCGTGCGCTAGTCGCGGGTTTCACTTTCTGGTTCAAGGCTACAAATTCCTCCAACTCTTCGTAGTCAATGACCGGGATTCTTCCAAGTTGCTCAAACGGGGGAACACATGTATCCTCAGTCGGCTCCAACTGAACATCTCCCGGTTGAGGTCGGATGACGCTCGCATTGCTAAAGGTCGGGCGGCGAGGGTGTGTTCCTCCAGAGACAGTTCGCTGAAGGATGGCCTCCAAGTCAGGGGCAGCGTGGCTTTCTAAAGTATTGGCCCGCTCTCGCCGGCGCGGGTCTGCAAAAGCCTCGACGGAATTTGGTGGAGAAGACGATCTGGCTGAAACTGAAGATTCGCGCGATGCATGTCCGATATCCTGATGTGTACGACTATAAGTTCGAGCGTGACGAGCGTTACCAGTTGGGTCGACGGAGAAGCGGCGCGCCAGAGCGTTAATATCTTTCACGGATCGATCGTCGTCAACGACTGCCTGCTCGAAATCTCGAGAAAACGGGCCGGTTTCTCTGAACGCATCTTGAATCTGAAGAAGATCTGGGCGCTGAGGCACCTCTGCTAGCCCTGGCTGGGCGGTATTTTGGCGGCTGAGCGTGACATCGGGAGTCGCTTCAATTCGAGGTGGGAAATCTAGTTGAAATCGATGGTCGTCCAGTTCAGGCACTGGAGTACTGAACCGGGTCAGACACATGTATTTCTCGGACCTTGCTGACTCGGACATTTTGATTGATTGGCCGTTCGAGAGGAATTGTAATTAAACTTTTAAATGAAGTTGCAGGAATCTGCCCTAAAAGGACCACTAATGATGTCTGTTGTCAATAATCGTAGGTGTTATCACGGTATCCAGACACGAGACGAAGATGGGTGAACAAGTCCCGGAATAGTTGTTCCTCCATCCATTAGCCAGACCCCTCGCAAGGGCCTGGCATTACCGATGCGCGTCCGTGTGCCAGATTCAAGTGTCTCTAGGAAAGCCTAGTTATGGGGGTCTGGTGTCGCCCCCGCAGAAGACCCTGAACTTGGGGCCCAGGAGAGGGTGCAAGAAAGAGGACTGAGTATAGCGAAGCCCCGCCAACTTGACTGAGTAGGTATCGAAGGAGCACAGTCGCTCCGTGTTTGCGAGGAAGAGGGGTTTCGACAAAAAAAACTCCTCGACACACACACACACACACACAAAAATGTATTTGCGATCGATTAACCGCAAAGTTCGGTCTGATGTTGCTGCTTTGTCGTTCAAGAGAATCGAGCAACAGAAGATGAGTGACAGTCGCCTAGTCAATGAGCCCAGAACAAATTAAAAATATCCGAGTCCTAGAAAAGAAGAGAGAGATGCTGAAGAATAAAGGGAGATGGTCAACTCCAACTCAAGGGGGGAAAGGGGGAGTCCAAGACGTGGCGACGGCGCACAAATGGTATGATGTGAAATTCCAGCTAGTAAAGAAAAAAAAGGAACAAGGATTTAATTTGCTACAATCCACACAAAATAGATGATGGGCAGAGCAAGGATATATGGAAATAAAGAGGTAACTCACAAAGAGTTGTCTCGAGAAAACGAGGTTAAAAAAGAAAGGGAAAGATACTCCGCAGAGAGACGGGAGTGTCTTGTTAAAAGGGCCAGACACAAAGGAAGAAAGAAACCCCTGCTATTGGGAGGGTAAAAAACGCAGAGAAAAAAGGCAAAAAAAGAGGGGCGAAAAAAGAGATTTCCGCTCTGAGGGAATAACAAGCAGCCTGAGCTACTTCTAGCTAGTAATTAGTACGTAGTAGCAGTAAGTTGAACTCGAAAGTAACCCGGTCGGTAAAGCACCGACACGGCTCGCTGGTGGCGTGCGGTAATCAGGGAGTGTGACAGGACAGTGGCAATGGTAATGATAATGACGGTGATAGTTTCTTGCTGGTCATAATAATTTTCAACTCAAATTCCTTGAAGGATCTTTTTCATGATGCTGTTGGAACTCTATGTAATAGTAATATATATGTAAATAGTAGTTGTCGAGAGTGGCACTGGCGGCCTGGAGGTGTATCAGTATGTAACTGTACTGTACTGTATACCCAAGTATCCACCGGGAATCCTCACAAAAGCTCCAAGCCGTCATCAGACTCATTACTCAAGATTCCCTAAGAGGCAAAATATAATCCTGAATAATCCCGCGCTGATTGGGGAGGATACAGTACTCCATAGTAAGATGTACAAACTTCAAAGTAGTAGCCTAAAAAGAAGATCCTTTCATACAATGCATCACTGCACAAGACCTTAGGTGCATGGGTCCCTTCAAGGTTCTTCAAGGGCTACTGGCTGGAGGGATCGATCTGATCCATTAATGATTGCTTGGCTTTGTTGCCCAAAAATTCTACTGCGACTCCAAGCTTGAGCCCCCGACGTCGGCCTAAATTAATTTTTTCTTGACCTTTTTTCGGTGTGCCAAGAAATCAAAGTAGTCATGCTATCAGGAATTCAATGATATCCGTACAATTCAACAAATTCGTCTTACTCTCCAGGTGCTTGAATTAGTGTAGTGGACAGTCGCTTACTACCTAGGAGGAATCTTAGTCGAACCCGCTGTCGAAAGAGCAATTGTTTGAGCAATTGACATACTACTACGTCCGACGACGTTCTTGTCCCTCTCTTCTGAAATTCTCCGATTGATTTCCCCGCAATGGCTTCAACATCCTTCGTCATTCGCACCCCCTGCTCGTCTGCAAATATCGGCCCTGGGTTCGATGTGATCGGTTTGGCATTATCTCTCTTCCTCGAAATAAACGTGACCATCGACTCTTCCAAACAATCCTCCGAACACCCACTGAACTGCGTGATTACATATGACGACCAAAGCAACAGCTCTGAAAAGATCAGCCTGGACCCGGAAGTGAATTTGATCACCCGTGTAGCCCTGTATGTACTTCGGTGTCATGATCAACGTGCATTTCCCGTCGAGACACGAGTGCATATCGTAAATCCCATTCCATTGGGTCGGGGTCTTGGTTCGTCTGGCACTGCAGTGGTCGCGGGTGTGGTGCTAGGAAATGAAGTAGGTCGCCTTGGTCTGAGCAAAGATCGGCTACTTGATTACTGCTTAATGATCGGTGAGTCAATGCGTCGTTCCCTCTAAGTATATGGACTTTTTGGATATTTCCATAATCAAAGTCAGTCGGCCTTCTAGAATTGCCCGGTTAACTTTACCAATAGAACGTCACCCAGATAATGTCGCTGCGTCGCTGTTCGGAGGATTTGTCGGAACCTACCTCAACGAGCTCAAGCCTGAAGATGTAGCTCGTAAAGAGATTCCTCTCAGTGAGGTGCTTCCCGCGCCCGCTGGTGGGATTGACACCGGTCGTCGACCACCCGAGCCGCCTCTTGGAATCGGTCATTATAGGAAGTTCCCATGGGCCAAGGAAATCAAAGCAATTGCTATCATTCCTGATTTTGTGGTGCCGACAGCCAATGCACGAAACGTCCTACCTACAGCCTACTCAAGAGCCGATGTGGTAGGTCGCCGCAACCCATCATTGAATCTAAGGCAAATCTAATGTTCCGATTTCCTTAGGTCTTCAACCTGCAGCGCGCTGCCTTACTTCCTGCAGCATTAGGCTCCTCTCCTCCGGACCCAGACATGATCTATTTGGCTATGCAGGATAAAGTCCACCAGCCCTACCGTCAGACGCTTATTCCTGGATTGACGGAGATTCTCCGCTCAATGAACCCCAGCACTCAGCCTGGTTTACTTGGAATTTGCCTGTCTGGTGCTGGACCAACTATCCTGGCTTTGGCAACTGATAGATTCAGCGAAATCGCCGAGCTTATCATTGCTCGTTTCTCTTCCCAGAACATCTCTTGCCAGTGGAAGCTGCTTGAGCCTGCGCAAGACGGCACAACGGTACAATACTAAGGGAGGGACCCATAAAGTCTCTATTTTCTCTCCTCTTTCCAGACTATACAAAGCTATTTCTAAAAAAAAAAGAAAAAAGATGAAACCCAACACAATTCCCATAGATTAATTTCTTTTCCCCAAAGACCAAAGGGTTGGATAAAACAAATGAGAATGGTACCTTTTGCCAAGCGAAATAATGAATATATGCTCATAGAAAAAAAAACTATTATAAAGATAAATGAGATACTTAGCTAAGAAAGATCGGTATTCTCTAATAATCAGCCAGACCCTTTTCTAGGTCCTAACTACTCGATAATGGGTGAGTGAGGTATGAATGCCCTCCGCTGTTAGGTTTCGCGGTTCTGGGAGAGGTTGATCAAGGCGGTGGAAACACACGTCTACTCCACATCTGGCCTTTCAAGGTAGTTAAGTGAGTGTGCTCTACGGGTAATACTAGGGAGCCGCTAACAAGCCAACCCTTCGAGCTCTGAACCGCATCGTCCCTTCGTCACCCGTGAGCTAGTTGTGTTTATCCAAAGCCCTTCCTCGCAATTATGGATGATATACTGGCTCCTATTCAAGATGCCTTCGAAGGCCAAATAGTAAGTTCTGAGCTGCCATTAGCTAGCTAGGTATCATGTTGGGCGAGCGACATTTCCGGCCACCTATTGTTTTGTTTAGGTCTTGAAATCTATCTCGCTGTGTTTCTGTTTCTGGCTCTGGTTCTGGTTCTGGTTCTGGTTCTGGTTCTTTTACTTCTGACGACGATGATGCTAATATGGTAACTTTGCTGAATAGGATTTCCACGGGCAAAAGATCGCTGAGATTCTGTCTACGGCGCTTCTAGTTCTATCCGGGGTGAGTTGGGCGGGCCTTTCTCTTTGGTAGATTCCCTAGTACTGGGTTACTTGAGCTAATTACAATTAATTTCTTCAGGTGGTTGCTTTCTTAGTCGGGTACATCTTCCAAGATATTCACTTAACGCTCTGGGTTGGTCTTGCGGGCACACTTATCACCGGGCTGGTTGTTATTCCTGCTTGGCCTATTTACAACAAAAACCCCGAGAGGTGGCTTGTCCCATTACCTGGGGGTGTTAGTGGAGCAGGGGTTGTGGTAGATGGAGTTAAAATCGCATGATATATGTCGTGTCCGCTCGAATTCGGTCGTTCTTTATCTAGTTGTGGAAACGATATCGGCTTTTTCCCTTCACGTTTACTCGTCCAATACTGCGTAGGCCACCAGAGCCGCTCCCGAAAACTGCAAATGAAATCAAGCTATAGAAATGATGAACCATAAACGCCGCCCCAAAGTTCCTTTAGCATGCACCATCAGGTGGTTCGTGCCTGTGTAAACATGGCTCTTCCGTGAATGTATAAGGCCCCGTTCGCACCAGTGCATCTACCGACCGTATTTCTGGAATTCCCAGTCTTTGTTGTCGAGAGGGCAGACTTGGCGAGTCTTCAACCAGCGGGAGATGCAGTGGAAATGAAATGCGTGCTACTCTATGGTCAGCTCTTGATTGGAAAAGAGAAGAGGATGTAACCCCAAACTCACATTGCAGATACCCCAAGCAACTGTGCACTCCTCCGTTGTGGACGACCCTTGATTCGCTTGACATTCGATGCCTATGCAGAAAAAATTAGCTGCCCTGATGAGGAAACAGACAGCCGCATGGCATACATAAGTCCATGATGTGATTGCGGCAAATTGCACAGTTGTCAACAACAATATCCCAAGCCCACAAGGCAACGGCATTCCACTATTGTAGATCCGGCTTGGTCAGCTGGTTTCCAAAGATCCCCAGGCATGTTTATAGTGATAGTACCTTCTTGACTTCGAACTTTTTCTTGCCGTCACTGGCGCCTTCACCCTTTGATCCCCCTTTTACCTTCGAGGATGTGGCTTCTTTCATTTCAACGTCGGCCATGGTGCTTACAAGGTAATAATATTGTTCTTTAGCGGACGTTTGGCGGTGTCGTAGCACTCGGGGTGGAAGGAGTTTGGAGGAGGGGCACCGAATAAGGCGGATTACGTAGTAACAGCAGGTTGGAGGATGAAAATAAAACCGCGAGGAAGGCTAAGGAGAAGGGCTGGGTGATAATTGTAGACCTAAGATTTCTTGGGGCAATAAATTAAATCAAATGATCAAAGCGGTTTTACCTGGTGGTAATCCGAAGGGATTATTGAAAGAAGAGCAGATTCACATCAACATCGTTGTAGCTCCGAAGGTACTGTAACTACGGAGTAGGTAATTTAGTACCTAGCAGTAGGCTGCTGCCGCTGGTAGCACTTTTGTTTTGTTTGCAACTCGCGACAGCGGCGTGGTGAGGCTTACCGCCTGAATCACCAGCTTGGTATAGACTGGAGTAATATATACACCTGCCTACCTAGGTAGGTATGATGAGATTTTTCTCTATATCTCTCGAAATTGAGCTAGGCACTATCTAATTGCCTGTAGGTAAGGTAATTCTGGAATTGTCCATGTCTGTTGATTGACTTGGGTAGACGCCCCAGGGACTGTAGAGCGGAAATCTCGTGACCAAAGTGAGGAGTCATCCTGGAGGAGTCAGCAAATCACCTGACTCGCCCGGCTCGCCCTCTTGAAGCAGTGATGCCTGAATCAGACAGGAAGGAGGCGCTTGTAATCTTTTCAACATCAGATTTACCTAGCTAGATGTGAGCGTCCTAGGAGGTTTGGCTTGCTACTTTCCTTTTGCGCCTTCTTTGTTCCTAATAATAGACGAAACCGCTTTCCTTCGACACTATCGCTTGATCAAGACAATCTGATTGCTGGGGTTGGAGTTGGCCACCGCTTATCCCCCTCCCCGTTTCCACCTCATCTAATAATCCAGCGTTGAAGTATTCTTTCAGTACAGGCTGCTGGGCAGTTATATTCTATCTATCAATCACTGCTTCTTGTGTCGCTGCTATTCTTATTGTTGATATCCGTGTTATTCTGCTGTTTCCTCGAAATCAGGCTGTCTATTTATTAAGCCGACTCGTCGCAATGTCGACACAATCCCCTACCCCCCCAACGCCCAAGGGCTCTCGGAATAATCGTCGCAATCAGAAAAGAAATACAACACCTTCCACTCAGAGCGTTTCGATACTAGCAACTCCTCCATCATCACCTCCGAGGGCCGTGAGTCCTAGAGGAACCGCTACGGACTCTTCAAATAACATTCCTCAGTCCAAGAAGAAGACAAATCGATCTGCGAAGAAACCTCGGGATGTACCCAAAACCTCCCCTCCAGTCAATAAGATCAGCCATCGCCATACGTCCTCTCACCCCAGTAATATCGCCACTCCGCAGCTGAAAGACAGTCCTCATTATGCTGGTCCGACCTTCCATGCATCACCCGCACCATCAGCACTCCCAATACCAAGCTTCTTTTCCAAGTCCCTTCCAGACTCTGACGTCGCGCCCGCATCAGAGCCAGATAGCGATAGCTTTGAGCCCGATCCAGATATTGAGAACACGCCTTCAAAGCCCAAATCACGTCCTCTAATACCAAAGGAAGAACAGTCAACACCCCTCGACTTTCTTTTCAAAGCCGCAGTTGAAGCTAGAAAATCCCAGTCTCAACGACGCCCAGAGCCGAGCCCAAGAGCTCGATCACCACAAACCGATTCCAAAGCTCTCCAGCAGCGCAAGTATAATAATGGTATTAGCGGCGTCTTTCCGCTAGATATGGAAAGTCCTGAATTGCGTCATTCACAAATTGGGCCCTCATTTGCTCCCTCTTACAAAGACCGCATGAATGCTTTACGATCAGCGAGCTCACCCTCCCCTACCCTAAAGGATCTTGATGAAGACGAACGACGAGCTAAAACGGAAGCCTTGAAAAATTTGCTACTCAACCCTCGTCCGCAGCGGCCGTCTTCTACTTCGAATTCGGCGCACGGTCAGCCCAACGGCTATAAGGAGCGGCCTGCTCTTAGCCCAATGGTGTCCCATTTTGCAACCCCTTTAAGAACAAGCTCGGGTCCTCCATCAACTGGTTTTTATAATGTGCCGTTTAACCAAACACCGCGTGGCAGAAATGAATCGTATTCACAATCTCCCCATGCCCATTTGGATTCGCCTCAGCATTTCCAATCTCAGGGTTCCATCCTGAGAAGAGAAGTCCTCTCATCAAACCCTGGTAACGCACCAAGTACCCCGAAACAAGCATTGAATTCGCCATTTGCGGTATTCTCCAATCAACAAACTTCAAATTACTATGCCCAAGCCTCTTCTAAGTCACCTGTGTCTCGAACTGCACCATCAAATGCGAATTCACAGCCTCTTGACACTAAGAAAATGGAGGACGATCTACGACGAATCCTGAAGCTTGATGTCAACCCAGGTCTCCAAACAAGTGGCATTCAAAGCTCGCTGGCATGACACTGTCATTTCTGAATCAATCCCTTGATTTTTTTTTCTGTCCGCCTCGCAATCAATATATAGGTATTCCCACATTTTCAATGGCTAGCCTTTCGATCTCTTTTCCGAAATTAATCGCAAGATTGTTTGCAAATCAGAAATCTATTTTTTATTGAATATTGCGGCTTTGCTTGTTTCAGGTCCCGCTACCCTTACTCCTTTCTTTCACCACTCAGGTAGCTAGACTCATATATGTCATTATGGTGGGATTTTCGGTGTTTACTATTGTTTTCATGTTGGTAGTGGCTATTTTGTGATTGGTATGGTCGATTGGTTCATTGATGGGGAATGTCTTTATACCCTCGGTTTGTATCAGACCTGGAGTCCGGTTACGTTTTGAGCGCTATTTCATGGCTATGCCTTTGGAGGATTCTTCTACTCCCTATTCCCCCCTCAATCCTGCAATGGGTTGTGGCACCATTCATTGACTTCCTGATGTTCTATCTTTACTGTCATTCTTACCTTGTGGTTTCTTCATTCTTTTTTCTTATTTTCTGCTTTCCCCTTCCTTGCCGTTTCTCCTACGTTTTGTTTTCTACCAGTGTACTTGCTTCTTGTCATAGCCAGGCTATTCCAAGTGGCAATAACGCCAGTTATTTCATGCGCTACCGAGCTAAGCTTGCATTACCCCGTTGAATTGCTTCATTCAATCAGCATGGCCTGGTTGTACACAGCATGTCCGATCCTTCAGCTGCGATTCTTATGTGAAATATCCACACACACTCCCTCTCTCTCATTCTTTCTATAGCTGTCAAACATTCTTTTACTTGAATTCTGAGTATTTGCTGAAAAACAATGCGCTTTAAAGGTACCATCCAAGTAAGTAGTAACACGTACAATATCGTCTCTGAAATTTAAGGAGTAGCAATAATGATAATTTACGGGTAATACCAACTATCTACGGTGCTTTAAATAAAGTTAGAGTAAGCCTATGATCCCCATTTAGTACGATTTTTGGGTACTCTGGATATTACTTCGTATTGTCGTTCCAAACTAGTAGTTCTTTCATGACGGGATTACACAGCAACCCAGGACGACAACGAAAAAGACAGGATCATGTGTGGTGCTTCCAAGTTGGATTCGACATGGTGCGCTTTCAGGTACAAGAGAGAAGAGTGTACGAGGGGAACGGGGAAAACGAATTTTGAAGTCTGAGGGTTCATAGAATTTTTCAGACCACTAGGTCTCTACCATTTGCTAGGACTACACCTGAAGACTTATACGTCACCCTTGGTACAGAGACCTAGTTCAATTATTTAACGAGATCTATTAGGGGATCTCAGGTAAGAGAAGGGGCCCAGGTGGGTAAACTGCAGACAGCTGAGATCTACATATAGATAGATAGAGTACGTTCTGCAGACGAAATTTTGGAACTCAATGATATCATGATAACCTACTACTACTAGTAGGTATAGTAGTCACTTGAACTGTTTTGAACTTTTCCATACCTCATACAGAGTACAGCCGAGGCGGCTGGGGTAAAGGACCGCAATTGGATGTCTGTTGGTTGGCCTGAGGAATGTGGATGTTTGTTTTCAGTCAACTCCAGCTGCTTGCCGCATAAATGATGCAAAGAAAACTACGAATAAACAGAGTCGTCTTCGACTCGAACTCGGAGTTCTTCATCTACTTTTTCCAAAAAAGAAAAGAAGAAAAGTAGGCGGATATACTCCGTACAGGTGGCAAAGATAATAATAGAAATTGCGCGAAAAGTTCAGGTCCCAGAAGTTAGAGCAAGTGCCGTGGTTATATTTGTACTAGCTGGTACGGAGACTTACGTATGTACCAGTTACATGATACCTATGTCCATACTCGAGTATAGTACTCTCAGTATGCACTCCGTTCTCTGTACCAGGTACTCCTAGTATGCACACACATCTGGTCTGGTTCCGGGCACGCTTCCCAGGGGTCGATAATAATAATAATAATAATAACAATACCTAATAATACTAATAATAAGGAGCGTGGATGCCAGCCCACACACACTACTACACACTGTAGGTACACTACTGCTAGTAGACTCCCTAGGGAGAACAAGACTTCTCCCGAAGGCTCCCCCAACAAAAAGTGGAAGATGCCAGAGAGAGGAACGCAAAAAGAAACTGATCATCATTGTTCTTCTCTAAGTCTGTTTTCTTTTCCTTTTCTTTCTTTCCCTTGAGGTCATCCATTCCTATCAAATACTAGTCCATCCCAATCTAAACAACACTCACCTACTGTCTCTTTCCCTTTTCTCCTCTCTCCCCCTCCCCTCTCTTAAACGGAAACGCTTCCTCCTCGCTGCATTTATCACCTGGGAACTAGCCAGCCTTGTTATCCACTCTCATCTCCTTGCAAATCTTCTTTGGCCTCATTAAATCCCCCGATCCTCCCTTTCTTGCTCTCTTAACTATCTTCGTCTTCCACAACTCTACTTCCCCCTTCCTATTGTTGAATCGCCCAATGCCCCGGCGGCACTCTTCATAAGAAGCTGGAAGGGAGCCTATTAAGCGTTAATTGTCAGCCCGTACACGTCTTGTTGGAATTGCCATCACCATGGCGAATCCGTGAGTGTCTCTCCTTGGCTACCGCTGTATCCTGCATGTCGCCATTGCTAATCTCCTTGTCCGACCTGTACAGCCTCGGTTCAGCATGGCGCTCCTTTTGGCATGCGATGACCTCCTATGACCGACATGCGTCCCACGACTCTCCCTATAGAACAGGAAAGCATGTGCCTCTCAGCCAAAGCCGCCATGAGCCTCTTACATCGATCGCAACAAGCGCTATCGAGTCCCGACCGGATCTCACTAACCCCTATGAAGATGAGCAGCTCAAGGGCCCGACGAGTTCTAGTTATAACGGCTGGACTGGTTCTCCAACTGGAGTCAGCTCCCCGAACCGCCCCTATTCTCCAGGGATGCGATCGATGTCCTCTCAACAGCGACGGTCGACTGATCATGGCGGAGACGGACCGGCGGAGATCCAGATGCAAAGCTTTCATGATGGCGCACCACCACCTCCCCCCGTCAGCCACTCATGGGGAAAGATAGAGCGATGGTTGGAAAATAATTATCAGGAGCTTTACGATAATCTATGTGAGGGTTGCACCCAAAACGATATTAATGAGTTGGAACATGAATTAGACTGCAGCCTTCCATTGGAGGTGCGGGAGTCTTTGATGGCCCATGATGGCCAGGAACGCCCGGGTTTGCCCACTGGTATTATCTTCGGCTGTATGCTCCTTGACTGTGAGGAGATCGTTCAGGAATGGAAGAACTGGAGAACGGTGAACGAAGAGTTTCTCGCATCCTCAGCCATGATGCCTCCTCCAAGTGCCCCCCAAACAACAGCAAGCTCGTCGTCTGCCGCACCCCCACCCCAGGGACCCAACCCGCTATGGAGACAGGAGCTTCAGGAACGACAAGACTCGCAACCACCCGGTGCAGTTCAAAAGGCTTATGCACACCCTGCTTGGATTCCTCTTGCTCGCGACTGGGGTGGAAACAACATCGCAATCGACTTAGCTCCAGGACCTGCCGGAAAATGGGGCCAAGTTATCATTTTCGGTCGCGATTACGATTGTAAATATGTCATTGCTCGATCCTGGGCTGCTTTTCTCGCTGTGTTAGCCGACGATCTATGCAGCGGCAAGGCTGTTGTGGATGAGGAGACAAACGACCTGAAACTACTAGAATTCAAGGCTCAAAATGTGGAGCCGCCATATTTGGAGATTCTGAGGTGGAGGACGGATCAGAAATATGGCAGGAAGGCACCTCGCCGCAAGGGTCCCAATAATCTTGGACTTAACACTGGCAGCAGGTCCGGAAAAGAATCTCCTTACGGCAGTCCTGGGCCTAGCGAGGAGCGTGGAAGGTCACCACATCGCTTCCCCAACCGCGGTTCTACTCAAAGCCCCAAGACCCAATTCGGTATCTCTAGCCCACTTGCCCGTGTTACGGAAGAAGCCCCAAGTCCAGTTCATACAAGCGCCGACAGTGACATTGCTGAGGATTCCAGCACATCAGGCACCAAGGTACCCAAAAGTGAAGATCTCATGGAAGTTACAGCGCCGCAAGTCTCTGGCAAGGAAAATGAAGGATTCGGAAACCAAACTCCCACAAATAAGTCTTCAGAACCAGAGAAGGTACAAAAACGTGAATCAAACCTGGGAGCCTCTACGCCAGGCGTGGATAGTGAGGTCTTGGGTGAAATGAAGAATGTCGCCATCTAAGCCCTGGGTTGGTGTGCTTACTCTTTTTTATCCCTTTTTTTGGTCTTCCTTTCACTTTGATTATGAGAAGTTACAGTTCAAGCAAGACTATTCTTTTATTTACCTTTTTACTAAAGTGAGTCAGGCGCAGTTATCAAACAGATGGATTTGTTAAGATTATTTGGGCAGCCTTGTATAAATTCCCTCTATTATTATTTTTTCTTTTCTTCTTTTTTCTGTGGCCCTATCAGTGCCCTTAGGGAGCTTCAATTTCTTTGTTTTGTATGGGATGGTGACTTGTGATATGCTGCTTTCCTATGCTTGTCTGTAACTTTATTCCAACGGTCATGCAGTATTAGTCCTCGCAATTCCTGTCTTTTTCGTTTCTCTTTTCTTTTTTAACTGTTTCAATGATGGTATCCATATACACTGATGATGACCTTTCCCTTGAACTGCATCTAGTTTTCGTAAGTTTGCATCCCAGGTGTAGTTATATTGCCTACTTTGACAGGGCGTCATTCTTGGTATATTTTAATCTCAGGTCTGTTCATGATGCGTGTTGGGAACCATACAATATCGTACTATCGAGGGCGTCACTGTCGTGTTTGGCGTGAATGTATGGTGCACGCTACCTAGGTAATGGTGAAGCCTCTAGGGCATTACTCTACGCACTAAGAGGCCAGGAGGTCGAGTTTTTATATTCAATTTGATATTATAATGTTTCATACGCAAGTCATGTAAGTTCAATTCGTCATTGATTTCAATAAGGTGTATGGAATTAAGCATCATCTCAGCCCTGTCGTCGTCAATTACTTGTGCAATGGACATACTTGGTGGCTGAACTGCCATTGAGAGCTCCAGAGGGCCCAATTGACTGAACTGCCGAGTACAAAGTGCAAGCAAGGACTCAGTCAGCCCCTAGAGGCCCCTACTTACATACTCCAGACAGCTTGACACCCTGCCATGTCCATGTCAATGTTGACGGTAGACTCATCCTCTCAATATAACTATCCGATATCATGTATTCGTAGGTAACATTTTCAATCCCAGTCGTCATCATTATCGTCGTCGTCGTCATCGCGCTTCCTAGATCGCATATTCCCGGTTCGAATAGTCCGTCTCCTTCTTCGACCACCATCATCGTCCTCATCGTCCTCATCACTACCCTCACTACCATCATCCAACTGCCCACCCTCTCCAGTCTTGAACTTCGCCTGGCCCAAAATCCCCTTCCACAGCAATCTCTTCTCAAGTGTCGCCGTGCTAAACCCATTCCCCCCATCTCGCCCACCGGACCCCAACCCCTCAAACCCAACCACCCTCTCCACACCCACCCCATCCTTGAACCCAATCACGCACGGGAGAACCCGGATTTTCAACTTCTCCACGACAAACGGCGTATTCCGCACGTCGACACGGGCAAAGCGCACCTCGTGGTGTCGCGAGGCCAACGCCCGGATATGCTCGTCCATTGTCCCGCAGCGCGCAAAGTCCGGATGCGCAAAGTGAATCACACATCGATGGGTCTGGGTCGTGAAGTCTAGGAGGATCTGGTCGCTTTTCAGGGTGGGGTATAAGGTGTCTTCGACGAGGGTGGCAGACGATGATGATAATGTTTGGGGGTTTGAGGAGGCGAATTCGGCGTTGAGTTGTTCGATGCGGTGGGCGCGGTAGGCGGAGTCGTCTTCGTCTTCGAGGGCTTGGAAGAGGGCGTCGGAGTCGGAGTCGGAGTTTGGGTGGTCTTCTTTGTCTGTCTCTCGGGGCATGATGGGCTTTCTTTCCCTTTTGATGGGTTTTGTATGGGGTGTGGTTTGTTTTGGGGGGGTTAGTTTGGGGGTTGGTGTTCAATTGAGGTTGGTTTTTTCTCTTCTTTTTTTTGGTGTGGAAAGTAGTGGTGGTGGCTCCGCGGTCAACAAGCTTGAGAATATATATATCCGTGTGTATACTGGCTTTGAAGAGAGATGCAGCAAAACTTGCGACAGTCCGTTGTGTCTGAATCTGCACAAAAGGAGGAGATCACTAATTGGTCAATCTCCTTGCTCATAGTTAGGTACTTATACAATTAACTACTCCATATAAATGGCGGCGGCAAAACTTTCCCAGAATCCTGATTCTCTTCTGAACACTGAACTGAACTAAAGCAGTTTGCAGTTGTAACAAGCATTATTATTGAGAGTTAAAAATACTCGAGTAACGGGAGGTAAAGTACCGATGTGACCATACCCACCACGTATTTGCCGTTTCCGGTACCAGTACTAGTCATGGCACCAGCCCTGATTGGTTATTTTCATTATTACTGCCAGGAACTTTTGGTCTCTCGTCCTCCTCGTCTCCCCTTTTGACAATCCTGGGCTCCTTTTCAACATTCATTCGTCTTGTCGTCGTCGTCGCTTTTATTCTTCTTTCTGCGTCTCATCCCTAATCCCGTCGACCCCTTCTTCCAACTCATTCTTTTCCTTCTTTTATTCTGGGGCCTTATCTTTTTACGTCTTTTATTCGATTCCATCCGCACGTCCACCGCGTAATCTCGCTGGTCCGCGTCATCACGGCTTCAATCGATTTTTGACTGCAAAGTCTCCCCCGCCCTCTTTTTTTGTCGTTGAGACGAACATATTACCAGTCAAGATGGTGGACAACAGGAAGTCCGACGACTACGCAATCGAGATGGAGAAGTTAGGCCAGAGCAAGAACTTCGAGGCGCCGCCACCACCACCTCAACCAAGAAGTCCTCCGTCAAGTTCACTCTCCAACAATGCCGCCCTCCCTGTTCTGGCTTACTGCGGCTCGTCTATTCTCATGACTGTTATGAACAAATACGTCCTCTCTGGTACTGACTTTAATCTCAACTTTTTCCTTCTCTGCATTCAGGTATGCCGAAGTGTCCCGGTCCAGATAATCACTTGCCAATCACGCTGACTGTTATCTGTCTTGAACCTCTAGTCTGTTGTTTGTATTATCGCGATTCAAACATGCAAAACTTGTGGCCTTATCACCTACCGCGATTTTAACCTAGATGAAGCCCGAAAATGTATGTGGACTCGAACCGTTCTCGTTCGACTATTATTCTGTCTTCCTTTTCTGATTAAATCTCTCTCAAACAGGGTTTCCGATCACTTTACTTTTAATCGGCATGATTTACACTGGATCCAAGGCCTTGCAATTTCTTTCTATTCCTGTCTACACAATCTTCAAGAACCTTACCATTATCCTTATTGCCTACGGAGAGGTGCTGTGGTTTGGTGGCTCTGTTACCGGACTCACCCTGTTCTCGTTCGGGCTCATGGTCTTGAGCTCCGTCATTGCTGCCTGGGCTGATATCAAGCATGCTGTTGAAGGTGGTGGTGACGCAACCGCCAAGGTCTCAACTTTGAATGCCGGATACATCTGGATGTTGATCAACTGCCTCTGCACATCGTCATATGTTTTGGGTATGCGCAAGAGAATCAAGCTGACCAACTTCAAGGATTTTGACAGTATGTAACCATGGAACCCATCACTTTGGTTGAATTCACACTCTAACTTCTTCATCTATTTAGCCATGTTCTACAACAACCTTCTCTCCATCCCAGTCTTGATTGTCCTGTCCGGCCTTATTGAGGATTGGTCACCTGCGAATGTCGCTCGCAACTTCCCCCCAACTGAACGCAACGGCATCATGTTCGCCATGATCCTTTCTGGGTTGTCATCTGTGTTTATCTCCTATACCTCTGCCTGGTGTGTTCGTGTGACTTCTTCCACGACCTATTCGATGGTTGGCGCTCTCAACAAGCTGCCTATTGCTCTCTCTGGCTTGATATTTTTCGATGCCCCTGTTACCTTCCCCAGTGTGTCGGCCATTATTGTCGGATTCGTCAGTGGTATCGTATACGCTGTTGCCAAGATTAAGCAAAACGCAAAACCCAAGATCGGAATTTTGCCAACATCCAACCCACTTGTCAGCGCTAGCAGTCAGAGCATGAGAGATTCGCTACGATCTTGAATGGATTTGTTTCGTTTCTGGTCTTCTCGCTAAGCTGGGCACACTTATCAGGGAGTATATTTTGATAGCGAGAACGGATTCCTCCCCATGCCCTGCATGTGATATGTGACTCACGTTTCATGCTTGCGAAAGTAGTCCTGCGGTCTTGGTTGATCTGCAGCTGCTCCTACGTCGGCAGGCGTTGGTGGTCTTGTATTTTATCTTTGCTCGCGGATCGAGCTGGGACGCCATTTCTATTGCTTTCGGTCTTCTGGCTCTCTGTTTAACCTCCTCCTTCAGTTGCATGATCCGCCTACCCCCTTCCCGAAATATTGTTCATGCCTTACCTTTTATGGCGCAAGTGGCGCTCTTCGTTGCGAGTATCATCTAGCTAGTAATATCGGGGCTCGTTATATTCTTCTACCGGTCATTCTACCTGGTCAAGACAGTTGTACGGTCTCTGATGCAATGGAGAGCCACGGGAGGTTGTCTTTTGGTCGCAAAGGAAAAGTGAAGACCTTCTCTTGGTGATCAAGTTTGTATATAAGACTTTTTTTCTTATCTTCTTTTTAATTAGGTTATAGAAAGTGTTTTGGATGATTTAATTGCTCTTCATCTCCTCAGATATGAGGGTTAAGCCTGTAAAATTTCTAGAAACGATAAAGAGAAAAAAAGCTCCGGAACATAGTTGAACATTTCTCATCAGATTGAATCCCTTGTCAACTACTAAAAGTCATAGTAAGTCATAATCATAAATCCGTCTGCTTGTCTGATCGGCCCGCGTGGCGGACCGAAAAGATTCCAAATTTTATACCACCGAAAAAAAGAACCAGCCACTTGCTACTTTACAAGGTACCTAGGTAGTATATCTCTACCTAACGATTGATTCTATATTCAATTCACATTATTATTTTTATTATTATTATTAAAATATACACGCCACTTGAATACACCTATATACAGAAAAAATACATATATACACCATGACAAAACCAAAAAAACCCCGGAGCCACCACCAACAACTCCCATCGAAGCAAGCTGGCAGCCATGGACAAGGCAAAGGCAAAAAGCATCGCAAGATGCGCTCATTCTCGAAATTGTCCACTAACAACAATAACAACGGTACCAGTAACAACAGCAACAGCAACAGCAATAACAATAGCAATACTGCTGTCAAGGGTGATAGCTCTATCCAGAATAGAGATGGTCAAAGCAAACAGCAACAGCATCGAAGACCGATTGTGCCGTTTAGGAGGAGGGATCGGATTTTGTTAATTGGAGAGGGTAAGTTCTTTCTTTCTTTCTTTCTTTTCTTCGTCGTTGTTGTGTTTAGTAGGGTAGGAGGATCCTTGGATATGTATATCTATACCTATATATTTGGTTCATATTTTGCATAACCATATCTGTGTCTTGTCTGTCTGTCTATGGACAGGTTGTACAAGACTACGATTTGCCGAGTGATGATTCGCTTTGATTATTGCATTATTTGCTATTGCTTGCTGTTGCATATAAAAGGCGCAATGCTACCAACATAAGAAGAAATATCTTAATCTAACAATATCACAGGTGATTTCTCCTTTGCACACACCTTGGTCACATATCACCGCTGCAGGGATGTCCTAGCAACCTGCTACGACTCCCAGGAGACGCTTTATCGGAAATATCCTCAAGTGGAAAAGAATATTGCTGATATTCTCGCTTTCTTTTCTACAAACAGTCGTCAAAAGGATGAAGATGACAACGACGATGACGACGAAGAAAGTACATTTGTAGAGAGCCCCCGAGGTCACCAGCAGCAACAGCACCAGAAGCAGCAACGAAAAGACAAGGGTCCCCAGGTCCTTTTTTCCGTCGATGCTCGGAAACTTGGCTCGGCCGTTGGTGGCGGGAAGGATATCCGGATGGGATACCCTCGAACAGAGCGTAAAAGGCCTGCTTGGCAGGAGGCGGCGGCACGAAAGAAAGAATCCCATGCATCTGGTCTCAAGGAAACAGGAAGAGGAAGAGGTGGTCGTGGCGGGCCCTGGGATATAATTTGTTTCAACTTCCCACACGTTGGAGGCCTCTCTACAGATGTGAATCGGCAGGTGCGTGCGAACCAGGAGCTTCTAGTGTCGTTTTTCAAGACATGTGTACCTCTATTGTCAGCACACCCTGAACCTGTCTCTGATGACGATGATTTCGGTGATGAGTGGGAGTCTACCACAGAGAGTGAGGATGGATCTAGTGATGAAGGCAGCGACGACAACAATAGCGAGAAGGGAGTGGGAGGTGAAGGTGGCGTCGGGCCCGTTAAGGCGAAACGAGAGCGGAGGACTGAACCGGGTCAGATCTTGGTTACCTTGTTTGAAGGAGAGCCCTATACGTTATGGAATATCAGGGACCTTGCGCGCCATGCTGGTCTAAGGGTTGTGACTAGCTTTAGGTTTCCATGGGCGTGCTATCGCGGATACTCTCACGCTCGGACTCTAGGTGAGATTGAAACAAAGGAAGGTGGGAGAGGCGGCTGGAAGGGAGAAGATAGAGAAGCAAGAACGTACGTTTTCGAGGTCAAGACGGACGACCACGGTGTGGTGTCATTATCAGGAGTTGGAAAGAGAAAGAAGAGACCCGCGGAAACAGATGAGTCCGAGAGTGATTAAGATATCGCATTAGTTTACTTCTATATACAGCAATAAATATAATTTCCACCTTACAGTCAATGAATATGTCATAATAAAAGGTATGAACATCAGCATCATGTGTGTGCATATTTACATGATGTAGACTTTCTTTAACTCGCTCTGTTCAAAAACCTCTCCAGTCGTAGGGTCTTTGACTTTGCCACTCTCCAGCGACCCAACTTTCTTGCTCATCTCCAACAACCGTTGTAGGCCGTATATCCTGCCATTGGGTAACACAATTGGATCGCTCTCAACAGAACTCTTGGTATGGTGAGCATAGGGCATATTGCGAGCAAGCTCGTTTAACTCAACGGAACAGATGGGGCAGACAGATGTTGTAGTGGATAGAGAATTAGAACTTGGAGAAGTATAAGCAGAATGACATGACGGGGTCTTGAGGGCAGACAGCCCTGCTGATAAGGCGATATGCAATAGGGGCCGAGACGGTAATGAGAGTAGTTCATGGTGCGTGCGAACAAAAAGATCCGAAAGATATGTCCAACGATCAGAAGCGTACATTGACTAGAGCTTGTTAGAATTGACATTCTGCGAAGAAATCAGATAAAAAAATACCTTATAAGGCTCCGCTTTGGTATCCCGAGGGAAAGCGAGCAAACCAGCAGCTCGATGAATTTCTGTCGATTGCGTCTCAATATATGGAGTAAGATACTTTTTGGCATGTACCATTGCATCCACCAATTTTGTTTTATCTCCTGTCCGGATCATCTCGATATACTGCTGCAGCCGTAGTTCGAACTCTAGATTATACTAAAATGGTTCCACATTAGCCCTCTGGCTGGAAATGCAGAGATAACCTCCTGCAGAAAAAGACCCGACTAACCTGGCTCTTTTTTAGGGCTGCTTTATTCTCGCTGCACCACTGCAGCGCATCCTTGGTCTCTCCATGACGAAGACTTTCAGCGATGCGATGACACTGGACAAAGACGTTGAGATCAACGAGATCTTCTATATCCTTCTCCTGAGCAAGTTGCTGAGCACTCTCTGTATACCCCGAGCGCAGCATTTGGTCGACAACAAGCCTATCCAACCGGGTCCTTGACCATTGATCGTACTTGACGTCGGTCAAGTTGGGAATTTGGTGCAGACTTTCTAGATGTTGGATACGTTTCTTAGACTGGTCATGAATTTTCTTCTCCTCTTGCTGTAAACTCTCCATCTTCCGCTTCAAGCCCTGCATTCGGGAAATCATGGCGTCGAGGGCAGCGAGCGTTTGATCGGGAGTTTGGCTATTGGACAATGAAGCTTTGGCGGTTTCTTTGAGTGCGGGGAGGACATATTCCTTTTCTCGTTCAACAAGACGCTGGACAGATTTGAAGTTTCTTCGAGCGAGTTCATGAGGTAACCGAAGGAGAGGTTGGTCCTAAAATGCGCGGACAGCATCAGTATCTAGATGAAGTGTGAAAGCGGTGGGGGGTTGTGATAGTACCAGGAGGAGGTGGTTCTCCGCATTGAGCTTGGTTGAAGTGAGCTCCGCGGCCATGATGATATGAATAGAAGAAGAGTTGGTGGCTGTTGCGGGCTTATTCAGATGGAACTGCACGAGACAACCAGTTAATAGAAGGCAGCTCAGTTTGCGATAATTGCTAGTAATTATCAGGCCTACTAACTAACTGTAATGTTGAAGACAACGTCAGGCGGGATGGATGGAGTTGGGTATGACCAATGCGGAGATTTCGGCAGGTCACACCACCTGGGCATAAATCCCAACCATTTCTCCCCGCGTCGAAAAACCGACCCTGGTCAAGCCTAGACGATTGAAAGTCTTACTCACAGAGTTGAATGATATGATGAATGATAATGCTGAAGAGAAAATAATAAGATTGTGGGCTCGGAATACGGTTCAATGTTTCTTGCTTTACCATCAAACTGACTGCCTAAATCCAGAACAGAACAAACATATATAAACAGATAAATTAAGATTCATTCCCTTTTCAACCCAAGACTCCAATAAAAGAAACAAATATGATACAGGAATCAATCTTGCCTGGGTGACGAAGCTCTGAGATGTGCAGGCGTGACTGCATTGTCAGCGAGAAAGCGCTTTCCAGTCAGAGCCCGGCAAGTGGCTTCCTGGAAGGATCTAATCACTGTCATCGCTGTCATCCTTCTCCTGCTTGGACTCCCTTCGCTCCTTCTTTTCCTTCTTCTCCTTCTTCTTGCGCTTACGTTCAGCTCGCTCCTCGGGAGTTTCACCCTCATGTCTCTTACGCTTCTTCTTGTCGTCATCGTCATCGACGTCCATCTTGCTGTGTGGAGACGACGGAGCTTCTGCGGGCTCAGGAGCAGCAGCAGCAACAGCCGATTCATCCTTGGTCGTGGTTTCGGCAGCTTCTTCTGGAGCGCTGTAATCCTTGTAGTCACTCTTCCACTTGGCAGGAGTGGCCTCGTTGGTCCGACCGTATTTCTTGAAAATTTGTCAGTCAAATGAACAAAAAGAGATAACATCAGTCTTGTCAATCAGGTAGCTTACATCAAGTTTACCGGCAGACTTGAGCTTCTTTTTCTCCAATGCAACAGGTCCCAATCCCCACCTGCGAGGGTACAGGTCACGCTCCATGATGCAGCGCTTGACCTTGGCAACAACACCATGGTCGCAGGTAGAAAGCTCAACAGTGGACATCTGGGCAATACCAATGGCAATAGCCTCACCCTTGGTGGTCATCAGTACAACCTCCTCGTTGATTTCGATACCAGCCTCTTTATAAAAAGTCAGCTACTCAACCCTACACACTTTGGCTCAGGAAAATATAACTCACCGAATCGGAGAAGACCGGGAATCATGAGTTTGGCACCATAGCAAACAGCATTGACTGCACTGTCCTTGACAACGATACGCTTGTAGGTTGTGAGGAGAGTCTCCAGAGGCTTCACGACCTTACGAAGGTAGGACTCGTCTCGCTGGTTGTCATACATCCACTGCGCGTCCAGAACATCATGCAGAGTAACCATGCCACTGTTCTCGTCCATAGCTCCACTACGCACACGGCGCAGTTCTTGCATATGTGCGCCGACACCAAGAAGGAGTCCGAGGTGAACACAGAGAGTACGGATATATGTACCAGCCTCACAGCTAACCCAGAAGACGCCGAGATGCCTCTCATTGTCAAATTCATAGAGCTTGCTCTCATGGATTGTTCTGATACGAAGCTGACGCTTGACGGCCGAGATCAATGGAGGGCGCTGGAAAAGGGCACCGGTCAAAGTCTCCAAAGCCCTCTTAAATTGAGCCTCGCCGCCGGGGATTTTGTCATGCAAACGGATCACACAGACGTACTCCTTTCCAGCACCTTGTTGGGATTTGACCAAACGAGTAGCACGGTCGATACAGACAATCAAGCAACCAGTAACCTTGGGATCAAGAGTTCCACTGTGTCCCGTCTTTTCCGCCCTATTAAATATCACAGCGATTCAGCACTTAGTGTCCAATAGCAAATGCAAAACCCGGTATTTACCTCAGGATTCTCTTCATCCAAGCAACGACTTCGTGGCTGGATGGGTTAGAGGGTTTATCGAGGTTGATCACACCCGAACTGATATACGACTTCAAGTCTCGCTTGAGAGGAGAGGAACCGGCGGGGATAGGAGTAAAATGGCCAGTCCTAACCAGGACTATTAAGAATAATTAGTAACAGCTACTTCTGGAAAACATATCTGAACTCGCAAGGAGTCATATATGCACGTATTTGAAGCGGAGAGCATGGCTAACGCGAACATACGCTTGTCATAGTTTTTTAGCAAGAGAGGCCATTCCTCCGTAGAAATGTTGGAGGAAGTGGCCTCCGGCTTGATTGTGTAGTCCACCTCTTCCTTAGCCATTGCGACTGTTATATTAAACAGGCTGGCTGAAAAAATGCAAGGAGGTCAACGAGGGTACAGGTGTTGAGAAAGAATACGGGGAACAGGAAAAAGTGCACTTCCTGGCTCAAGATTTTGTCCTGCCGCTAGCGAGGAAGAAGATCCAGAAAAATTTCAAGTGCGCCAAAGAGCTCCAGCGCCAAATCCAGTTAGCGTGTAAATTTCCGCATAGTGTCACGTGATTACTCTTAGCTGCCAGAAAAGAGGGTGTACCGTGTACGGCGGGAGAATATTCAATGGAAAATGCCATATTATTTCTGAACGATCGCGATTCATTAATAAAGACACTACTCAAGGTATGCATACGGTGAAACACCTGAAAAAAAGGGTTTTCCAATTCAATTCATAGCAATCTTAGCCATATAAGGTTATTTTGTACATAAACGCTGATCTTTCCATACGCTCTAACTTCCCCCGAGTCTTCGTCCAGCGCCTCTGCTACCCCAGGTGTTTTGAAAAGAAGACGCCCAGCCGGTGGATGGTGTGTCTTGGGCCTGGGTGCTCGCAGGCCGAAATGCTCGTCCATAGGTACGGTACTCGCCCTCCCGTAAATATGTGGTGAAATACCTCTTCACAAAGTTGGGGGTGGTGATGTAATTTCTTCCTCCGCCAAAGGTTGGGTATATCCGGGTTAGGAAGTCATACAAGTGAGCAGCGACTATCCCCATGCCCTCGCTTAATGCTGCGGGCCACCCAGCAGTGACAAGAGTCAAAGTGAGCATTGCCCAGGGCAGGAGCTCTGTTGGGATCTGGATGATGTAGAATGTGGTTTTGGTTCCTCTATTATCTTGGGAATAGGTGAAGATGAAAGCCAGAATCAAAGCTGCTGTGCATTAGTAAAAGGAAGTATACAAACCCCGCGATGAGCTCACCAGAGGTAAATGTTACGCTATTCAGTATAAAGCCTGCAGTGAGCTTGGGGTTGTCAGCACTGGCTGGACTACATTCAGAATGTGTGGTTCGGTAAAAAAGGAAGTATATGAAATTTCAAGACAGAATGATAGTATTGAGTAATGAATGTAGGGCACCAAAACGACCTACGTGAACTTATGTAGTCACGCAGGCTATCTCACTGGCAGTCCCACCATACCTGCACGTACATGGCCCTTAAGGATCAAAATAGAAGGCACCATATGCGATACAAGGGTGATCTTCCTCGTTTCCAGGAACCGCTTCAGCTAGAATGGGGCTGGGCGGGCAGATATTGCGAGGTGTTGGGATTGATCGAAAGGCAGGGGAAAAAAAAGGAAGCATAATGATAGAAAGAATGCTCTATTCGGAAGATACAATTCAAGAACCGGGTGCTTCCAGAACTTACCATGATAACAGAAGCTACAAAGACAACATATGTAAAAAAGTCACCGGGTCCAGTGAACCGAGGTGAGCCTGTCTCCAGCTTGCTGGAATAGGTATACACTGTCGCGGTATTAGTACAGCTGATGTATGGGATCACTGTTGACACCATACAGAAATAGAGATCAAAGACAAACGAAATTCCGCCTCCGACAAGGAAGAATGGTGTGAACAATCTCCAGATCTCAGGCCAAAACTTAAAGAGCAAGCTAGGGAAAAATAAGACATGTCGGTAGCTAAGAAGTTTGCCGTGGACAAGGATAGACTCGGCGAAAGCGAGCGCAGTAATCGTCCTGTTTTCGCTAGGTATTAGCAGGGTAGACAATGTGTAACTTCTGAACGAACATACCTGGCAACAACTGGAGCAGACCAGAAGAAATCCATTGCTGTTAATTGTTAGGTATATATTTCAACAGTAACTGTCTATTTTGACCAGATTGATTGCAGGCTGTTAGAGCTATTAGTGTTGGGGACACTTCATTCTGTGTCTGATTTTCCAACAGTAGTGGTTGTGGAATAACAGCTGGCAAGAATTGGAAGAAACAAAAGAAAAGAATCGAATTTAAGCGTGTGCCTAGTCTTCGCCGGCATAATAATTCTCCGATGCGGCTCCATATTGTATGTAATGATAATTCATAATAGTTACTAGTAAATACAACTACCAGTAGTATGACTTGCTACTAAGTAATTTATGTATCCTCATTACATTTTCAGTGGAAACTTACCAAGGATAATATTCTAATATCATTGACAATGAAATTAAGGGCTCTTAAATAGGTCTGAGACTTGGGTTTAACAAAGACCAAGAGATGAGGGTTTTTATACAGGTTCTTTCCATTACTAGGTAGCACTGGTATTTGACTTTCCTGAAGCTCCCGGTAGGTAACCCTCTAGTTACATGGCTAGATGGTGCCATATGGTTCAGATATATTAATCAAATCATTTTCTTTAAGATCAAGAGACTCTCTCCCTTTGTCATTCATTGCATATCACATGAGACGCAGTGCAAAGATCATGTGGCAGAGACTCAAGCAGATCGGCTTTCAGAGCTCAAGTATACTTGAACTTGTGAACAGTTTGTACCTAGGTACTAATCAAAGCCCAGCCCTTGGTGAAATATGGTGGAATTTGCGGAATTCAGTTTCTTCAGATGAAAAGGCAAGATGTGTTTAGCCTCAATGCTTTGAGATTGTCCTTTAAAACAATCATCAATGAGGATCTGTTTGAACTGTGCTTCTGACCGCAAGACCACCTTCCCTACCTTCGATCCATACATCCCAGGAGGTAGTTCCATCTTTGCTCTGTTTCGGTTTGCCACAGATTGCCAATTCCTCTTCAACATACAGAGGAGAGAGATTTCTATATTCAATTCCCCTGATGGCTAGACCTTTTCCCTGAAGAAAATCCCGGATAGCTGTGAGGAGTAGTGTTAAAGTCAGGGGCCCATGAACAAGGAGGTCCCGATAACCTTCCACATTTTGTGCGTAGTTTTTATCGAGGTGGATAGAATGGGCATTGAACGTGAGGGCTGAGAAGCGAAAGAGTAAGGCCTTCGAAGGTTTAATCGAATAGCGGAATTCAGGATTTGTGGGAGCTTTGACGAAAAGAAAGTTGTTAGTACGAGGTCCGGAGAGAATTGGTCAGCTTTACGCACGTTTAATCGTCCTGGAAATATCAGAGAATTTAGCCTTGTCATCGGCCAGTTGGGACGCAGTTTTATCACGCATAAAAACCAAGTCTCTGCTTTCAATAATTGAAGCGTGTTTTGGATAGCGCTCATCATCACTATCACAGCATATTCGCTTCACAATATTACTTTTCTCTTCTCCTTCATGTACGGTGTCTATGTGCCTTTCTATCTTGACGATTATTTTCTCCGCTCCTGCTTGTCCTTTCACTATCACATCTCGAATTCTTTCGATACATACGGCCCGACTACCGTCCAGAAGCAGGCTACTTGACGCTGAAAATCTGACCCTTCCACCAGCCCATAAGCGCCTGTTGAATGGCTCTCCGGGGCTATGCAGGGTATCGGTACCATCCGGCAAAAGTTGGGATAGCGAAACCTGGGGCGGGAAATAAACAAGATGATGGGCCGGTGGTAGACTCGAAGGGCAATTGACTGAAGGTAGGATTATTTGGGGGTCAGAAGTTGAGTATAGCTTGGGAAAGAACTCAGTTAATGTAAGATTCAAGAGATGCGATGGTTGGGTATGCAGATAATCAAAAAACAATGGAAGCTGCCGTGATGCCAACTCCTTGTGTAGACATTCTGAGAATGATGAATAGGCTCGGGTTGTGTCCGGCAGTCCAAAATGCCCTAGCGAGCGTAGGCAATGACGTATTGGCCTCTTCATAAGTATTCCAAAAAGCCGAAGATACGCTATGACTGAGATGTAGAGGACGAACAGCTAGAAATAAGGATTGAGATTGTGGAGGTAGCGGAGTTTCGTTTCTGGAGAAGGTGGGTTAAAAGTTTGGCTTGTTTGTTCTGGCAGATAAATTCCAACCAAAGTCGCCGATATCGATTTGCAGGTCGAGTGTTCCGCAGAAGCAATGCATTTCAACCCTTCTTTCCTTGACCTCAATGCCAATTCCTGAACAAGAAACAAAACTAAGTCTCGCAACTTTACTTCTATCTAGGTCGTGGTCGGCCTAGAACTTTATGGAGCCCCTCAAAGTGACATTCTTGGGCCCCGCGGCGTCCTTTTCCCACCAGGTCAGGGATAACCACCCCCGCAGCTAAAATCTTATAGCGTGATTAATTAAGTATTTAAGGCCGCTGTCGAGACATTCGGATCATCATCTGAGCTACGGCCGTGCCTTTCTTTCGCAGATGCCATTGCCGCGGTCCAAAACGGAGAGGCCGACTATGCCGTCGTACCTTTCGAGAACTCAACCAACGGATCTGTCGTTCAAACGTTAGACCTTCTAGCAGACCGCAATTGCATTTACAGTGACGTGCAAGTATGCGGAGAACACTATTTGACTGTGCACCACTGCCTCCTGACTCGGAAAGGCGTCATTGCTCCTTCCCAACGAGACTACAGCTCTATTACCAAGTTATATACACATCCGCAAGCATGGGGCCAATGTGAGAAATTTCTGGGGAAACATTTTAAAGGCGTGGAAAGGCAAGATGTATCATCCACATCCAAAGCAGGCGAGATTGTATTGAATATCACTGGCGAGAAAAGTGCAGCCATAGCCAGCCGCTTTGCTGGTGAACATTACGGCCTGGACATACTCGAAGAAAACATCGAGGATGCAGCTAATAACACCACGCGTTTCTTGGTGCTGAGAAATGTGAAATCTGAACGTACAAGCCGTCTTTCTTTCGAATCGGTCAAGGTTTCACCTATACGGGATGAAGCACCTGCAACCAGGAAGACATTAATTTCCTTTATGATTCGACAGGACGCTCCTGGGACACTAGCGGATGCCTTGGTGATTTTCAAAGACTTTGGAATGAATCTTACTAGTATAAACTCACGACCGAGTCAAATTACAGCCTGGAAATACGTTTTTTTGGTAGAGAGCGAGGCACGCCAAGAACAGGATGTGGTATCTGAGATCATCGATACTCTACAGAAAGTCACTGAGAATTGCAGATATCTAGGGACTTGGAGAAATCAACTTATATCGATATGAATATACCAAGTCAGTTTATATAGTGCAGAAAACCCCATGGATGTTGATATACCATCCTAAAATATGATAATACCCCGACATCATCAAGTTTGGAAGTGTCGCATAGCACCACGTAAATGCGAGGTATCTACTAGTAATACCCAGGCTCTGAAATTTGCTTGTGATGGTATCATTTACTGTATTGTGGGGATTATTCCATAAAACTCCTGCAGAGGATAGGCAGGAGAGCCCCTGTAAGATAGTTCAAGGATGACTATAGATTATAGATAGTTATATAGCAAGACAACACAGGATACCTATTGTTTTTATTTATTCTAATTTAGTAATCTGACGCAAGAAAGTACATAAAATGAAAGCAAATCTGGCACCAGAGGTTTACCAGAACAAAACAATTTTTACTGCTAGCTCGAATTGCATAAGCTAAACGATCATTTGCATGAATGGCTGTAGATTATACGTAACGAATCCACCATCCTTTTGCAAATCACACTTCGTGTTGACCTAGAGCATTTAGGCAACCTCGGTGACCATGTTACAGAGCTTGGATGGCCCTATCGAAAAGAAGACATGTCAGCCGAAGCCAAAGAGAGACACGAGCTGTAACACATACCTCTGAGCAGCTTCATAAAGCTCTGTCCAGGTTGCATCACGGGGTCTACCGTGAATGCTACGGTTTCGCTTTCGGAGCCGCCTTCGTATGCGATCGGGCGAGCCGTCAAAAGATCCACTTTTGGAACTCCTGGCCTTTCATCCTCGCTCTCCGCGAGGCTGCTGAACCGTCAATCTATCGCAAGATAATTAGCATAAAATCCAAGACAGCTGCAACAACTTTAGAGTACATACCGTCGTAGAACTCATCCTCGTCATCAAAGTCGGCAAGTTGTTCGAAATTCACCTTGTATCTGAGAATTGCTCCGATACCACCGAATCCCTTCACGAACTGGTTTCCTTCGCTGGATTTATCGGAAACAAATTCGAGGGCTGCTCCGAAGTCTTTGTAATTTTCAGCAAGCCATTCAAGGAACGGCCCCTGATCGACAACTTCCATTTCGGTGCCGGTGTCCTTATCAAGGAACATTTCACGGTTTTCCTCTTGAAGCTTTGTCGTGTGGAGAATAACGTCGGGACCAGCAGAGCTCTTGAGAACCCATCTGGTCACATCCAAGTTCTCATAAACGATCAAGGTCTCTGCCGCGCCCAGCTCCAACGCCTTAAGGGTGTCCTCGACACCGTAACAGACCTTGCCTGTGTCCTGACTGAGTTCCTCGAAGTATTTTCCAATAAGCTTCTTCTCCTGAACGAATTTAACATTGCTTAGTGTCTCGGAGGAGAGCTCAATAGCTTGGTTGAAGCCGTTCTCTCCACCGTACGACACGTCAACAACTTTAATAACTTTAGCTTGGAGCCGCTGGTCGAACATATCCGACTGGTTTAGGTCGTTTTTGAAATCTGCTGAACCAGCTAGGATCAACCCAGCGACGTTGACTTTATCGGCAGTGATATAATTCTGAACTGCCAGTTCGGCGATCTTTCGAACGTAGTTGTGACGCTTTTCCTCTCGCAGACGTGCGAAACGGAGGGCGGACTGACCACCACGACCGTGTTTTTTGGGTAGATCGACGGACAACTTTTGTATCACCTCTCTCGTATTACCACTCAGGGTACCGAAAAGAGCCCCATTACCATCCATGACGATGAACCCGAATTTCTGGTCAGACTCAAGAAGTTCGCTCAATGCTTCGGTGTGAAACTTGTTGTCACAGAGGTAAAGGGACGTGTTGATAGGCTTGAATGGTTCGAAGTCGATGTTGATCTTGCGTTCCTTTCCTTCCGATGTAATAATTTCACCGCAATAAATGACCAAGCCGTTCGGGGGGACTTTGTTGTAGAGCTTCAGACGTTGCTGTGTAGAAGTAATGGCTGAAAGGACGGACAGACGATTGACACGAGATTTAATATTGGAAGCAGTGCCCTTCAGTTTCTCAGTAAAGGCATTCTTATCAATGTAGTTGCATCCGGGGGAGGACTCACGAATTCTTCAGCTAACATCTTCGCAGCTCTGGATACCTGATCCTTAGGAGCTGTTGAACCGGTAATTAGCCATTTTCTAAAAACAAGTAGGTTATATTATAGAAAACGCACGGATGATCAGAGAGATCATGGAGGTTCCATTTCCTCGAGCAGCTTCAAGCCGCTTGATGAGCTTCTTGATCTTCCATATCTCGATATTCTTCTCCGCCTCGTTCCCCTGGACCGCACTCATGTTGGGCTAGGCAACGATGCTATATGGCCCTGATTTTAAAAACTAGAAACTGGCGACCTAGGTCGGAGTAAGGAATAGTTAGTCGGCAAGTTCGGAGTGAAATGTTTGTTCCAAGGCGAACAGTTCGCTTCGCAACAGCAAAAAAAGAGTATATATGAAAGCCAGATGAAAAAAAAAAAGAGATTCTGATGAGTAAAATGAGAGAAAGGGTCCGGAATAAGATAATAGACGCGAGTTACATACCTCGAGGCTGGTCAATTTGCCGTTCAAGTCCAGCGGGGTGTTTAAGCAAAATTCGTCAGGCACCGTGGGGTGGCATCCACAATATGAGAGGGCCAACAATCGCCCGTGATTGATGATGTAAGCTCGCTAGGAGTTCCGACTCTACCCAAGTATGAGGAGTATTATGGAAGTGACTGTAAATAATGCCCTACATGTCGTCACTGAGATTTCCTGGATACCCCTAGTTAATATAATGACTGACAGAGTGTATACTGAAAATGAGAGAGCAATATTACATATTCCTGGAAGGACACGGCGGCATTCCTAAATAATATGAACAGCGAGTATACCTCGGACTTTTTAATCTCCTACCCCTCTCCTCCATGTTACATAGGGCAAGGTTAGTAGCGATTTATGTCATGATAATAGTAAACTCTGTACCAAAGGATATAAATCTATGGCTTATTTCTAGAGCTGGACTTTGGTTTATTGTTGATTATTTTAGCCTCATGCTTGAATGTGAGCTTTACTAATAAAATCCAAATTCTGTTACAAACCCCTCACGGTTTAATCGATAAGACCTGGGCTAGAGAGACTTTTCCGCACATTAGTATTGTATAAATGCATCATTATGAGCTGTTAGTAGATAAATCCTTGTTATAATTATTATAACTGCTAATAGTGAATAATGCTGTATTATTATTATTGGTAGTCATTGCAGGGTTTGATCATTCTATACCCTGTATTCTTGTATGGATTGAGATTTGGAAAGCCTGAGAATATTGCCTTGAAAGGTATAGTGGACGCTGCAGATCAGAGTCGTCTATTCCGACTTGGGACAGTTTAGCGATCATCCATGACGGACATCTTGTGCTCTTTCCAGGCTGGCCTCCTCCAGAATAAGATAGCTGGTATGCAATGGCATGATCGTGTGCTCTTGATTGTCCCTGTTGTTCCCAGATAAATATACAAGAAGTAAGAATGATCTACCACTTTCCAAGTTTCTCCTCAGCTTCCAGCTTTCAACTTTCCACTTTCAAGGCTGTTCAACTGACAACAGCCTCCTTATCTAGACCTCTTATCCAGAAACCCCACATCTTAAATTACCGAAAGTCGGAAGAGCTCTCGCCAGTCCGAATACCAGTTTCTTTCTGCCTTTCTTATCTTTGTTTTATGTCATTGTTTTTGATCTTAGCTGCTTGTAGCTCGCCTGTCAGTGGTGTTATTTGCGCGATTGTCGTTATTAAATAGACAAGTGTCGCATCGTCCATCTCGAGCTCCTGTAGCTCTTCCTATCCTTTTTTATTTGTTCGTTATTCTTTTTCGAACCCGGGGGACCTCGCTGGCCCTAAGAATCAAGTTCTATTATAAGGAAAGACCTCAAATACACCCTCATCCAAGTCTCTTTTCTTTCCCCCTTGTTCGATATTCTCGAGGAAGTAACTACTCCTTCTTGGTCTTGCCCGTCTGAGGCTTCCTTGAGCTGTCAGTACCTAGGAAAACTCTTCAGCTCGACTCGGCAGCAAGCGCCAAGAAAGGGGAAGGAAAATGTTCGACGAAGAGTCTGAAACAGCTCATAGTCATCGTTCAGTCACATATAGAACACCATTTTCAAGTTCACCATTGGACCCTGCCGACTACTCCGATCGACTTCCCAGTGATACTGACTTCATTCAGAGGTCGAGGTAACCGCACCGGTACGTCAGATACAATTGGGGATCTTATTCACAATATTCGGCAGATCGGCTTCCCTTTCCACACGTTTCCGACAAGCGGGTGGGGTCAACAGCATCGATAACTTTGCTCGGTCATGGCAGCGTGCAGCGTGCTTTCCGGAAGTCCTTCCTCGGCGCCCTTCCTGGGTAGCAGCGGACTCGGATGAAGAATGGCACGCCACAAGTGCTGAATTTATTAGACCACAGGGCTCACCACCCGTGGATTTGGACCCGTCCCTTACTCGGCCCTTGTTGAGTGTTCGTGGTGAGGCAGACGACAGCGACTTAGGTGACCCCGGTCACACAAGGAAAGGAGTTCCAAACACCGTTCTTTTCGAGCCTTCGCTCGGAACCTCTTACGGTACAATCTCTTCTCTTGTTAGCGAATCGGCCCGAAAGCACGCTATAGAGTTTCATAGAGAACAACAAGCTCATCCCGAACCTCCTATTGGTCATGACGGGGAACCTCTCCTCGTCAAACAGGTGCAACATGAGGATGGTACACGAGAGAATATTGTGGTGGGCCAATCGACAGTGCCGCAAACGACCTTCAACTCCGTTAATGTATTGATTGGTGTTGGCCTTTTAAGTTTGCCACTGGCAATGAAGCATGCCGGATGGGTTCTTGGACTACTCTTCCTTCTCTTCTCCGCGGTAACCACGTCTTATACGGCCAAAATTCTTGCGAAATGTCTGGATGTCGACCGAAGCCTTGTGACATATGCTGACCTAGCGTATATCAGCTTTGGGCACCATGCTCGCCTAGTCACGAGTTTGTTGTTCTGCTTGGAGCTCCTAGGGGCTTGTGTTGCCTTGGTTGTTCTTTTTGCAGACAGTCTTCACGCACTTTTCCCAAGCTTGAGCATCCCCCAGTGGCAGGTGGTGTGTGGTGTAATGCTTTTACCACTCAATTTTGCTCCGTTACGGCTTCTGAGCGTGACAAGTATCCTAGGCATACTTTCTTGTACTTCCAGTATGTTTACACCCTTTTGCGTTGGAGAGACTTGAGATAAACTAAACATTGTAGTCGTGGTTATCATATGCATCGATGGTCTTATTAAACCAGACTCGCCCGGATCGCTTCGGGAACCAGCAAACACTACCCTGTTCCCTGAGAACTGGGTGACTCTTCCTCTTAGTTTTGGGCTTATAATGTGTAAGTTTTTCTCTTTTTTTCTTTAAAGCGACCAGCGACTTACCTTTGTATAGCGCCTTGGGGCGGACATGGAGTATTTCCTAACATATACCGAGACATGAGGCATCCGCACAAGTACGGGAAAAGTCTTTGGGCGACATATATCTTTACAGTAAGGAAAAATGGGACAACAAGCCTACTTTTCCAAGGCTAACCGATGCACTACGATAGTATTCCCTCGACTGTTCAATGGCTATACTAGGTTGGATGATGTTCGGCAATGCAATTCGGGACGAGGTTACAGCCAATGTGCTACTTATTGATGAATATCCGCGATTTTTGTCAATTTGCATTATAGTTTTTATTGCTATAATCCCGATAACTAAAGTCCCTCTGAAGTGAGTTAAAGTCCCCGCCACTCATGCGCCTGCAATACCAAGCTCGACATTGCTAACAGCTCGTAGCTGTCGGCCTCTTGTGGCCACGGCTGAAGTACTCTGTGGACTTGGTCCACACCTGGACGCGGAGCCAAATGACCACACAGATCGACGAAGGATCATCCGCCAGGCGTCGAGAGTATTGATTCGCATCCTTGTTGTTGCCATCATTGTTGTGATGGCGATAATTTTCCCGTCGTTTGACAGGATCATGGCATTGATGGGCTCCGCATTATGCTTCACTATATGCATAATATTGCCGCTTGCATTTTATTTGAAGATCTTTGGGAAGGAGATCAGTCCCAAGGAGCGCTTTCTAGACTGGTGTCTTCTTATAGTATCTTCGATTTTAGCGGTCGTTGGGACAGTTTGGGCAATTTTGCCGCAGGAAGCAATCGCCTCACTTTAAGCATTGATGATTAAGCGGATAGCATATTGTGTCATTTTATGGTCTTGTCGTTATTGACGACTATGGCGAAATTATTCCTTGTTCTTCCAGGATTGAGCATCTCCTTTTTAAACTGCTTCGGTTCGCATTTTCCACTATATTCCCAAAGTTGAAATATTAATTTTGTCGTTTTCTTGCTTTTCGCCAAGGAAAATCCAATGCTAGACAGGATGTCCTGAAGCCTTTGCTCCGTAAGGTATCGCGAGTTCATTACGCAGGCGACCGGGAGGACTAAGAATAAGGTTGGCACCATAGATATAGAAGAGCCAGATGAAGGAATTTTGGTCAAGAAGGATACACAGCGTTTCAGCATTTCACCTCTGCCAATTGGATCAGGGACATAATTAAGGACCAAGGAGAGGCTGATAATGTGAAAACGATCTGCATCGTCGCAGGGAAGCGGTCGTTCCATGAAATCTTGCTTCAAGATCCCAGCTTCTTGGGCGTTCAGATCGATCCTCGTCACATCAAGGTATTCATTCTGGGAGCAGGCATTCTTAGTGCTGAGAGCACCGACTTCAAGAACCCGAAGTTTGGATGTCGTGTTCTTTAAACTGACCAATTCGGAACTTATCCAGTCAACAAGAACTTTACTGGAGTCGCCTCCGCGCTCTAAGGATTGGCCAATCTTGCTTGCAAGCTGATAACTTTCCAGCCCGCCATTTTCGTGGATCTGGGCATCTATGTTATCGGCTAAGACCTTGTCACCAGACTTTAATGCTTGAGTCCGTAGTTTGAGGAGCGTGTGATGGGAACGAATGAGATTCCGGGTAGCTTTCGACGTTAAAGCGGACTGGCTCTTGCGAATTGTTGGTGGGCGTGTTCGAGACAAAAGCACAGGGCGCTTGTTTCGCTGCTTTTTTGATGCCATTATTACTGTACAATTGACAGATTGACAGATTCCGTTTTGATCGTGATGATTTCTGAGATTGCCTTACTCTGTAAACTGTCATGCTCCAAAAATTATTTCCCACCGCCCTAAAGTTTGTGTTGGCAGAAATAAAGGCGGTGTTTATATCAGCCGTAGATCGCTGCCAAGGAAAAAAAAGAATTTCCGTCGAGGAGGGCAGGTCAGGTGACCCACACTGGAACGGCGAGGGTTTTTGCTAAGCGAAGACACTCCGAATAATTCGACTTTCGACACTGCGACAATCACGACAACAGCGCCGAACGACAGCCATGGCCCCTAAAGCAGAGAACAAGCAAGGTATGCAGAAATGAGCGATTCAGTTATTTCCTTCGATATAAATTTGTCGAACTGGCGAGATCGAGTTGGAGAGCGTCAAATGTTGTTGCCATGTTGCTGCAGCAAACTGAGGGCTATACTTGTCCCACACAGTTTTATCCCAGGATGGGGGTAGCATTTCAACAAGCGCACGATTTGGCTCTGGTTCACTTGGTGTTACTTTTCGTTCCCCTGTCGTTTGATTTTTGCTCGACAAGGAAACGACAATTGAGGGGGCGCCCGATTTTTAATTGAAACATTCGCTTACATTTTTGTTCTGTGAACAGGCAAGACCAGCAAGGCTGGCGCTGCTGCCAAGGCAGTCTTGAAGGGTGCTGCCGTACGTCCAACCATTCCGAATATTACGCACATACTTTGATGATAGAATTTCCGTCTAAACTGATTGATATGAATGAACAGGCGCACAAGACTCGCAAGATCCGCACCTCGACCACCTTCCACCGTCCCAAGACCCTTCAGCTGTCCCGGTCCCCCAAGTACCCCCGCAAGTCCATCCCTCACGCTCCTCGCCTTGACGAACACAAGGTCATCCTCTACCCCCTGAACACCGAGAGCGCGATGAAGAAGATCGAGGAGAACAACACCCTGGTGTTCATCGTGGACGTGAAGGCGAACAAGCGACAGATCAAGCTGGCTCTCAAGAAGCTGTACGATGTTGACACCGTTAAGGTCAACACCCTCGTCAGGTACGCTCTAAAACAGAAGAAAAGATATTTGGACGAAATCTCTAGGATCAACTCTAACAATGGATATTTCTAGGCCCGATGGACTCAAGAAGGCCTATGCCCGGCTAACCCCTGACGTGGATGCTCTCGACATTGCTGCTACCAAGCTTGCTATTGTCTAGATGATTGGTTTTTCTTTGGGTCTGGGAAACGGTTCTCTTTTGCGCGGTGGCTCATAAATATCAGCCGTACAGTTTACTCCTGTTGTGCGATAAGCAATGGCTGAATGATTATTAAAACAAAAAGAATTTATTTCAATGCACGAATCTATCCTAAATAGATAGCGCTGATATCCCTCACCTAAAAGAGTGTTTTCGAGATTTCAGCTCGTTGTATAAGAAGCATGGCCGAGACCTATAGTCAAGGAGCCAAAGTTGTAAATTCCAATCAATCTACTTCGGATTGCGAGAAACCATAAGCCATCAAGGGAAGAGTAAGGTATTGAGAGAGAAAGAGTTCATTCTATTTATATAGTACATATGGTTCAAGACACACGACCTAGCAGAACAACCAACTCTACCTAGGTAGGCCGATGGAGAGAATATAACTTGATATTCCCAGTACACATCAATGACAGATTATCGCATACTTTCTCTTCATCCAACATGTCCCGTCCTGTCCCATTCCATTCCATCATCGTCAAAACGGAAAAGTTGCCGTATTTACTGTCCTCGAAGAGTCTCCAGGTGCTTCAAGACAGCAAAGTTTGTATCCATCCATCGCTCCACGCAATTCTGTGCGCATGATTCCTCGCTTCCATTCAAGCGACCCGATGTAATCTTGGAAGTGATACACTTTTTCCAGCAAACGTCTGCGAGATGGTGAACGGCTGGTGATTGATGACGACGCCCGTTAGCAATTGGTCACTCGGCGCCGCAGCTTTTGGGGGAGGAGCGGAAGGCCGTGTGCGTGTAGGAAGAGTATATATATATAGGCTAGTGTATACTAGGTAGACATGGTAATTTCAAAACTTACTCTGCTGGATGTTCGATTTTTGAGCTTCGTTGGTCAGAAACTGATTCAGTTCCTTCTTGTCGGCTTCGCTGAGCTTGGAGACGTCGAGTTGCTGGTCCATTTTTGCTGCTGGATGAGGAATGAAGATGACTTAAGGAGGTATATTTGATAAAGTTATGTCTGGGAATAAAATTGAGGAATGGGAAAATAGGGAAATTGACACAACTCTGCCACTTGTTTGAGGTGCTTCTTCGGCCGCAAAAAAATGATAGGCTCGGGAGGAGATTTACTATGACTAGCGGGCGGTGAGTCCTCAGAATCGATAACCAACTTCTTCGCGATTACATCAAGGGTGCTCAAATCTATCTATCTATCTATCTACAGGGAAAGTGTGCAGCAGGGTTTTTCTTCGTCATTTTCGTCTTCTTTCTTTTCTTTTGATATCATTCTCTTCAGTTTCACTGTACTATTTCCGCCCCGATCTTTAGTCTTTCGTTTTTTAAGACCTATCTCGAAATGCCTCCAGTGCGAACATCCCGCAATCGCAAACCGCCTCCAGCAGGCTTTGACGACATCGAAGACACACTTCTCGAGTTTAGTAACAAAATGAAAGATGCCGAGAATGCGCCACATGACGGGAAAAAGAAGCATGAAGTGTTATGGCCTATTTTTCAAATCAGCCATCAACGTGAGTATCCTACTAGCTGTGTTACCTCTCTCTCCCCTCCCTCCTTTGAAGAATAATCTTAAAAGCTAAACTAAATACTATATTTGTCCTTTCCAGGATCAAGATATATCTACGATCTATACTACGAGAAAGAAGCCATATCAAAGCAGTTATACGATTGGCTTCTGAAGAATAACTACGCGGATGCGAATCTGATCGCGAAATGGAAGAAACAGGGCTACGAAAAAGTAAGATTTATTTACGCATATACACTTACATATATACATATATATATAATCCCCTGCAATTCATCAGATCCAATGAACGCATTTCAAAAATTAAAAAAAGAAAAAAGTCTTTTGCTGACATCCTCGTTTACAGCTCTGCTGTCTCCGCTGTATCCAAACAAAAGAAACAAACTTCAACGCAACATGTATTTGTCGGGTACCTAAAGCTCAGCTCAAGGAGGACCAGATTATCCAGTGTGTTAGCTGTGGATGTCGAGGCTGTGCCAGCAGTGACTAGAACTTTTGGCACCACATTACACCATACACTCCAAGAACCATGAATGAAGCAACTGGGTCTGAAAATTCTTTTTCCCCCTCCTGGATGGAATAACTGGGCGAGATATCAAGAAGCTTCTTGTCATGGTGAATATCAAGATACCAGGAAGCTCCGAGAGTTGGAAGACACCACAGAGCAGACCGGGTTCAGGGACCATGTTATTGGTTGAATTGGCTGATCTCTTTGGCTTTTTCATGTTCCTCTTGTACTATGGGACTGGCTGACTTTCGGTGATTTACATGATTTCGTGCGTCACTTGTCTTATCAGCTGGGATCCTGTTATCCTATCTGGCCTTGCTTAAAGAGCAAATTGATACCCTGTAGTAAACAAGATCTACACTAATGAAATGATATGCTATGATATTGTACTGTATCAGGAAATACTCCAGACTTGGTCGCCTTCAAGATGTCAAATCTAATGGTTCTCATTCTCTGGAAATTTGAATAAAGACATAAGTGGTAACAAACTAGTATCAAAAGAATGCAAAACAAGAAAGCAGAGAAAAGAAAAGCTCGTATAAACATTGCATACTCATGTACATCCTAGCAAATATCGTCATAAAGGTCGTGATAAGATCGTCTCGAGGTCAGCTAAAGTCAATACCGACTCCAAACCTTGCCTCCGCCCCGAACTCCAGGAATAACACTGCATATGCGCCATAAGAGGAAAATACAACGAATGAAAAACCATATTAACTCCAACACCATAATGTTAGGCCATGAAGCAGGAGATATTAAAACCATGTCCGCCAACACCAAGCAAAAAAAAAAGCTACCAAGCACAAACCAAAAAAAGGACATAATTATTTAGGGTCTCTTAGCTCACACGCATCAGCTAAGAAGCCAAAAGAGGCAATAAATTTTTCAAAAAAGTGTGTTGCTTCTTTGAAAGTGTGGTCTTGATACATGCGGTCGAGGTCTTGATGGGCCCTCTTTACCTGAGCCTCCAATTTTCTGGAAGCCTTGTAAGAGGTCCACACCGTCTACCTCCCGTGGGCTTTCATCAAAAAGATGAAAGGAAAAGAAATCGTCGTGGGTTGCATCAACGAAGCGTCCCGAGTCAGGAAGTTTGGAAGGCGAATCAGGAAAGAGGAACCCTTTTGCCTTGTTTGCCGACAAGGACTGGAAGCTTCCTATCCGATTATTAGTACTCATAGCGGTAATATCTGCGAGCACATTTCCATTTGATCCGCTGCCATCAGTGCGGCTGTGTTTAGCGGAACGTCGTTCTGGTGAGCCATAGGCTGGCGTAGATATATGCTCAGCACTAGGATCAGCAAAGACGTCAAAGGTCGTATGGAGGCTGTCACTCGGTGTAAAGGTCTCATCTTGAATATTAAATGCAGGGCTCCATGGAAGGTCTTCGTCAGTGAGTCCCAGATGCTTGATAGGAGAGTTCACCATCTGTTGAATCTTCTTGCGGTGGTTACGGAGATTTGTGTTGGGAGACACTGATGGCGGTGGTTTGGCCGGCTTTTTGAATTTTATTACCGGAGTGATTGGGGGTGGTAGCATGCTGATATATTCGCCGCGGATTGGCGAAGATCCAACAACCAGGCCAGCTTCCTTCAGGATACCAGAGTGGCTTGGACTAATATCGTGTGACGAGCTTCGAATTCGCGCAATCTCTTCTTCGGCTCTTCCGCGTTTGATGCGAGGAGGCTCGATATCCAAGTCTGAAGTCAATATGTGGCTGGCTTTATTTGATCGCATCGCAGAAGACTCCAGTGAAGAAAAATATCCACTATCGTTCATAGCATTTGATTTTCGTTTCCTGTGGCGGGGAGCATTGTTGGTGACAGCAATGTGAGACGGTGTAGGTGGGGTTCCTTGACGGATAAATCGGGGTGGTACAACCGGAGGTGAAGAGTGAATAGGTTGAGGGGGAGAAGAGCGTGGAGGGGGGCCGTGAACTGGAGGGGCGTTGGTGGGCTCGTCACTCGCGTCATCCTGAAGAGCAGGGTCCGATGCAGGAAGCGTAGCATCAGAGGACAAATCCACGGGCTTGGAATTCTTCGCTACCGAAGGATTGACAGGTGGCGGCACAGCCCAAGTGCTGGTGCTAGAGATCTGGGGATGAGCAGGCTCTCGTTGGGGCACCACAGGGAGCGGAAGACTTGACATTGTCGCTCGGCGTAAGGGCTTGTCTTTGATGAACTGTGCTTCCATACCAGGTTCAATAGCCCAGTAATTCCCTTTACCAGGGTCATCTTTAGGTCGCTCTTGCTTTATGAATGCCTTGTTGAGGCTGAGGTTGTGACGAATGCTATTTTGCCAGCCTGGGTCACTGTTTTTGTAATATGAAAATGTATCTGATATCCAGCGGTATATTTGGGCGAGTGTCAACCTTCGGTTAGAAGCGCGTAGAATAGACATCCCAATTAGTGTAGCATAGCTATACGGAGGCTTTGTGCCGTCGTCCTCGATAGGTGGCATTTCATGAGGCTCTGGTAGACGCGTTGTGGTGATCTCTTCGTGTTTTTGTTTCCTTGGCCGCTCTTTTAATGGTGCTGCTTCCATGAGCGTTCGTCTTATAGACTGTTTGGAAATAAAGCCTGGCTCTGGAAAATCGGCAAAATTGTCTGCTGATGATATCTCCACGCGCTCGGTTGACGACTGGCTGTCGGTGTTAACGCTGGAAAAAGTCGTGAATAAGGCGGAGTGCGGCATTGTCACCGATAATGAGTTAGGGTGTGTGTAGAAGTCAAACGGGATCTTTTTTGTCGGAGAGTCGGTGGTGAATGTGGGAGGAGCAGGAGCAGTGATTGGGACAAAATTCAAGCGACCTTGACCAGAAAGGGAGGTTCGAGAGTCGCGACAGGCTTTTGTCGGCGACACTCTGCTGGGAGTGGTAGAAGTCGGGTTCAAAACGTAATCCTGGCCTGCAGAAAGGTTCTCTGTCGGTTGCAGGGGTAGAAGCGATGGTTCTAGGCGGGGGAGTGGTTTAGATATCAAGTTATCTTGAGGCAAAGCTGCTTCTGAGATTCGTCGCTTTTGGCTCATGGTGCTGTTAACAGCCCAACACGGTCTCAGGCTGGTGAGAATCAACCCTGGACGCGTCGGAAAATACCCAAGAACCAAGTGATGCAGACAGACTCAGGATTAACGCCACTGTGTGAAGCTATCTCACGAGGTACTCGGTCGTAGTCGCCAGTTGTGGAAACAGGGCGGAATGGATGACAGTAAGAGGTGGTATCCAGCTTCAGGGTATGACGAAGGCTTGATTGACGACTTAGCCAGAAGATTATCATTAAAGACAGCGAGTGAAGAAGACGGCACTGCCGGCGCGAAACGGAGAAGGCGGTTGATAGTTGAAAGACGTGGTGGTTAGCGATGGAGAGGGAGGCTGAGTAGTTGTTGGGCGCAAAGGTAACGAGGTAGAGAGAAGGGAACAGAGGGGGAAGGAAACAATCTGGAACGCGGCGATTCGAGTCTCTTTTAATCAAAATCCCTTCGCCTGGTAAGGTTGCTCCAGCCAAAGTGGGGGGGGAAGGATGGTGCGAGATACTTTCTGAATATTAATTATTTAGTTGAATTGGGGAATGAAAGAAAAGGATGAGGCCTGAGTCTGACGACAACTACTGGTACGATGTTGATTTGGGCGCGACTCGAAGCCGCGTATGGTATGGTTACGACGCGTGCGCGTCACGCGTCAAATTGCCTACAGAGCCCGGAAATCGTGGCATGTGGTACTGTCACGGGTGACAATACGGCTCCTGTGTTTCGACGCAAGACCACGACTGGCTCTCCTTGCTGGATCCGCCACCACCAGGAGTCATCGTATCCGGCGATCTCGGCAGATCATGGGTCCTTCTCAACCACGAATTATGCGGGCTGGCATGATTTTCAAAAGACGCTTCCAAGTTCCAGCGGGACCTTACAAATGAAGCGGCTTGGCTAAGACATTATTCGCACTTTCCACATAGTTCCTAGTTAACTGACTAGAGAATTAATTGCCAACCATTCAGAAATTGAGTTTTTATTTCTATACCATGCCATCTTCCCTACCAATCCAACTACTCGTCCTAACTTCCTCCATACGTAGGTGCTAGGTCTGTCGAGTCATTCAGCTCATTACCACCTATCGCTCCTAGAAGCAGTGCGGAATAATCTCGGCTGCTTTACTCTTCAGCCTCCTAATACTGCACTTAGAAGCAAGCTGTTAGATACAGTTGGATCGCCACCTTTATATTCCATAAGTACCTCAACACCGTCTACTTGCATGGAGCTATGGGCGACTTCTTTTCTGCAGATTCGGTACTGACAATTTCTAACCTTTTTTTTTTATTAGAAGCTCTCCTTTGACCATTAGGTAAGTCTAAAAACTAGTGTTTTAAATGCACAAGGGGTAAATGCCCGTGCTTGGAAATAGGCATCTAGGGCCCATGATTATGCCAGGGCATAACCTAATTCTGCACCCTTCCTTGCCAGCGGGTAAGGGGTAGTTACCATCGGATTAAGTATCCAAGTAGATGAAGTTGCCCTTGAACTCACTAATAAAGGGATTTTTAATTGTCTTCCACCAAATAACCCAAAATGATCAATTGTTGGGGCGTGGTGCACTCTGTAAGGCTTGTAGGGCTTCCAGGATAAAGGACTACAGCCACCCCAGGCATGATTGTTATATTGGTGGACTTTTGACATCAACCATTCACCACAATATAAATATAGCCTAGTTCAAAGGCTGAAGACCCATTGTTAATTCAGTGCGCTTTTCACATGGCAGGCTTAGGCAGGTATAAAATTTTGAGTTTACTTTAAGCTCATACCATGTAAACTGAATATCTACCATATCTAACTCGGTCTCATCCTAGAGCCCGATTTGATTCCAAAAATGCAAAGTAAAAGAAATATATGGTAACTTTGAACCAAGAAAACACACGATCTATAAGAAAAGCTCGTAACACCCGTTAAAGGGGAGGAACAAAAAAAAGGAGGGGAAATCTATCCAAAAAGAAGCATAAACCATGAGCTGGGAATATAGGACAAAAACTCGAGAACGCCACCATGCGGAGATCATTGAGGATATCAGGTCAGTAAAGATGTGGTGCATCTGCTTTGCCAAATAATATCAAAACTTTTCTCTCGCAAACAGAAATATATCGTGGATATCCTATAACATCAGAAACGTTCGCTGAACTGTACAGAGACTGGAAATTTGAGGGGAAATGAAGAAGTCGAGCCTCTAGTCTAGAAATGTGAACATGCTTGTATGGATAATGTTCAGAGCGCGGTCCGCATCCCGCTCTTCAATGACGCAGGAGATATTGATCTCGCTCGCACCTTAAAAATAGAGTTAGAAAAAGTTAGCCCTTGGTCAACTGTATAATCCAAAAACAAAACTCATACTGACCTTGAGAGATCATTTCGATATTGACATTATTTTCACCCAGCGTTGAAAACATTCGTCCAGCTACCCCGATCATGTTTTTCATTTGTTTTCCCACCAAGCTGAGAATAGCCATTCCGGGAATAATATCAACTGCACCATATTTCTGCAAGTCGTTCAAAGCTCCTTTCAAATCTTCATCAATAATTTGATACTCGTCTCTACCAACCCCATTCAGTAGAGGCATCTCCGAGTGAAGGGCCATAGATACATGAACCTCGCTCGTAGAGATCAAGTCGATTGATAACCTCCATCGGTCAAGGACGGAAAATATCCCAGCAAAGAATCCGTGTGAAAGGGAACGCTTATTTGAATGGACGTTGATCACAAGAATCTTGTGTTTGATGGTCACAGCAGTTGGGCGCTTTGGTCGCTGCATGTGGCTTGGGCTCCGTGTGCGGAACAATCTTGGGTCGTGGCCTGGTGTTGTCCTTTCTAGTTCAAAGGTAGAGTCGGGAAAGATCACAGTACCATCTCCCTTAGGATTCATAACGTTCTTGATGCGAATCGGTATCTTGGCTCGGATGACTTGCTCCATAGTGAAAGGATGTATCACTTCAGAGCCATAGAATGTCAATTCGGCTGCCTCAGCAGGGGTGATGGCAGGTAAAAGACGTGCGGTAGGTACTTTGCGAGGATCTGCGGTAAATATACCATCGACTTCCTTCCAAACCTGCAGCTCTTTGGCATGGACACCAACGGCAACTAATGCTGCGCAAAGATCGGTGTAGCCACGCCCAATTTGGTCGAGAAGCCCACCGGGTACAGTCCCAAAGTATCCCGTGATTACTGGGACCCTGTTCTCACAGGCTTGTAATTTCTGGCCAAGAGCGGCGGCGAGATTATTGTAAAATCCCTGGTCGAGTCCTTGTCCTGAAATATGGAAGTCGATAATCTCAGACAAGTCCACATATTGAGAATCCACGCCTTTATCCTGAAGGAAGGCTGCCATAAGCCGGCAACTTAATTTCTCTCCTGTACTCATAACCTTATCCACACAACGAGCACTAATTTCACCGAGAGTCTGAGCGGCCTCCAGTATCCTGAGAACTTTTTCGCATTCGGCGTTAATTTCTGATATAAGTTGCGCTTTAAGCTCGTCAGATTGGATCTGGTCCTCGACTACCTGTGCATGCTCCAATCGAACTGCCTCTACGTAAGAGACATACTGTTTCGATTGAGAATTTTCTGCATCCTTCGCTGCCCGCAACAATCTGTCATATTACGGAATGTCAGTATGCGATCGGAGAATATATGGGTGGTCGTGGCCGGCAAAAGCGACGCTGGATCGTAAGAGTCCTTCTGCGCGGGTTGTGACTCACCGATTTGTAGTGCCTTCAGCTTTGGTAGAACTGCTCCTTGCAGAACAAACTACCGCTACATTGTTTCCCAAAAGACTCGGACTAGTTTAGAATACAATGTTAGCAAGAATTGAGATGCGAGTATAATATGTTGGCCAGATGACTTACAGTACAACTTGATCAACGATATCGAGCGCGAACTTGCCCACACTTGTGCCCCCAAATTTTTGGACGATCCAATTGCTGCTGGGTGAGCTCACTGGGGCATCCTTTAGGGTAGATATAATATCTGGATTGGGCTGCACCTGCTCCTGCATTTTGACGAAGGAAATACAGTAGGTGAACTTCAAGGCTTGGGGTATGCTTGACCGGCAGCGGGACCTTTTTTATGTGTACCGGCGGGGTTGCGAAAGCGGAGACCACTTTTTTTTTTTTTTTCCCTCTTTCCGCCTTCCTTGTGTATCAGAGAGCGGGCAGCATCCATTAATAATAAGGGTAATAATAGGCCCCTGAGTATTCTTCCGCAATGCACTAACCAAATGCTACGATGTCGGTCGACCATCTTCATATTATTGGCCCAAAATAGGTTCAGGGCGCCACTTCTCGTGGGAAGACTGGATGAACGGAAGACCGGAGGCGACAACATGATATTGTTGCCAGGCCTTGACAATTGACTTGATCATGGTGGTGTTGTCAGGGGATCTATGTCAAGCCTGATTAACTTTTGTGCCCAAGTAGTCACCAGACATAATACCTTGGTAAGTTAATCAAATATACCGGAACTTTTTTGCTATCATGCATGATTCATTCATACTTCTTGTTTTCTGCCTTGGGAGGGTCATTGGTCTTCATGTAAAATCGTGTGGCGCTAGGCTGTGCACTTGCATATGCATATCTGGACGCCATCCTCAGAGTATAGGAGCAACAAATATCCAGCTGTACACCATCTATCTACCACCTCACATCACTTTCGAATATTACTCTCTCTCTCTCTCTCTCTCTCTCTCTATACTCATCTATCACTTGATAGGTGTAGTGGTTTTCTCTCATATTATTCCAAAGCAAGCGGGCTACAATATAAATTTGTAATAAGGCTTACTACGGAGCATTTGCGATTCTCTCCATATGGATAATCAAATTGCTAATAATCCAACGTGTCCCTTTTGTCCCTTTTCTGATGCAGATACTCATTTCGTTACATCCCATGTCCAGCTATGTCACCCTGAAGATGGACTGCAGACTGGGCATGAGACTAGCATATCATCTACAGTGTTGCCTAGCGGCTCCGAAGCAAACCAGAAGTCAAATCTCAAAGGGGTTGAAAACCAACACTCTCGGACATACATAGCCCTTCCACACAGAAACATAGATATGACAGACAGTCCTGGCCTAAAGTCCCAGCATAATTTGCACATTGCACAGCAGATTACTTCTGTTTCCAAACAGGAACACCCATATAAACTAGAATCAAGTAACCTTTACGCAGGGGATACAGTGATTCAAGGTGACCCCTTGGAAATGCAATCTTCCTCAATTCAATCATCAAGAGGACTTTTTAAACAAAGCGAGAGAATACCGGGCCCTTATTTTCGGGGAGTGTCCAACACAGCTCCCAAAGAAGGCATCAAAAGACTCGGAGTAAGTCTCTCACACCTTATGTCTTTCTCTCTTCAGCCTTGCTCAAAGTTTTGTATTGAACTAACGATGAGGATAGCGATCGGAATTGGGGCCATATGCTTACGAGAAGCGCATGCCTATGTGGCTTCGCAAAATCCTAGAAAAAGGCGCTACAACCACAAAATTGAATACAATCGCCAACGATGGTAGAATTTCTACGCAGAAAATCATCGAGAATGAAACCCCCGGTGTTATCCCTGCCATTGCTCGGATATGTGAAGAGGATAGCTCTGTTCAGCGCGCTTTCTTATGTAGCGCACATGTCCACCAAATATCCAAGATGCCAGGGGAAGGGGGATTCTGCGGCTACAGGAACATTCAGATGCTCATAACATACATACAAGAATCCCGTAGTCCTGGGTACACTAGCTTCCCAAATCTCCCCACAATCTTACAACTTCAGGACATGATTGAGCACGCCTGGGATATGGGATTCAACAGCGCAGGAAGACAGGAAACCGGAGGTATCAAGGGTACCAGGAAATACATAGGCACCTCCGAGGTAAGGACGCTCTAAATATTCAACTGGATTCAAAGGATACTGATCTCGCTCTTGCAGGCTCAGGCACTGTTCCAAAGTCTTGGGATACAGTATGTTTGAAACCAAGATTCCCAAGAATAGGCCACTAAACACTAATCCCCTCCTCAGATGCGAAGCAACTAGCATTGAAAATACGAACGAAATGCTCGCTCACAACACTTTGCTAGCTCACATTGCTGCCTATTTCAGAAGCGCATGCACCTTGGATACTGGTGACAAGGTCGTCATGACAAACCTACCACCCATCTACCTCCAACGCCCTGGTTCGTATCACCCCACTTAGCATTGCAGAAACGCATTTCTAATCAGGAAGGATAATGATATAAAGGGCATTCCTTGACCATCGTCGGCTTTGAGATCCGCGACAACAGATCCGCTAATATCCTTGTCTTTGACCCAACGTCAAAGGCACCATCCGGAATAAAGCATCCCACCAGCAAAAAGTCCAAAAGTTTTGAGTCTGCTCGGCTTCTTAAAACATACAGACGAGGTGTAGATCACTTAAGGAAATATAAAACCTTTGAACTCCTCAAGTAAGTAATGATAGAGCAACATTTTGTGCATCGAGCTAACCAACTTGTCCAGGCTGGTTCCCAGAGTATCGCTGGGCGATTGATTTTTTCTTTCTTTTTGTTTTGATTCTCATATCCAAGCGTTCGCACATTAGTGATGCAACTATACCCCGTAGAAAAAGAAAAGCATACTACCCAGGTATTCTGCGTTCCCCTCCCTAAATAATCGACGACTTTCAATCCCAAGTCCAAATCAAGTAGTCCGGATTCTCCCACCCCGATCTTCCGAATCGTTGCCTTAGGAATCAGGATCCAAGTCCCACCCCCACACATATGTATTTTTTTTTTCCCTTGGCATAGAAATATCTATCACATAGAAGATCGGTTTTCCTAAGCACACACCTAGTATTTTAGTCGGTTTTTGCCTTCGCAGAGGTCAAGATGCGGACCTTGCCCAATATCATCGTCACAGGTACTCCTGGTGTAGGGAAAACCGTACACTGTGAGCAGCTAGCGCAGGAAACAGGTCTGCGGCATCTGTCCATCAATCAAGTCGCAAAGGATCGAGGTTGCTATGAAAGCTATGATGAGGAGCTGCAAACGTGGGTTGTGGATGAGGACAAAGTATGTGTCTCCTAGTTTCTTTTATTTTTTTTTCCTTTTTTTTTTCTCTTGTTTTGAATCTTTAAATGTTGCAAGTTCCCTTTTTATTATTTTTTTGATGTCATGTGCTTCCTCCATTCAACATACTTTCTTTTTTTCTTTCTTTCCTTTACTTACTTTAGCTGGATACTGGCAGCTTCTGGATGCCATTGAAGATGAAGTGCTTCAAGGTGGCTATCTAATTGATTGGCATGCATGTGATTTGTTTCCTAAATCTTGGATCGACCTCGTTGTGGTCGTGCGTTGCCCATCGACATCTATTTTATATGACCGTCTCAAGTCAAGGTAATGATATCATAAAACCCCTCTTTTCCACGGACATCTGCGTGGTTGCGTGTTTTCTTTTTTTTTGCAATTTCTTCTCTATTTTTATTTAAATGGGAAGACCTGACTGGGTATCGTCTAATGTAGGGGATATAATGAAACGAAGTTGCAAGAGAATCTAGATGCGGAGATATTTGGTATCCTTATTGAGGAAGCCCGGGAGGCCTTTGAGGAAGAAATCGTGGTTGAGCTAATGAGTGAAGAGGATGGTGATGTAGAGACCAATTGTGCAAGGATTTCAGCCTGGATAGAGTCCTGGAAGAGTGACCAAACAAAGAATACAGATTGATGTTTTCCATAGCCGGTACGTAACATAATAATCTCAGCTATATTTAGCCAACCTAAGAAGATTCTTCGGCCAGCCATTTCTGGAGTTTAACCAGAGCTTTGTATCGGTGGGAAATCTTGTTCTGGTAGGAAGGTTAGTGGGAAAGATATCATAGAATATCAGAGATACATTAGTTAGATAGTTACCTTCTCTTCCTTTGTCATCTCAGCATAGGTCTTCCCTTCATATTCAAAAATCGGATCCCAACCTGTCGAAAGCTGTCAATTTCGTCATCCAATAAATCAGTATCCTACCAGCCAATACGTACCAAAGTTCGCTGGACCTCTTGGTCTTACAATTACACCCTTCAGCAAGTGTCAGTTTCTTAGCTAAATTTCATAAACATATCCACCAGTGCGCCTTACCTCCGTTCTCCCTTGAAACAAAATCGGCTCCGACCCGGGACCGTGACAAAATGCAAATGTACATACGGCTTCTGCCTTTCTCGACTCAAACGAATCAAGTATCTTGTTTAAGCCTTCATGGCCCAATGCCTCCAGAAAAGATTTACTGGCGGGGATTCTTAGCAGTGTCATCATCACAGGGTCATATTGGAATTATTACATGTATGGACCGGGCAGTCCTTTCAACGCATGGAATACGAGGGCTGTATCCTCGGTCAATACAGGACCACCGATCTACCATAATTATGTCAGTACCTATACGAAAAGGTAATATTTTGTTATGTGCTAATATATGGCACTCCTTACTGTATTTGCCGCATGTCTGCACTTCTCCTTTGCTATTTCCTCGATTGTGCCTTGTATTTCGGGCACATCAACTGCCTGGTTTTCGACATCGACAACACTGCCCAATATAGCTCTCACTTCAGCTAATTTATTTTTGTTGCCAGTAATAAAATTTAAGGAGACCATTGTATCAGTGTTTTGGTAAATAGATCAGAGAAAAGAGGAACCTCTAATAAGTAAGATAGATGGGAAACAGGAGGAGCAGAAGTAAAATAAAATGGTTACTTAACTAACCAAGATAACTGTTGTATGAGTAATAACTATTTTATCCGCTCCACATAGTTACATAGTTAACTACTGCCTACTGCGAGTAGACTTAGTATTCGTACTACTAGTACTAACTCCGAACCTAGTGGTACTTGCCTATTTCCCGACATAGTGTATTCAATAATGTTCTACTATTACTCACAAGAATTTCCAGCCAGCTTCCTCCCATGTCATTTAAATAACTTGTAATTCATAATCTATGAATTCTAAGAATCTGGACTCTTAACCCAAGGAATCGGCTAACGCATCGGCTTAGACTATCCTACCATACTTGCACTGCTTCAGGTGCTTCTCGACCTTCACAGGGCTACAAGTAGGTCGCCTATTCTGTGCTAGGTCCAAGATGAAATCTCCCAAAAGTGGAAGTCTAAACCATCAACACAGAGGAGCAGGCCATGAACAGGCTAAGGAAGGGGGCTTTCCATTCATGAAGGCCCGGAGGTGTAATATTCTCCAGTATATATTGAGATGGCGATGGTTGATCTAGTGTGACAGGAAAATGAATGCAGCTGAACTTGCAGAGATTTTCGTTACCCATAGCATCAGGAAAGGTAATAGACTACATCTGATACAATATTAATCGCTGATCATGACACCACTTTCTGATAAATCAGGCTTGTCTTGCTGGGCCATTGCCTGTGCAGAAACAATTTCGGCAAGCCGTTTCAGTCGCGGTGTTTGAAGCCCTTTAAAGCCATTGTTAGTCTTTTCACGCGGGCACCTAAACCCGGGGAACTTACAAGAAGGGGTGTATGTCTCCAAGGCTGTGATAACCCGAGGCTCCGCAATTTCATAAGGCCCACTGTCTTCCATATCGACGGGGGTGAGAAGAAGCACGTCGCTCTTTTCCGTAACACGGGATGCTACAGCTTTCATGATCTCGCCATTAATGGGCTGTTCATAGTCGGCCACAAGGTACTGGTTCAAAAGCTTTTGAATCTGGTTCGGAGAGAGCCTAGGCATATAAAGGTTAATCCATGTCTGATTATAGGCGGCTCTCGGACTTACATCCAACATATATCCTGAATAATCTCAATATCATTGAGTGTAGCCTTCTTAAGCTGAAGGAGTTTGGTGGCTTGCTGCATATGTGTCAGTAACCATCATTTTATGTGATTGTAGGTTTGGCCTGACCATTAAATGTTCTAGTTGCAGTGTTCCCTCTGGCATATCATGACTCTTACACCATTCCTCAATGCGAGTTATGTTGTAATTTATCTGAAGACCGCGTTTCCAAGAAAGAAAGTTGCGTCTCATGAGAAGGTCATTGAAAGCTGTGACACCAACTAGTCGTAGGAGCTCAGTCATAGTCTGAGTGATGATTGAGTCTTCCAGGTAAAAAGCCTTCATGGCCTTATACACATTGTTCAGAAGACTAAGAAGGTTGTCCATGCTATAGGCTGGGTTGTTGTTGGAAGGCAGAAGCTTTCCAAGAAACCGGCTTGTTTCGTTCGTGACAAAGCCTGGGAGAGATTGAGACTCGATGATAGCCGGCACAATCATTTTGTATAGTTTTTTTTTCAGCACCTTCATCCAAGTGTGGTATATGTTAAACTCCAGGCTCTCCAAGTCATGCTTAACGATCTCCAAAAGACGGTCATACTCATAGTTGTCGGTTTTTTGCGCTTCATACCAATCTTCAGCCAGAAATACGAAAGAAAGCATTTCATGAACGTTTGAAAGCCAAAAGGCTCCAGGGTTAATGGCATCGTCACCATCGTGCTGCATAACTTCCTGTTGTATTGACTGCATTACGTTGGCCAAAAAGCGTTCAGACTCTTTGACAAATCCGTTGTTCCACATCTCGGATGTAACAAGATTGATCAAGTAAGCAGGGAATAAAACTTCTTTCTCAGTTGGAGGCGGAGTAGAGCTGGGTAGTGGAATCTTGAGGTTGCGTATCAGACCCATCGTTACTTCCTCATTAAGGTCATCTTCTTCTGAAAGTAGGTTCTCGAGCTCGACCTCAACGGAGTCCAACCCGGATGAAAATGGAGCTCCTGAGTAATTCTGACGCCCAAGTGAGCTTGTGATTGCCATCGACACGGGCCGTGGATTATAAGCTCCACTAAATCGATCTGTATCAATTTTCTCTGCACCAGCGCTACGTCGCTTAGGTTTTGTCTTTTTCGAAGAGACGAGGTTGATAAGACCACTTGCGGGCGGCTGGATGGGACCACCATTCTGTTGATCTCCGTTTAAACCATTAACAGGTAGACTTCTCTTTGCAACCTCAAGTTGTTCCTCAAGATCGATGACTTGTTGACGAAGGGAAGATTTTTCGTTTTCGGCATCTGTGTTCAATTGTTTCAATCTTTCCAATTCCTGGTTGGTAGATCGAATGGATTCTCGTGAGATCTTTTCTTCTTCTTGAAGGCGCTTGATGGTTGCCTGCGCTTCAGTATGATTCTGCTGCAACTTGTTCATCTCGTCCTCCATGGCTGTCAATCTGGCAGCAGTTATTCCTGCTTGGTTAGCCTCAGCCTGAAGTTCCCTTGAGCGATTCTCAAGCGCGTTATGTCGACTTCTCCATGATTTCAACTGGGTTTCGTAATTCTCCAGCTGAGAATTGAGAGACTTGTTTTCTCGTTTTAGCGACTCCAAATACTGGGTCAACTCGACCACCTTGTTCTCCAATTTGTAGGAAATCTGCTTGAGATCCCTGGCTTCTTCTCTGAGTGTTTTGTACTGTTTTCTCGCTTGTTTGCCTCGCCAAAGATTCTGGACAATCACAACCTGTCGGCGGTATTGCCGCCATGCACGCAGTTGCCGCCAAGAGCGGAAAGAACGCTGTATAACCTTGGCCGCGTTGCCATGGATGGTATCCAAAATGTTCCGCCGGCATAGGAAACCTTTCGATAGCGACTGGAAAAGAATAAAATTGTTGCGAATCTTGTTATAATTCTTCCTTTCCTTTTGTCCCTTCCAGACCCTTTGAATGGTTGTGGCGGCCTTAACCCGACGTATCTCTGCCGCCCGCTGTCTGGCAAGAAATCCTCTGACCAAGGCCTGCGTGGTGAGGATTGAAGAGCGTGCTTCAAGGTATCTCCTTCTATAGTACTTGCAACGCAAATTCTTTTGGATCATTATTGCACACTCGTTTAGTCTGGAAGTCCTGAGATTCTCAAGAAATGCAAGCATACCGGCCCGGAAGAAGATCTTGCTCAAACCTAGCTGATATTTATCGTGCCTCTGTTGAGACGCATCCCCGAGTGCTTTCTGTAAAATGGCATGGCACATGTCTTTAATTTCTGATGTCCATTGGGATGAATGACAAAGCATGTAATACCGGACAGCAAATTCCTCATAGGTCCATCTGGTTGGATACCCTGCCGTACTGATGCGAACAGTTTCGAGGACACCACAAGCCCTCAGTTGGCTCAGAACCATTGGCCCTTCAAACTTCCAAGCTTCTTTTGCTTCATTTGGTTTGATGCAGCGAATGTAGTGCACATCAGTGGAGTTGATCGTATTCATGAGTTCAATCAGCGAGGATTTGAAGATACCCCCGAGAGTAGGCTTGCGGTTAATAGCGACACCGATTTTTCGGCCTGGTGCAGTGACTGCTTTTGATGAAACAGCTGCTGAATCTTTCTCACGAACAGCGGCTGCTGTATCTAGAATTTCCTTCACAAAATCATTCGAAGAGTTGCGCAAGATTTCCATATGTTCATCAGGAACAGTATCGCGGTTTTTCTCAATAAAGCCATCCGATTCATAAGTCACATCAACAGCATAGTGGCATATTGTAAATGCTGACTTGCCAAATCGAGGCTTTTTGTAGAACTTCTGCTTATCAGCAGCAAAATTGTGATGAAGCTTAGTAACAAATTGTTCGTCAGAGCCCATAGGTAATCGGGACTCTTCATCCAGAAGAGACAAAATGCCCAGCTTTGCCTCAATGAGATCTATGCATGGCTGATTATCAGAGAAATCAATGAATGTCCAATCTATTTGTTCTCGCACATATTCCTCCTGTTCTAGTTTGAAAACGTGTTGGTTGAATTCTTGCTGTAACTTCTCATTGGCATAATTTATGCAAAATTGTTCAAAGGAGTTTTTGGCAAAGTGCTCGAATCCGTATATATCCAAAACTCCAATGAAAGACTTGAACTTGCTTAGAACTTGATCGGTGGCTAGGCCGCGGTTAATTCTTTCAACAAGCCAGTCGAATAAACTGGAATATATGAATTTGGCAACCGAATCCCGGACGACAGTTGCCTGTTGTTGTGTCAAATTTGACGTAATTTTCTCGCCCCTTGTAATCAGCTGTTTTTTGACTATCCATTTAGCAAACTCGTTGGCGTCGATTCCGAGCATTTCACATGCACGGACGAGCGAAGGCTCAGATGGGGATAACGTTGAATCCGTCCTTGTAGCTGTGATCTTAACATTCCCAAGGTGTAACAAGGCTGCAAGAATCCTGAATATTTCGGCCTGTGTCTTCTCTGGTACGCCAATAGTTCCTAAGGACTTCTTTGTCGCAATGAACTCTGCTTTGTCATCGACTCCATCTATGGTTGGTGTTCCACCTTGATTGAGGTAATCAAAGTCTTCAGCAGAGACAAGGCCGAGCTCCTGTTTCTCCGAATCTGTAGCTCCAGCCACAAGCTGATAAAATATGTGATAATTTCGCTCCTTGAGAGGCTGGAAAACCAGCCGGGATCTCTCCAAAAGATACGTCCTAATTTTAGCACCGATGATATTGGTTTTGTCGTCAAACATGATCTCGATATATTTCCCGAATCGTGATGAGTTATCGTTGCGCGTAGTTTTCGCATTTCCAAATGCTTCCATAACAGGGTTTGTGGCCAAAATTTGCTCCTCAGTCTCGCTAATTGCATCTGCTCTACTGGTGGTATAATTCCCCGGTTGGTCCGAGGACTCGCGAGTTGCAAAATATCGCATGATGTACTTCGCACTAACTGTCTTTCCAGCCCCAGATTCGCCCGAAACCACAATTGTCTGGTTTTTACCATCTCGGAGCATGTCACTATCAAAATATTAGTAAGTGGAAAGTTGCAACATATCCGACTATATCACTCACCCAAATGCTTCTTCTGCAATAGCGAATAAATGAGGAGCTTGTGATGCTCGGTGTTTTCCAGCGTACACTTGGACCATCTGTGGAACGTAGAGTGAGTCCACCCTAGCAAAAGGGTTCGTCGCAATAAGAACGATACCACTGTATGTATATATCTCTTTCTGTGCATAGCGCAGCTTTATAGCCTGTAACACTTCATGACAGTTAGCTTTTGTCCCAACGAAAAGTTAAGCAATTATAAATACCAGCAGGCTCATTTAAATGAGATAAATTTGTAAGATCTTCACTTGCTTCAAGCATAGCAGGGTTCATCAACGGTGGCAGGCTAGCATTGTTATCCACCTGCAATTCAGCTTGTGTGGTCACCAATTCTTTTGTCTATTCCCCAATGTGAATCAGTTGGTTATCATAATATATAACAGTGTAATGAGAATAGAGCTTCCGACAAACCTCGCCATTTTCCAGCAAAAATACAAGCCGCACTTTATCTCCATCAACTATCTTCTCCTTAACTTCTGACGCAACCCAGCCCTCGGTTGTATCAGGCTGCCAGGCCCTCGTTCCGACCTCATAGTTGTGCGCCATCAGGACCGTTTGATCAGTGGATAATCGAACAAGAACGGAGTAATGTAGGTGGGTTGTTTAGAAGGTGTATGGCACAGGCATCTAGAGACAATATGAAAAAAACAAGCAACGTAATGATTTTAAAGCCAAAAAGAAATCAGATTGCCATGCAAGGCACTAGAAAATAGATTCTCTGTTATGAGAAAAGAGGTCTCATGTTGCACAGAAGCAGAAATAATCCTAAGATTGATTACCAGCTGGCCGCTTTGACAAGCCGCAACCCCTGAGGAGCGTGAAGTACCGCCTGCCGCACCACTGGCTGGGCTGATCTCCACAGTTGACAACGCCAAGACTTCACCGACCTAGGTAGCAATAACGGACAGCCAACCTACACAGTAGTAGTACTTTACCTCAAGACTCTAGAGTACATCCAACTACGGTAGTATTATTAGGTAGTTATTCTGTAAGCAAAAAACTATGTATCTTGGGGAAGGCAATCGCAGATCATAAAGTACAGGTAGGTACCTTGACATGGTTGATTTTCTGTACGCAAATAATATATAACTAAAATCTTGGGAAGCCAGTAACAGAATGGGTCAAACATTTTACAGTAAGTAGATTTTCCTTACCATGCACTTTCATATCACTCAGGTTATATTCTAGTCAGCAGTCACAGTGTTTTTTTCAGAATATTTTTTAATAAAAGCATACCCCCGCGCGCCACAAGTGACTCAAAATTAAGATGTAAAATAAAAAAAAGGAAATATGGTAGTAGTGTGAGATAATTACTCCTTGCCAATATGACCAAGCAAAGGTATATCCATCACCAACCTAGTACATATCCATGAGCTTGAAATTAAGATGATGTATGTATTACACATACATTTCTTGTCAAGGAAGGGCATTAGATAAGTTAGAAAATATTGAGAAGAGCAATCTGAGCAGTAAAGAAGATAGAAAGGAGAGAAGGAAAAGAAGGAAGCTGCCACCATAAGCCAGGACAAGTAAACTGGTTAGCAATGAAGGCCTGTGCTCCCAACACACTTCAGTATTGAATCACCCTTTCAGCTTTGTTTGCATTCTGCTGCCTCCTTCTTTGGCTTAGAAGTTCCATCCTGCTAAAAGTTAGCATCTATGAATCAGGTGTTGAATATGGACCCAGATGCAAACCACATACCTCTTCATCCGAGTCATCAACATCTCGGTCAGACTTCCTATCATCATCGTCGTCGTCCTCATCATCCTCATCATCCTCGTCAAACTCATCATCGAACTCATCGGGGTCCATATCATCTCCCAGCTCCTCGAACTGAAGAGCCTCACCAGTGAACCAGTCGATTGCCCGCGGTATAAGCTTCTCCTTGATGTCCTCTCCAAGCTGGTAGTCAAGCTCAAGGCGCTCTTCAATATCGGTGGCAACTGTATCATCGTCGTCTGTCGGGGGTTGTGGAGGGGCGAAGAAGTTGAAGAAGGACTCCGTTGGCACTGTAATCTTTACAACACGGGTCTGCTTGGTGTCTTAAAGTAAAGTTAGATCTATTAACTGGATGTAGATTTTGCTGGGCCGTCGACTTACTTTTGTTCCTCTGCTTTTTGCTTTCTACTCGCACAGTCAGGTCCTTCTCGGCCTTCCAATCGATCTTAGTCCCTTCAGCATGATCGTAGATAAAGTCGCCACCGTAACCGTTCTCGTCCTTGTAATAATACGTTTTTGAGATAGTCTTGTTGGCGAAAAACTCGTTTTCAGCAAATTCAAAGATAAGTCGGAATCCTGGGCGATCGAGATATTCCATACGGATATCGGTAAGATACTTGAGAGCTTCTTCATCCTTTTCGGTGATCATCTCTGCGAGCGAGATCTGATTCTTCATGGCCGACAGCCAAAACTCAGGAATTCCAGCTATTGAAAGGTCTTTCTCTTCCTCTTTCTTAGGCTCCTCGTCCTTGGGCTCAGCATCCTCTTCCTCTCCAGCTTCGATTTCCTCCTCGGTTGGCTCGGCAGCTCCGTTTACGATGGTGGAACGTCTCTCGTACAGAGGAGTGAATTTTGCGAAGTACTTCTTCTCAAGTTCCAGAACCTCTTCTTGAAACTGAGCTTCCAGTTTAGCGTGCTCTTTCTGGATACCCTTCAGCCCCGCAACACGTCGACGGACCGACACGGGTAGGGATTCAATGTAGCCCGATGAACGGCCGACAAGAGAGCCCAATTTTCCTTGGATCATAGAAACAAGCGCGGGGTTTCGAGCAAATAAAGAGGCTGCCGTAGCATGATCAAGAGTCTCTATTAACATTCATTCAGTTAAATACTATCCTCAACATCCAAGGGAATTTCAATAAAGGCTGTTACCTTCTTTGATGCTAGCAACTCCAGGTTGCTGAGCATGGGAAGAGATAGGAGCATTATTAGCTGGTGTGTTTTGCGGTGTCCTATTAGAGTCAGTTTGTCAGTAATCAGAAAAGATGAGTATTTCTTCCACTCGACAAAGCAATAAAAGTGACTTACGGAGCGACAGGAAAGTCTGCTTTCTTATTCCTGATGGGCTCAGACATGGTGAAATTAATCAATCAGATTAAAGAAGGTATGGAATCCACAAGGGTAGGAAAGTCGATTGAGGGGTTGTCGCGGAGAGAGAGAGGTCAAGGGTTGAAAGAATTTGATGCGCTTAGTTTTGGGGGTCTGGAATCCTGGCTTGGTGGGATTCTTAGCGTCCTTGGGCCGAGGGGCTTGGCGGGACAAAGTGGCTGTTGAGAATACCCAGACAAACTCTCCCTCCTCCCAACAATAACAGGAGCCTACCACCTAGCACTTGCGCGACTTTTCTCATTACATGTATTTAGTTAATCAAGTTCTGATCAAAGACAATCTCTAAATAGTTTCATTGGAAATAACCACTCTACAGAGCCTTTATACATTTTCTAATGCTCCCTTTTTTGATCTTTATCATTATCTAGTTACACCCGAGGTGCTTGGTCCATTACCAATCCTCAACAGTATTAAATCTTCCAGTCAAGCCTCGTGGCATTCTACCAGTCAGTACCTAGGTACCTTCGTAGTAGGTACTAAAACCTAGGTAATGCCATTCTTTGGCCCTTCACTTACTACTTTAACGATTAAATTCTTAGTTCATTAAGACACTTAATAATATATATTCTACGAAGTCCATCAGTTTCATTAAGTCAATAATTTAATATATCAACTTACTACCTAGGTAGCAAGATGTAGGCAGGTACATACAGTTACAATCGGACAGACGGCTTGTTAGCCAATTACGAAGATTATCGCCCAATTCAAAGCATGTCCATTTTATTGGTACTGTTTATGAATTTGCAAATAGTCTTTTGGTTTCGTTCTCCAGAGCTTATTTACCTAGGTACATTTGATCTTTTTAAGTTCAATTACAGGCACTTGATTGATATGGACACAATGAAAATGGCTCCTATAAGAGAGACTTGGGGTATTGAGAGTTCAAGGCCTACGTACGAAGAGTTTCTACTTAGTGATATTTCGATATCGCGTACCTAGAATAGATGTCGAATTTCTTGAACTCACTTACAAAACCTAACTAGATTGGAAGTGAAATAGAGATGTAGAAGTCTTTATCGCCGAATTTTATACCAACTTCAGGTTGAAAACAGTGACACCAGGGGATGCGTGATGGAGATCCATGTCGCACTACATATAGACATTCAAGCCATAGGGGGGCCGCTATTTTGAATCTCATTGGAACGTAGTAGTGACGTCCACTGATGCTTTCAAAGTAGGACTGGGGAGGAGAGTAAACTAATGTATTATCTTTAAGATGTGTCGTGTCACGTGTCGATAACAAGATAGAGACGTTCCGTTCAAGCCTCTACTCTCAATTCTCTGTTACATTATCCATCATTATTATTCAGTGCTTCATAGTACATACTCTTCATGATTTCTAGAACTTTGCTGAACCCAAGATGTACAGAATTTCATTATAAGATTCATGATCTCATCAGCACTCTGAATCCTCACATGCTAGAGTTGACACAGATACCACTATCAGGATTACCGAATAATGAGGAGATAGAAGGAAGCCTTTGAAACCAGTATCAAGTTTGGGCCACAATATGGAGCGCTCAACATGCTCATCACCAGAGAGTCCGTCACCGGAGCCCTCCGCCATTGGGGCAGGTCGTCGACGCGATTCAATGCGGAGCAGGTTTCAAACCCCAACTGACATTGGCCTCGCAACTTAAGCTGACATTAGGGTAGTTATAGTTTTGTGACAGAAGTTGAGATGGCTCGCAATGAGGTGAGATAAATCATGGCCTGCAATATTTTCAGCAAAGCAGGATGTAGCTTACAATGAATAGATATTTGACGGGCCAATCTCAGAGAGTATTCCATCCAGCATCGCCTCTTTTTCCCACCGCCGACATAGGACGGATTCTACGACTAGTGGACTGACACACTATCAGGAGGATGAGGACGCATTTGGGTGGCGGGATAGGCGGGATTCAGCAGATGACGACAGTCGAATTGATGAACTAGCTGCAACTGATATTGATGAAACTAACGAGTCAGCAAAGCTCTCATACAAATCAAGACGGTCGCACTATCGCAGAAGCTCTATTGAAGCCCCTCTTCTCCCCCAGCGGTCACTGTCCGTCAGCTCTTCTACCAGGGAATGGAAGGCTGGTGGGAGACTAAGCCAAGAGATTCACATCGCATCAGAAGACTCGACCATTGTCATTACTGGCTTTTCCACAACTACACTTGGCTCCTGCTTATACTACATTTTGTGTACCCTGTCCTTTGGCTTTGCCTACCTACTATTTCGATGGTTTCCAAGATGGAGAGTGCAATTGCTAGGGAGACCCGCACCGCTGAGAACATGTCAATGGGTTGTACTTGAGGTAAGCAAGACATTGTATAGCCATTTTAAGCCTATATCATCTAAGCATGAAAAGGATCAATGGAACCAATTTAGTGTATGTGGGGTTGATGACCAAACATATGAACGTCCCCTTTCTACAATCTTTGCCGATCCTTATCGCCAACTATATGACGAAGACAACGACCCAACCATTAGGCTCCTGCGATACGTTGACTATAGATATTTGCGTTTCTTCTACCATCCGCTAGAAGATAAATTTCTTTTAATTAGTGGCTGGAAAGATCCATCGTGGATAGATGCCAAATCGATGAGGGCTGGGTTGAATGCCGAAGATCGTGACAGCCGTGAGCAAATTTTCGGCAAAAATATTATTGATATTAAACAAAAGCCCATATCTCAGCTGTTAGTCGATGAAGTAAGTACGTGTTACTATCTATCGGTTTTTCGACATGCTCATAAAGGAAAGGCTTTTCACCCGTTTTATATCTTCCAACTCGCCAGCCTCGTACTTTGGTCTCTGGACCAATACTATTATTATGCTGCCTGCATCTTTCTTATCTCTCTATTCAGCATAGGAACGACCGTCCTTGAGACAAATGCGGTATGATATAGCTAGATTTTACTCACTTATTTACGGTTGCTGATGCCACCGTCCAGACTATGAGTCGTTTGAAGGAGATGTCACTCTTTGAGTGTGACATTCGTGTCCTCAGAAATGGATTTTGTTAGTATAAATGCAACATTTGCTGGCTAAATATTGATGTTTGAACCATAGGGAGATCTGTTACTTCGCAGGAACTTGTCCCTGGAGACGTTTTTGAATTTTCTGATCCGTCTCTGAATCAGGTCCCATGTGATTGTATATTACTATCTGGGGATTGCATTGTAAATGAAAGCATGCTTACAGGTTTGAAAAGAATATTCTTTTGTATGAGAATCAGAAGCTGAGAGGAGCCTCCAGGTGAATCTGTTCCTGTGTCGAAAACCCCACTTACAGATGATGCAATTGATTATTTGAATCTCAGTGCTCCATCAGTTCATCCTAATCTAGCGAAGCACTTCCTTTTTAATGGAACCAAATTGATTCGAGCGCGACGCCCGCAGGGAGTTGATGATGACGAAGCCATTGCATTGGCAATTGTCATGAGAACGGGATTCTTGACCACAAAAGGAGCTCTCATTCGCTCAATGCTTTTCCCAAAGCCATCTGGGTTTCAATTCTACCGGGATTCATTTCGTTATATATCTGTCATGGGCGTGATTGCCGTTCTGGGCTTTGTGGCCTCATTTGTGAAATTTGTCAGGCTGGGTGTAAGTCCCCTATGTTCCCTGTAGTCAGGGTCCTGGCCAGCTTACATTCCCCAGCTTTCCTGGCATTTAATAATTGTCAGAGCCCTTGATTTGATCACCATTGTTGTACCACCAGCACTACCAGCTACCTTAACAATCGGGACAAATTTTGCTCTCTCTCGATTGAAACGCAAGAAAATCTTCTGCATAAGCCCTCAGAAGTCAGCATATACCTTAATCCTTTAGGGGCAAAATTGCACTAACAGTTATGATAGGGTTAACGTGGGCGGGAAACTAGATGTTATCTGCTTTGATAAAACAGGAACACTTACAGAAGATGGTTTAGATGTCCTCGGGGTGCGAGTTATGAATCAGCATAAAAGGTTTTTGCACTTAATTTTGAACCGATAACATCTGCTGATCAATTTAGATTGTCGGATCTCGTCCCTGATGTATCCTCCAAGGCCCCAGTGATAGCGAGTGATTCTTCAATGCAGGACTTCGAGAGATATAACACTATCATCCGTGTTATGGCAACCTGTCACTCCCTAAGAGTGGTTGATGACGAACTTTTGGGCGATCCACTGGATGTGAAAATGTTTCAATTCACGGGGTGGTCCTTCGAAGAGGGTGGTAACCAGGCTCCTGAACCTTTAAATTCCGAATACGAAACGATTATTCCATCTGTTGCCCGGCCACCTGGCTCCTCAAGGGGTAGTAGCAGTGATGGCTACAATAGCCTCAGTGTAAGACCCCCACCTCGGAGTAATCTGACTGGTATTTCCTGAAGAAGAAATGTTGACCACTATTTTGCATATCAGGGAGATATAGAACTTGGAGTATTGCGCAGTTTTGAATTTGTGTCACATCTTCGACGTGCAAGTGTGGTTGTGCGACAATTTGGTGATAGCGGCGCCACTATATTTGTTAAAGGTGCCCCGGAAAGTATAAAAGCCATATGCCATTTGGAAAGCCGTGAGTATACATGCCTACTTAACTTTGGTGCCTTCTTGAAATAACCCACACTTTTTTCTTTCGCAGTACCCCCTGATTTCGATGAAATCCTAGGCCAATACACACATAAAGGCTATCGTGTTATTGCTTGTGCAGCCCGGTATGAACGAAGGCTAAGTTGGATGAAAATCCAGAAAATGACACGCGCAGACGCTGAGTCTGATTTGGAATTCATTGGGTTCATCATTTTTGAAAATAAACTAAAGCCAAAGTCAACTGAAATAATTGCTGAATTAAACAGCGCAGGAATCCGGAATATCATGTGTACTGGTGACAACATACTTACTGCGGTTAGCGTTGCTCGTGAATGTGGTCTTATTAGCAATGGGGAACATTGTTTCGTACCGCATTTTGTGGAAGGTTAGTTTCGATTCACTTTATTAGGAGGCCTGTATTGTCACTAATTAAATTAGGCCACATACATGGACCCGAAGCTTCTCTATCCTGGGAAAGCATTGAGAATCCATTGTTAAAATTGGACCCTCAAACCTTGATGGTACGGTCTATTCGTTGCCGAAAAGCCGAATGCTAACGGAATAAAGCCCTCATTTGATTCAACTGATATTGACTTATCTATCCCTGGAAATGCGTGTAAAGCCTATGAATACTCGCTTGCAATCAGTGGTGACGTTTTCAGATGGATTCTGGATTTTGGGGATGAGCTTGTTGTAAAAAGAGTCAGTATATCTTCCCTTCATGGTTGGCCTATTACGAGACCCAAGAGACATGGAAATGCTTCTGCTCACCCAGCTGCATCCTTGATATTCTGACCTTCCAGCTGTTACAGATGCTTGTACGTGGGAGCGTTTTCGCTCGGATGTCTCCAGATGAAAAACATGAACTTGTTGAAAAACTTCAGTCACTCGATTACTGCTGCGGCTTCTGTGGTGATGGTGCAAATGACTGCGGCGCATTAAAGGCTGCAGATGTGGGCATCTCTTTATCCGATGCAGAAGCCTCCGTAGCTGCTCCCTTTACAAGCCGTCAATTCGATGTCTCCTGTGTTCCAACCTTGATCAGGTACTGGTCCTATGCCTCCTTGGGTCTGATACAACCGGCTAAGTCTATCATAGAGAGGGACGAAGCTCATTGGTTACAAGCTTCTGTTGCTTCAAATACATGAGTCTCTATTCGGCAATACAATTTACAACTGTCAGCTTTCTATACACATCTGCATCGAATCTTGGAGATTTTCAGGTACTATCCCCGCTAGCATAAGTTGGAGCGAGCTCACCGGTAAATAATTTTAGTTTTTGTTCATTGACCTTGCTCTTATACTTCCGATTGCGATCTTCAGTAAGTCTGAAAGTACCTTATTATTTCCAAATGTTTCAAGAGCTTACTATCTTTGAAAGTGGGATGGACTGCCCCCTATCCTGTGCTTTCCCGAAAACGACCAACTGCGGATCTTGTCTCGCGAAAAGTCTTGACTCCATTGCTTGGCCAAATCGCAATATGCGTGCTAGTCCAATTTCTGGCCTATAAATCTGTTCAGTCCCAACCATGGTAACTTCACATATCTATAATATCCGATACCCATTTTTCTCACACATTCTACAGGTTCAAGCCCCCTAATATAGACCTTGAAGACGACAACATTGAAAACTCTGAAAACACTGTGCTATTCCTAGTGTCTAGCTTCCAGTACATATTGGCCAGTGTTGTATTGAGCGTGGGACCACCGTTCCGGAAACCAATGAGGTCAAATAGTGAGTCATTATTCTCATATCATAATACTATTGAATACTCACAGCATTCAGAACTCTTCCTCGTCGTCATACTGCTGGATGTGACATTTTCGTGTTACATGCTTTTTAAGCCGTCAGTGTGGATAACAACAGTTATGCAGTTGACATATCTATCTGAAACTTTTGCAAGTTGGTTACTGGTGCTTGCGTTTGGAAGCTTCCTATTTGCTTGGTTGGCAGAGCGGAAATTCTTTCCTGGAGTTGCTCGCATCTTAGGGCGTTTGAAGCTATTGTTACGCCGTGGTCAACGGAAACAACGCCGCCAGTATAAAGTACTACTTGAAGAAATGAGGAAATAAGGAAGTAAAGAAATAGAACTTTAGAGAGACATCTGAGGCTCCAAGGCTACTCTCCCTTGAGAAGCATGTATATGTCCACGTTAACTAGGCTAACAGGAGAAGTCTGTATGGGCATGGTATTAATTTTAACCATGTATTAGAATAAGAATGCAGCATTTGTTATTACATGCAGTGAAAAAATTGGGCTCAATCTCAGTCAAGTCATTTGTTCAATGGTCCCATGGATGCTTCCAACCCAACAGAGCAGGTCCGTCCTTTTTCGCCCGATACATCAGCTATAAAGTCCAAGAAAAGGAATTAGTACATTTCACAGAAAAAGGACCAGTGGACACAGGCATACAAAGAACCACATGCTAGCACCAAGGGCAGTCGCTGTAAAGCGATAGAGTGGTCGTGCGGGATGGATATGGATTGGGTGACTTCCAGCCATGCTGTGAGTTATATTAGAATAAGCACTTGCAGATATCTCTTTGCGCAGTACACGTTGACTCTATACCTTCTCAATTAACGCAGGCAGAATATATGAGGGGAGTTCAAATTGTCGTAATAAAAGTTAGGGAACGGAGAGTCGAATGGAGATGTTGTCGGCTGGGACTCCGGCTCCAATTAGGATTTTCACGTGACTTATCCGGCAGGCGGAGACTTGAATGGTTCAACATGATATCAATGATGAATGAGTATTGTTAACTTTTGTCCTCAACTGAAACTCCCAGCTACTATATAAGCCTATATTTTAGGATAACCTTTATCTTTCCAATTACAATATAAGTCTCCGAATCCCATACCTTTATCTCCCTCACAAATCCTTCATTCCGAAATCTGCCCCAATTTTACGCTGCCGTTGAACCTTGAACTGTGCCCTCTCAACCTACGAGCAACTGTAAAGAAAAGAAAATTCTTGCGCTTTATATCTTTGACCTTTCTATTGGTAACTTACACAACTATCGGATGTGCGCTAGGGGGGATATAGATTTAGGGTCAGTTCTCCCAATCTTTCAGTTTGCCCAGCTAATCAGTTCTGGTTTAGAGCTATTATCTCCTAGAAACTCTGCGCGAATGTGAATGATCAGTTGACAGAAAATGGTTATAGCATCACTCGAGAGAGACAATAATGGCAACACTAGATTTAGTGGATGTACAAGCATCCGCGACTTCGAGTTCCAAGGCAAACTTGGTGAAGGTACTTTTGGGTATGGGATCATAACATCTGTTCTTTGGGATGTTGCTCACATGGAGTTCTCATAGTGAGGTCTACAAGGCAAGATCCAAAAGAGATGGCTCTACTGTTGCTCTGAAAAAAATTCTCATGCACAATGAAAGGGATGGGGTAAGACAAAATTGACACTCCTGTCTAGCCTAGAAGCTTACCAGTTATCCAAAAAGTTCCCAATCACAGCCCTCCGGGAGATCAAGCTTTTGAAAATGCTATCGCATCCAAACATCCTTCAGCTTCGGGAAATGGCTGTGGAACGAAGCAAAGGTATATGGAACTGTTTAAATTCTGAAGTACGTCCAATCTAACTCTTACTAAGGAGAAGGACGGAAAAAACCCAGCATGTATATGGTTACACCTTACATGGAACACGACCTTTCAGGATTATTAGAAAATCCTGCTGTTCATCTCACAGAGGCTCAGATAAAATGCTATATGGTCCAGCTCCTCGAGGGGCTTAAATATCTACATGGGGTATTATTAAACCTGCAGATGAGAGGCACAAGAAACTTTCTAACTTGGTATAGAATCGTATCCTACATCGTGATATGAAAGGCTAGTTATACCGCCGAGCTGAGAGAACATTCTCGCTGACCCGTACAGCTGCCAACTTGCTTATCAGCAACAAGGGCATTCTCCAAATTGCCGACTTTGGATTAGCCCGACCTTACGACGAGCCTCCCCCTCAGCCTGGGAAAGGCGGAGGAGAGGCGAAAAGAGATTATACAACTTTGGTCGTGACTCGATGGTATCGCCCACCAGAGCTACTTCTTCAACTTCGGCGCTATACCTCGGCTATTGACATGTGGGGTGTTGGGTACTTTACACACCAAATCCCATTATTCAATTACTGACATTTTACAGGTGTGTTTTTGGTGAAATGTTTAAGGGCAAGCCAATTCTTGCCGGAAGCAGTGATCTCAATCAAGCACAGCTCATATTTAATCTCGTTGGGACTCCTACAGAGGAGAATATGCCAGGTTGGAGCTCACTCCCGGGGTGTGAAGGTGTGAAAAGTTTTGGCAGCAAGCCAGGTAATCTCGCTGAAGTGTTCAAAAAGTAATTATTACACCTCATCTACGGGACTGCACAAAGGAGAAGTTATTTGTTATAGAGGCTAACTCAATATAGTCAAAATCCGGTCGCCATATCCTTACTGAGCGAGCTATTGAAACTTGACTGGCGAAAGAGAGTGAACGCGATTGATGCATTAAAGCATCCTTACTTTTCAACCCCACCACTGCCAGCGCGCCCGGGTGACTTGCCATGTTTTGAAGACTCCCATGAACTTGACAGGCGGAGATTTCGTGGGCAGAGGGCAGCTATGCCACCAGCACCTACTGGTGGCTCCGTGGGCATGGGTAAAAATGGAGGTTGGACCACGAACTCGGGAAATCGAACAGGTATTGATAATAGAAATAACCGCATTCCTGGTACCGCCGCTCGTATCAGCAAGTCGAGTGCCAATGGCAGCCATGGATATCCACAGCGCCGTTCCCTTGATACTTGGAATCATGAGGCCCAACAACCCCGAGCAAGAAAAGGTGCCGAAGACACGAACCAGGGTTTTCCATCCCGCCATAACGAGGGCGGTCTGCCCCCGAAACCCCCAATGTCAAATCACCATCCATGGTCTACTAGCCAATCTGAGAAAGCAGGATGGGATAGATCATATCCAATCCGTCCCGGAAATACCGAGGGAAACCTAGATTCATATGTTCCGAGTTATGGCCTAGGAGATCGAAAGCATGGCCTTACTAATCATGATCGTCGAGGCGCCCATCACGATAAATCCTATCAAGGCAACAAACAAGATTTTCCGCGCGAAAATTCTTCAAGGCGACGAAGTCGGAGCCCAAGTGTTAGGGAAGGATCCCGCGCAGAGAGGGGTTCGTATCGCTGGTGATGTCTAATTTACTACATCGTATGGATAGTATCTTTAACTATTTTCTCCACAGAAGTGTATGGAATAATGCAACAGTTCACCAATTCCCCTTGCTGAAACCATTTGGGTCAGTTATAGACGTAACAAAATCATAAATTTATTGAGATGTTGGAATGCTATGACACCTTGGTTGCCCAAGGGAAAAACTATCTTCATCTGGAGGCTAGTTACTTCAATATTCTTTTAAGATAACAGCCCTGTTGCCCACATTTCGTGCAAAACTTTTCCCGCGTTTTAATACCAGTTAGTAATCAAATTTTTGCTTCAGTATATATAGATATAAGATAGATAGCTGCCGTTGAGGGAGTTCTACCAAAATACCAGGCTTTACCACGCCCCGCATCTCACCTGTCTGGATTTTGAATTGATGGGAGACGGCAGATATGCTCTAATCTATGTGGAATGATTATGTAGGCAAGGTCATTGGAGTATTTGGAGATACCATTTAGTATAGGATTCTCGTGATGATTCGGGCTATAAAGGTTAGCGATGTGCACATTTAACAATGGTGGGAAAGAGGGTTTATACATGAGAGGCTTTCAAGTCTTTCGTACAACTCCTTGATTGTAGTATTATCGACATTGCTAATGTCAGCCATTAGATAGGCCACCTAGACACGGTTAACATGCGTCCTATCATTATCCAAATATAACCTACATCGCCTCTGCTATCGGTCATTTGCTTATCGACATTGTGATCGCCAAGGATTTCATTAACTAAGAGGCAGTTAGATGAGTTTTCCACCCTTGGAAATCCATTATTGCCTACCTTTGCGGAGAACACCTGGGACATTGTGGTGGATATAAATCACCTAAAGATAAATTAACAAAATCGCTAAAGTCCCTGGTAGTGGGAAAGTTACATACCCGAGCGTGGTCCGGCTCATCTATAGTTAAAGAGCGAAGGGCGACTTCCGGAAGGTTGACAGCACCGAGAGTTGTACCTTCATTAACGTATCTGACGAGGCCATCCGCAACTTCAACGCCAATTGCACGCTGCGCTTCTTCGGTACTACCTCCAATATGTGGAGTGAGGATTAAGTTCTTAAGAGCACGGAGATCTGTGCCCCAAGTATTCAGGTCGTCGTTGAAATAGTCACCATTACCAGCTGGCTCGTTTGGGTACACATCAAGGGCGGCACCGGCAATTTTACCGGACCGCATAGCATGTATCAAGGCAGGAATGTCAACCACGCTTCCTCGGCTTGCATTAATCAAATAGCTGCCGTTCTTCATATGCTCCAGTTCTTGCTGCCCTATCATGTTTTTTGTTTCTGGAAGCTCAGGCACATGGCAAGTGACGAAGTCTGATTCAGAAAGGAGAGTCTGTAAGGTTGGAACTTGACGCGCGGTGCCCAATGCCATAAGATTCACCACATCGTAAAAAATAACAGACATGCCCATGGCCTCTGCTAAAACCGAGAGCTGGGAGCCAATGTGGCCGTATCCCACGATTCCTATAGTCAAAGTTAGATGGCAAGATATGATAGTGCTAATGTGTTAACTCTGTAGAAGAGGGCAACCAGGCGGGAAATCATATATACCTAGTGTCTTGCCACGGATCTCCCAGCACTTGTTGCTCACTTTATTCCAGGTGCCATTGTGCATTTCATTGGAACGATCGCCAAGTTGGCGAGCAAGGGCAATGATTTCACATATAACCAATTCGGCTACACTGCGAGAATTGCTGAAGGGGGAATTAAATACCGCAATACCGTGCTCTGCTGCATATTGTAGGTCAACCTGGTTTGTTCCTATGCAGAAACAACCAATTACTATGAGATTTCTGGCTTCTTTGAGAACTCTTGCTGTCAATTTGGTCTTGGAGCGAATTCCGATGACATGTACATCACTATTAGGTGATAGAGCAGGTGTCAACAAATAGTCTCCAATTAATATATAGTGCCACTAACCGAATTTTTTCAATAAGCTGGTCCTCAGGAAGCGACGATTTGAGGAATTCCACTTGGTACCCTTGTTTGCTAAGAATATCACGACCAGTCTGGTTGACATTTTCAAGGAGCAAAACTTTTATGTCCTCTGTGGCAAAGGGTTTTAGATGCTTTGCATTGGCCAGGGGAGCCATGCGTGTTGCAAGAACCGAACCACCCTGGCTAGATGGGCCAGACTGGAAAGAGGCATTCGGTGACGTAGAAAAACTCAAGCTTTGCGAAACATTGAGATTCGAGGCATCGTTGTTAGATCTAATATCCCTAGCAATTGAAGCCATAGTGAGGATTCTGAGATATTCGAAAGACGTAACACAAGAAGAGTTTAGGGAAATCGATACGGGATAGTGTGGTGCTCCAGGCGGAAAAAAATAGAGGAGGTGATGACAATCCAAAAAAAGGTTAGGAATATTGAGTGCTTGATCTGTTCTGCTGGCAAATATACCCTGCTATATCCTATTAGTATCCCACAGTAATCCAGGCAATTTCCATTAGAGGAAAGTTTTAATAAGAGCTTTTAAATATTCTCCCTGGCCAGTAGAGAAGTAATTGAGTCATAGTATTAGTTAAAAAATCAAGTTAGTTAGTAATCAGAGTGTTTTTTTACATCCCATCTATGACATCAACATATTTCACCAATATCAGTAAGTTGTGTGATGTCTTACAAGGAAATTAATAGTGTGTATTAACATATATAAAAGTTATATTAATACTGGTCTTGTGCTTTTCAAAGCAATCATATCACAACCTCTACTCTTGCTTGTTCATAAGCGGAAAATATTTGCAGGGTCTCCGTGTTCGGACCCGAATATGAATATTGGAGGGGTAACTTCTAAGTCACCCCACCTGTTGTGCAACTTAAAAGAAAGCCGGGAAATTTATTCCGGACTCCGGAGGATTGTGTTCTAGCAGTGACTCACTGACAGTGAGACTGCCCACGAAAAAATGTAGTTTCACTTGAATCATTCATCCTGTCTTACTCACTAATATTGGTACATATCTGTCATGATCCATAAGAGATACCAACTAGATATGTTGCGGTGAGATCCCAATCTAATAACATATATTTGGAAACCCACTTATTCACGTTTATGTCAAACCATCAGTCTGAGCAATTACAGCTGCATGCTCTCTAGCTTTTTAGAAGTCTCTTCCGTGCTGCTAATAGGCCTAGAGGGGACCCTGGGCCTAGATCTGTTCGAAGTACTATCCTTTGGAAGTTCCTTAGTATAAGGAAGGAACTCTGGGGCACCTGGGATATATTTCCTCAGAGGCTCAGGAACAACAAATCCCTACTTATCATCAGTAATGTACTTTAACCATAGGTCTGAGCATTGAACATACATCATCTGTTTGATAATTCTCCAGAATGCAACAAAGGGTCCGCTCTGTAGCACATAGTGTAGCATTCAGCGCATGAACATATGATTTTTTTATGTCGGTAGTTTTCTTTGGGCCATAACGGATATTCAAGGCCCTCGACTGGTAATCAGTACAATTCGAGCAAGAAACTAGCTCTTTATATTCCTGTTGAAAAGGAAACCAGGCCTCGAGGTCGTATTTCTTTGATGCTGCATTGTTCAACGCGCCGGAAACAATGGAAACAACCTGATAAGGAAGCCCAAGAGAGCGGTAGAATTCCTCCGACGTCGCTATCATTTCGTCGAAGGCTTTCCAGGAATCCTCGGGTTTTGTAAGGAGAAATTGTTCAATCTGTAGCCTCGTTAGCACGCTGATAGGCGACTACAGGGTCTAAAGCTCGCACCTTTTCAAATTGATGAACACGGAAAATTCCCCAAGCATCTTTCCCGTGGGCACCAGCCTCTTTCCGGTAGCAAGTACTGTATCCAGCATATCTTGCGACCAGTTAGTCAAAAAGCCTCAAGATGATGACGGAATGGCGTACTTAATAGGAAGATCTTTATCTTGGAGCCATTCCCCATCATGCAAAGCAGACAGTGGCTGTTCCGAGGTAGCGATGAGATATTTGTCGGTAGACTTGTCCTCACTCTCAGTGACCTTGTAAAGCTCCTCATCGAACTGTTCAAGCTGGGCGGTTTTTGCCATCATTTCCCTCAGCATAAATTGAGGTGGCTGGTTAGGCTTGTAGCCCTTTTTCCAGAGAAACTCAAGGCCGTAATTCACGAGTGCAAGGTTCAAAAAGAGGCCATATCCTGTCAAACAGTATCCGCGATGGCCAACGACCTTAACTCCACGTTCCGGATCATAACCATCAAGGCGAGTGAGAACCTCGTGATGAGAAAGGCAATTGGGTTTTTCAGGCACGAAATTTTCTGGGGACCACGTCTTGACTATGGCATTGTTATCCTAAAAATCTTGGTAAATATCACCCCATGTCCTCGGGTCGTTCCAGGAGGGACACCGACCTCGTTGTCGCTCACAGGGACAGACTCATGTACGTAGTTGCCAATTGTTCGGATTTTGGCATCCCTGAGGCTCTCCTTTTGCAAAGCGAGCTCTTCCGCATCTTTCTTGAGCTTCTCCAGGCCAGACTTTTCCTCTAACAGGCCACTTGCATCTTCTTTATTCTAGTTCCGAATAGGTGTGTTAGAGCTTACAGGTAAAATAATATTTCCAAGGAAGCCAGCTTTGGTTGCGCAGATAAAGGTTTTTTTGATTGAAAAAACGGGACGACAACGAAGACTGACCTTCTTTTTCTTCCCGATCTCCTTGAGAAGAACGTTGAGCTGGGAGTTTATCTGAGAAACTTCATAACGCGCTGTAATAATGTTAGCATTAACCTAACTTGCCACTAAAGTCCTACAGGATGTTGCAATGCAGCCTACCCCGGCGAGCTTCCTCATAAAAGGCGATCACCTCGTCAACCGCTTCTTCTGGGGCAAACCTCCTCCTCTGGCTTTCCTTGATCTTGTTTGGGTTTCCACCACGGTCGCTGATAAAGTCTGCAAGGTCGAGCATTTTCCAAAATAAATGTCGCTATCTAAAGAGTGTTTGGGTATCAATTGACTTTAGTAAAAAAAACACATCAATCTTGTGATGTGAAGTCTGTGATTCTGGACGGACGTGCAAATATTTGGCGTGGTGAGCGGGGAGGGGACGAGGGGCAAGAAAATCTATGACTAACTTAGGGCATAGTAGGTAGCTGCTTCCAATAACTACTTCTAGTACCTACCTACCTTACAACCTTACAGAGTACTAGTACTGCTACCAACTTCTAAGTAGTTAGTTAGTTAGTAGTAGTTACCTTAGGTAATACAGTGCCTCAGGCTACTAACATAAAGACTAGTATTGTGACCTTGAATAGGACTCTTAAGGCACCTGCGATATCACTGCTGCTGTTGGGAGAAGCTTGTATGAAATATACACTCACCACCACTACCAACCTTTTTTTAATATTAGTAGATATCATGAAGAAGACGTCTAACTATCATACTCTTATATGAGTATCTACTATATCCCATCCTATTTTATAGGGTAAAAATAAAGGAAATAGCCAGAGGAAGATAAGAGTCCAGTTCTTTCTACTAACCTAATAGGGTATCTCGGAGAGAATACCTACTGCCGATTGTGACACAAAGAAAGTAGGGATATGATAACAGTAGGTTGTTAATTATAGATATGTCCTTAGCGTTGAAGTCTGGCATTCCTAGCGTTGAAGAATAGGTAATGTGTTAAAGGGTTGTCTAAATCAAAAGATAAATAAATTATAGATTAAAACCATATAGCAGCAACAACCGCTCAGGTAACTATTTCTATCGTCGCCTCGAGAGCACCCACAGTCATTAGAATACAATTATTCAAGGCTCAAAGCCCCCAGTACACCATCATCCTCGGGTAAATGGTTCTAGGTGAGGGCTTTCAGGCGACGGATAATAACCAGAAAATTAGCAGGGTCCTGAAAGCAAAAGTGGGAAATTGGTTATCAAACCTTGAGATGCCAAGGAAAAACGAAGGCGAAAGATCCATTATATGTATTGAATTTGACCTGATATCACATTACAGCACATTTATTGCCTCCTGGTGGCTGAGATGGATTCTGGGACTTTTCAATTTCCCCAATCATTAATTCAAACGCCCTGGCAACATTATAGTCGAGACGAGCACTAGCTTCTGTGAATGCGCAATGGAATTCTTCTCCTAGCTGTCGACCTTCATCCAAAGATACCTGGCGTTGCTCATGTTTAAGATCACTCTTATTCCCAACAATGACAAGCGGAACATAGTCTGCCCCCTAAAAGTTGATATTTTAGCACCAATTTAAATAAATATTTGTTGTTATGGTTGGAAACTTACAAGATGATTCAATATCTTGTCTCTAATAACCTTTACCATGTCAAAAGATTGGCGTGATGCCACAGAGTACACAATGATATACCCATGAATTCCGATAAAGTGCTTGGAGTTTAATATGCTATACTCATCCTATTGCACAAATTAACCAGTTGCTAGGGATGAGTGTGTACATTGTTATTATTCTCACCTGGCCTGCAGTATCGACGATTTCAGTAGCGAAATCTTGGCCGTTGTATTTGATTATTCGGCTGAATGTGTTCTCGATCGTTGGATAGTAGCTTTCTACAAAATGATGTTCAACAAATCGGACTGTGAGAGAGGACTTGCCTGGGAATGTGTTAGCATCCAAGGAGGGAAATTCAGTTCGCAAGAAGCCATACCCACAGACCGACTGCCAACGATGGCAATCTTCCGCTGTTTCGGTGCACTTGGCATTTTCGCACTCCTTGACGCTGAGTAAAGAATAGGGGTAGTGAAATGAGAATTGCAGCAAATGGGGAATGCTTGTCAAGAAGATAATAGGTGGAGCAGTGTACACTGAAGCAGAAGCAGATGTTAGCCACTGTAATATGAAAGCTTGACGGAGGTATTTATTTTTGCGACTAATTCGATGACGACGTCAGTAATGTAATTATTATTAAAACTCCAATTGCGTTTTGAATCGAGCGTGAAATAACTGATGAGTCAGTGGAAAGTGGCAAACCCTCAGAACAGCTTGAATGACCAACATTCGGGCGCAAACAAATCAAACTGACTGGACCGATTACCTCAGGTAGGTATGGACAAGTCACTCTGCACTACATGCCGTACCCACTCATAAACAATGTCGAGGTTTCTAGGCTCATCCAGGAGGAAATCGCATAGAGAAAGAACAATATATATATCATATACCAGCAAAGTAGTAGATAGGCACCTATGTAGATAGTTAACGAATTTCTTTTTATATGTTTCAGTAATTAAAGTACTAAGTACCTAGTACTTACGTGCCTAGGTAGGAGGGGTAGACATTCTGAGTTACTAATTGGTGTAATTTGCAATCCCAATAAGATACCTTACCCAAGGACACCATGATGTTTCATCCCAGTTTGCACCCCTCTTTAAAAAAATGAAGGTTTCTACCCGAATGGCGTTACCTAGTTAAATTTAGAGTATTAGGCATCATTATATATCTTGTATATCTAAAGAAAGTCACATAAGTGTTTGCACCCTTAAATTGAAGTACTTTTTGGAGGGTTGCCATGGTATTCTGGCGTTAACCGGCCAGCCGGAACATCTCGATGTATTTGATCAATGATATGTTTTAATCGCGCCGTGAGTTTCGATTCCCCTCCTTCCCATGTTCCAAGTACCCGAGAGTCTCGCTCAATCTTTCGGTGGTACTGTAGAAACTTTTCAGCCGTTGACAAGACCATGACCAACCCGTTCCCATCTAAAGAGGTCTTGATTTGGCAGCGCACTTCCACGTCTAGACAAAGTGCAAGCAAGAGGATCGATAAGTACCCGGCCACAACATTTTGGTGTATCTCTGGCACGGAGTGTGCCTGGATATATGTTAACCTGGAAGATGTCAAGACGTAATGGTATGTTCGCCACTTACCTGATCCATGAAGCCAACACTTTTAGAGAGCTGGTGTAGAAGCCTTTGAAGAAAAGATGTGGAATCATTAGTAGATAGTAGAAGGGTATTTTTGGATAGCTCGGTATTCTCAGCCAAGTTGATAAGTGCCCCTAGAGCCAATATCACTGTATTCAATGAACTGTTCTCCTCGACAGGGGTATCCATTGCGACTTCTTGGAATTCCGTAGTGGCGATACTGGCGAGCCCAGAAACAATCTCAGCGGTAGCAAAGCTACTACAAAGGGAGGGCTCTTTGTTGGTAAGATTCAGAATCACCCGAATATAGGACATGAGAATGCTTTGGCTTTGACTGTCGGGATTCGGCGTGAAAATTCCATGGAGTTGAGAAATACGCTGGAAACAGGAACACTGATTAGAATTCAATGGTCCTGATATAACAGAGTAATTTTCAAGAATAGAAAACAGTAGCCCTAGCATGCGGAAATCATTAGGAGATAGAGAGGCGATCGACTTGTTGTGAACCTTGTGTACTAGCAACTCAACTAATTGACCCAGTAGCAAAGTGGGAATGGGTTCAATCGTGTGACCGTTTTCTCGAAAATGTATTAACGAGGATTTTATACATTCAAGAGCCAACAAACAGGGAGATAGATTTTGTAGGGGGGGGGAGTCGATCACGGAAAATAAGCGTGGTCGAACACTCCTAATAGAAGCTTGGGCGGTTTTTGACAAACCTATAGATGGATCCTTCGCTAAAAGCAGTATATCATCCTCGGTATTAAGTAGCATGTGAGAAAGATTTAAGAGTTTCGGCCATAAAGAGCCACAAAGAGTATGCGCTGATGAGCCTCCGAGGATGATAAACTTGTAGGCACAGAAGGCAAGGGAAGCCGAGATTATGTCCAGGCTACTCGACATGCAACCTAGGAGGCGTTCGTCGAAACCTTGCTCAGAAAAGCGACGCACAACCAGAGGCTCCGATAGTTTGATGCATAGTTGAGCGAAGCTGGAGCACCTTCCAGATGTCGAGTTGTGAATGTCTTCGATATCTTCAAATATAGAATCGATTGTTTCCTGAAAACGCGCATTGTCACCAGCTTGACGCAGCTCATGAATGCCACGAACAGGTTTGCTCCCCTCATTCTCGTCATCATCGGGAGCAAGACGAGATGGAGAAAGACGATATGGCTCCTTTCTCATTCCACATGTCGAAGAAACTGCAAGGGCCCGGGATTCGGTTTCAGAGGTACTAGAGACATCATTTAAGAAAGAGCGCTGTCGGGAATAGGTAACTCGAGAAGATCCAATTTTAGAAGGTATAGTTGTGGGTGGATTTCCATGAAAGCGCCCAGTACCTTGAGCCTCGGGTCCTTCAAATTCCCCTGAATTTCGATGTCCAGCTTCAATGGGCCCACTGGGAATGCACATGGAGAAGCGATCACGTTTAAATTCATCATCCGGCATTGAAATGGGGACTTGTGAATGGATAGTTGCACCCAACAGGTCGATCAACCTCTTTCGTGTAGAAGCTGGTTCTAGGTGTTTGGGAGGCGCAACAGGTGCGTTCTGTGGACTTTCGCCGCGAGACCTCAACACTGGCTCGGTTTGCAGCAAAAGGTCCTGTTGACGGCGTAATTTGAAGCCCGCAACACTCGCGGACTCAGCCTTAATTGAATCGTCAGCGACGTCATGGCTGCCCCGATTCCTTGCACGACCCGACGGCTGATTTGTGGAAACACCTACGTCAAGAGTATTGGGCTTCTCATGATTTCCATGCGCGGATGTTGTTGCAACATGGCTGTATCCACGATTCCCGTGCTCTTTACGAAGGTGAATTTCTTCTTGACCAAGCCTTCTCTTCTTTCGCTGCATGGCGCTATATCCAGCTACATCTGAAACGGGAGGAGATGGGGCTAGTTGGGTGAGGGGCAGAATTAGTACAAATCATATCACTTCAAACACTAGGCTTTTGGCAATACTAACATGGGCTCTTTCGCGGATGCGGAGGCTGGTGCAGTTGGGTAGAAGAAATTGGGGGGTAAGGTGCCTTCACCCCTCGTTCATTTGTCGATGGGGTGCGTAGATAAGGTTCTATGCGATTCAAAGGGGATTTGCCGTACGTCACCGGCCGTTTCTTGTTTTGAGGCATATTAAAGTGATAACCTTAGGGAGTAAAAAAGAAATTGGAAGTGTAAATAATAGTATTTGCCCATAGCTTGATAGAAGTGATTGTAAGGCTAGTAGTGATACAGTCACATAGTTTCTCTGGAACAGAAAGTGTGACGCTGAGTAGAAGACTGTGGAGAAGATGTGCTTCATTACACTTCGATACTTTACTAGTAACTGCTATAGTTAGTTAAAGTGGTCCATGATGGTTACTAAGAATACTACTAAGTTTGGAACTAGCCGCCCAGAGTTACTCCCCACTTCTCCATCAGCAACTGCCAGCTCTAGGTAGGGTCTAAGAAGTTTGGACATTTCATTTATCCCCGGTACATTTTACTCTCAGCAGATTTTTTTCGCAAAACTACATTTTCAGGGTTATAAATTTTCGGCTCTGGCAGTAGAAGAAGTGCACTTGCGCCTATAATCCGGGGCTGATTTCTCTTGGTTCCTCGCACTGCAATTACTATCTATCAGTTATGGCTAACAATGAAACAACCGAGTCTATACCTTCCCCAGCCAAGGGAGTGGGCCCAGTCTACTGGTCTGACAAGGAAAAACCGACAGCAACTGTGTCTAGAAATATATCTTATGAAAATGTTCATGTTTTAGAACAAACTCCTCAGTTGATTGCATTGTTGACGTGAGATAAAAGCCCTGGTTAATCATTATTGGCAAGTATTGTGAGTCTAGACTAACTCTTTGAATAGTATGATCAGAGATCAAAAAACTAGCCGTGCCGACTTCATCTTCTATTCAAACAGAATTATCCGATTGTTGGTAGAAGAAGGTCTCAACCACCTTCCTGTTGTTGAACAAGCAGTCACAACCCCCGTTGGCCGCTCATATCTTGGTGTCAAGTTTGAAGGGAAAATATGTGGTGTTTCAATCATGAGAGCTGGGGAGGCTATGGAGCAAGGGCTGAGAGATTGTTGTCGATCAGTTCGAATAGGGAAGATCCTCATACAAAGAGATGAAGAAACATGCAAGCCAAAACTTTTTTATGAGAAACTCCCAACTGATATTTCTGGTCGATGGGTTCTTCTCCTGGATCCAATGTTTGCCACCGGTAGGTATCAGTTTTCTTGGCCAAGCTGTGACTATCAACTAAGCAAAAGTAGGAGGATCTGCAACACTCGCTGTTGAAGTTTTGAAAGCCAAAGGTGTACCGGAAGAGCGCATCCTGTTTCTCAATCTTATTGCAAGTCCTTCAGGAGTTACAGATTTTGCGCAGCGTTTCCCTAAGCTCAGGGTCGTTACTGCCTTTGTCGATCAAGGCTTAGATGAGAAGAAGTATGAGCCATTATAATAATAATTCCACAATTTGCTGACGCAAGATATTTTATAGATATATTATCCCGGGTCTGGGGGATTTCGGTGATCGATACTACACCCTATAAAGGCATTAAAAATAACAAAGGACAAATACTTCTTAAACAATATGCTTAGGTTATTGGGACAATCATTCCAAAGATATTGCGAAACTTGCCATTGTTAAAATATGGACTAACTGACCACCCATATACGCTTGACAATGTGGTGAAATCTTGGAGTATATGAGGACGAATTATGGAAAGTTTTGGTGCCCTGGTGTGTGTGCCTTGTATCAGGTTGACATTAATTTCAATAATTGTCAGAAAATTGAGCAGCTTGTTCTCCACTCGCAACGGCAGCACCACGGTCACCAGGAGAAATAGTATGGTCGTAAGAATGCATGTGGTGTGTATCTGTTTCCCCATACTTATTTGCGGTGTCCTTAGCAACTGCATCGCAAGCGTCAACCCAGTCTGAGTATACGTCGACGGCAGCGGAAAGGTCTGGATCGATTATTGGTTAGAATTACCAAAGCACTACTATAAATTAACGGGCCTTACAGTTAATGCCTGTCTGGAATCTTTGTCCACACACTTTGCAGGACAGCTGTCCTAGGCCTAGCTTTTTGTCCAACTTCACCACAATTGAATTCTCGTGGTTGCAGAAAAGACATGCAAATGTAGTCGGAAGGGGCTCTTTCTACTCAGTCGAAGTTAGCCTCAAGAGTCTCGGAAGGTATTACGGGTTTCGAATGTATAACACCTTCTTGGTTTGCTGTGGTTGACGGCTGGACTTCTTACGCTTGCCCTATAGGATGTTATAACAGGTAGAAAGCACCGTTAGTAAAGTATCCACGTTATAAATTAATGGACAGGTAATAATAAAATAGCATACCATAATTAATAGTACTTTCCTGGATGATAATATAAATCAAAAGATTCAGGTAGGGTGCCTGAGCCTTCTTGTAGAGGAAATACACAGAAGATGTGAGGTCCAAGCAGCTAGATAGATGTCTTCCGCACTCAGTACAGAAATACTGCCTAGTAGGTACTAGTACTAATATGTGCCACTGGTATATATTGTACTACTAGTATTGCACTATGTATTGTTCGGTAATCAGATATTCACAACCCTACGTATTACTAGTACTAAAATATTAGTACTGTACCAGTACTATTAATACTACTAGTAGTACTACCTAAAGTACTACTGTATTACAGAGTAGGAAGTGCTAGTACAAGTATGTTATATCCCCAGGTTACGTGTAGTCTAGAGTACATTATGAAACTAAAATTACAAGCAGCAATAATGAGATCTACATGTATGCAAGATTGTTCTGCCTAGTAGGTACTAACTAGGTACTAAGTAGCAGTAGATATATGTGCACCATTGAGTACTCGGTTCATAGTTACCTACTTGATTGACTCCAGAATCATTACTGTGCTATAGACTTATGTAGTAGCTGGCATAAGTACGCTCAAGACATACTGCTAGGAGCATGAGGAAATTCGATACTAAGTATCAGGTACCTAACTACTAGTACTACCTAGGTACTACTACTACCTCAGTAGTACAGTAGTACTAGTAGGTAGGTACCGACTTAAGTAAAATAGCCTCACGTGATTAGCACATTAGTCCAATCACATAATCTAGGTTTGTGGGTAGTCATATTATATAATCAAACTGTAGGGTCTGTGCCTCGCTTAACGGACTTTTCTGTGGGATTTCGTTTTCATCTTCTTGTCCGTCGAAACCGCGGCAAGCAGCATTAATCGACTCGACCCTTCCACCAAGCGCGTGGTGTGATTTTATTCTGTCTCTCAACTTTCGACAGACAGGTACGAGTCGCAATTATGGCTGTTGGAAAGTACGACACTCCATACTAAGTGAACACCAACTTGAAGACGGCGCCGATACTAATCTACTGCCAGGAACAAGCGCTTGTCGAAGGGCAAGAAGGGTGTCAAGAAGAGGACTGTTGACCCCTTCACCAGGAAGGATGAGTATTCAGTCAAGGTAAAGCGTCCAATTTGCCATTATTTGGGAATATTGCTGACCTGTATAGGCCCCTTCTACTTTCCAGATCAGAGAGTAAGTCTAGACATGTGCTACGAGTCTGCGTGACTATCCTATTTCTATCGCCTATTAATCCGCTAACGCCATGACGCAAAGTGTTGGAAAGACTCTTGTCAACCGCACCAGCGGTCTCAAGAATGCGAACGACTCGCTCAAGGGCCGGATTTTTGAAGTGTCTCTTGCAGACCTGCAGAACGACGAAGACCACGCATTCCGCAAAGTTAAGCTCCGCGTGGATGAGATCCAGGGCAAGAACTGTCTCACCAATTTCCATGGTCTGGACTTCACCACCGACAAGTTGCGATCCCTTGTTCGAAAGTGGCAGTCACTCATCGAAGCAAACGTGACGGTGAAGACGACAGATGACTATCTTCTGCGTCTCTTCGCCATTGCCTTCACCAAGAGACGCCCGAACCAGATCAAGAAAACGACATATGCCCGCTCCTCCCAGATCCGTGCTATCAGGAAGAAGATGACCGAAATCATACAGCGCGAGGCTGCTAGCTGCTCCCTTGCCCAGCTAACTACGAAGCTTATTCCTGAGGTCATTGGTCGCGAGATTGAGAAATCTACTCAGGGAATTTATCCTTTGCAGAATGTTCGTACCCCTGAAACTCTTGGTTTTAACTGCGGCTAATGTATTTCTAGGTCCACATCCGCAAGGTCAAACTTCTGAAGTCCCCTAAGTTCGACCTGGGTGCTCTGCTTACCCTCCACGGCGAATCTACGACTGACGACAAGGGTCATAAGGTGGAGAGAGAGTTCAAGGAACAGGTTCTTGAGAGCGTCTAGAGCTCTATTCAACCAGTGCTGGAGACTGTTACTCCGACCCTATGCAGCAGTAGACAGATAGCTTGTTCCTTGGTGCGAAAAAAAATAAGTAAAAATCGGGTAATGTTATTTATTAGCCGCCAATGACAATTTCTTTTTTCAAGTTCGTGTCTTTTTAATATCAAAAGTGGTACGTGCTGGCACTTGCTGGTAGTCCAAGCATGTAGTATTTTCGTCTTTCATTTATAAGTATCTAGGGGACTTTGTTTATTGGTGATAATAGGTATGTTAACTGCTCTGAGAGGTGATGGAAGGGTAGCATACCTGATGCTTGCTAGTATGTCTCATCACCTGCCTTGGTTATATTTGCTTATACTTTCTTAAGTTACTTACTACTTGCCTTAATATCTTCAACTTTTAATACTCTTGGCTAATATCTGGTAAGTAGTATATTATGGTCATGGGAGTCAGCGTTAACTTACAGTAAGTGGATGAGTAGTTATAATTCCCAGAGCCGTCGGCTGTCACGGTCTGGGGTGCGAGTCCGGTGTGGTGGAGGTTCTGCCGTCAGTCACCGTCCATGTGATGACTAAGCGAGCTTAGTTAGCGTAATTCCCGGCTCATCCGGACACCCGGAGCCATCAGCCACTTTTTCAAATTCAATCATTTCAATTATCTTCATCTATTCAAACAACCATCATGCCACCAAAAAAATGTCAATTATTTCAAAATTTAAATAAATAAAAAGACGGGATTCTACTAGCTATATCAGCTATAAAAAAAATAAAATTTATAATATTTATTAAGCAGCAATTACTTTTAATATATTCTAATTAATTTTTTAAGATAGACTTAATAATATTTAATTTTAATTAAAAAAGTGCTTCAGTTACTTTAAATTATTCTAAACTTAAGAAAAGACTTTAGTATTATAAATATTATTTAAAGATTAATATGAAGTTTTTTTAAAATTATTTTATATTTAAAATATAATTAATATTCTTCTTTAATCTAATAGCTTAATTTTATACAAGCCCGTGAATAAAAACTAAATTGGTATTTTTATTTTTTAAAATAAAGAGATAAAAAGTTAATTTATTTAAAAAAATAATTATTAGTAAGCTTTATGCAAAGATTTAAAGATAATAAGAAAGTAATTTAATTAATTATAAAAGATTTAAATAAAATATAAAATTTAAATTAGAAATATCTTTAATTTTAATAAAACTAACTTTATAATAAGTCTAATAACTACTATTAAAGTAATTACTAGATGTAATATATTTAAAAAGTTTTATTTTATATAGCTAGAAAATTGTGAGTGAATTACTGTAATTAAATATATTAATTTAATTAATTAAAGTATTTTTTTCATGCATTATCTTTAAAGAAAAGATTTATATTAAAAAATAATTTAAAGAGAATTTTTTATCTTTAAATTAAAGAATTATATTAAATTTAAATAAATAAATTTTTAATAAAATCACTCTTCATTAACTTTAAAAGATCTTTATTTCTGCAATAACTAATTATATAATTAATTAATATAGATTTTTTATTCTAGATAATTATAGAAGTTATTTAATATTTTAATTGAATAAAAAATATATAAATAATAATATTATTTCTATCTGCATGTCTTCTTATTCTTTATATATATTATAATTGTGTCACGGGTCAAAGCAGCTGTCCTTCTTTTATTAACAACGGATGTGTACATTAGTGATTCATAGACTCGAAGTCGATGATATCATGACTTTGAAGCCTATAAGTAGGACCGTTGTTCCGAATGTTAAGAGGAACAAGGATTAGTCTCATTGTACCTCGTTGCAATATGTATACTCTACTTGTTTGTTAGGACATCCTTACCTGGTCAACGGGCTTTCTACCCCGACAAGTATAACCTTTACAAATTGCTTAATATTAATTGTTTTAAATCTTTAAAATATACTTATAAAAATTTAATTAAGATTAAGATCTGTTCTAAATTTAATTATATTAATAAAATAAATTTTTTAAAAGCCTATATTACAGCTTATTTAAAGATTTTTATATTTTAAAGTATTTAAAATAACTTTACTGTAATCAGAATGAGTTTTTTAATTTTAAAAAAATGCCTGAAAAGCTTTATATTATACTAACTATATTTATATCTTTCTTTAGTCAGAATAAACTTTCTATATTATTTTTGATTTTTATTATATTTTATATACTTTAATAACTGTATTGGCAGCATTTTTTAGTTAAAAATTAATAAAAAAAATTTTAAAATCTCTCTAGTTCTTAAAAAATATAATAAATTAAATTATAAAGAAATTTAAAATTACTCTTTATAATATAATTTCTTTTACTAAAAAAATTATAATCTACAGCTTGTTAATATATAAAAAAGATCTAAAAAGTCTAGATCTAGATATTAAATAAATTTTAATTAAAATCTTTTTATTTAAAAAACTAAATATCTAATATTATAACAAGAAGAATCTCTTAAAATTATTAAATCTATAAATATAATTTATTAATATCATCTTTAATTATATCAAGACAAGCTTCATTAACATATTTAAATTATTATATACAGAACTATACTAGAGTTAGATGTTTTACATATCTTAATTAGATAGTTTTAATAAAAAACATATGTTTTAGTTGTTAAGAATAGCTTTAAGTATTTTAATTATAATTAAATTTAAAAAAGTAGCTGACAACTCTAGATGGCCAACAGCACTAGAAATTACATTAATGTAATTTACAAGCGAGCTGCCACCACAAGTGATCCATCATTCATCTCAAAATTTAATTATCATCACAAATTAAAGCTATTTAATCTTCAATCATGTCATCAATTTTAACTTTAAAGATCTTTAAACAGATAGAACAGAAAGATTAAATTCTATTAATAATATCTATATTAAAAAATAAAATATTAAATATTACAGCTATATTGCATGTTTTTAAAATTTTTTATTTAATTCTTTAAGATAAAGTTAATAATGTATCTTTTTGAATTAATATTTGTGCTAATAATTATAAATTATTAAAATTTAAAGAAGAATTATTTATAAAATAAATTATCTTATATAATTTAGTAAGAATATTCATCCAGATCTTCTTAAGTATAAAAAATAATTAATATTCTTTATATCAGTTAAAATTTAGATAACTAATAATTTATTAATTAAAATTAAGTTATTAACTTTATAAAAAGAAACTTAATTCTTTAGAATTGCTATATTTATTAATATAATTATTATAAAAGAGTTAAAATAAAGAATCTTAAAATTATTATAAAGTAATTTAATCAACTATAAAAAATTATATTAAACTACAGAATCAGTTATAAAAATATCTATAATTTTAATGAAACTGACTTTACTATAAATCTTATTGTAATTATTAAAGTAGTTATTAGATCTGAAATATCTAAAAAAAAAATTTATTTAATCAGAAAATTAAGAATAAATTATAATAATTAAATATATTAATATAACTAAATAAGTGCTTCCTATAACTATTATTTTTAAAGAAAAGAATTATATCAGTAAATAATACAAAGATAATGCAATCTTATAGAATTAAAAAATTAAATATAATTTAAATAAATAAATTATAGATAAGATAGATCTCTAATAACTTTAAAAAGTCTTTATTTTTTTATTTAAAGATATTTAATTAACAGATATCATCAGCTTATTTTAAATGATTATAAAAGTTATTTAACTGTTTATTTTAATTAAATATATAAATAAAATAATATTATATCTATTTATATATCTTTATATTCTTCACATCTTTTAGAATTACTAGATATTAAATATTTTAAATCTTTAAAGCATGCTTATAATAAACTAGTTTAATAATAAATTTAACTAGACTTTTAAACTGTTAATAAATTTAACTTTTTAAAGATTTATTTAAAGATTTATTCTAGTATTTTTAATATTAAAAATATTTAAAATAACTTTACTGCAATAAAAATACAGTCATTATATCTGAAATTAATATTTAATAAATTAAATATTTAAGTAAAGACTTCTATATCTTTCTTTAATTAGAATAATAACTTTACTATCTTTTTTTATTAACTATATCTTATATAATTTATTAAATAAATAAAAAGTCTTCTATAGTGCAGAAGCTTTTAAAATAATAGTTAAAAATTTATTTTTATCTTTAAAATAAATCTTTAATTAACTTCTAAAAAGCTATAAGATAGCTATATACAGTACAGCTATTTTAGTAAAGAAAAATTATGATTTATAAATTACTACTAAAAAAGAAAGATAAAAAAGCAAGTAATTTAAACCTAAAATAGCTAGATCTGAAGATCTTTCTATACAGAAAGATATAAATATTATTTAATAGAAAGATAATTTTTTTAAAAATTCTAATATTTAAATAGTAGAGTCTATCTCTACTTAAATTATTTAATTAAAACACACTTCATCAACATGTTCTAATTATAATATTAATAATTATACTAGAATTAGATGTTGTATATGTCTTAATTAGATAGTTTTATTAAAAAAGACGTGTTTTGATTGTTGGGAATAGCTTCAATTTATGATGATAGTTAAATTTTGGGATGGGTGGCGGCTCGCTTGTGAATTACGTTAACGTAATTCCCAGAGGTGTCGGCCACTTTCTCAAATTCAATTATCCGCATCTATTCAAACAACCATCATGCCATCAAAAAGGCATTAATCATCTTAAAATATAGTGATATAAGAGGGCAGGATTCTGCTTACTATTTTAAATATTAAAAAGGATGGAAAATTTGCAGTATTCATTAAATAATAATTATTTTTAATATATTTTAATTAATTCTTGAAAATAGATTTAATAGTTTTTAATACTTTTAAGCTATCTAAAGTTAGAAGAAGACTTTAATGTTATAAATACTATCTAAAAATTAATGTAGAATTTCTTTAAATCTATTTTATATTTAGAAAATAGCTAATATACTTTTTTAATTTAATAGCTTAATTTTATACAAGCATATAAATAGAAACTGGATCAGCTTCTTTATTTTTGATAAGAAAAGATAAAAAATTAATTTATTGAAAGATATAACTATCAGTAATATACTAGAAAAACTTTTTTAAAGTTATTAAAGCTATTTTTATAAATTTTATTTTAATATTTTTAGGCGTGTCAAGACAAGCTTCATCAATATATTTTAATTATTATATATAGAACTGTACTAGAGTTAGATGTGCTACATGTCTTAATTAAATAATTTTAATAAAAAACACGTGTTTTAATTGCTGGGGATAGCTTCAAGTCTTTTAATCATGACTGAATTCAAAGCGGCCGACGGCTCCAGATGGCCGACAACTCCAGGAATTACATTAACTAGTAGTTTAGTATGTTTACACTGCAGGCTATATAAGACGAGAATTTATATTTTTTAGTAGTTTTATTTTTTTCTTATGCTTAGTCTTCTTTATCTAAAATTATTAATATTATATTATTCAAATTATAACATAAAACTGTCAGATTAGCCGTACCAATCCTGCTTAAGGTTAAACGTCTTAAGATATTCAATGATCAGATAGGAATGAAGTATGTCACTATAGTTATATAGTAAATTTATATAGAAGTAAATAAATACTAAAAAATAGAATGACTTAATTTCTAAAAATAATAGATAGTAACTAAAACTAATTATATAATATTATTTAATTTATTTAAATATACAGCTTTATCAGACTAAAAATATAATTAAATTATATTATTAATATATCAGAATAGTTTCTTTTTAAATATAGTATTAAATTATTAATATAACTATAACTCTATTTAATATAGCATTATATCTCTAATATAATTAACTTAGAATATTTCAAGATTTGATTTCTGATATAACAGCATGTGAATTATAATTTTATAAAATAAATTTATTAGTTAACAGCATTTCTTGTTACTACAGACAGTGCTTTTCAATAATTTTTTTAAGATCTTTATTCTTAAAGATATAAGTAGTGTAGTATTTTAAATAAATTTATTATAGTATCTTTATTTTTTAATATTTATATATAAGCTAATTTATAGTTTTTTAAATATTAAAAAGTCTCTTTGTATTCAGATTATTAAAAATAGTTTTATAATAATTTTTTCTTGTGCTTGTTATACTTATCTTTAAATATTATATATTAAATTTAATCTAGCTGATTGCTGTAGCAAATACATTTATATAAAAAATTATAAATATATTAATTTTAACTTAATGTTTACTAATAGTAAGTGAAAAAAGTTGATAGAGACCTAAAATAAAATTAAAGAAGATAAGAAGCAGTTGTTTAATAAATTAATTTATTTTTAAAAACAAAAGTAATTATTAAAAAAACATGCAGATAATTTTATTACTTAAAATTATAAAAAAATTAAAAATCTTGAAAAGCTTGAGAAGAAGAAGCAGAAATAAAAAAAATTAAAGAAGTAAAATAAAATTAATTAATTATTATATTAAGTATTAAAACTTCTTTATAAATTTTTTTAAATGCAGAGACTGCTAAGATTTTTATATTTTTTTATAATTTTTTTTAATTAGTTGCTTGCTGAAATTCTAGAATTTTTTTAGAATAATTTAAATATTTAAAAATTTTTATATATTATTATTATTATTATTATTCTTTTATCTAATAAAATACTGAATTTAATTTTTTATAGTTTATTAATTTAGAATATTTTTAATTAAAATACTTTTATTAATATTAATTATTTTATTATTTATATTTTCTGAATTTAGTATTAATTTAAGCAATAAAATATAAAATATTAAATATATTTATATTCTAACTAATAGCTTTAGTTAATAATTATTATTTATAATTTTTTTTCAAATTTTAAATAATTTATATTTTATAGTATCAAGTTTGTTGCATAATTATTTATTTTTAATATTAAAACTTTTTTTTATTTATTATAATAGATAGACTCTCTCTTTTTTTTAATTAAAATATATTTTTATACTTTAAATTATAATATTATTTTTTTAATTATTTATTGATTTACTAATAATAATAAACAGTAAATATATTCTATATTATTTTCCTAATTTTTATAATTATTCTTTAAAACTTTAATATAAATAGTTTATTTCTGTTAGATATAAATCTCTTTAATAATCTTATTTAAATAAATACTTTTTATAATATTAATAATATAAATTACTTTATAGTAAGATTTACTAGCACTGATCTAATAATTATATATTTAATTAATTTATATATAATAATAATTGCATCATTATAAATAATTCTAATGATTAAATTTTTTAATAATAATAATTTTATAATAAAGTTAATAGTAATATTAACCTTTTTATAATTTTATAGATATTTTAGATATTTATATTTTTATTAATAATTAATATTATAATAACTTATTTTTATTATATTTATTTTATCATGTAATATAATTATAGATTTATTAATGTATTTATAAAAAGTAGTAAGCTTATTAGATTTTTTTTATTTTTTTATTAATTTTTTAATATTTTTTTAAATAATAAGTTATAATACATTTTAATTACTTTCTAGATTATTGAGTTGAATATTATAATTAATTTATTTTAAAATAAAATTTTATTATTTTTTTCTTTGAATAAAGCTCTATAACTTTATTATTTTTAAGATGTATTATAAACTTATAATTATTAATAGTATATACAGCAGCAAGCTTAATATTTTAACTAAATTTAAGAATTTTTTTATTCTTATAAAACAACTTTATTTCTAACATTTAACTTTAATTATATAATCAGGTCTTTAATTTAATATATTAATAGTAACATTTTTCTGTCTATTAATATTATGTCAGATAAGGTCTATCGATCCTTCCTAGGATTGGAGATCTTAGGGTATTCAGTGATCAGAAGAGAAAGATATATGCTTAAAGAGTATATAAGATACAACAGTAGTTGATTTGAAAGATAGACTAGCTTGGATTTTGAAGATAAAGCACGATAAACTAAACTAAGATGTGATAAAGACTATATTTATATACATGTAATTTATTATATTTTATTATATTGGGCAGTATGTCCCGTCAAATCAGATGATTTGCTCTGTTATATCTTATTATATTAACTAATATAATTATAGCCCGGAATCATCATGACAGTATACTTTCAATATATTGGGTTCGGCTTATTATATATTTATATAGAAACAGCGCTAACAATAATATAGTTAATTTATTAATCTGTAGCTGTCTGTTTTTCTGACAATTCTTCTTTTTTGCGATTTTTATTCTCAAAGATAATATATAATGTTATCCCCCATTATTGTTTTGTTAAGATAAATCATCTTTTTTTTTTCACTTAACGGATATGCGCTAATCTGTTATGACATTAAATTCTAGTATTTAAAAACAAAATCTTAAGCATTAGATTAAAAAGAGTAATTTTATAATAATTACTCTCTGTGTTTGTTGTGCTTAACTTAATAAAACTTGTATAAAATTAGAAAACTCAAGTCACTGTAAAAAGTATATTTATTTATGTTATAAATGCGTTAATTTGCAGTTATTATTTTTAAATACAGAATAATAATAATTGATTCAAGCGCAGCAGAAGCTTTATTTAAAAGAGTCTTAAATTTAAAAATAAATTAAAGAGTTTTTAACTTATTTTTATTATTTATAAAAGCAAGAACAGTTACTTCAGTGTTATGCTGATGATTTTATAACTTATAAGATAAAAGAGATAGAAAAACTAGAAAAACTAGAAGAAGAAAAGTGTAAATAAAAAAAAATAAAGAAATAAAAGTATTAATATTCTTTACTTACAGAATTGTTCTCTGGCCTTTTTTTTAAGCAGATTTTAGCTACTTTCTTAATTTTTAACTTATTAGCTTTAGATTCTTTCTTCTTTAATTAATTTGTTGCTAATATTTCAGAATCTTTTTAGAGTAGTTAAAATTCTTAATAGACTTTTATGTATTATTCTCTGATGAGTAATTAATTTATTTAATAAGATAATATATTTGTTCATTATTTAATTTTTAATCTAGAATTTCTTTAACTTTATACTTATCATTACTTTTAATTGCTTTATTATTAGCATTTTCTGAATTTAGTATAGACTTAAGTAATAAGATATAAAATACTAAATAAACTTATATTTTTGCTAATAGTCTTAGTCAATAGTTGTTATTAGTAAGTTTTCTTTTAACTTTAAATAATCTATATTTCATAACATCAAGTTTATTACTTGATTTTTTACTTTAAATATTGAAATTTTTCTTTCTTATAGTTCTTTATAATAAGTAAACTTTATCTCTCTTTTTTAATTGTGGTGTGTTCTTATATTTCTTATTATAATAGTATTTTATTTTTTCTTTAGTTTATCTAATATTTATAGTAATTGCATGATACAGTATCTATAAATTTATTATTTAATTTAGAGCTGCTTCAGATTAGTCTTTTATTAATAATATTTTTTAATTTATTTTTAATTATTACTCTAAGTTTATATAATAAGATACAATATCTGTAGTTGCATTTTTAGCATTATTCATAATAAATTGTATTATTGACAGTAGCTTAATTTAATTATTTTAATTTTAGTTAAAATAGTGTTATAAGTATTACTTAATTAATTAAATTATTTTTTTTGTTTATCTGTTCATCTATTAATAATTTGCAATAGAGAGTGCTTGTATAGTTTTACATGCTTTTATTACTATTTTTTAAAATTGTGATGTAAATAATTTATCTTAATTAAATATAATTTTTTATAATAATTCTGTTCAGATAAATATTTCTTATAGCATTAACAAGACTAATTATTGTGCTGTAATGTTTTTAAATACTGATTAAATAATTATATACTTTATTAGCTTGTCAACAGTTACAAATGCTTTAATATATATAATTTCTATAACTGAATTTCTTGATAATAATAATTCTTAAATAAAATTAATAATAATACTTTCTTATAATATCTCAGATGTTTGTTCAGTATGCATTTTTTTATAAGATTAATGTTTTAATTGCTTATTTTAATTGCAATTTTTGTACTTTTTAATATAATTAGAGATTTATTAATGCATTCTTGAAAAAAAGTATGCTTATTAAATTTTTTTAATTATTTATTTAATTTCTTGATATTCTTCAGCTGGTGAATTGTGATGTTATTTAATTACTTTTTTAATTAGAGTTTTAGATATTATTATTACTTCATTTTATAGAAGTATTCTGTTTTATTCTTCTTTGTATCCGGCGTGGAATCTCTAATCTTGTAAGTTATTATTAATTTTTTGTTCTTTTCTGACTTATTCAGCAAAAGTATAGTTATTAATTGTTATTATAGTTACAAGCTAGACATTTTAATTGACTTATAAGCTGTCTTTATTTTATTACAGTATATTGATTTCAGAATTCTTGACATTAATCATATAATCAAGTCTTTAATTTAGCATATTAGCAATAATATTCTTTTTTTCTTTAATATATTTAATTCTAAACTTATATCTTAATAAATCTTATGTTTATTGAATTTATCTTCTATTAAGTTCTTTAGTCATAATAAAATAAATTAGATTCTTGTAATTAGTTTGCACAACAGTTTCTTTTTTAATTTCTTGAAGATAATATCTTTAATATTTAAATTCAGTATAGATAGCAAGCATCTCTTAATCATATATATTATACTTTTATTCAGCTTCTATTATTTATCATGAGTAAAAGACAATAAATTGCAATTTTTTATTATAATTTTTTTACTTGAGAACTAATCTAATAGCTTCTTCTAAAATATTTATTTTTATATAATTCTGCAGTTCTAGATTATAGAGATATAGTATTAATGCTTTAGTAATAATTTACTTAACTAACTTAAATGAGTCTTGTTGCTCTTTTTCTTATTTAAATAATTTATTATTTTTTAATAGCTTTGTCATAGATCTGACATTCTTAGCATAATTTTAAAAATATTCTTAAATATATCCAGCGATTTCTAGAAATTCCTGTAATTCTTTAATGTTAGTTAATGCTAATTATTTAAGAATGTGTTTAATTTACTTCAGTTAAATTTATCATTTTTCTTGTGTGTAGATTATTTCTAGATATTTGATTTTAATAGCATTAAACTTATACTTTTTAATATTTATTATTAATTCTTCATTTATTATTGCTGTTATTACTTGTCACACATGACTATTATGTTTTTTGAAATTCTTTAAATATATAATAATGTTGTTAAAGTAAACAGCAATAAATTTATTTAAATATTATTATAGTATATAAGTCATGTATCTTGCGAACTCAGCTAATAGTTATTTTAGTTTTATAGATGCAACAATTTATTTATATAATTCTAAATTTATTAAAAATGCTGTTTTTGATATATCTTCTTTGCATATTTAAAGATTGTAGTAATCTCATTATATATTAAAGATTGTTATAATCTTTGCTTCTTATAGTAAATCTTGTTTTTGTTTTATAAGCAGTACTTTATTAACATTATTTATTATTAGATTGTTAACTGATTGATAATTAATAATAAATCTTTTACTTTCATTCTTTTTTGATACAAACATTAATCTTGAAAATGTTAATGTTTTTAATTCTTATATATAGTTAATAGAATAAAACTTTTTAATAAATTCTTGTTCTAGCTTTATTTTATCTTATGATTTTCTATATTGCTTTACTTGCAGTAACTTAACTTCTAATATAAGTAATATCTTTGCTTTATAAGCAATATTATATTTCAGTAGTTGATATTCTGGTTTTATAAATAGTTTAATATATTCATAATATTTCTTTAATAGCTTCTGTAGAACTTTAGCAAGTTTTTTCTTATATATTTCTTTTGATTTTAATCATATTATCAAGCTTTTTATAATTATTTTTTTTAGTTTTATTTTACTTAATTCTGTTTATATATTTATTAGTATTTCTATTTTTTTGTTAACTTATTCTAACTCTTTATTTTCTTATTTAATAACTAAAAACTTTCTATGTATCTTAATTTCTTCTATAATTTAATTAATCATTAAATTATTATATTTTAATTAGTTTATTTCAATAACTGTATTATATAGTTTTTCTTATACAGGCATGATCTTAAAGATCATGTCTTTAATATATTGTTCTGATTTAATAGTTATTCTTTTAATTTATTATTCTTGTTCTTGAAATATAAGTTCTTTATTAAATCTAAAAACTTGTTCTAGTTTCTGAATATTATAAATAATAATTTTACATTATTTAGTATATCTAATTCTCATAAACTTTTTTAAGACTTCTGAGTCTAGTAGAATTCTTGCGTGATTTTTATTAATCTTAATAATAATAATAACTAAAACTAATGTATTGCTGCTAGCAGCATATAATTATACTTTTTTTTAATATATAGTAAAATATTTATAAACTTTTTTAAAATAAATAGTTTATTTATATTATTCTAGTTTCTTGTTTTAATATATTATGCATTTCTTTATTTTATAATTTTATAGTATCAATGCACTGTAATATAGATGTTTTATTTGTATCTTAATATAGTTGCATTTGGGGTTATTCTTAAGACAATTATAATTAAATTTTTATAAAATAATAGATTGTTTAGAATATCAATCAAAGTATTTTTTTTTATTATAGTGTTGTTAATATCTGTTGTTATAGCACAAACTTTAATTTAATATTTAATAACTGATTTCTTCTAGCATAGAATAATAATAATATAAGCAGTTTCTTGCATGTCTGATTTGTTTATTGTAAAAGTATATTTCTTTTAATGTTGATATTTGTTGATATACTTCTGCTAAGTAAATATTAACTTTTCTGTGTTTATTATATTTATAAAATGTTCAATCTCAGCATTTCTTGCATTTTTAAATATAATCTTGTTATGTTAGTCCTGACTTTTTTTAATAGACTGCTAAAGCTGGCATGTAAATGCAGAATTTGTCACTATTTTTTTATAAATTAATTTTTCATTTATTAATTTCTTTACTTTCTTCTTGTAAGATTTCTGGTATTTTTTTATAATTTAATTGCTGATTTATTATTATTTTCTTAGCTTTTTAAAATGCTAGCTGTTCTTTAACTAGTTTAGAGATCTTATTATATACTTTTTTTTCATGATCTTTCTATTTTTTAGAATTTTTGTTCTTTAATAACTTCTTGTTTTTAATTAATTTCAATCTCTTTGTGAGATTTAAAAGACATTTCTCTTGTTTCTTTAATTTAAGCTTTTTTATAAATAATTTATAAAGCTTTTTTAATTTATTTACAGATTTTTATTTCTATATAGCTTTGTTAAATGCATTTTTGCTTATTTTATTTTCTTTGATATATGTTAATTCAGTTTTATTAATATTATTTATGCTTTTTTTGTTTTTATTATTTTCTAGTATTTACTTTATTTAGATACTTATTGAGAAGACAGCATAAATATATAAATTCTAAATAATTAGTTCTGAATTCTTTAACTTTAATTAATAATGTTTTGAGATATATTCTGATTTTTTATACTTAAAATATTTTCTATTAAACTTTTTTTTATCACTGTTACTGTTCTAGTTCTGGCTAACAGCAGTGTTTAGTTACATTTTAATATCTCTATCTCTATCTTGATAATTTTCTTGATATTTTTTGTTATAAACTTGTTCTTATTATTTTTTATTAAATTATTTTTTAGTTTATTTTAATTTAATTTAAAAAACTGTTGCAGTAAGCTTATTTAAAGATTCTGATTTATTATTAATAAGTATTAGAGCATTTTTTATCTTGCTGTAAAGTTCTTTATAATATCTTTTTATTAGAATTAAATTATTTTATAATAGATTTAAGATAATTTAATAAAACTTTGCAGTATATTCTTTAATAATTATTTTGTCTTGATACAGGGCATAGATTTATTATCTAGCAGTTTTTTCAAGATTTTAATCTTTAAATGCTTTAATAATTTGTTCTTTAAACTTGTTATAATCTTCAAAGATTTTTTTAATTATTTTTTTCTGCTTTCATGACACATTTTTCTAAAAGTCTTTTATATATGATTTAAATCAACTGAATACAGATTCCTTAAAATAAGTTTTAATAAATATTATCTTATCAGCTGCATCAGCAGCAGTCAAGTTATTAATCTGTATGTGTATGTTTATTAATATTAGATAAGTTTTTAGAGCGGATTGCTTATCTTTAAAGCTTTTAGCTTGATTTACTTTAATATTTTTAAATATTTAAAATGCGGAAATCTAGATTTCTAAGAATGCTTTTGCTTTAAGCAGCATATTAACAGTATTATTAAGTTGCATAATTTTTTCTATATTAATAATTACTTCTCTGACAGGAACAGTAGTTATCTTTGTTGTCTTTATTGCAGTAGATTTGAAGTTATTATTCATGTTAATAATAGATATTGCTTTGCTCTTTTGATCTTTGAATGCTTTATTGTTAGATAAGATCTATTAATTTTTTCTAAAATTGAAGATTTTAGAGTATTCAGTGATCAGAAGAGAAAGATATATGCTTAAAGAGTATATAAGATATAATAGTAATTGATTTGAAAGATAGACTAGCTTGGATTTTGAAGATAAAGCATGATAAACTAAACTAAGATATGATAAAGACTGTATTTATATACATGTAATTTATTATATTTTATTATACTGGGCAGTATATCCTGTCAAATCAGGCGATTTACTCTGTTATATCTTATTATATCAACTGATATGATCATAGCCCGGAATCATCATGGCGGTATACTCCCAATACACCAGGTTCGGCTTATTGTATATCCGTGTAGAAACAGCGCTAATGGCGGTGTAGCTAACTCATTGGCCCGTAGCTGCCCGTTTCCCTGACATATTAGTATTTAATTTTAAATTAATATTATAAAAGTTTTTAACTCTATTAAATTTATTATTTTTGAATTCTTTTGTTGTCATAAAGTATATTAAATTTTTATAATTTATTTAAATAATAATTTTATACTTTACTTTTTTAAGATAATATCTCTAGTTTTTAAAATTCTTTTATAATAACTAAGACTTTTTGATTATAAATATTATATTTTTTTAATTTTAATTATTTATCTTAAATAAAAAAAATAAATTATAGTTTTCTATTGTAAAGGTTCTACTTGTTAGGGTAGAAAGCCTGTTAACCAGGTAAGAATATCCTAATGAACAAGTAGAGTATATATATTACAATAAGATATAATGAGACTAATTCTTATTTTTTATAATATTTGAAACAACGATCCTACTTATAGGCTTTAAAGTTGTGATATTATTAATTTTAAGTCTATGAATTACTAATATATACATTTATTATTAGTAAAAGAAGAACAGCTGCTTTAATTTATAATAATTATCTCTTTTTTTTATAAATGACTGTTTCAGTCATTATTTATAGATCTTATTTTATTAAAGAATCTTGAAGATGTCATGCATATATTATTATTTTTTTATATTAATAATTTCAAAAAGATTATACTTTCAAGAGAGATCTGTAAATAAAAATTAATAAAAGATATAAAGAATATATCTTTTTAATTTAGATTTAATTAAAGAAAAATTAAGCCTGTAATAAACAGTAAAGTTATCTTTATTTATTAGTTTTATAATAAAGAATTTTTTTATTAGTATAATTATTAAGATTTAGAAACTTTTTTATTATTCTAAAAAATTTAATATCTTAATATAGATATCTTGATATAGCTTTATTATAAATTTATAAAGAAAAGCTTTTTATAGTCACAATTTATAGACTTAATTATACTGAAAATAGAATGCTTTTATTGTGTTAAAATATAGATAATATTAATATATATTTTAAAATTAAATATTTATTATAATTTTTGTAGACATGATAATAACTGTTTATTATAATAATTATTATTTTTTTATATTTTTATAAAATCTTTATTTATAATAATATAACTTTTATATTATTTTTCATTATTTCTTAATTTCTTTTCAAAATTCCAAATCTTTTATTAATAAATATATCATATTATATATATTATTATAAAATTAATGCAGCTGTCATTACTTTTAAACTTTTATAATGTTTATACTACTTGTGCATCTTTATAAAAAAGTATAGTTTTATTTTAATAGAGTTATTTAGTATTGTCTATATCTTATTTAGATTTCTTTTTTCTAAAGAATCATCCTTGATTTATATATAAAATTTTAATGAATAGTTATATAAATATTAAAAAAAATATTTATTAATATATTTACAGTATTATTACACGCGAATTGTGCAGTATAAAGTAATTTTAGTTAAATTTTTTATTAAATATTAATATAGCAATATAAATATTATTTAAGTACTTGATTTATCTGTTCTATTTATTTATTAATTTATGAATAAATCACTGTCAATAATTTTATTTTAATTTTGCTTATATAACATAAAAATAATTAAAATTTACTGATAAAAATTAATTTATAATCTGAGATAATTTCTTTGAATAATCTATATTTTAGTTTAATATTTTTGTAAAACAATTCAGCTAAGTCTGATGTAATTATAGTTTTAAAAATAGAAAAAAATAAAGATATTTTTATAAATTTATTAATAATAATAAGAATACTATTTATTATTTTATTTTTATAAATAATTTCTAATAATTTTATAATAAAATTTATAAATAGTTCTTTAAAAGATCAACTAGATATAAATAAAAATTTTAGTTTTTTATAAAATTTATATCCTTAAATTATAACTTCTTAACATATAAAATATTTTTATATATATTTAATAGTATTATTTTATAAATTTATTTAGTAATATTTATGTTTCAGTAATTCTTTAATTTTGATTTATTTAAAGTATTCTGCAAAAGAATTATTATAATATAAGAATAGTAATTTTTATTTTAACTTTTTATTATTTAAAATATATAGTCTTTACTAATATTATAATATTTCTTTTGTTTATAGATTAAGTTTTATTTTATCTATTTTTAAAAATATTTATTTTTTATTATTAAGATTCTGCATTTTTAGCTTGTAATCTTTTAATTAAATTTTTTAAGTCTTTATTATTCTTTATAGAATAGACATTTTTTATAAAATTAATTTAATTTATTATAGATTGAAAAATAATCTATTTTTAATTTAACTAATTTTAGATGGTTTAGTCAGCTGTTTCTGTATCTAATTTTTAATTTAAGTAATTTAGTATTATACAAGTACTAAATTTAGAATAATTCTGTTTTTTATTATAAGATTTAAATTAAATTTTATTTTGTAATAGCTCTTTTATACTTAAAAAGATTATATTAGTAATTTATTGCTTTATTAGTATTAATAAGTTATTTTTTTAAGACTGTTTAAAAAAGAAATCTTGATTTTTAAAATGAATTATTTACTGAATTTATTTTTTTGCTTTAATATTTAATTATAAAATTATATAATATTAAAAATATACATTAACATGCTTGTTAATTATTTATTTTAGATTATTTTATATAATTCTATAGATTATAATAATTAAATAATACTTTAACTATATACTTACTATTTTTAAGATATTATCTCTAGTATTTAAAGAAATAAACTATAACGTAATCCACAAGCAAGTCGGACACACAACCGAGTCGGACACCTCTTCAAAACTTCATCTAATTTTAATACTGAATCTATTCAAACAACCACCATGCCTCCAAATCAACAGATATCATCTAATAAGAAGATAAATCAAGAGAAGAGAATTCAACTTGCTATATCTTCTTTAAAAAAAAATGAAATTAAAAGTATTCGTCAAGCTGCAGCCCATTTTAAAGTTTCTAAATCTATTCTTTATAACTGACTATCTGGCCTCAATTTTCGACTTAAACAACGTGCAAATGATCATAAATTATCTAAGATTTAGAAGAATTCTTTAGTGAAATAAATAATATTCAGAGATACTAGAGAAGTAGCTTCTTGATCATCTTATATACAGAAAATAACTAATATTATTCTATAAATTACAGATCAATCTCCCTATACTCCTGTTGACCAGAATTGAATTATAAACTTTATAAAATGCTGTAAAGAGATAAAAAGTTGATTCGCCCGAAGATATAATTATAAGCGAGCAGAGTGTGAAAATCCTAAAATTATTTTTAAATAATTTAATCAACTACAAAAGATCCGAATGCAATACAATATTTTAGATAAAGATATCTTTAATTTTGATGAAACTGGCTTTGCAATAAATCTAATAGCTATTACTAAAGTAGTTACTAGATCTAATATATCTGGAAAACCTTATCTTATACAGCCAGGAAATCAAGAATGAATGACTATAATTAAATATATAAATGCAATCAGTTGAAGTATTCCTTCATGCATTATCTTTAAAGAAAAGATTTATATTAAAGAATGATTTAAAGAAGATCTTTTACAATCAGATTAAAGAATTAAATTAAATTAAAATAACTAAACTACAGATAAGATAGACCTCTAATAGCTTTAAAAGATCTTTATTTTTTTAACAACTGACTGAAAAATTGGTTGATATTGACTACTAATTTTAGATGATTATGAAAGTTATCTTACATCTGCATTTGATAAATTATGCAGTAATAATAATATTATTACTATCTGCATGTCTTCTTATTCTTCACATCTATTACAATCTTTAGATGTTAATTATTTTGAACCTTTAAAGCGTGTCTATGAAGGCCTTGTGAAGTCAAGAATGCAGCTTGAATTTAATTATATTAACAAGCTTGACTTTTTAAAGGCCTACTCTATAGCTCATAAAGAGGTTTTTAAATCTCAAAATATTTAAAATAATTTTATTGCAGCTGAAATACAGCCTTTTAATCTTCAGAGAATGCTTAAAAAGCTTAATATTATACTAGCTACTCCTACATCTTCATCAAGTCAAGATAGATTCTTTACAATCTCTTTAACTTTAGCAACATCTCATACACTTCATCAACTACACAAGCAAGCATCTTTAATCAAAAAGCTTTTAAAAAAAGAATTTCAAAGTTCTTCTATATCTTCAAAAAGAGCTCTACAACAGATACTAAAAGAATGTGAAATGATCTTTTATAATGCAGTCATTCTAGCGAAGAAAAATCATGATCTTTGGGCCGAAAATGAAAAAAAAAAGCAAAAAAGAAAGCAATTTAAGCAACAAATAACTCCTAATGAAGGTCTTTCTGTACAGGAAGCTAGAGATCTTATACAGTCAAGAAATAGTCTTTAAAATAAAGCAGGAGAGTTTCTTGAGAATTTTATATTTTTATCTTTAACTGTGCCAAGACAAGCACCCCCAACATATTCTAATTGTTATATTCAGAGACATACTAGAGTTAGATATTCTACACATCTTAATTAGATAGTTTTAATAAAAAACGTGTGTTTTGGTTGTTGGGGATAGCTTCAAATATTTCAACCATGATTGAATTTGAAAAAGTGTCCGACTCGCTTGTGTGTCCGACTCGCTTGTGGATTACGTTAGTAAAAAATTCTTAATTTAATATTTTATAGTTTAGTTCAGCTTTGCTAAATTTTTTAAATTAAAATGCTATAGAATGATATTATTCTTTTTTATTAAATTAAAAAAGTATTTTAGTCATGCTTTTATTGAATGCATTTATTTTTAATCATATAAATTTTTTTAAATTAAAGTATTATAATAGTAGCACATTCTAAAAAATAGTAATGAGATAGTAAAATATTATCTTCTTTTTTTAAAAAAAATTTAAGAAAATTAATTTTTTTTCTATCTTTTATTTCTTTAAGAAAAGATATTAAAGATAATGCAATTTAAAAATAATTCTATATAAATTTTTGATAGAAATTGCAAAGTTTTAGAAAGACTTAAATATTATATAATAACTGCAGAATTCTTTCTATAAAATAATGTTAATAATCTGTTATTTATTTATAAATGTATTATTAATAAAGATAATATATTCAAGAAATTAAATTTATTATTAATAAAAAAAGTATTTACTAACTTTAATATATAATTCTGCAGATTACATTCTTTCTAACACTTACTTAATATAATTAATATATATTTATTAATTAAATAAAAAGATGAGAATATTATTAAAATATATAATATAGAAATAATCAAGAATATTATATAAAATAATATAAATATAGTTTTAAACTGTAGCGAGAGCATTAATTAAATTAAAAATATAATTATATATTTAAAGTATTTATATTAAATTTAGAAAACTATTTTTATTTATCTTCTTTGTGAATGCAAATTTAATAATAAATATTTTAAATATTAATTTTACTGAAGTATTTAACTTCTGCAATTTAATCTAAAATTTTTATAATAAAAAATAAAAAATATTAATTCTTTATTAATATCTTGTTAAGTTCTCAGTAGTTAATATATAAAATAAATATAATATTTTATAGATAATTAGTGTCTCTGCAGAACTTTTTAATAATTCTATTTTTTTTATTTTTAATATTTTCTTTTATATATTCTCAAAGAATCTTCAATTCTTTTCAGAAGAGAGTGTAAATAAATTTAAATAATAATATTTTATTATTTTTTAGCTTAATAAAATAATCTATAGCTTTTTAAGAAGATAAAATTCTTAATTTAAAAGTAAAGAAAACTTGTAAATAGTCTTTTAGTTTTTTTTAATATTTTAATATATTTTAGTAAACTTGCAAGAAAAGAAAAACTTTATAGTAGTAGTTTTAAATTATTACTAATAATTTTATAATAATAAATAAAAATATAGATTATAAATAATAAATATAGAAAGAAAAATAAATATTTTTTTAATATTTAAAGTTTTATTTATTATTATATTAAATCATTCTATCTATCTTATAATTTTTTAAATATCTTTTATTTTAAGAAAAACCTGCTATATTTTATAGATAGAAATATTTTTATTATTAATAGCTTTAATAATAGAAACAGTCAAGAATGCTTTATATAAATTATAATTTAATATAAATTTTAATAGTATTTTGTATAGTAATTAAAATTTAAAAATAAAAAAAAATTTCTATAAAAAATCTTTAGCTAAAACAGTAAAGATTACTTTAATTTATTTTTATTTTTTAATTTTTTTAGTTAAAGAGATTATACTTTAGCAAATTATTTTAAATAATAATTAACAAGATATTTTATATTATTATATATATAGCATTATTGTAGTTTCTTTTTCTTGTTAGTGGATTGTCAATAAGTTTTATTTAATTTATATTTATGATTTTATCTAGTTTGAGGGGTATTATCATTTTTTAAGAAATGTTTATTAAATAATAAAAAAAATATTTTTATTTTAAATTAAATTATAAAAATCTTTAATAGAAGTAACAATTAATAATATTTTATTATAAGTACTAGATAAATTTAATATATATTTTTAAATATATTAATAAAGATTAGATAATAATTTAAAGAAAAAGATTAATATTTGTTTAGATTTAATTAATTAAAAAAATAATATTTTAGTATATCTAGATAATTATTAAATTCTCTTAAATTTTAATTATGTTTTTAATATGCTCTTTTTAATTTTATTATAGTATTAAATTAAAAAATTACTGAGTTTTAAATAAATATAGTAGTTTATTTTTTAAAGTCTTGTTATAACTTATAAAATTATTAAAATATTTTTAATATTTTTTTTATATATTAATATTATCTCTATTAACAGATAGAATTATAAAGATTAATATTGTTAGAATTTTCTGACTATTATTATTAAAAAGTTTATAAAATACTTTTAAAAAAATACTTTATAAATTTTATAATCATTCTTTTTTTTACTATAGACTATAGTCAAGAATAAAAATAAAAATTTTTTAGAATTTAATTTTAGTCTTAAAGTCTAGTAAAAAATAATTCTTTTCTATTATTAATTTAATAATAATTCAGTATTAAATTGTTTAACTTTATCTTGTAATTTTTTAAATATTTATTATAATTTTTAATATTATTCTAATTAATAAATATTATTTTCTAGCTGTTGAATAAATTTAGAAAAAGTAATAGTAGATTTACTAGAAAATAATTTTTTTTAAAAAGAGTTAGACTTGATATCTTATATTAAAGATATTTTTAAATAGTTAAAAAAGAAGAATTAAAATATAAAAATTTTATTTACTAAGATAGAAAGCCCGTTAATTAAATAAGAATATTTTAATAAATAAGTAAAGTATATATATTACAACAAAATATAATAAGTCTAATTCTTATTTCTTATAATATTTAGAAAAATAATCCTACTTATAAACTTTAAAGTTATGATATCATTGACTTCAAGTCTATGAATCACTAATGTACACATCCATCATTAATAAAAGAAGGACAGCTGCTTTGACTCGTGACATCTATCTTACTCTTTTTACTTAAAAGTTATATTAATTGCTTTTTTAGATGCATTTATTTTTATATAATATTGTAATTCTAAATTAATAAATTTTAGAATTAGTACTTCTTTAATACTTGCTTTAATTTTTTAAAATATTTATTATTATTTTTATTCTTAAATAAATAGCTAATCTTTTTTTAATAGCTTTATTAGTAATTATATATTTTTAATATATTAATAGAAGTACTCTCTAATATATTCTATAATTTTAAAAAATCTTTTAACTTTAGTCTTATCTTTTAATATAAATTATTTAATAATTTTGTTAATTTTCTCTTGTAATATCTTCTTTTTTTTAAATAAAAATTATTTTAAAATAATTAACTTTATCTATATTAAATTTACTTTTTTTAATATTTATATTTAATTCTATATTTATTATTATCTATATTATTTTTTATATATATTTTTATGTTCTTCTAAATTTTAAAAAATATAATAATATTATTAAAGTATACAGCAACTGTTTTATTAAAATATTTTTATAAAATATATATTATAAATCTAGCAAATTCAGCAGATAATTATATAAGTTTTATAAATATTATAATCTATTTATATAATTTTAAATTTATAAAAAATACTGTATATTTTTAATCTTTTTGTTGTAACAAGAGATTATAATAATTTTATTAAATATTAAAAATTATTAATTTTTTAGCTTTTTACAGTAAATCTCTTTTCTATTTTATATATAATGCTTGATTGCACTATTAATTATTAATTTACTTAATTACTAATAATTAATAATAAATTCTTTACTAATAAATTATTTAAAATATTCTAAATTTAGCAAGATTCTTATATATTTTTTATTTATTATTATAATGATTACTATCAAGTTATTATTTTTAGTAGAAAATAGATTTATATTTTATTAATATTTTTATAATATTATTATAAAATATTTATTTAGTTTTTTGATTTAAACTTTTCTTTACTATTATAAAATATGTAATTTTTAACTTAACAGTTGTAATAATAAACTTTTTTATAATTTAAATATTTTTGTTTTTTTATACAGTTATAGTTATTTTTTTTAGTTAAATATTTAAGATTTAATTTATTTAATACTTTTAATAACTAAAATATCCAGTATTATACTAGTTTAAGATTCTTATATTAAGAATAATTATTATTATAGTATTCTATCTAATAAACTTTTTAATATATTTTCTTGCTTAGCTGCAGATAGTATCTATAAAAATAATTTTTTATATAATCTAAAATTTTACTGTATAAGCTTGTTTTTTATTTAGTTACTATTTATTTATATTTTTTTATAAATTTAATATTAACTTTCTTTATATACAGAGCATTCATAAAATATTTAGTCTCTATATTATTTATATTTTCTCTAATTTTTAGACATGTTATATGTGCTGATAAGCAACTACAGAATTTATTATTTTTAAAATTACTTTCTTTAAGCAGGACTTCTTTTTTAATTTTATAAATTTTATAATAGATTATTACTGTTTCATTATCAGTTTAAATTATTAAAGAATTTTAATAAAACTTTTTCTTTAATTTTAAAATCTTAAATAGCTGCTTCTTTTATTTAATAATATATTTTTATTATATAATCTCATTTACTTTTAATATTAATGCTAAGCTTAGCTTTTTATTGAACCTTATAGAATATTTTTTATCATGCTTTAGCTTAATACTTTTAATAGATTTATTTAATTTTCTTTATTTTTTTCTCTGATTTTATAAAATAAATCTTTAGTAGTTTTTTTAATATCTAAATTTTTAAAGACTTTAATGATTTACTTTTTAAATTTTTTATATTTTTTAAAGATCTTCTTTATTAAAGATTTTTGTAAATTTACAGTATTTTTTATTAAAGTTTTGCATGTATGACTTGAATTATATAAATATAGATTTTTTAAGATAAAATTTTATAAACATAACCTTATCAGTCTTGTTAATAGTGATAAGATTATTAATTTAAATCTGTATATTTATTAAAAGTAAATAACTTTTAAAAATTAATTTTTTACTGTTAAATACTTTAGTTTTATTTATTTTAATTTTTTAAAGTTTCTAACTAACAAATTTTAATTATTAGAATATTAATTGCTTTTTAAAGCTAGATAATTTTCTAAGTATTAGTTAATCTTTTAACAGAAATAATATTTTTTAGATAGATATAGTAATCTGAATTATTTTATTTTTATTATTTTTTATAATAATGATTGATGCTTTATTTCCTTTTAAACTTAGAATTTATTATTATTAGATTAGTTGTATTAATTCTACTTAAAATTAAATATTTTAAGATATTTTATAATTAAATAAAAATAAAGTATATTGCCATAGTTATATTAGATCTATATAAAAGTAAATAAATATTAAAAGATAGAGTAACTTAATTCCTGGAAATAATAGATAGTAACTAAAACTAATTATATAATATTATTTAACTTGCTTAAATATACAGCCTTATTAGACTAAGAATTTAATTAGATTATATTATTAATATGTTAGAACAGTTTCTTCTTAAATATAGTATTAGATTATTAATATAACTATAGCTTTATCTAATGTAGCATTATATCTTTAATATAATTAACTTGAAATATCTCAAGATCTAATTTCTGATGTAACAGCATGTTAACTATAGTCTCACGAGATGGATTCATTGGATGACAGCATTCCTTGTCGCTGCGGCGCTTTCTGACAAAAACTAAGCATTAAATCTCTTTGTTTTTCTTCTAAAAGACTTATTAATTAGAACAGATTCTTTTTTCTTTATAGTTTATATAATTAGAAGCTAAAACTGTATATTACTAATATTAATATATAAATTAAATAATTAAAATAACTGATTAAGATATTAGCTATAAAATTATATTAATTAATAAAAGATAAATTTATTATATAGGATATTATTTAAAAAAATTTATAAAAAGCTAAAAAAATTTGTCTAAACTATAAGAATAAATTATATAGCTAGAATTAGTATTAAAAACAATAAAAGTATAGATTTATTAATTTATTAAATAGTAGAATAAAATATTATTAAATTAATATAAATTTAAATTTAAATAATAAAAGCTAAAAAAAACAATGAATTTGCTTTATAGATTATTTATCAAACTAAAGATATAGAAATTATATTAAAATTAATAAAAATAAAATTTATTAAGATTTTAGATTTATCTATTTTTTTAAATAAAAAAATTATATTTTAAGAATTAACTGCTAATCATACAGCAGAAATTAAAGATAAATATAAATTATTTTATTAATATTATATTTTAAAAAATCTATATTACTAGTTATTATAAAGATAACATCTAAAAGTATATTATATTTTAAGTATAATTAAAATTAATAATCTATATTTTAATATATAAGACATCTTTAATTATTTATTTTTTATATTTAATAATTTTAATTAATAAAATATTATATTTAATAAGTATAAATAATTACTGCTTACAAAATTTAAAGATTAATTTATAGATTTTTTAGTAAAATCTTTTTATTTTTTTTATATAGAAGATTAAGATTAACTTATATTAATATAAAAGTTAGAAATATCTGTATATAAAAAATTATTAAAAATATTTTTTAATTAGAAATATTAAAATATTTTAAGAAGACAGTTACTGTAGAAATGAATTTAAAAAACAATAAAGTTTAGATAAAGTCTTTATTCTAGATAAAAAAATAAATTAAATTATATATATTGAATTTTAAAGAACTATTAAATCAGAAAATAATAGTTTTATAATATAGTTAAATATTTTAATAAATATATTTATTATTAATTTAAAGATAAATACAAAAAATATATATAAATTATAAATTTATTATAAAAATTATTTAGTAATTTAAATTTCATTTTTAAATAACCTTTTATTTTATATTCTTATAAAATATCTAAATTATTATTATTTACATTAGATATCTTCTCTTATTATTGAAACTGAATTTAAATATTTTTATTAATATATAAATATTTTACTTATAATAAAAAATATTTAATATAAATACTAAAATTATATGCAGCTCTGACTAATAATTTTTATAAAATAAGTAATATATTTTTTCAATTATCTAGAAAAATATTAATTTTATAAATAAAATAATAAAAAAGCATGATTATTTATTTTATAATTTTTTTTAGTAATAAAATAGTGTATCAGAGTATTTATCACAAATAAAATATTTAAAAAACATTTAATTTTTATATTAAAATATTTGCTGTATTTATTTTATAAAAGCTAGAGTATTATTTAAAAATATTATCAAATTAATACTATTATTTAATATTGCTAATGCAGTCTAATTAATTAATATAAAAATTTTAAATCTTTTAAAAAATATATACAACTCTACATATATTATTTTATTTAAAGTACTGTTAATATAAAATAAAATATTTAATATTTAAAATATACTCTATGCTTAATAACTTTTAAATAGTAGATTATATTTTTTAATTAAAGTCTTTAAATAGTGTAGACATCAGAGTAACTTTAATTTTATTAAAATATTATTTATAACTTGGGTGCGTGATATAATATTATTAATAATAAATATTTTTAAAATTTAAAAAGAAAAATTTAATAAATATTAATAATATAAAAGTTAAGTTATTATAAGCAAAAACTTTATAAAAATATAATAAATTAATAATTATCAAAATAAACCACTATTATTATATTTATAAAGATTATAGTAATATTTAATTTTTAAAAGTATATATATCAGTATTGTTTAAATAAAAATAAAATAAAAATAATTTATTTTTAGTTTAACTATAGCTATAAATTATTAAATAAAAATTATTTTTTAATACAGTTAATAATAAAGCTATATAAAATTGTCAAGTTTTTTTGAATAATAGAAAAAATTTAAATCTTAATTATTTTATTAGAATAATAAATAATAAAAATAAATAAATTGATTAATTAACTTGATTATTAATAAAATTGCTATAACGTAATCCACGGCCAACCCGATCACACGGTCAACCCGATCACCCACCCCCATTAGAAAATTTTGAATCAGGATATCTCAATCAAAACGGATTAATTCAGCTAAATATAGCAATTTTTACATGAACTAATCCTGTGACCAATCTCTCTACACCCACTGCATCTTGACAGAGCCCTAGTAGCCGGCTGATCTGGCTGAATAGATAATTCGCCCTGCACATAGAAATCTATTACAGGTGCTTCTGCTGGCAAATCTAGCTGCGCAATTAGCTGTAGGCCCTCTTCAACGGTCAAACCTTCTTCGCAGGATATCTGCTTAGTTAACCGAGTACGCTTCTTCACCATCTTCTCATTTGCTGCACGTAGATTCGCGTTTTCTTGCGCTAGTAGCGCAGTATTGTGTAGTGCTATGCAGTGACCTTTAATGATCTGATTTAGCATGATTTTTGATGAGCTTGAAAAGCTATTTGATTGCTGCTTTAGCAGATCTTTGAGCATTAAAGCTTGTTTCTGTAGCTGAATCACAGTTCTGGATGTTTTGGACGTGAATTGACTAGATCTGCTACTTGACCGGCTGCTTGATAGTGTAGATGTCTATAGAAAAATATTAAGCTTTAAAAGCACCCTTTCTGCATTAACTGACACTAGGCCACTAGCTATGAAGCTATTCTGAATAGTAGTTGATTGTTGGAAAATCTCTAGCCGCGCGCGTTGATAGTTATCCAAAAAATCAAATTTGTCAATATGATTATATCCTCTACGCACAAGATCACTTATAAAGCAATTATATGCGCGTTTGAGCACTGCAAAGCATCCAATATCAAGTAACTGTAGTAGATGCGATGAATGTGAAGATATATAAAAAGAAATAATATTATTTTCCCTGCAGATTCGATCGAATTGAGATGTAAGATGGCTTTTATGGCTGTCAAGAATTAATAGCTGAAACCGGCCTCGTACACGCGATTTTGTGTGTGGAATAAAATGCTTTTGTAGTTAGCAAAGATCTATTTCATCAGTAGTCCAGTCATTATTTAAGATCTCAAATCGCCAGTCTTTTAGTAGATTATCAAATCACCCTGCGATAGCAATTTTGCCTTTAAAAATCACGCATGATGATAGTGAAAAGCCATCTGCGCAGATTGCTTCAATAGTAGTAATTTATTTACAATTTTCTGGCTGTAAAATAGATCGCCGACCATAGTATTCTGCTCGCGTAATCACCTTCTGCGCTGAAATAAGACTTATTGCAAATCCTGTCTCATCAAAGTTATAGATATCCTCTGGTTGAATGCCATTCTCATTAATCACACATTAAACAGTATTAAACCACTCTTGTAGTGATTTTGGGTCTTCATTTAGCGCACGTTGATAATTATATCGTCTTGAGAAGCGAGTACAAAGCTCATTATGACGGTTGACAAAGGCTGATGTCCAATTAACATTAACAGTTAATGAAGGCGTTGATCCACGCGCTTCAAGAAAAATATTGGCCATCTCTCGTATAGTAGAGGGCCTAGGTGCTGCTTCACGTGAATTTATAGAGATAATTCATTTAACAAGTAAATTCTCTTCTAATTGAGTCAATTTATGACTATGCCAGCGCGTATCAACGCGTGAGGATGTCCCGGAAGCGCGTGTATATAGAATAGTGTAGAATATATTGTATAGCTTTGCTGCCGCCCGTATAGATTTAACCCGTTTATTTTGAAGATCTGAGAGGGCTAATAGGATTTTGCCTTCTTGCTGTTCTAAATTCTGCGAAGATTGCGAGCGAATTGATGGCATGATGGATGATTGAAGAAGATAGGTAGGTAGGAATACGCGATTTTTGATGGGGTGATCGGGTTGACCGTGTGATCGGGTTGGCCGTGGATTACGTTATATTATTATAATCTAAATAATATAATATTAATGATTCTAGATAAAGAAAACTAAGCATGAGAAAAGAATAGATCTACTAAAAGATACAAATTCTAGTATTATATAATCTGCAGTATAAATATATTATTAATCTACTAACGTAATTCCTGGTGCCGTCGGCCACCCGGAGCCGTCGGCCACTTTTTCAAATTCAACCACGGTTGAAAGACTTGAAGCTATCCCCAACAATCAAAACATGCGTTTTTTATTAAAAGTATCTAATTAAGACGTGTAGGACATCTAACTCTAGTATGATCCTGTATATGACAATTTGAACACGTTGATGGAGCTTGTCTTGGCGCGACCGAAGATATTGTTATTGAACCTGCATCTATAGATTCAATGGCTTCAAGAGATCCTCCTTGTTGTAATATTAGATCTCTAGCCTTCTGGATAGAAAGGTCCTAATTAGGAGTTATTTAACATCTAGATCTAGACTTTTTAGATCTTTCCCGTGTATTGGCAAGCCGTAGATCATGATTTTTTTTTGTTAAAAGAGTTGTATTGTAGAGAGCAATTTCAAAATTCTTTATAATTTGATTTATTGCATTTTTTGAAGGGCTAGAGTGTCAGAGAAACGGGCAGCTACAGGCCAATAAGTTAGCTACGCCGCCGTTAGCGCTGCTTCTACACGAATATATAATAAGCCGAACCCGGTGTATTAAGAGTATACTGTCATGATGATTCCGGGCTACAATCATATCAGTTAATATAATAAAGTATGATGGAGCAAATTATCTGATTTGATGGGATATACTGCCCAGTATGATAAAATATAATAAATTATATGTATATAAATACAGTCTTTATTATATCTTAATTTAATTTATTATACTTTATCTTCAGAACTCAAGCTAGTCTATCTTTTAAATTAACTACTGTTATATTTTATATACTTTTTAAGTATATATTTTTCTCTTCTAATTACTGAATATTCTAAGATCTTTAATTCTAGAAAAAATTAATAGATCTTATCTAATAATAAAGCATTCAAAGATTAAAAAAGCAAAGCAATATCTATTGTCAATATAAGTAATAATTTTAAATTTACTGTAATAAAAATAATAAAAACAACTGCTGTTTCTGTCAGAAAAGCAATTACTAATATAAAAAAAATTATGTAACTTAATAATGCTGTTAATATGCTGCTTAAAGCAAAAGCATTCTTAAAAATCCAGATTTCCGCACTTTAAATGTTTAAAGACATTAAAGTAAATCAAGCTAAAAGCTTTGAAAATAAGTAATCTGCTTTAAGAACTTATCTAACATTAATAAATATATATATATAGATCAATAACTTGACTGTTGCTAATGCAGCTGATAAAATAATATTTATTGAAATTTATCTTAAGAAACCTGCATTTAGTTGATTTGAATCATATATAAAAGACTTTTAGAAGAATATGTCATAAAAGCAGAAAGAAATGACTAAAAAAATTTTTAAAGATTATAATAAGTTTAAAAAATAAATCACTAAAGCATTTAAAGATTAAAATCTTGAAAAAACTGCTAGACAATAAATTTATGCCCTGTATTAAGATAAGATAATTATTAAAGAATATACTGCAAAGTTTTATTAAATTATTTTAAATCTATTATAAGACAATTCAACTCTAATAAAAAGATATTATAAAGAACTTTACAGCAAGATAAAAGATGTTCTAGCACTTATTAATAATAAACTAAAATCTCTAAATAAGCTTACTATAATAGTCTCCTGAATTAAATCAAGATAAACTGAAAGATAATTTAATAAGAAATAATAAGAATGAATTTATAATAGAAAACATCAAAAAAATCATCAAGACAGAGATAAAGATATTAAGATGCAACTAAATACTGCTGTTAGTCAGAATCAGAACAATAACAATAATAAAAAAAAGTTTAACAAAAAATATTTTAAGTGTAAAAAATTAGAATATATCTCAAAACATTATTAATTAAAGCTAAAGAATTCAGAACTAGTTATTTAGAATTTATATATTTATATTATCTTCTCAATAAGTATTCAAATAAAGCAAACACTAGAAAATAATAAAAATAAAAAAAGCATAAATAATATTAATAAAACTAAATTAACATATATCAAAAAAAATAAAATAAGCAAAAATATATTTAACAAAGTTATACAGAAATAAAAGCCTGCAGATAAATTAAAAAAACTTTATAAATTATTTATAAAAAAGCTTAAATTAAAGAAACAAGAGAAACATTTTTTGAATCTTATGAAGAGATTAAAATTAATTAAAAACAAGAAGTTATTAAAGAATAAAAATTCTAAAGAATAGAAAGATCACAGAAAAGAAGCATGTAATAAGATCTTTAAACTAGTTAAAGAATAACTAGCATTTTAAAAAGCTGAGAAAATGACAATAAATTAGCAATTAAATTATAAAAAAATATTAGAAATCTTACAAGAAGAAAGTAAAGAAGTTGATAAATGAGAAATTAACTTATAAAAAAATAGTAATAAATTCTACATCTGTATGTCAGCTTTAGTAGTCTGTTAAGAAAAGTTAGGACTAATATAATAAGATTATATTTAGAAATGCAAGAAATACTGAGATTGAATATTTTATAAATGCAATAAACATAAAAAAGTTAATATTTATTTAGCAGAAGCATATCAACAAATATTAATATTAAAAGAAATACACTTTTGCAACAAACAAATCAGACATGCAAAAAACTGCTTATATTATTATTATTCTATGCTAGAAGAAATTAGTTATTAAATATTAAATTAAAGTTTATGCTATAATAATAGATACTGATAACACTATAATAAAAAAAAATACTTTAATTAATATTCTAAACAATCTACTATTTTACAAAAATCCAATTATAATTGCTTTAAGAATAACCCCGAATGCAACTATATTAAGACATAAATAAAATATTTATATTACAGTGCATTGACACTACAAGATTGCAAAGTAAAGAAATGTATAATATATTAAAATAAGAAACTAAAATAATATGAATAAACTACTTATTTTAAAAAAGTTTATAAATATTTTATTATACATCAGAAAGAAGTATAACTATATATTGCTAGCAGTAATATATTAGTCTTAGTTATTATTATTATTAAAATTAACAGAAATTATACAAGAATTCTACTAGACTTAGAAGTCTCAGAAAAGTTTATAAGAATTAAATATATTAAGTAATATAAAATTATCATTTACAACATTCAGAAACTAGAACAAGTTTTTAGATTTAATAAAGAATTTATATTTCAAGAACAAGAACAATAAATCAAAAAAATAATTATTAAATCAGAATAATATATTAAAGACATGATCTTCAAGATTATATCTGTATAAGAAAAACTATATAATGCAGTTATTGAAATAAACTGATTAGAATATAATAATCTAATAATTAATTAAATTATAGAAAAAATTAAGATACATAAAAAGATTTTAATTATTAAATAAAAAAACAAAAAGTTAGAACAAGTTAACAAGAAAACAGAAATATTAATAAACATTTAAATAGAATTAAGTAAAATAAAGCTAAAAAAAATAATTACAGAAAGCTTGATAATATAACTAAAACTAAAAGAAATATATAAAAAAGAACTTGCTGAAGTTCTATAAAAGCTATTAAAGAAATATTATAAATATATTAAATTATTTATAAAGTCAGAATACTGACTATTAAAATATGATACTGCTTATAAAGCAAAGATATTACTTATATTAGAAATTAAGTTATCACAAATGAAGCAATATAGAAAATTATAAGATAAAATAAAGCTAGAATAAGAATTTATTAAAAAGTTTTATTTTACTAGCTATATACAAGAATTAAAGACATCAACATTCTCAAGATTAATGTTTATATTAAAAAAGAATAAAAATAAGAGATTTATTATTAATTATTAATTAATTAACAATCTAATAATAGACAATGTTAATAAAACATTACTTATAAAATAAAAATAAGATTTACTACAAGAAGCAAAGATTATAACAATCTTTAATATATAATAAGATTACTATAATCTCTGAATATACAAAAAAAATATACTAAAAACAGCATTTCTAACAGATTTAGAATTGTATAAATAAATTATTATATTTATAAGACTAAAGCAACTGCCAGCTGAATTTGCAAGATATATGACTTATATATTATAATAATATTTAAATAAATTTATTGCTGTTTACTTTAATGACATTGTTATGTACTTGAAAAATCTTAAGAAATATAATAGTTATATGTAACAAGTAATGACAGTAATAATAAACAAAGAATTAATAATAAGCATTAAAAAATATAAATTTAATGCTATTAAAATTAAATATCTAAAAATAATCTACATGCAAGAAGAATAACAAATTCAATCAGAGTAAATTAAATATATTTTTAAATAATTAGTATTAATTAATGTTAAAGAACTACAGAGATTTCTAGAAATTGCTGAATATGTTTAAGAATATCTTTAAAATTACACTAAAAATGCTAGATCTATAATAAAGCTATTAAAAAATAATAAATTATTTAAATAAGAAAAAGAGCAACAAAACTTATTTAAGTTAATTAAGCAAACTATTACTAAAATATTAATACTATATCTCTATAATTCAGAACTGCAGAATTATATAAAAACAGATGTTTTAGAAGAAGCTATTAAATTAGTTTTTAAGTAAAAAAATTATAATAAAAAATTATAATCTGTTATCTTTTACTTATAACAAATGATAGAAGCTGAACAAAAATATAATACATATAATTAAAAGATACTTGCTATCTATACTAAATTTAAATATTAGAGATATTATCTTCAAGAAACTAAAAAAGAAACTATTATGCAAATTAATTACAAGAATCTGATTTATTTTACTATAACTAAAGAACTTAACAGAAGACAAATTTAATGAATATAAGATTTATTAAAATATAAGTTCAGAATTAAATACATTAAAAAAAAAAAGAATATTGCCGCTGATGCGCTAAGCTAAAGATCTGATTATATAATTAATATTAAGAATTCTAAAATTAATATACTATAACAAGACAAAGACAGCTTATAAGTCAATCAAGACATTCAGCTTGTAACTGTAATAATAATTAATAACTATGCTTTTACTGAATAAGTTAAAAAAAAACAAAAAATTAACAATAATTTACAGAATTAAAGATTTCACATCAGATATAAAGAAGAACAGAACAGAATACTTTTATAAAATGAAGTAATAATGATATTTAAAACTTTAATTAAGAAAGTAATTAAATAATATTATAATTTATCAGCTGAAAGACATTAAAAAATTAAATAAATAATTAAAAAAATTTAACAAGCATACTTTTTTTCAAAAATATATTAATAAGTCTTTAATTATATCAAGAAATGTGAAAATTATAACTAAAATAAGCAACTAAAACACCAGTCTTATAAAAAAATGCATACTAAATAAATATCTGAAATATTATGAGAAAGTATTATCATTAATTTTATTTAAGAATTATCATTATCAAGAGATCCAGTTATAGAAATTATATATACTAAAGCACTTGTAACTGTTAACAAGCTAATAAAGTATATAATTATTTAATTAATATCTAAAAACATTACAGCGCAATAATTAATCTTGTTAATGCTATAAGAAGTATTTATTTAAACAGGACTATTATAAAAGATCATATCTAATTAAAACAAGCTATTTACATCACAATTTTAGAAAACAGTAATAAAAGCATGTAAAACTATATAAGCGCTTTTTATTATGAATTATTAACAGATAGATAAACAAACAGAAAGAATGATTTAATTAATTAAATAATATTTATAATACTATCTTAACTGAAATTAAGATAATTAAATTAAGCTACTACTAATAACACAATTTATTATAAATAATGCTAAAAATGCAACTACAGATATTGTATTTTATTATGTAAACTTAGGGCGATAATCAAAAATAAATTAAAAAATATTATTAATAAAAGATCAATCTAAAGCAACTCTAAATTAAATAGCAAATCTATAAATACTGCATCATGTAATTGCTATAAATATTAGATAGACTAAAAAAAAAATAAAATACTATTATAATAAAAAGTGTGAGAACACGCCACAGTTAAAAGAAAAAGACAAAGTTTACTTATTATAAAGAACTATAAAAAAGAAAAATTTCAATATTTAAAGCAAAAGATCAAGCAACAAACTTAATGCTGTAAAATATAGATTATTTAGAGTTAAAAAAAAACTTGCTAATGACAACTATTAATTAAAATTACTAGCAAAAATACAAGTTTATTTAATATTTTATATTTTATTACTTAAGCCTACACTAAATCCAGAAAATGTTAATAATAAAGTAACTAAAAGTAATAATAAATATAAAGTTAAAGAAATTCTAAACTAAAAATTAGATAACAGACAAATATATTATCTTATTAAGTAAATTAATTACTTATCAAAGAACAATATATAAAAATCTATTAAAAATTTTAACTACTCTAAAAAGATTCTGGAATATCAGCAATGAACTGATTAAAGAAGAAAGAATCTAAAACTAATAAATTAAAAATTAAAAAAGCAGTTAAAATCTGCTTAGAAAAGAGATTAGAAAACAACTTTATAAGCAGAAAATATTAGTACTCTTGTTTCTTTATTTTCTTTTATTTACACTCTTCTTCTTCTAGTTTTTCTAGTTTCTCTATCTCTTTTATCTTATAAGTTATAAAATTGCCAGCACAGCACTAAAGCAACTATTCTTGCTTTTATAGATAATAAAAATGAGCTAGAAGCTCTTTAATTTACTTTTAAATTTAAGACTTTTTTAAATAAAGCTCCTGCTGTACTTGAATTAATTGCTATTATTTTGTATTTAAGAATAATGACTGCAAATTAATGCATTTATAACACAAATAAATATACTCTTTACAGCAACTTAAGTCTTCTAATTTTATATAAGTTTTATTAAATTGAGCACAATAAACACAGAAAGTAATTATTATAAAATTACTCTCTTTAACCTGATGCTTAAGATTTTGTTTTTAAATATTAGAATTTAACATTATAACAGATTAGCGCAGATCCGCTAAGTAAAAAAAAAAAGATAATTTATTTCAACATAATAACAACAGGAGATAACATTATATATTATTTTTAAGATAAAGATTACAAAGAAAAAAGATTGTCAGAAAAACAGATAGCTATAGATTAATAAATTAGCTATATTACTGTTAGCACTGCTTCTACATAAATATATAATAAACTGAATCCGGTGTATTGAAAGTATATCGCTATGATGGTTTCGGGCTATGATCATATTAATTAATATAATAAAATATGACAGAGCAAATCATCTGATTTGACGGAATATACTATCTAGTATAATAAAATATAACAAACTACATGTATATAAACACAGTCTTTATTATATTTTAGTTTAGTTTATCATGCTTTATCTTTAAAACTCAAGCTAGTCTATCTTTTAAATCAACTACTGTTATATCTTATATACTCTTTGAGCATATATCTTTCTCTTCTGATCACTGAATACCCTAAGATCTCCAATCCTAGGAAGGATCGATAGACCTTATCTGACATAGAGGGGCTTTAAGATCCTTTTTTTAATAGTTTTTTGACTGAGGAATGTTGCCAATGCAGTTGTTGAAGTGTATGAGATGTAGCAAGAGTTGAAGAGGTTATAGAGAATCCATCTTGACTGGGGGGAGGTGTAGATGTAGCCAGTGTAATATAAAGCTTTTCAAGCATCTTTTCAGGGTTAAAAGAACTGATTCCGGTTGCAGTAAAGCCATTTTAAATATTTTGAGGTGTAAAAATCTCTAAATGAGCTGTAATATAGGCTTTTAAAAAGTTTATTTTATCAATATAATTGAATCCAAGACGGATTTTGGCCTCAATTAGACCTCTGTAAGCATACTTTAAAGATTCAAAACAATCAACATCAAGCAATTATAATAGATGTAAAGAATGAGAAGGCATGCAGATAGAAATAATATTATTATTCATGCATATCTTATTAAATTGAGATGTTAGATGACTTTCATAATTATCTAGAATAAGAAGTCTATATCGGCCAACTGTATGATCAGTAGTTACAGAAATAAAGATCTTTTAAAGTCAGCAAAGAATGATTTTATTAGAAGTTTATTTATTTGAACTTAATTCAATTCTTTAATTTAAAGATAAAAGGTTCTCTTCAAATCATTCTTCAATATAAATCTTTTCTTTAAAGATAATGCATAAAGAGATACTTCAATCAATTAAATTGATATATTTAATTGCAGTAATCCACTCCCGATTTTCTGGCTGTATAAGATGAGGCTTTCCAGATATATTAGATCTAGTAACTACTTTAGTAGTAGCTATTAGACTCATTATAAAGCCAGTCTCATCAAAATTAAAGATATCTTTAATTTAAATTCCATACTTCATTTAAATCTTTTATAATTGATTAAATCACTCTCTTATTATCTTTGAATCTTTGCATAAAGCTCACTGATAGTTGTATTTTCGGGCAAATTGACTTTTTATCTCTTCATTTTAAGAGATAAAGACACTGGTCCAGTTCTTGCTCACGGGCCTGTATAGAATTGAGCTATTGGATTGAAGAAGAATATTAGTCATTTTCTGAATATAAGATGATCTTGAAGAAACTTCACGTTAATCTCTAGATAGTATTCATGATACTAAAGTCTCTTCTTGAGTTTAAGATAGCTTGAAGCAACTGGAGCGCTTTTTCAGTTAAAATTGGATGCTATTAAGTCTATCTTGAAGAGTTGATCGGGGCACATTAAAAGTGATTACTGCTTGATGAATACTGCGAATTTTGTTCTTTTTTATAGCTAATATAGCTAGTAGGATCCTGTCTTCTTGTTCATTTGAATTTTGAGATGATTGATGTCTTTTTGGTGGCATGGTGGTTGTTTGAATAGATGAAGATAATTGGGATGGTTGAATTCGAAAAAGTGGCCGACGGCACCGGGAATTACGTTAATTAAACTTGCTTAGTCATTACATAAGCAGTAATTAATAACAGAATCTTTATTATATTAGATTTATATCTTAGATTATAATTATAATATTACTCTTTCTTTTAGCTATATATTATTCTCAGTTATGTACTATATAGATTAGCTATCTAAATCTTTAATTATTCTTCTTTATTATCTTATCTTGCTGTACTGAAGCACTTTATTATGTAGATTTTTAATGATTCTTTTTTATTGTTTTATTTTACTATATTAAAACACTTTACTATCTAAATCTTTAATTTAATTTAATAAGAGGCAGTATGCTGTAAAATCTATTAATTTAAATATCTTTATATATCTTATTAATTTGAATTCTCTTTATCTTATATCTTGATAATAGATTAAAGACAGTAACCTTATTATTTTTAATTTTATACATTATATATATCTATTAAATCTTTTTAGCAAAATTACTAGCAGTTTAGAGCATCTTTTAACATAGTTTAAATTAATAAAATAATAATTATAATTATTCTATCTATTTATTCTATTTAATTTATATTAAAAAGTATTCTAATCATTACTAACATCTTTAATTACTATATTATTAAAATATATATTAATATATTTAATTAACGTTAATTATCTTTATCAGCTCTTAATCTTTATTTTATTATAAAATCTTTTTTTAATTTACAAGTGTATTATATTAACATCTTTATCTATATTAAATATTATGCTAAAAAGACTGTCTCTAATAGCTATATGTAAAATTTAGTGAATACAATATTTTTTATCAGAACTTTTATAAAATATTTTATTTAAACATTTAGTTATCTAATATTAAAATATTTATATTTTAATTTTAATAATTTATCAGCTCTATTAGAAACTAGAATTAATTATTTTAAAGTTTAAATATTTTTAAAAATAAATAATTAAAATATATAATAAAACTATAAAATTAATTTTAAAGCTTTAATAATAATTATCTGTTTATTTTTAGTTTTAAATTCTAAGTAAAATAATTAATAAGTTTAAATTTAGTAAGATCTGAAGCAGATATTATATATTTTTATTAAAAGGTTTAAAAGGATATTAATAAAATATATTAAAAATAGAGATAAAGATAGTCAGCATTTTATTTGATAATAATATAAATATTTTTGTAATATGCTATATAAATTATAAATATTTAATTTATAATATTAAGCTCTGACTTCAACAGCTTAAATATAATTAAAAAATTTAAATTATTAATAATTAATATGCTATTTTTATAAATAATATAAAAAAATATATTTTTTTAAACATTATATAAAGTCAGATAAAGCAGAAAAAAAGCTAGTAATTAATATTTTATAAATATTTAAAGTATAAATTCTTTATATATTATAAATTATTATCTTTGTAATCAAGATAAAGAACTTTCTAATAATTAATTTTTATTAATTTAAAAATATTAATATAATATTTTACAAGTCTTTATTTTTTAAGATAAGATCTTTATAATAAAATTTTTAATTTTAAATATTAGATAATATAGTGTCTTAAATATCTTTAATTGAAATATATTATTTATTATTATATTTTTTTATATTATTACTCTTTCTATCTAAACTATAAAGCTTACAAAAATATCAACCATCTTTAATAGAATTATTTAAATTATTATTAATATATTAATTATTATAAATCTTGTGTAATTACTGTTAAGGATTATTTTAAATATTAGATATTCTAGAAAGTAGTTAAAACAGTTTATAAAAATAAATTAATTTTTTTTTATTTTTAAATATTATTTAGTTCAGAAGTCAGACAGAATATTAATCAAAATTTAGATAGTAAATATAATAATTTAAATAAATATATTAATAAAATTTTTATCAGAATTTCTATCAATCTTCAGTTATATTAATCTAAAATAAATTATAATTAATAAATTAAATATTATATTTATATTAGATAATAGGAATATATAATACTAAGCTAATATTAATATAATTTTAAAAAAAATATAACTTTTTTTATTTTATTTTTAATGTTTATATCAGCTTTATTTAGTTAACTCAATATACTAAATTACTATATATTTTAAATAATTAAAATTAATTTTTAATAGATAGTTCTAGTTTTAATTTAATATTATTTTTTATTCATAATTATTCTCTCTTAAAAAAGATCTTAAAATTTAGAAGAGATTATTTTAAATAGAGTTATTAATAATATAAAATAATTTTATTATTAACTACTAGTTTACTGATTATTATTATTAGACTTTATTAATAAAAGTTTTAACATTATATTCAGTCAGAAATCAGCAATATTAATTTTAATATAGATTATAAAAATATTTCTAAACTTATAAAATAATAATTAAAAATCTTTATTAAGATTATCTGTCTCTATCATTCTGTCACAATTATTTATTTTACTTTTATTATTTAATTAAAGTTATTTATCTTTATAATTTTATTAAAAATAATTTCAGGCCTATCTAAAAAATTAAAATTAATTCTTTAAAAATTATAAAGAATTTAAAAATCTAAGAAGACTACTGTACTTACTAGAAACTAATATAAAAATATTATATAAATTTTTAAAAAAAAAACAAAAGATATTATTAATATAGCTAAGAATAATATTATTATTACTATTTTTATAATCCATAAGGATATATCTAATATTTCAGAAAAATTATAATTTTAAAGATAGTTTTAACCTCTATTCTAAAAAAGATTATTTTAAACTATCTTAAAATAAAATATTTATTATTTTTTAAACTATTATTAGACTGATTATAATAAAATTATATTTGAAAAATTATAAAATAAAAAAATCTATAAAAAGACTATATAGATTGCAAATACTAAAAATAATAAATAATTTTTACAAATTTTTAAAATTATATTTTCTATTAACAGTCATCTTTATAAGTCTTATTATTTAATTTATTATTTTTAATAAAATAAATATTTTATTTAAATATCTATTAATATCATTAATTTTACTAATTTTAGCTTTAATACTTTTAATATTATCTTAATTATTAGAAACATTAATATTCAGATTTTTATAGAAATAGCAGGCAATATTCTAAATCTAACATTTATAAAATATACTAGAATAGTTAAAATGTATTTATTTATTTATTTATTAAAATAATATTCAATATAACTTTTTATTATTATATTTTTTTTATTTATTAGAATTAAAAGATAGCAAATATCTTTAGATTATATATAAAAATATAAAAGTAACTTTAGACACTATAGACTTTTTTAAAAAGTTTTATTCTAAATTAAATTAACATCTATATGAATAATTTCATTAAAGTAATTATATCAGTAATAGATATAATATTTTTTAATTTTATCTTATAAATTATTTTAAATTAAAATTTATTAAAAAAATATATAAAAAAAGAGTATAGATATAGTTTTTATAAGAAAATTAATAGATATTATTTTAATATTTTATATAAAAAAGAAATTTAAGTTTTATAATTTATTAAAAATATATATAGATAATTAAAAAATATTATATACTTTGATTAATTTTTAATAGATATTAAAATAATATTTAGTCTAAAAATAGTTTATTCACTAGAAATCTACTGTTTTTAATAATAAAATATTTTATTTTTTTAAATTCTAATATATTTAAAAACTTTGAAAAATAAACTAGCAGATCTTCATGTTAAACTTTTTATTAAATAATATTTATAAAAATCAAATAAGCTAGCTTTATTTCTGAAAAGATTTTTTCTAACAGTTTTAAAATCTATTATTAATTATTAGATTAAATAACAGTCTAAAGACTGCTAAATTATTTAATAAATTATTAATTTTTAAGATAGTTTTATATTTAATTATTTTAATAATTAATAAAATTATCCTTTAACTCTATATCAGTCTCAATATTTTTAAAAAAACTGCTTTAATTTAATTATATTAAAAAAATTAGACTTAATATCTTTTTATATATTTCTTAGATTTTAAAATTATTTATCTCCAGAAACTATAATTTATATATTTTAAAAATGTTTTATTATATTTTATTCTAATATTTCTAATATAGTAATCTCTGGAAGCAGTTTTAGATATTAAATTTTTAAAAATATTTTTAGAGTTTATTTAAAGCTTTAATCAAGACTAAATAAATATATTAAATAGCTTATATAAGCTTAATTATAGACTGTTTAATATATTTATAATTTATCAATTTTATTAATTCTATAACTTCTAGATATTAATATCTGATAAATTCTTAAATAATCTTAAAAATAATTTTAGATATTTTTGTATAATATTTTAAATAATTTAATATAAATATATTACTTTCTAATGCAGACTTAAAAGTAATATATTATTAAATATTTCTTTTTTAAAAAATATATTATAGCAGACTTGCAATGCTATTTTCTATATTATATTATTATTTTTAATATATTTTAAAAATTTTAAAAATGATTAAAGAGAGTCTTGAATTAATATTAATATTAATATTAATATAAATATTTAGTAGTTAGAACTAGTAAGTATAAACTAATATTTTTATTATTATTTATAAAGAAAAAAAGACAGATAACTAGCATTAAAAATATTATATAAAGATAGAGAGAGTCTGCTAACTACTTTAGAATTTATTATTATTAAATAAGTTATATTAATTCTGCTTAAGATTGAATGTCTAAAGGTATTCTATAATTAAATAAAAATAAGATATATCACTATAGTTATGCAGTAGAGATATACAGAAATAAATAAATATTTAAAAGATAAAATACCTTAATTTCTAAAAATAATAAATAATAATAAGTGTTTTTAAATATTTAATATTTAATATAGTTCAGTTTATGTTCATGCTTTTGTTTTGATCTAGCATCATAGTCTGACTATAATCAGCCCGGTATATTATTTCTCTGTTGTTGTTACAGCATTAGACTGTAACACAACAGATCTATTGGCTGACAATGTCCGTGTTCTCTGACAAAAATTAAATATTAAATTCTTTTTTTAAAAAGATGTATTAACTAGAATAGATCCTTTTTTTCATAATTTATATAATTAGAAGCTAAAGCTGCATACTGCTGATATTAATAAATAAATTAAGTAATTAAAATAACTAATCAAGATATTAGCTATAAAATTATGTTAATTAATAAATGATTTATTATATAAAAGATTTTTAAGAAGAACTTTCTGCAGAAAGCTAGAAAAGATTTAATTAAATTATAAAAATATATTATATAGCTGAGATTAATATTAAAAAATATAGATTTATTAATTTATTACATAAATAAAATAAGATACTGCTAAGTTAGTACAGATCTAGACTTAAATAATAAAAGTTAGATAAAAATATAATTAATTTATTTTATAAATTACTTGTTAAGCTAAAGATACAGAAGCTATATTAAAATTAATAAAAATAAAGTTTATTAAATTTTAGATTTATTTATTTTTTTTATTTAAAAAAATTTATATTTTAAAAATTCGCTACTAATCATACAGTAGAAATTAGAGATTAATATAAATTATTTTATTAATATTAAATTTGAATAAATAGTTCCTATAAAGATAATAATTAAAAGTATATTATATTTTAAATATAGTTAAAAATTAATAATTTATATTTCAATATATAGAATATTTTTAATCATCTATTTCTTGTATTTAATAATTTTAATTAATGGAGTATTTGTCACGGGTCAAAGCAGCTGTCCTTCTTTGATTAACAATGGATATGTACATTAGTGATTCATAGACTTGAAGTTGATAATATCACAACTTTAAAGTCTATAAGTAGAACTGTTGTTTCAAATGTTATAAAAAATAAGAATTAGTCTTATTATATTTTATTATAATATATATACTCTACTTATTTATTAAAACATTTTTATTTAATTAATAGACTTTCTATTCTAATAAGTAAAATCTTTATATTTTAATTTTTTTTAACTATTTAAAAATATTTTTAGTGTAAGATATCAAGTCTAATTTTTTAAAAAAGATTATTTTTTAATAAATCTATTTAACAGCTAGAAAATAATATTTATTAGTTAGAATAATATTAAAAATTATAATAAATTTTAAAAAACTATAAGATAAAATTAAATAATTTAATACTAAATTATTATTAAACTAATAATAAAAAAAGACTTATTTTTATTAGACTTTAAAACTAAAATTAAATTTTAAAATATTTTTATTTTTATTCTTGACTACAATAAAAATAAAAATAATTATAAAATTTATAAAGTATCTTTTTAAAAGTATTTTATAAAGGTTTTAATAATAATAATTAGAAGATCTTAATAGTATTAATTTTTATAAATTTTATTTATTAATAAAGGTAATACTAATATATAAAAGAAAAAATACTAAAAATATTTTAATAATTTTAGAAGTTATGACAAGACTTTAAAAAAATAAACTATTATATTTATTTAAAATTTAGCAACTTTCCAACCTGATACTATAATAAAATTAAAGAGTATATTAAAGATATAATTAAAATTTAAAAGAATTTAATAATTATTTAGCTATACTAAAATATTATTTTCTTTAATTAGTTAAATCTAAATAAATATTAGTCTTTTTTTTAACTATTATCTAATTATTATTAATATATTCAAGAATATATGTTAAATTTACCTTGTACTTGTAATAAAAAATATTAATTATTGTTTATTATTGAATACTTTTATAATTAAATTTAAAATAAAATTTTTTTTTTATTATTCAATAAATACTTTTCAAGAAATAATAACACTTCTCAAACTAAATAAAATTATAAATATAAATTAAATAAAATTTATTAATAATTCATTAACAAGACAGAGAAACTATAATAATATTATATATATAATAATATAGAATATCTTGCTAATTACTGCCTAAAATAATTTATTAAAGGTATAATTTTTTTAATTAAAAAAATTAAAAAATAAAATTAAATTAAAATAATCTCTACTGCTTTAGCTAAAGATTTTTTTATAAAAACTTTTCTTATTTTTAAATTTTAATTACAGTACAAAATACTATTAAAATCTATATAAATTTAAATAGTTATATAGAAGTAGATATTATTAGCTATAAATTTATATAAAATTATAACTTATATAAAGTATTCTTAACTGCTTTTATTATTAAAGCTATTAACAGTAAAAATATCTTTATTTATAAAGTATAATAAGTTTCGTTTATAATAAAAGATATTTAAGAAATTACAAGACAGGTTAAATAATTTTATATTATAATAAATAAAAATTTAAATATTAAAAAAATATTTATTTTTCTTTCTATAATTATTATTTATAATCTATATCTTTATTTATCATTATAAAATTATCAGTAATATTTAAAGCTACTATTATAAAAATTTTTTATAAGTTTATTAAAATATATTAAAATATTAGTTATATTTTGATAATTATTAAACTTCTTAAAAAAATATAGCTTCTAGAAGAAAATGATATTTTATTGAATATTTTTAAAATATTAAAAAAATTTAAAAACTATTTATAAATTTTTTATTTCTAAATTTCTTTATTTCTAAATTAACAATTTTATCTTTTTAGAAAGCTATAGATTATTCTATTAAGTTAAAAGATAATAAAATATTATTATTTAGACTTATTTATGCTCTCTTCTGAAAAGAATTAGAGATTTTTTAGAAATATATAAAAAAGAATTTAAAAAATAAAAAAATAAGATTATTAAAAAACTTTAGAGAAGCATTAATTTTCTTTATATTTTAAAAAGAATAGAATGTTATATTTATATATTAATTATTAAGAACTTAACAAGAACTTAACAAGATATTAATAAAAAATTAATATTTTTTATTTTTTATTATAGAGATTTTAAATTAAATTATAGAAGTTAAATATTTTAATAAAATTAATATTTAAGATATCTATTATTAAATTTATATTTATAAAAAAATAAATCAAAAATAGGCTTTTAAATTTAATATAAATATTTTAAATATATAATTATATCTTTTAATTTAATTAATGCTTCAGCTACTTTTTAAAACTATATTTATATTATTTTATATAATATTTTTAATTATTTCTATATTAGATATCTTAATAATATTCTCATCTTTTTATCTAATTAGAAAATATATATTAATTATATTAAATAAGTATTAGAAAGAATATAATCTGCAGAATTATATATTAAAGTTAGTAAATATTTTTTATCAATAATAAATTAATATATTATTTTTATAAATAAATAACAGATTACTAATATTATTTTATAAAAGGAATTCTGCGGTTATTATAATATTTAAATCTTTCAAGAATTTTGTAATTTCTATTAAAAATTTATATAGAATTATTTTTAAATTATATTATCTTTAATATTTTTTTTTAAAAAAATTTTATTATTTAATTACTATCTTTCAGAGCATGCCACTATTACAATACTTTAATTTTAAAAAATTTATATAATTAAAAACAGATGTATATAATAAATATAACCAAAATATTTTTTTAATTAAATAAAAAAATAATATTATTCTATAATATTTTAATTTAAAAAGTTTAGCAGAGTTAAATTAAACTATAAAATATTAGATCAAAAACTTTTTATTATAGTTTATTTTTTTAAATACTGAGGATAATATCTTAAAGATAGTAAGTATATAATTAAAATATTATATAATTATTGTAATCTATAAAACTTTATAAAATAATCTAAATAAATAATTAATAAGCATGTTAATATATATCTTTAATATTATATAATTTTATAATTAAATATTAAAGTAGAAAATTAAATCTAACAGATAATTTATTTTAAAAATGAGGACTTTTTTAGAATAGTCTTAAAAGAGTAATTTATTAATATTAATAAAATAATAAATTATTACTATAGTTTCTTTAAGTATAAGAGAGCTATTATAAAATAAAATTTAATTTAAATTTTATAATAAAAAATAGAATTACTCTGAATTTAATATTTATATAATATTAAATTCTTTAAATTAAAAATTATTTACTTTCTAGTTTATAATAAATTAAATTAATTTTATAGAAGATATCTATTCTATAAAAAATAATAAAAACTTGAAAGATTTAATTAAGAAACTATAAATTAAAAATATAGAGTTTTAGTAATAAAAATAGATATTTTTAAAGATAAATAAAATAAAACTTAATTAATAAATAAAAAAATATTATAATAATATTAGCAGAGAGTGTATATCTTAAATAATAAAAATAAGATAAAAACTATTATTATTATTTTATAATAATTTTTTTGCAGAATATTTTGAATAAATTAAAACTGAAAAGTTATTAAAATATAAATATTATTAAATAAATTTATAAAATAATATAATTAAATATATATAGAAATATTCTACATATCAAGAAATTATAATATAAAAATATAAATTTTATAAAGAATTAAGATTTTTATCTATATCTAGTTAATCTTTTAAAAAACTATTTATAAATTTTATTATAAAGCTGTCAAAAATTATCTATAAAAATAGAATAGTGAATAGTCTCCTTATTATTATTAATAGATTTATAAGAAAATTTTTATTTTTTTTTATTTTTTAAACTATAACTGTGCCAGATTTAGCCAAATTCTTTTATAAAAATATTAATTTAAAATATAAATTATTTAAAGAAATTATCTCAAACTATAAATTAATTTTTATTAGTAAATTCTGATTATTTAATTATATAAGTAAAGTTAAAATAAAATTATTAATCATATTTTATCTGCAAATTAATAAGCAAATAAAATAAATAAATTAAATATTTAAATAATATTTATATTGTTATATTAATATTTAACAGAAAACTTAATTAAAATTATTTTATATTATAGAATTTACGTGCAATAAGACTATAAATATATTAATAAATATTTCTTCTTTTTAATATTTATATAACTATTTATCAGAGTTTTATATATAAATTAAAAATAATCTTTTAGAAAAAAGAAATTTAAATATTTAAATATATTATAAAAAATTATAACAGCTTAAAACATAACTTATTTATAATTCAAAAGTCTTAGAAAATAAGCAATTTATTATAATAAATATTAAAAATTAATAAAATTTAGAAAGAGAATATTGATACTATTTTTAATTTAAAATTTTAATTTAAATATATTCTCGTGAAAACTAGTATTAAAGTTTATTAATTTGTTTTATATTTTAAATATCGTTAATTTATAAGCTTATTAATTAAGTTTTTTAAATTAATATTTTAAATTTTATAATATATTTCATGTTTTGCTGTTAAAATTATAAAAATAAAAAAATAATATTAATTTATTACTGATGTTACAGCTAATTAATAATAAAAAATAAAAGTTTTATAAAAAGCTTTATTATTTCTCAAAATAAAAAGACTGACTATCTAAATATAATTAATAAATTTTAAAAAAAAACCATATTTAATATAAAGCTGATTATTTAAAAATATAAAAAAAAACGAAGTCTTAAAATAAATAAATTTATTTAAAGTAAAGAAAATTCACTAATAATCTAATTATTTTGAAAAGTAAATAAATAAAATTAATAGTAAAAATTTAAATAAAAAATATATTCAAAAAAGTTAATAATAAATAACTAAAAAAAATTAAATTATTAAGCTGTTAAAATTAAGATAATAATAAATAGTTAATTTTTATATATAAAAAATATAAAAAATAATTTCTTAATTTTTTTAAATATATTTATCTTTATTATAACTATCTTATTACTGTATATATAAATTATTTTTTTTATATTAGTAAAGAATATCTACAAGATAGCCGTTTATAATATATACTTTTTATTATTAAGAATTAATCTAAGTATTTTAAGGGATATGTAAAAGTTTTATTTATAATAAAAGATATTTATTATAAATACTAGAATTAAATGTAGCTTGAATTATTAGTTTCTATAAAAAATATTATAAATTTTTTTAAATAACTATTATATATTAACTTTATAAATAACATTACAATAAAATTTAATTATCTATTTTTTTATTATAAAATAATGCTAATATTAATATATAAATTTTATATTTATAAAAGCTGTATATAACATTAATATTCTTTTAGTAATATTAAACAGTATATTAGAATTTTAAATAAATTCTTTAGTTTTATTTTAATTATAAAAACTAGTATATTATTCTAAAATCTTAGTTAAGTTAGCTGTATTTTTTAGCATTTTAAAAATAATTTATTTAATTAATATAAGACTTTTAAGAAGAAACTCTTTATTAATAAAGATTCATTAATTTATAAATTATATTTCTTATCAAGCACTGCTAGCATAAAATTAATTATTTTATATTTAAGATATAGATAATATTAAATAACTCTATTAAAATAGAATTATATTTCTTTATAAAAATATATAAGTAGTATAAATATTATAAAAGTTTAAAAGTAATTATAACTATATTAATTTTATAATAATATAATATAATATATTTATTAAAAAGAAGTTTGCAATTATAAAAAGAAATTAAAAGATAATAAAAAATAATATAAAAATTATATTATTATAAATAAAGATTTTATAAAAATATAGAGAAATAATAATTATTATTATATTTATAAAGATTATAATAAATATTTAATTTTAAAATATATATTAATATTATCTGCACTTTAGCATAATAAAAGTATTTTATTTTTAGTATAGCTAAGTCTATAAATTATAACTATAAATTTTTTTTTATAAGTTAATAATAAAGCTATATTAAAATATTTATATTAAGATATTAAGCTTTTTAAAATAACAAAAAAGTTTCTGAATTTTTATGATTACACTAATAAACAGATTTTTTATTAAAAACTAATAAATAAAAATAACTTTATTATTTATTATGGGTTCAATTTTTCTTTAATTAAATTTAAATTAAAAAGATATATTTTTTATATCTATTATTAACTTTTACTTAGAATCTTTTTTAAAAGCATGACTCTTTCAGAATTACTAATATAAAAAAAGTAATAATATATATATAGCATCCTTAAAATTCTCTAATAAATAAGATCTATAAATAACAATTAAAACAGTCTTTTATAAAAAAAATAATTATTATAAGTTAAAGCAGCTGTTCTTCTTTAATTAATAATAAATGTGTATATTAAAAATTTATATACTTAAAATTAATAATATTATAATTTTAAAGTCTATAAGTAGAACTGTTATTCTAAATATTATAAAAAACAAGAATTAGTCTTATTATATCTTGTTGTAATATATATACTCTACTTGTTTATTAGAACATCTTTATCTGATTAACGGGCTTTCTACCCTGACAAGTAGAACCTTTACAGTATTATATTTAGTAAATATAAATTATTATTTATAAAATTTAAAAATAAATTTATAAATTTCTAGTAGAATTTTTATCTTATATAAAAAATGAAAATTAATTTATTATAATACAAGCAATATCTTTATTAAATATTAATTTTAATTTTATATTATAATAGTACTTAAACTTTTAAATAATTTATAGATAATATTAATCTAATTTATAATATATTAAATATTATTAAATATTAAAAAAGGATATAGCACTCAGAACACTAGTAAATAGTTAATTTAATATTTAAAAAATTAAAAATAAAAATTATATCATATTATTTTTCATATTCTATATTAAAATAAAATATACTCTAAAATGTAGGGCATATATTAATATAAAAAATTCAAAATATTTCTATATAAAGAATTCTTATTTTTATTATTAAAAGATTAATTATATAAGTTATAATTATTTAAAAAGACTATTAGGATTATTTTAAAGATATTAGAGTATTTTAAGAAGATAGTTATTATAAAAATTAATTTAAAATATAATAAATCTAAATAAAGCCTTTATTTTATACAATATTTTAAAGATTAAAAAATAATACTTCTATAATGTAATTAAATATTTTAATAAATAATTATATAGTTTTAGTAAATATACTTATTAACTTAAAGGAAAATATTTATAAATGTATAAATTATAGCTTTACTATAAAAATCATTTAATAATTTAAAATTTTTATTAAGCTTTTAAAAGAGAATTTTTAAAATAATAAAATATAATAAAAATAATATTATCTTTTTATCTCATGTTATATTTCTTTAAAGAGTTTAATAATTATAAAAGTATAACTAATATTTTAGTATATTTTAATAAATTTACAAGAGAAAATTTTTTTATAATAGTAAGTTTTAATTATTATTAATAATTTTATAATAATAAGTGAAGATGCAGGTCACAAATAATAGTTATAGAAAGAAAAATGAACATTTTTTTAATATTTAAATTTTTATTTATTATAATATAATAATAAGATTATTTAATCTTTTTTATAGTTTTTTAGATATTCTTTATCATGAGTGAGATCCATTATATTTTATAAATAAAGATATTTATACTATTAACAGCTTTAATAATAGAAGTAATTAAAAATACTTTATATAGATTATTGTAAAGGTTCTACTTGTCGGGGTAGAAAGTCTGTTAATCAGGTAAGAATGTTCTAACAAACAAGTAGAGTATACATATTGCAACAAGGTACAATGAGACTAATCCTTGTTTCTCTTAACATTCGGAACAACGGTCCTACTTATAGGCTTTAAAGTCATGATATCATCGACTTCGAGTCTATGAATCACTAATGTACACATCCGTTGTTAATAAAAGAAGAACAGCTGCTTTGGCCCGTGACAATTATAATCTAATATAAATTTATAGTTAATAATATCTATCTCTTTATAACTATCTAGAGTTATATAAATTTAAATATTATTTTAAATAATAATCAGAATTTAAAAACAAGAAAAGACTTTTATAAGAATTTTTTAAATTAAAGTAATAGAAATTATTTTAGTTAGCTTTTTTTTTAATAATGATTTTTATTGTTAAAAAGATTAATTATACTTTAATAGATTGTTTAAATTTTTAATTAGCAAGATATTTTATACTATTATATATATAGTATTATTACAGTTTTTCTTTCTTATTAATAAATTATAAAAACATATTTGATTAATTTATACTTATAATCTTGTTTAAATGAACATGTAATATTATTTTTTAAAAAATATTTATTAGATAATAAAGAAGAAAAATTTTTTTTATTTAAAATAAAATTATAAAAGTCTTTAATAATAAGTAATAGTTGATATTATTTCATTATAAATACTTAATAAATTTAATATATATTCTTAAATATATTATTAAAAATTAAATAATAATTTAAAAAAAAGATTAAAGCTTGTTCTATTTCTGCTAATCTAGAAAAATAATATTTTAGTGTAATTAAATAGCTATTAAATTTTCTTAAATTTTAATTATATTTTTAATATATTTCTTCTAATTTAGTTATAGTATCTGATTAAAGAATTGTTAAAATAAATATAATAATTTATTTTTTAAAGTCTTGTTACAACTCCTAAAGTTACTAAAACTTTTTTAAAAAAAATTTATATATTAATATTATCTCTATTAATAAATAAAATTTATAAAAGTCAGTGCTGCAAGGATTTTCTATTTATTATTATTAAGAAATTTATATTATATTTTTAAGAAAATACTTTATAAATCTTATAATCATTATTATTATTATAAATTATAGTCAAGTATAAAAATAGAAATATTTTAAAATCTAATTTTAATTTAAAGTCAGATAAAGTAGACTCTTCTTCTGTAATTAATTTAATAGTAGTTTAGTATTAAATTATTTAATTTTATTTTATAGTTTCTTAAGCATTTACTATAGTTCTTGATATTATTTTAACTAATAAATATTATTTTTAGCTGATGAATGGATTTAAAAAAAGTAATAGTAAATTTATAAAAAAATAGTTTTTTTAAGAAAAGTTAGACTTGATGTTTTGAATTAAAAATATTTTTAGATAGTTAAAAAAAAGAATTAAAATATAAAAATTTATTTATTAAGATAAAAAGTCTATTAACTAGATAAAGATATTTTAATAGACAAGTAAAGTATATATATTATAATAGTATATAATAAGACGATTTATTATTTTTTATAATATTTGGAACAACAATGCTACTTATAGACTTTAAAGTTATGATATCATCAACTTTGAATCTATGAATTATTAATATACACATTCATTATTGATCAAAGAAAGACAGTTGCTTCCATCCGTGATACTACTCTATTATAGTTATTTAGAAATTTTAATAAAATATTTTTTAATAAGTATAATTTATCTTTTTTTTAAAGCAGTAGCAGAATTTATATTAATTTAATTAAATATTTATTTTAAGATTTTTAAGATATATATATATATTTAGAAGAATCTAGACTAATATCTAGCATATATGAACTAATATACTGTATTAATATATATTATATTTATATCTATATTCAGACTTGTTAACAGGTATTAAAATAATTTAGAAAATTTATAGCTATTAATACTTATTTATAATATTTATAATTTTTCAGCAATGATCATAAACCCAGAAATAATTAGTTTTTAAAAGATTTTTAAAATAATCTATATTTTTAAAGACTTATAATAAATAATATATTGTAATAAAGAACTTTAATATATTAAATATATTATAATATTATAATATTATCAATATCTAATAATTATTTATAACAGATCTAAAGCTAATAATTTTTAATATTTCTAAAATTATATATTCCTTACTAATAATTATTTTTATAAAGCTTATCACTCAATCTATTATTTTTAATAAAACTAATATTTCATTCAAGCATTTTATTAGCAGAATTAATTCTATTAATTTTAATTATTAAAAATGCTGACAATTAAGTCTATAAAGATAGTAAATAATATTCTAGATCTAGTATTTACTTTATAAATTATACTAGAATAATTAAAATATATTTAAATATTTAATATTTTTAGAATATTGGATTATTTATTCTAATATAAGAATAAAAATCTTTAAAAATTTTAATAATAATAATTAGTTTGAATATAAATATTAACTATAAAACTTTCATATACTTATTCAATATATTCTGCAGATTCTGAACAGTAATTCATGCATTAATGTCTATTTTTAAGAAGATTATCTTGCTATATTTTTATAATTTTATAAAGTATTAAAGAGATTAATTATAATATTTAAAATTAAGATTTCTTTTAGAATTTAATAAATAAATAATTCTTTTAATAATTTAGATTTATTTTTTAGAAGTACTTATTAATCAATATTTTATTTTTAATAAATATTTAAAAGCTGTCAGTATTTATTATATTTAGAATTTTTAAGTAATTATTTTTCTAACAGAATTATTCGAAACTTTATTAAATTATAAAAAATATTTAATTTATAATATATATATATTATTTAAGTAGTTATCTGTATAATTTTAATATAAATAAAATTTAGAATTAAAGAATTCACGCTAACTTATAATTATTAAATCTATATATTTATTTAAATTTAATATTAAATTAATTAATTAATTATTAAGATATTTAAAACTACTACTGAAAATGTGCTAGATATTAAACTTTATTTATTATTAATAATTTAGTATTTATAACAGATCAGATTATAAATATTTATATATGTAATTATTTTTTTTACTATATTTAAATATACTAAGAATATATATATTATCAGAATTTATGCCTGCACTTATTTCTCAAAATAATAAAAAACAAGTTACTTTTATAAATAAAAATAAATATAGATAATTTAAAAATTTTTTAATTTTATATTATATTTTTATAATAAGACATCTTGTAAATTATTATTAATATTAATGAAAACTTTATAATAATTATTTATAATATTTACTATATAATTTATACTAATATTTGTAAAATTTATACAGACAGCTTTAGAATTAATACTTTTATAGAAACTTTAATAATATATAAAAATTTAGAATAATATTGAAAAATCTATATAAAAATGAAAAATATAAATATAGTTTTTATCATAAAATTAGCAAGTATTATTCTAATACCTTATATAGAAATAAAGAAGCCTGAGCTTTATAATTTATTAAAATATATATAAACAATTAAGCAACAATATATACTTTAATTAATTTTTAATAGTTTTTAGAATAATATTTAATTTCAAAAATAATTTATTTGTTAAAGACTTACTATCATTAATAATAAAATACTTTATTTTTTTAAATTTTTACTTATCTAGAGATTTCAGAGAATAAATTAGTAAATCTTTTTATATTAAAATTTCTATTAAATAATATTTAAAAAAAGAAAGCAAGTTAGTTATATGTCTAAAAAATCTTTTTTTAAAGATTCTAAAGTCTACTGTTAATTATCAGATTAAATAATAGTTTAAAAATTATTAAATTATTTAACAAATAAATATTATTATTTTTAAGGTAGTTCTATATTAAAATTTTCTAATAAATAATAAAATTATTTCTTAATTTTATACTGGCCTGAACATTCTTAAAAAACTGTTTTAATTTAACTATATATTAAAAAAATTAGATTTAATATCTATCTATATATCTTTTAAATAATAAAATTATCTTTCTGCAGAAGCTGTAATTTATATATTTTAAAAGTTTTTTATTATATTTTACTTTAATATTTTTAATATAATAATCTCTAAAGGCAGTTCTGAAAACTAAAATTTTAAATATATTTTTAAAATTTATATAAAGCTCCAATCAAGACTAGATAAGCATATTAAATAATTTATATAATATTAATTATAAGCTGTTAATATATGTATAATTTATTAATTTTATAAATTCTAAATATTATCTGATAACTCTCAAGCAATTTTAAAAATAATTTTAAATATTTTCATATAATATCTTAAATAATCTAATATAAATACCTTACCTAGTCAACGGGCTTTCTACCCCAACAAGTAGAATCTTTATATATAAGTATTATAATTTTATTGTGCAGGATTTATTATTTTAAAATAATATATAATAAAATATTAATTTTTATTATATTACTGCAGAAATTTCTCTATAATAATTTCTTTAAAGTATTAGTCTTTAAGCAAATAAATAGCTTCAAATTATAATAATATGATAGTAATATACTATATAATATTTCTTTAGATTATGAAAGATCTTTCTATAATTTTTATTATATAAAAAGATTATTTGTTTATAAATTAAAGAAATGAATAATTTAATAATATAAGTGTATTTATAAATAAAGTAATAGTAAAAGTTATAAAATTTTAGAAAGAATTAAATATTTTACATTATAGAAAATATTTTTTAAGTCTTTATAGTATCAATTTTCTTAAAATTTATTTTAATATTATAATTAACAGCATGAATTCTAGATATTTAATTCATTTTATATAAAATTTATACTTATAAAGAGCTGCTTGCAGTTCTGTTTTTTATAATTATTATAATATTATTTATATATAAATCTTATGCTTGATCTTATTCTTGCTGCAAATTAAGATATTATTAATAAAATTTATAATAAATTAATTGAAATCAAAAATAAAAGTTTTGTTTATAAAAGATTAAAATATATTAAAAATATTAATTAATTTAAAAAATAAAATCTTATATTTATAGCTTTTATATCTGAACTAAAAGATAGTTGAAGATTTAATTTTAGATTTATAAAAATTTTTAGGCAAGACACTTGCTTTAGAGTTTTATTTATTAAAAAAATTAAATATTATTTTTTTATTAATAAATTTAACTTTTAATAATTTATATAGAATTATAAGTTATGATTAGACTTTTTCATTGTTAAAATAAATAAAATATAATGAAATAAAGCTAGACTTTATAAGTTCTTTCTTTAAATTATTAATTATATATTAATAAATAATCTTTAATTTTTTAATAACATTTTATACAGTAATTTATATTTAATAATCTCTGTTAGATCATTTATTTTTAATATAATTTTTATTTTATAAAGAAAATAATTTATTACATTTCTGCTTTAAAAAATATCTATAAATTTATAATATTTTTATAGAATTATTTTCTTTATTTTTTTAAAGTTTCTTTAATCATTATTCTATCTTATATAAAATTATCATAAAAATCTTGACTTCTTTCTTCTTAATGAAGCAGTAAATTTTATAATATTAATTATTATTATATTCATTTTTCTAATCATTATTTCTTTTAATATTATTCTAATTTTTTAATAGATTAAAATAACAGAGTTCTTGAATAAATCTTTTATATTAATATTTATTAATACTCTTTTATATATAATAATATCTATTTTTATAATTCCTTTCAAAAATTCTAGAGAGTCTATATATATTATTATAAATAATAATTTTCTTTTTCTATTAAATAATTTTGCTGGACTGTATTAATCCAATATTTTTAATTAATATATAGTTTCTTGAAAATCCTCCTTAAAATTAATAAGCTAGATTTTATAAACATATTTTTATATACAATTAAATCTAATAATTAAATTAATCTTATATTTTAATAATTTAGAGGAATTGTACGCTTTATAAATTATATATGTTTTAGTATTATATTATAATGCTTCAAGAATAAAATTAAAAAAAAACTATCAGTATAATTACTTATAGAAAAGAACAGTATATTACTAAATATTTAAAGAATTAAAAGACTATCTACAAGTCTTTTTTATTTTTAAATCTAAAATTTTATTTTTTTAAAAGTGTAAAGGTTCTACTTGTCAGGATAGAAAGTCTGTTAATCAGGTAAGAATGTTCTAACAAGTATATATTACAATAAGATATAATAAAACTAATTTTTGTTTTTTCTAATATTCAGAATAATGACTCTACTTATAGCCTTCAATATTATGATATTATTAACTTTAAGTCTATAAATTATAAATATATATATTTATTATTAATTAATAAAAGACAGTTATTTTAACTTATAATAATTATTTTTTTTATAAATAACTGTTCCAGTCATTATTTATAGACTTGATTTTATTAGAAAAGCTTTTATAATTATAATTTATAGATTTAGTTATACTAAAAATAAAATATTTTTATTATGTTAAAGTGCAGATTATATTAATATATATTTTAAAATTAAATATTTATTATAATTTTTGTAGACATGATAATAACTGTTTATTATAATAATTATTATTTTTTTATATTTTTATAAAATCTTTACCTATAATAATATAATTTTTATATTATCTTTCATTACTCTTTAATTTTTTTAATAATTTCAACCTTCTTTTAATAAATACATCATGCTATATTATTATAAAATTAATATAGCTATAAATTATTTTTAAATTTTTATAATATTTATACTGCTTGTATATCTTTATAAAAAAATATAATTTTATTTTAGTAGAGTTATTCAGTACTGTCTATATTTTAAATATAAAATAATTAATTTTATATCAGCAGTACTTAGTAAGAAATATAATTTATAAATTAATAGATTTTTATTAATAAAGAGTTTTTTTTAAAAAGTTTTATATTAATTAAATAAATTACTTTTAAAATGCTGAAAAATGCAGTTAACTTAATTAATATTTTAGAATAATATATTAATTTTTATAATTAAAATAAAACTAAAAAATTTATTTAAAATTATAATATATTATCTAATATTGCTGAGGCAATGCTGATATTATATATAATTTTTATAAATATAAAGTCTGTATATTAGTATCAGTATTATCTTATAATAAAAAAACAGAAAGATAGATAACTAAATTCTATTATAATATAATTTATAGAACTATATTTATAATAAATATTTCTTATTATAAATAAAACTTTATATATATTTTTTAAGATGCTTAAAGAAATTTTTAATAATAAAAAATATATATTATAAATAGTTGCTTTTAAGATATTCTTTATTAATATAAAAAAATAATTTATATTTACAGTAATAAGATAGTTATAATACAAATAAATATATTTATAAAAATTAAAAAATTATTTTTTATATTTTTTTCTTGTATATAAAAATTAACTATTTATTATTATTTTAATTTTAGCAGTATAATAATTTAGTTTATTTGTAATTATTTATTATTAATTACTTTTAATATATTTTTTTATTGAGATCTTTACTGTTGATTTTATTTATTTATTTTTTAAAGTAGTTAGATTATTAATAACCCTTTTTTATTCTAAATAAATTTATTTATTTTAAGATTTCTTTTTTTTTATATTTCTGAATAACTAACTTTATATTGAACATATCTTTTTTTAAAATTTATTAATTATATTTAAATAACTAGTCTTTTTATTATATAAAAGAATAAACCTTTTTATCAGCTCTAATATTAATAATAAATTAATATTATTTTTTTATTTTTATAATTTAATAATAAAATATAAAACATATTATAAATTCTAAAATATTAATTTAAAAGATTTAGCTAATAAAACTTGCAAATTAATTATGATTAAAATATAAAAGAAATTAATAAACTTTAGTACTAGTTTCTGCGCAAGTACTTTTAAATTAAGATTTTAAGTTAAAAATAGTATTAATATTTTTTTAAAATTTTATTAATTTATCATAGTTATTATAATAAATTACTTGTCTTTTAATACTGTTTAAGTACTTGATTTATTTATTTTATTTATTTATTGATTTATAAATAAAATGCTGTTAATAATCATATTTTAACTTTATTTATATTATATAAAAATAATCAAAGTTTACTAGTAAAAATTAATTTACAGTCTAAAATAATCTTTTTTAGATAATTTATATTTCAATATTTTTATGAAATAATCCAGCTAAGTCTGAGGCGATTATAGTTTTAAAAACAGAGAAAAATAAAAGTATTTTGATAAATTTATTAATAATAATAAAAAACTATTTACTATTTTATTTTTATAGATGATTTCTAGCAGCTTTATAATAAAATTGATAAATAGTTTTTTAAAAGATTAACTACATATAGATAGAAATTTTAGTTTTTTATAGAATTTATATTTTTATATTATACCTTTTTAATGTATAAAATATTTTTATATATATTTAGCAACATTATTTTATAAATTCATTTAATAATATTTGCATTTCAGTAACTCTTTAATTTTAATTTATTTAAAATGTTTTATAAGAGAATCATTATAATATAAAAATAGTAGTTTTTATTTTAATTTTTTATTATTTAAAATATATAGTTTCTACTAATATTGTAGTATTTCTTTTTTATTTATTAATTAAGTTTTATTTTATTTATTTTTAAAAATATTTATTTTTTATTATCAAGACTTTGTGTCTTTAGCTTGCAGTCTCCTCATTAATTTTTTTAAATTTTTATTATTTTTTATAGAATAAATATCTTTTATAAAATTAATTTAATTTATTATAGACTGAAGAATAAACTACTCTTAATTTAACTAATTTTAAAGAATTTAGTTAGTTATTTCTATATCTAATTTTTAATTGAAAAAATTTAATACTATATAAATACTAAATTTAGTATAATTCTAATTTTTATTACAAAACTTAAATTAAATTTTATTTTATAATAGCTCTCTTATATTTAAAAAACTATATTATTAATTTATTACTTTATTAATATTAATAAGTCACTCTTTTAAGACTATTTTAAAAAGAATTTTAATTTTTAGAATAAGTTATCTGCTAGATTTAATCTTTTATTTTAATGTTTAATTATAAAATTATATAATATTAAAGACATGCATTAACATGCTTATTAAATATTTATTTTAGATTGTTTTATAAAGCTCTATAAATTATAATAATTAAATGATATTTTAATTATATACTTACTATCTTTAAAATATTATCTTTGATATTTAAAAAAATAAACTATAGCAAAAAGTTCTTAATGTAATATTTTATAGTTTAGTTTAGCTTTATTAAACTTTTTAAATTAAATATTATAAAATAATATTATTCTTTTTTATTTAATTAAAAAAATATTTCAGTTATACTTTTATTAGATATATCTATTTTTAATTATATAAACGTTTTTAAATTAAAGTATTATAATAGTAACATACTCTAAGAAACAGTAATTAGATGATAAAATACTATCTTTTTATTTAAAAAAATTTAAAAAAAGATATTAAAAATAATATAATTTAAGAGCAATTCTGTAGAAATCTTTAATAAAAATTATAAATTTTAGAAAGACTTAAATATTATAATAACTGCAGAATTCTTTTTATAAAATAATATTAATAATTTATTATTTATTTATAAATATATTATCTATAGAGATAATATATTTAAAAAATTTAACTTATTATTAATAACAGAAGTATTTGCTAGTTCTAATATATAATTTTATAAATTATATTCTTTCCAATATTTACTTAATATAATTAATATATATTTTTTAATTAGATAAAAAGATCAAAATATTATTAAAATATATAATATAAAAATAATCAAGAATATTATATAGAATAATATAAATATAACTTTAAAAAATAATTAAAATATTAATTAAATTAAAAAATAGAACTGTATATTTAAAATATCAGTATTAAATTTAGAAATTTATTTTTTATTCATTTTTTTATAGATATAAATTAAATAATAAATATTTTAAATTTTTAATTTTACTGAAGTATTTGACTCCTATAGTTTAGTTTAAAACTTTTATAATAAAAAATAAAAATTACTACTATCTTGTTAATTCTTGGTAGTTAATATATAAATATAATATTCTATTTTTTTTAGATGTAAAGAAAATTAATATTTTTATAAGATTTTTTAATAATCTTATTTTGTTATTTCTAATATTCTCTTTTATATATTTTTAAAGAGTCTTTAATTCTTTTTAAAAGAGAGTACAAATAAATTTAAACAGTAATATTTTATTATCTTTTAGCTTAATAGAATGATTTATTACTTTTTAGAAAAATAAAGTTTTTAATTTAAAAGTAAAAAGATTTATAAATAGTTTTTTAGTTTTTTTAATATTTTAAAAATATTTAATAATATATTATTCTTTTCTAAAAGCTATATTTCTTTAAAAAGCTTGATAATTATAAAAATATAACTAATATTTTAATATATTTTAGTAAACTTGCAAAAGAAAAATTTATAATAGTAGCTTTAAATTATTACTGATAATTTTATAATAATAAATAAACATATAAATTATAAATAATAATTGTAAAAAAGAATTTTTTTAATATTTGGATTTTTATCTATTATAATATAATATTATTTAATTTATCTTATAATTTTTTAAATATCTTTTATTATAAGAGAAACCTGTTATACTCTATAAATAAAAATATTTTTATTATTAACAGCTTTAATAGTAAAAACAGTTAAGAATACTTTATATAAACTATAGTTTAATATAAATTTATAATGAATAATATCTATCTCTGCATAACTGTCTAAATTTATATAGATTTTAATAGTGTTTTGTATAATAATTAGAATTTAGAAATAAAAAAAGTTTTTATAAAAAAATCTTTAATTAAAGTAATAAAAATTCCTTTAATTTAATTTTATTTTTTAATTTTTCTAATTAAGAAGATTATACTTTAGTAGATTATTCTAGACAGTAATTAGTAAGATATTTTATATTATTATATATATAGTATTATTATAGTTTTTTTTCTTGTTAATGGATTATTAATAAATTTTATTTAATTTATATTTATAATTTTATCTAGTTTAAGAAGTATTATTATTTCTTAAAAGATATTTATTAGATAATAAAATAGAAAAAAATATATAAAAAATAAAAAAATAAGATTATTAAAAAGTTCTACAGAAATATTAATTTTTTTTATATTTAAAAAAAATAAAATATTATATCTATATATTAACTATTGAAATCTTAACAAGATATTAATAAAGAATTAATATTTTTTATTTTTTATTATAAAATTTTTAAATTAAATTATAAAAGTTAAATATTTCTGTGAAATTAATATTTAAAATGTTTATTATTAAATTTATATTTATAAAAAAAATACAAATTAGCCTTTTAAATATGATATAAATACTTTAAATATATAACTATATTTTTAATTTAATTAATGCTCCAGCTACTTTTTAAAATTATATTTATATAGTATTATATAATATTCTTAACTATTTCTATATTATATATCTTACTAATATTCTTATTTTTTATTTAATTAAGAAATATATACTGCTTATATTAAGTAAATGCTAGAAAAATCATAATTTATAGAATTATATATTAAAGCTAGTAAATGATTCTTTTATTAATAATAAATTATATTTATAAATAATATATTTAGAAACAAACATCAAATTACAGATATTATTTTATAAAAAAGATTCTATAGTTATTATAATATTCAAATCTTTCTAGAATTTTATAATTTTATTAAAAATTGATTTAGAACTATTTTTAAATTACATTATTCTTGATATCTTTTTTTAAAGAAATAAAGAATAAAAAAACTAGATTTTTTAATTTTTTTTAAAAAAAATAATATTTTATTATCTAATTACTATTTTTTAAAGTGTGTTACTGTTATAATACTTTAATTTAAAAAGTTTTATATATTTAAAAATAAATATATTTAATAAAAGCATAACTGAGATTATTTCTTAATTAAATAAAAAATAATATTATTATATAATATTTTGATTTAAAAAGTTCAGCAAGACAGAACTAAATTATAAAATATTAAATTAGAAACTTTTACTATAGTCTACTTTTTTAAATACTAAAGATAATATTTTAAAAATAGTAAGTATATAATTAAAATATTGTTTAATTATTATAATCCACAGAATTTTATAAAACAGTGTAGAATAAATAATGAACAAGCATATTAATGCATGTTTTTAATATTATATAATTTTCTAATTAAACATTAAAATAAAGAATTAAATCTAACAAATTAAAAATCAAGATTTTCTTTAAAATAACTTTGAAAAAGTAATTTATTAATATTGATACAATAATAAATTACTAATGCAGTTTTTTAATTGTAAAAGAGCTGTTATAAAGTAAAATTTAGTTTAAGTCTTAAGTTAAAAAATAGAATTATTCTGAACTTAGTATCTATATAATGTTAAATTTCTAAAATTAAAAATTAAATATAGAAATAACTAATTAAACTATTTAAAATTAATTAAATTAAGAGTAGTTTATTTTTTAGTCTATAATTAATTAAATTAATTTGACAGAAAATATCTATTCTTTAAAAAATTATTAAAAACTTAAAAGACTTAATTAAGAAAGTTAAAAATATAGAATTTTAATAATAAAAAATAAATATTTTCAATAATTCATTTATAAATGAAAAAAATATTATAACATTAGCAAAGACTTTATGTTCTAAGTAATAAAAATTTAGAATAAAAACTATTATTTTTATATTATAATGATTCTCTTGCAGAATACTTTAGATAAAATAAAATTAAGGAGTTACTAAAATAAAAATATTACTAGATAAACTTATCAAAAAATATTATTAAATATATACAGAAATGTTTTATATATTAAAATATTATAATTTAAAAATATAAATCTTATAAATAATTAAAATCTTTATTAAATATTTAGTCAATTCTTTAAAAAACTATTTATAAACCTTATTATTAAGCTATTAAAAATTATTTATAAAAATAAAGTAATGAATAATATTCTTATTATTATTGATAAAATAAATAATATTACTTTATATACTGCAAGTCTTGAATCTAGTTATCTATAAGATATTTAAGAAATAAATAATAATAGAAATTTTAGAAAGATGATAGATATCTTGCAGAAACAAGTGATTTTTATACTAGAAAAAGCTTTAGATATATATTACAATATTATTAATGTTATTTAAATAAATAAAATATTAATCTATTTTTGATGAAAATAATTTTATTATCAAGTTTCAAAATATATATATATATATTTCTTTAATTAACTGGATTTTAGAATATAATTAAATTATATTAAATTTAAAAAATAAAGATATAACTATAATTTATTATTTGCTGAGTCTTTGTCATTAAATAATAATTATATAAAAAATTAATTCAGTAATTTAAATCATTTAAATAAACAGTAGAGTTCTAGAGATTATTTTGTTAAAAGAATACAGATATTATTAAATAATATTAGATTTAATAGATTTAAAATATAATATAATAATAATGAACTTTTTAAGATCAGAAAATATATATTAAAAATCTATAAAATCTAGATTATATTCTATATCTTATAGAATTATTAAAAATTATAAATTATTTAAAATTAAGCAATATAATGAATATATAAGAATTTTATAATCTAATAATTAAATTTAAGCTAATAATATATTATTTAGATAGATTTCCTTTATGATTTATTTTATAGAAATACTCATTCTACTAAAGGTAGAAGTAGAAAAACATCTTTAGAAATTTATTTAAAGCAAATATTAATAATCTTTTATATATATTATTAATAGATTATATATAAAAACCTCTTTAAATTATTATTGCTGTTAATATCAGCACAAAGAAAAGAAGAAAAATATATGATATAAAAATAAAATAGTATTTAATATATTATTTAATGTAAATTAGAAATGTGGACAGGTGCAGAGAAAAAGAATTTTAATAAAAAAAAATGTAGAATTATTCTTAAATATCTGTAAAGTTGAGACATTAATTAATGCTTTATAAAATATATTTTTGTTAAAGATTAATTCAAGCACTTTAATTTCTGAACTAAATTATATAATTATAGACTTATTAAAAATATTAATATGTAAATTATTTAAATTTATTTATTTATTCTTATAATTAAATATATCTCTAAGAGTAAGACCAAGATTGTAGAAATTTTATTTAAAACATTTTTTTATATTGCAGAATATAGAGAAGTAAGACCAAGAAATTAATATAAATAATTATTTAAATAAAGATAAAGCTAATAAAAATTATATTTATATTAATAATATTATCAGTAAATAATATACAAGTAAAATTAAGTATTTTAAAAAGAGAATATTTAAATAAATATAAAGTAATTATTTAATATCTAATAACATTTTAAAAATTAATTATAATAATGCAGTCAGAATTCGGTTGATTGAAAAAAAAATAATTAAATATATTATTTAGAATTGTTATTTATTTTTAAAAATAGATAAAAATAGTTCAATATATGAGAAGATTGATAATTTAATAAAAAGAATTATTTGATGTCTTTATAATAAAAATAACTATAAAAATTATATAAAAATATATTATCATCTTGCACAATACTATTAATAAAAAGGCTACAGCAAAGTAGCAATACATATAAGATTATATTAAAAATATTAGATATATAATGTTAATTAGTTAATTAAAGAGTTTATTTAATATAAAATAGGACTTTATTTAAGACTATTAATTTAAATATTTTCTACATGCTATAAAAGATTTAATTACATAATTTTTATTTAAAATCATGCTAGCAGATAAATAAAAAAATCTATTATATAGATAAATGTTTTTATAATAATCTATGTTTTATTTAAAAGTTAAATCTATTAATTTAATATATTAAAGCTATCACAACTCAAGCAATATAATATTAAATTCTAGATAAATAAAACTAAGCATGAAAAAAGAATGAAACTACTAAAAAATATAAATTCTAGTATTATATAATCTACAATATAAATAACATAATTCCCGGTGCCGTCGGCCACTTTTTCAAATTCAATCATAGTTAAAAGACTTGAAGCTATCCCCAACAATTAAAACACATGTTTTTTATTAGAACTATCTAATCAAAACATGTAGGATATCTAACTCTAATATAGCTCTGTATATAATAATTTAAATATATTGATGAAGCTCATTTTGGCGTGACTAAAGATATTCTTATTAAATCTGCATCTATAGATTTAATGACTTCAAAAGATTTTTCTTATTATAATATTAGATTTCTAGTTTTCTGAATAGAAAGATTATGATCAAAAGTTATTTAATATCTAAATTTAGATTTTTTAGATTTTTTATATATTAACAAACTGTAGATTATAATTTTTTTTATTAAAAGAATTATATTATAGAGAGTAATTTTAAAATTCTTTATAATTTAATCTATTGTATTTTTTAAAGAACTAAACAGGCTTTGAAATTTTTTATTAGTTTTTTAACTGAAAAATGTTGCTAATATAGTTATTAAAGTATATGAGATATAGTAAAAATTAAAAAGATTATAGAAAATTCATTCTAACTAAAAGAAGATATAAATATAGTCAGTGTAATATAAAGCTTTTTAAGCATCTTTTTAAAATTAAAAAAAACTGATTTCAGTTGCAGTAAAGCTATTTTAAATATTTTAAAATGTAAAAATCTCTAAATAAGCTGTAATATAGATTTTTAAAAAGTTTATTTTATTAATATAATTAATTTTAAAATAGATCTTAATCTTAATTAGATCTCTGTGAGCATGTTTTAAAGATTTAAAATAACTAATATTAAGCAGTTATAATAAATATAAAAAATAAGAAGATATGTAAATAGAAATAATATCATTATTTATATAAATTTTATTAAATTAAGATATTAGATAACTTTTATAATTATCTAGAATAAAAAGTTTATATTAATCAACTATATAATTATAATTAGTTATTATAGAAATAAATATCTTTTAAAGTTAATAAAGAATGATTTTATTAGAAGTTTATTTATTTAAATTTAATTTAAAGATAAAAAATTCTCTTTAAATTATTTTTTAATATAAATCTTTTCTTTAAAAATAATATATAAAGAAATACTTTAACTAATTAAATTAATATATTTAATTATAGTAATTTACTTCTAATTTTCTAGCTGTATAAGACGAGACTTTTTAAATATATTAAATCTAATAATTACTCTAGTAGTAGCTATTAGACTTATTATAAAATTAGTTTTATTAAAATTAAAAATAATTTCAATTAAAATTTTATACTTTATTTAAATCTTTTATAATTAATTAAATTACTCTTTTATTTTTTTAGATTTTTATATAAAACTTATTAATAGTTATATTTTCAGATAAAAAAATTTTACAAAATCTATATTATTATATATAAAAAGTATTAATAAATAATAATACAGAAAGTTTATTAAAAAATTCTATTATTTTAATTTTTTAAAAAATAGAACAGTATTAAAAAATAATAAATAAAAAAATAAATAGAGCAATAATTTAGACTATTTTTAATTAATTAAAAAAAGAAGTTTAAATATTTATAATAATTTTATATAAAATAGAGTAATAGCTAAAAAAACTTGAAAAAGAATAAAGAAAATAATCTTATAAAAATATTATAAATTTATAGATTTTTTAAAGCAAAACTTTAATAAATTATTTTTTTATAAAATAATAATTATAAAATTATATTAAAAATAAATATTATTAATATAACTTTAATAAATAAGAACTTAAATTTAATATAATAAATAAGTAATTAATCAAGAAACTAGGATTATTTATAAAATTAAGTCATAAGTTAAAATACTAATAATTATTAAAAAAAGTATATATCTAAAATATTAGTGCAGTAATTTAATTAGCAGGACTATATATAATTATAACTATAGTTATAAGACTAGTAAAATACAGACATATAATATATTATGTATTTATTTATATATTAAATTATAATACACTGCAATTTAATAATTAGTTTCCTATTAATATTAAAAATAATAATACTTTTTTTGGTATTTTATATTCTTTTATTTTTTACATATTTTATACTTCTGCAGCACTATTTTATATTTAGAAATAAGATTATAATATTTTTAATCACTTAAAATCTAAAAGTTAGATATATAAAATAAATATTAAATTATTTTATTATGTATTAATGCAGTATAATATAAGAAACAGAATATAAAATATAGAATTTTAAATTTGAAAAAAAAACAAATCAAGTAATTTTTAATTTTATATTATTAAATTTTATATTAGATTCTAACAACTTTAAGTATTTTATAAAATCGAGTAAGTAAAACGTTTAAATTCTTAAATAATAAATATCTTTTAAGTTAAAATTATATTAAAAAATAAAAATTTTAATAATTTAAGTAACTTGCAAGACTTAAAAAATTATATAAAAAATAATAATTTAAATTAAAATAAAATATTAGATTCTAAATTATAGAATTTTTTAATAAAAAATATAACATTAAATTATTTTCTGTGAAAAATATATAAAAATATATAAATTAAAAACTAATAATAAAAGCATATTTTAAGCAATATCTTAAACATTATTATATTAATAAAATAAAGCTGCAGAGATCTCTAATTTATTTAATTTTTTATAAAACTTTAATATTAAAATATAATAAAATATTCTAACTTATTTTATATTTAAAAAATTTAACAAAATTATTTTTATTTAATTAATAATTCAAGCAGTATACACAATAATATTATTTTAAAATATATTAATATAAAATAACTGTCTTATCAGACTGTTTATATATTTATATATATAAAAAAAGTACTTATTACATATTCTAATAAATAATTAGTAAAAAACAGTTCTTTATACTAGAATTATAAATAAATTATAGTGCAGAATAAAATAATATTAATATTAAATTAAAATTTTATAATATCTAAATAATAACATAAGTAATTATAAAATTATATAAATTTATAAAAAGACTTTTAAAATAGTAGATATTAATAAATATAATATAATATTAAAGTAATTATAACTAAAATCTGCAAATCTAATTTTTAATTGATATAATTAAATTAATCTTATATTTTAATAATTTAAAAAATTTTATACTTTATAGATTATATATATTCTAATATCATGTTATAATATTTTAAGAATAGAATTAAAAAGAAAAATTTTTTAATATTAATTATTAATAATGATACTTTAATATAATTGTATAAGTTAAAACAATAGTATTATCTTTATTATATTTTATTATTTTAAAAATTCTCTTTCAAGAGCTTGATAAAGATACTAAATTATTAAATAATCTTTATAATAAAGTTATAATTTATACATGCAAAAATATTTATTTTTAAAATTAATAAGTATATTTACTAAAACTATATAATTATTTATTAAAATATTTAACTATATTATAAAATTATTATCTTTCTGATCTAGCAGTTCTCTAAAATCTAGTATATATTATTTAATTTATTTTTTATTTAAAATAAAGATTTTATTTAAACTTTATTCTTTTTTAAATTAATTTCTATAATAATTGTTCTCTTAAAATACTTTAATATCTTTAATTAAAAAATAATTTTAATAGTCTTCCTTAAGCAGTTATAACTTAGATAATTAATATTTTTTAAAATAAAAGTAATAATTTTTTATATATAATTCCTTTTAACTTTTCTATTAATATATAATCTAATTTTTAAAATGACTTTTATCATAATATAAGATATTAAAAGTAAAATAATATAATTTTTATTTTTAATTTTTAAAATATTAAATTATTTATCTGTTAATATTTTAACTATTATATTTTTTTAATACTTGACAATATTTAATATATTATAAGTTAGATTAATATTATTTATAAATTATTTAAAAATTTAAATATTATATTATAATATAAAGTCATGCATGCATGTTATAAAATTAAAATTAGTATTTAATAAAGATCTTGCTTATATTAATATAAATTAATTTAACACTTTTTATATAAAATAAAGAAATTTTGTTAAAAAATCTATAAATTAATTTCTAAATTTTATAAATAATAATTTATATTTGCTAAATGTAATGCTTTATTAATTAAAATTATTAAATATAAAAGATAGATGATTAGAGATATTTTATATATTAAAATATAGATTATTAGTCTTTATCTATATTTAAGATATAATATATTTTTAGATATTATTTTTACAGTAACTAATAATATAGATCTTATAACGTATAATATTAATAAAATAATATAATTTTTAATTTCTGCTACATGATTAGTAGTTAATTTTTTAAAATATAAATTTTTTTTATCTAAAAGAATAAATAAACTTAAAATTTTAATAAATCTTTTTAGCTAACTCTAATATAGCTTTTATATATTTAGCTTAATAATCTATAAAATAAATTAATTATATTTTTTTTAATTTTTTATTGTTCAAGTCCAAATCTGTATTAATTTAATTATATTTTATTTTATTTATTTAATAAGCTAATAAATCTATACTTTTATTTTTTTAGTATTAATTTTAGCTATATAATTTATTTTTATAATTTATTTAAATTTTCTCTAGCTTTTCACAGAAAGTTTTTCTTGAAAAATTTTTATATAATAAAATTTTTATTAATTAATATAATTCTATAATTAATATCTTAATTAATTATTTTAATTATTTTAATTATTTAATTTATTTATTAATATTAGTAGCACGCAATTTTAGCTTTTAATTATATAAATTATAAAAAAAAGTTATTCTAGTTAGTAAGTCTTTTAAGATAAAAATAAAGGGATTTAATACTTAGTTTTATATTATAATTTAAATAATGTAATATTAATAATTCTAGATAAAGAAAATTAAGCATAAAGAAAGAATATAACTACTAAAGATTGTGAATTCTAGTATTATATGATCTGCAGTGTAAATACATAAAACTACTGACTAATGCTCGCTTAGCCGCCACGTGGGCGGTGCGGCTGGCAGAACCTCACCACACCGGGACTCGCACCCAAGACCGTGACATATAATAGTAAATAAGTAATATATATATATATTATAATAAAATATAATAAGCTTCATTCTTGTCTCTTTATATTATTTAAGATAGAGATCTTTTTTATATACTTATAGTCATGATATCATTAACTTCAAGACTATGAATTAGAGATAAACAGATACTTTTAGAGATAAAGACGGATAGTTGCTTTGACCCGTGATATTTTAATCCTGTTAAGTGTAATATTAATACATTTCTACATAGATATTAGAGTAATAAATAACTAAATTTTATAATTATAAAAAACTTTTAATTTTAATACCTAAACTATCTGTCTTCTTTTTTAGACTGATTTTATGCTTTTATGCTTATGTCTAAAGTTTTATATTTTAAACATAGTCTTAACTTTTTAATTTTTAATATTAATATTATTTTATTTTGTACTATAATTTATTTATAATTCTGATATAAAGTGCTGCTTTTTATTAACTATTAATTAATATATATAATTATTCCTTTTCTTATATATATAAATATTATATAAATATATAAATAATCTGATGAAATAGTTATATTATTATGTATACTACTTGAATTGTTTATTAATTTAAGAAAAAATTTATTAAATTTCTTTTAAATATAAGATCAAATTAATTAATTAATATTCTATATATATTTTTAATCTTAAAGTCTTGTAAAAGCCGGATAGATTAAAGATCTTTATAGATTTATTTTATTAGTATAATAATATTTAAAATACTGCTTAAAGTATGCTCTTATCATTAATTTTTAATTTATATATTTTTGTATACTTTTCATAGAAAATAATTTAATATCAAACTTTTTATAAAGAAAATTGTATAATTTAGAATCTAATATTTTATTTTAATTAACTTATTATAATATAATATTAATTCTCTATCTTTTAAAGATAGAATAATAAAGTTAATAACTTTAATATTTTAAAATACTATTTCTTATACATTTACTTTTTATATAATTTCTTAAGTCTTGTAAGTTATTTAAATTACTAAAATTATTATTTTTTTATATAATTTTAGCTTACAGTATATCTTTATTGTTTAAAAACTTAAAGTTTTTATTTATTAGATTTTACAAAGTACTTTAAAATATTTTAAATATAATATAGATTTTAATAGCATAGAATTCACAAAGAATATAAAATTAAAAATATTTAAAATTTTTAAACTTTTAAATTCTACATTTCATGCTCTATTATTTATATTATACTGTATTAATATATAAGAAAACAGCTTAATATTTATTATATATATCTAATTTCTGGATTTTAAGTAATTAGAACTGTTATAATCTTATTTCTAGATATATAATAGTATCGCAGAAATATAGAATATTTAGATAGATAAAAGAATATAAAATATAGAAGATAGAGTGCTATTATTTATATAAATAAAAAATTAATTACTGGATATAATATATTGCTATCTAGCATATAGATAAATATACAGTATAGTCACGTGCCCGCATTTCACTAGCATCATGTAACTAGGGTTACAACTGCGCGTAGCCCCGCTGACCGGGTCACTGCACTAACAGTTATATTAAACAACTAAATAAAGCCTTATTTTTTATTGTTCTATTTATAATTTAGTAAAAAGATCCAAGTTATTATAATTTAATAAAAGATTCTGGTTACATAGAAATACTAATATAATATATTTAAAATTTATTAGAGTAAGTACATTAACTATAATCCAGTATAAATTAACTAATAATCTGTAGATTATATAACTCCTGTATAGGGGTAAAGTCTCAGCAAGTTCTCAGATAGTGAACCAATCATCATTTCACCTCAACGAGGAATGAATTAACATCTTCTCGGTCACACAGTACAAGAACCTTAAGTAAACAAACCCTGATGCCGCGCCTCTCTACCTTAACAATCCTTGAAGCATATCGATACAACCCTTTCCTCCCGTTACTTTTAAGGGAGTGCCGTTCCTTACAATCAGCACGAAATGAGCTGCGGTGGTTACGTGAGAGAGCACTTCATGTTATCCAGCTCAAGTCAGCAAATAGAAGGTCCGAATCAAAAGATCGAGTTTTGGGATGGAGGGGTCTATTGAAATCTATGTGCCTAGCTCGGTCAAAAGGGATGCCTCTCCAGTATATTATAGGAGACCAACCGTTTGGTTGCTTGGATATTATGTGTAAGAAAGACGTGTTAATTCCAAGGTATCCCTATTTTCTTTCAATTATCTGCCTGATAGATTAAAGCCCTGCCTAATCACACCAAGTCATAGACCTGAAACAGAAACCATAACCATACACACTGCGGATCTGATCTTAAGAAATATCTCGAGAGATGGGTCTCTGACGCAAAACAGAGACAATCCTCTGCGTATTATAGATCTGTGCACCGGTACTGGTTGTATAGCCCTGCTTTTACATGCACTTCTTTCACCTCATTTTCAACAGCTATCCATAATAGGCATTGATATCAGCGATGCAGCCTTGAGATTAGCGAGGAAGAACACGGGCCATAATGTTCGCCAAGGTTTATTGTCAAAACGCGCCTTATCAGAAGTTTCTTTTCGAGCTGGCAGTGTTCTGGACAACGATGAAAATGGCTTCCCTCCCCTAGAATACGTGCTACGTGGTGTGGATGACCTTAAGTCCTGTCCCAAATTTCAATGTGACGTGCTTATCTCAAATCCACCCTATATTTCCCTTGCGGAGTTTCGCAATGGCACCACCTCACGCAGTGTTCGCATTTTTGAACCCCAACTTGCATTGGTGCCTCCAAGAAGTCAGTTCGCTTCTATTGGAGGGTCAAATCAACATGAAGACATATTCTACCATCACATCGTGTCCCTGGTGTCTAAATTCCATATAAAATTGGCGGTTGTCGAGTGTGGGAGCCGGATACAGGCTTCACGGGTGGCCTCTTGCTTCAGGGCTATTGCAAATGAGGGCGCGGAATTGTCTGTTCAAGTATGGCCAGTTGATGATGGGTCTGAGATAGCCCCACATGCAGTGATTGTCTGGAAACGTGCAATGAAATAAATAGCTGTTGCTGCAATGCAATTGATTGATATTCAGTAATAAGTTTTGATGGGTACAGGGCATAAAGGGGTGGATATGTATATACAAAAACATTATTGGTGGTTTTTGGGTGTCAACCTTTTTTAATAACGGAATATCATATCATAAATTATAACTATAACTGCCTGGAGCTAGGTTACTGTTACTAGTATTGATCCTATCACATCAGCATGAGCTTCATGACCCCTGGACATGAAGGTACTTTGACCATGACTCTCAAGACATGAGGATATTAGTATTATCCTTCCTATATTAGGCCTTATGTTCAAGTATTTTATCACATATATTACAAGCATGCATTCATTCTCTATTTATTAGATCACATGCGACTTGCTATGCTTGTCTGGGGATATAAAAAGGAAATAAATCATACCTTAAAATAGATTTAAAGTAATAAAAAGCTTTGCACAACTGACTCTGCTTATGTGCTCTGCAGATTATAGTTGGATATAGTTATAGTTAAGCAAGCCTAAGGGCAGGATATACATATGAGAAGAATTGATACTCATGCATGGATATTTACAGAGTACTCCGGAGTAGTAGGAGCCAAAAAGGGAAGAACAGACATCTGTCAGAGAATCAAGCAATTGTCAACCAATGGATCTACTGTATTAAAACAGCTGGTATATATTCAATTGATATAAACATGTTGTATTTAACAAGTGCATGTTATTTACCTATTCAGCGGATCCTCTAATCCAACAGTTAGATTATTTACACCAGAATCACCTCCAAGACAAGTAAGTATATTGAGCCACTACAACCCGCTACAGACTATGATAATATGATTATTATAGAAGTAATATTTAGTACCCTTTAATTGGGTGCGGTATGGGCAACAACCAGTAGTATCTACTAGTTGATTTGTTGCGTGACTATAGGGGATATTATATCAAGTAATCTTATTTATAGTCTATAGACATGCCCTTTTTTCTTCCTTTTCATTTTTATACCGAAGACTCCAAATAGTCACCCAAATAAAGCCTGTCCAACGGGATCCCATGTTTATAAATTCATCATTATTATCCAAATAGTCCGGAGCAGTATTATACACTCGACAAAATGTCCGTACATACATGAGTTCCTCAACGTAATGGAAGTTGGCACTGCTACTGAAGTTAAGAGACTCAGAGCAGTAGAGCTAAGAAATGTGAGTTGGTATTAAATGCTTTAGGATATGTTCTGTAGCATAATGAAATCCCCTAGATCTCGTAAATGGTAAAATTTAAATCCTTGACTATATCATAATGTTAACATACATCCCATTGCTACCGCCCCAAAAGCTAGACATATTGGAATATCGGTATGCCCTGCCGCGCTTGTACTTGTCGTTGACGGTACTGCAGTGAATCCACTTCCCGTAGGACCTCCAATTCTCGCCCCTGACCCATCAGCTGCGACGGATGTGACCGGGTTAGACACTTTGGTAGCATTTGGAACGGCATCATCTCCGGATCCAATTTCCAGAATGTTGCTACCAGTAGAGTTAAACCTGGTGTTGGCGAGCGATATCTCGTTATTCGCTAGATCATAAACAACATACGCACTGCGTAAGAATGTGTCCCCAAGAACAGCAGTGCTGTCGCCAGCAGGAACAACACCAAAAATACAAGCCCGCTCGCCGTCCCGAAAACTAAGATCTCCGGCGTCAATAAGAAGCTCATCAATACCCACTGTGATATTAGGGGATGTGAATGTGAATGTTATATTGATGTTATTTTGGGCCAAGCTGCATGGGGCATATCCTGCACCCGTAGACTCTTCATAAGTAACGCCAATATCGTTATAGATGTCCTCCACAATAGAGTCTGGTAAATATGTAAGAGAGCTTCCGGAGTCAAGTAGAACAGCAGCGGGGAGTGCATCCGAGGAGTAAGAGTGGCTTTCTGACCGAGAGCTGAACGCAACACCAGTGAGTGCGACTATAAACTCCGAATATACACCATTAACTGTCTGTATCGGAAGGGTTTGGAGCTCGCCATGATACTTTTCTGTATCTACTCCCCCGAACAAAATCGAGCCTGTATTTGCTTCTAGATCATTAAGCCACAGGCTGTAGGCGTTCGACTGGATTAGGCCATTTTTAACCAATGACCGAGGAAGATTAGGGTATGGTTCTCCGGATAGAGAAGCCTGGACCTCATTCGAGGTGTAACCGATACCCAAAACACCTTCTGATATAGTTTAAGAGATGTTAGAAGATGAAACATGAATTTCTTAAAGAGGGTATATTTCGCTTCGCGAACAACCGTCAAAACTCCACATACCTGAAGAAGTAGATGAATAGCCAACCCCGAACTGAAAATCACTGACAGTCGCACCCCCGATGCGAAGTCTGTCAGTCACATAATCTCCTGCCGCACCTGATCCATCCGCGTATGAAATGTTAAAATCAGATGATACAAATGAATACGTTGAAGACGAATCAGGGTCGTAGGATCCGGATGTTCCACACGGATCTTTGGACGACGAGCAGAGAGATGAGTTGGCCGCGTTGCACCATAAATCGCTGCTCCCTGTGTCGAGGACCATGCGCAAGCTTTGTTCTGGAGTTCCGAGAGTTATATTGCAGAAGTAAAGGGTTTCCTACATGACTGTAAATGACGGTCGAATATTAGAAGTGCACAGGTGGCGCATACCTCATTATCAAGGCTTTGTTCGACTGTACTATCTCGCTTTCGTCTCGACTGGTCTCTTTCCACAGGATTGGAAATTTCATTACGCTGAATATTTAATGTAATCACCGCAGGCACATCCCTTTGTCGAAGTATCAGCGCCCCTCTTGTGCTTTGTACAAAAAGACACTGGAAAGCACCCAGGGAAAAAAATACCCAACCAAGCATTTTTGGTTTTGGTAGTTATGGTAGCTTAAACTCTTCCTCTATCTCTCCTTGGACGCTCGATTAGAGTATGTGATTAGTATTGGACGAGGCTCTTAACCCACAGGGATAGCTGCCAGACGGGTTCCAGATTGAGATTGGGTAAGGCTTGAGATATAGACAAAAGACCTTTGGAACAACGAGCTAGCTGCCTTTAATTGTTGACTGGCCTTGATGACTGGGAGCATGATGAGCTTTTGTATTGAATTGCCTATTAATGCCGGAGCCCGACTTCCTGATGGCTAGACTCGATATAAGGCTGTCTCCACTAAGCCTCCCCAAGAACTAGAACTTGATGGGGCGTTCGATCCAATGGGCCTGTGCAGCTTTCTGTTGCTGTCGTCATCACTGTGCTAGTGCAGACTGTAAAATCATTTTTATCCTTACACCTGGGTGTTTGCGTCGTCAGCACAAGAAAGTTATTCCACTTGGCGCGATTGGGTGAAAATAAGCAGTGAAGCAAGCCTCCAGTCTTAGAAACTGACAACAGATACTTGGACAAATTTACTTGCACCCTATTCCAAAAATACATAGTAAAAAAGGCAACGAAGACAAAGCTTGCATGCTTGGGTTGAATCCATCTCAGCAAACTCCACATCAGTAGTGGGTTAGTTACTTAGTAGTAGTTACTAACTACTCCATACCTACGTAATGACTTGGGGGTCGGATCGGCCGGAAACCTTCCAGATCCCAACGACGCTTTCTGCAGTTGGCCACCACCGCCTCACCATAATGACACTTTAATAATATCCACTACTACTCTACCCAGTATAAGTCTAACTACTCCGGAGTAGGTAGCATTGCATGTCTGATGAAATATTCCTCTGCGTTGGAAGTCCACATGTGCAGTTTAACATATATGCTGAACAGTAATAGTCTGTTGATCTAGTCTTACTTCGATGATCTGCAGGTATGGACTCCGCCCTTTCATAGTCTATTATTAGTGCTGTCAGTTAGCAGTCAGCTGGGCCAGGCAGCAGCTTTGTTCATGTCAGTAGGTATGAATTGTATTAACTGACGTAGTTTATAGTCTAACATGAGGTAATTAACATCTAGGTTTATGAAGTTATCTATCAGTAAGATAATAGTTACTGCTGCTGCCTTTATGAAAGTGATATATAAGTAGTGATAAATCCAATGATGGGTTTGTACTAACTTTAAAATATGCTACCTAGTGTTGTCTGGGGGCTTTTAGTAGTGCCATTTAACATTCATCACACAATGCACACAAATAATTGCCCCATATATTTAATGTGAATGGCAGATTTTACTGACACTATTGCTGGATTATACAACTTAACATAAATACTATAACTACCCTGGATTAAGTTAATGGCTGTTAATAGCCGAGACCAGATGATTAATTTTTTGTATTATCATTCATGGATGCCAATAATAAATACCAAACTCATTAGTAAGTATTGTAACTAACGTAATCGGTAAGCGGGCGGAACGCGCAAGCGAGTGGAACGCCCAACTCGTGATTTCCGCATTCCACCAAAACATGAGGCTTTTGATCAACGAAATCAACCACCAAAATGGCTATATCGTCAAAAGAACGTGAGGAACAAGAAGGCAGGATCCTCTTAGCCATTGAGGCTTTAAAGAATGATCAAATTCCGTCATTGCAAGAAGCAGCGCGTGTTTTCAACATTCTGCAAATCACTCTCTGAAACCGCGTTAAAGAAGTCAAATCATGAAGCGATATATGAGCCAATTCATGTAAATTGACTCTCTCAGAGAAGAAGACGTTGAAACAGTGAATTATCTCCTTAAATACGCGAGGACTTCCTCCCAGGCCTTCTCATGTTCGTGAAATAGTGTTTATATTGATCCGGAAATGAGATGCCTTGCCGGAGGTCTCGGATGAAGTCTTAGTAGAACAGAAATGAATATACAACTTTATTAAACGCCATGACTCTTTAAAGACACGTTTCTCTCGCCGAACGATTGGATGAGTAATGAAATCGGGTTACATTGGCTTGAACATCACTTTATTTCTTTAATTAAGAAATGGCGAGTCGGGAAATATAGCCTTCTGATTCTTGATGGACATGACTTCCATTTAACGCCTCGTTTTGATGAAATATATAGCCAGAATAGTGTTGTTCCTATCTGCATGTCTTTACATTTCTCACATCTTTATCAGTCTTTGGATATTGCCTGCTTCGCGCTGTTAAAAAAGACATACAGTGATTTGATTAAACAGCTAATTCGCTAAGAAATCTATCATATTGACAAGGTTGATTTCTTGAATATATTTTCCAAAGTCCGAGAACTTGCCTTTAAAAAATTATCTATACAGAACGCCTTTTCAGCTTCCAGCTTGATGTCTTTTTAGCTAGACAAGGTGCTTGGAAAGTTAATATATAGCCTGCGAGAGATTATCCCTACTGGGAGTCAAACGATCACTTCTTCTATACTAAAAACGTCTAAGAATACAAGACAATTGAAGAAGCATGAAACTACAATCAAGAAATTACTGCGTGAACGTACACGAAGTCCTCCGGAGTTATTGAGAATTGCATTATCATATATTATCAAAGACTGCGAGATCGCGTTAAACAGGGCAGTTTTGCTTGAACAGGAAAATTGCAATTTACGGGCTGCAGACAAACACCAGACTAAAAAGAGGAAATGAAGCAATCACTAATTAACAGGTCTTAAAGGAGCTACAGTTCATGAAGCTATACAGCTTTTTCATCGGGCTTGTAAGGAAGATGAAGCTCTAGAAATTCAACAGTCTAATTCCGCGGCTGGCAAGGAACAGCCTCGCCGCCGCGCGCCACCTTGCTGTTCTTCATGTAATCAAGTTGGCCATATACGGACAAGATGTCCAGCGAGAGTAAAACATCAAGAAGAGGCGATTTGAACGGTGTAAAAAGGTTGATATTTGACTTCAAATTTGTATATAAAGCAGAATCACGAGTTGGGCGTTCCACTCGCTTGCGCGTTCCGCCCGCTTACCGATTACGTTAGTCAACAAAACTGTCATAATCTGACTAAGATTATTCCCTAGAAGCATACAAGTCTCTAAAGTACTAGTAAGTAGTATTATACAAGAACGATCCATATCTTACACACCATTATACTACATGTGCTAAAATTTCACAAACCCATGACTTGTCTGACCTTACTCATGGTAATCTCAGCATTGGCACGGGCTTCTTGAGCTCCCTGCTCTGCAACAGCTTCTATATAGCCATTATTGTCCTCCATGAGTGAGTAATACTTGTCCCGAATTGGGTCGAGGAGGTCGCAAAGCCTGCTAGCAAGATGTTCTTTGAAAGCTCGTAGGCTGGTCGTCTTGTAATCCGAGGCTATCTCTTCACATGATCTCCCATCTACATGGCTCAAAATCTCGATGAGATTAGAAACACCGGGGCGGTGTATCGGGTCATAATATATGTTTGGCTCTGAGTCTGTGAGTGCAGCCTTGATTTTCTGGTAAATATCCTCCGTAGAATCAGTAAGAAGGATTCTTGATCGCTTGTCAATATGAGACTTGGACATTTTCTGCATCGGCTCCTTAAGAGACATCACTCTTTTTGCCGGGGCTATTTGTGAACCTGTGTTAGTTCTATATTCCATTACATAGGAGGAGGTTTGACGCATCCTTACATATCAGGGCTTCTGGAGGCGGGAAAATCGGACCATAGATGTGATTGAAGCTGTTCGCGGTATATCTAGAAAATTCTAAATGCTGTCTTTGGTCTTCTCCAACGGGAACATGGGTAGCCCTAGATTAAATGAGTAAAAAAATGCTGGATTGATAAGGAAGATCACCAAACCTATGGACCAGAATATCTGCAGCTTGGAGGACAGGGTATGAGAAAAGGCCAAGCCTTAGTTTTGTTCTCACTTCGGAGCTTTCCAAGCTTGTGTCATCAGGCAATTGCAGTTTGCTCTAGAGAACGTCAATATAATAAAGGCTGCGGATGGCATCCAGTCTTTTTACTGGAGAGCTAAGACGGCGACATAATAATTCAATGTTGACTAACCTTCCATTGAGTCATTCGTGATAGGTATCCGGTGGATGCTACTGTACAAAGAATCCAAAACAATTCGGCATGTTGATGAACCTAATGTACCTATTATATGAGAAACCTGATCCTGGAGAGACATATTCCCCCATAATTCAAGGCGCATCACATACAGCAGACTGGTAGAATATTGCAGAGCGTTGTGGATCTAAACCAACAGCTATTAATGTCGCCAACGCTTCTTTCCTCCAATTTCGCAATTGTCGGCTTTCTTGGGGAACAGTTAATGCATGAAGGTCGACAACAGAAAAGAGCAATTTTGTATCCCTGGCTGCAGTATTTTGAAGTTTAACCCATTCACGCAAAGCACCTAAATAATTTCCTATATGTGGAACGCCTGTAGGCTGAATTCCAGAGAAGACTGTGGTTCTGGGAACTGGTTGTGAACTTTTCCATCGTCGGGAATTGGTCTTTGGTCGGAAACCACAAGCTCCCTTGAGGCGAATTATTTTGGTTGAGGCATGTAAGTTAGAAAGGCTTTGGCCATAATGGATGGCTGTGGTGTGCATTTCTTCTTTGATTATATGGATTTGGGATAGAAACCACTTTGAAGGATTTGGTGAAAGCTTGGAGAGTATGCTTTTCACGTGATTAGCCCTGTAACCTGTAACAGGTACCTCTGAGCCTCCGGCATATTAACTACTCAGCCATACACACTTGATAAATAATATTATAACTGAATTAAAGCTCCACAAGAAAATGTGTACCCGTTGATGTTTTTCACTTAATCCCAACAAGAACTCCCAACCTTTCGAGAAGGCTTCGTATACAAAGAAACAAACATGAATAATATACAAATATGGTCTAAAAGAATATACAAGTGACAGAGTTTACTCTTTGCGGATCTCAGTCAATGGTCCCTTATTTAGAGATAAGCGCTCATTTCCCAAAAAGTCAAACACTGAGCCCTGAGACTCAGGCGTTCCATTTTGTTGACCAAATTGTGAAAACTCAGGCTCAAGCACCTTTTCAATTTCAGGCAGAATCTGATCCATTTTGTTCGCAATATCTAAGTTTTGAACTCAGTTAGCAGTGATTCAATGAAAAAATGTAAATATATTGCCACATATCATACCAAGACTTTCATGCTCCCAAACGTTCGCCTTCATTCCTACTCCATAGAACGAATGCTTTCGTAAAAAGGCGAGCCATACTTGTACAACATGAGGATCACCGTCTTTGATTTGTATCAATCGACGAAGTGTTATGCGCTCGAAGTTTTCCTGACTCTTTTTATGAACAAAATTGCTTCGAGGAAATGTCCAGCGTTCGATAATTTTTGGCAGGGGTACGGGTCCTGAAACAGGAAGGTTCAGGTAATAGGCAGCGCGCAGAGCAAAATCCGCGAAAAACTCCACGTTTCGTACACTATAGGATCTCAATTGAAGATCACAGACTGGCAGCCCATATTCAGCCTTTTTTCGAAGAGGACGGAGGTACAAAGCTTGGACGCTTCTCGGCAGTCGGGCATTGTGGTTGATATTGTTTAAGCGTTGTCCCCTATACCATGATAAGCAACTTTCTTTTGTTTTTGATGCTTTAAATAAAATGGAATCCGTGCAAGCATACCACTCCGATACAGACGATTCGACGGGATTGGAGGATTGTACGGAACTGTATCCGTTAGTGTCAATAGACTTTTTGATAGAGGATGACATGATACTAACTCTTCTGCTGATTTCTCTGGGTTGGGAACACTGGAATGAGGGCTAACAGTGTTCATCGACTGGCTCGAGGAACTGAGACTGCGAGAGGCCACAACAAGCTGGCTTAGAGCATTAATGCATGACCTTTTGTTGAAGTTGAAAATTTGGGGATGGGTACCTGTAATCGCTTGCTGGCTCTGGGTAGCAATTGACGTGTAGGAATAAATGACATCTTCAGATACCTTGAAAATAACTGATCTTTGGAATACTGAAGACCCTTACTGACGATTTCCCTTGAGTCGTCGAGTTTCTCAATCTCATGGGACCAGTTAATTTAGGAAGACTTCATCCATTCATGACTAAGCAGGACAGTAAAATGACACCCTTTCTCGGCAAGCTTCAAGTTCACGTGCAACAAAGACTAATGAGGGCCGAATTCCAAAGCAGGAAGCATTTACTCAAATCTAACCATCGTAAGGAATAGAAATTTTATTAGCGGCTGAGAAGCAATGGGTTAGAAATAGTTATATCTAGAAGGTGCTCAATATGCCTGAAAGCCACCAACTTATCCGGAGCCTTGACTCGGCTGGATACATAGTGTGCTTGTTTCGCAGTGCATTCTTTCCCCGCTCGGCATCCAAACAATTCCTTCTCTTCAACAAAACCTACAAATTCCACTTCGAAAACCACCGAGTTCACTATGGAAATGGACGGAAAACTTTCCTTACTTGAACAGACAAATGAGGCTTACAATTTCATAAAGCAGCATTTGCCAGTTCCTTTGCAAGCTCCTCGGGTAGCTATTGTTTGTGGCTCTGGTTTAGGTGGTCTTGAAACAACAATTCACAGTGAGCTACGAGTAGAGATCGATTACTCCTCAATACCTCATTTCCCTCATCTCACAGGTAAGTTTAAGATTGCTATGGAATGCTTATGGGTAGCGCCGGGCTCACCAATGTAGTTCCTGGACATGCAGGAAAGCTTGTGTTCGGGCTCCTAGAAGGCCATGTTCCGGCTGTCTTGATGGTTGGCCGCGCTCAGTGAGAATACCTTAGGGAACATGTTTTCACAAGCTTTTGCTAAATATTTTAACCACGGGGAATAGTTATTATGAGGGTCACTCCATTACCCAGGTGACATTTCCTATCCGCGTGTTCAAGTTGCTAGGGGTTGACACACTTGTTTGTGAGCTAGCCTATATTATTCTCGAAATGCAGATTTCCAGAGACCGGAAAATTCCATTAACAAGGCTATATGTTATAGTGACTAATGCTGCTGGGGGCCTTAATCCCGACTATGAGGTAGGCGACATTGTACTGCTGAATGATGTAAGTCCAATCGCTTCAAATCGGATGATTTGTTTCCCTAATATCAAGCTCCAAGCATATATTCCTCGCCGGGTTAGCGGGGACCCATCCATTGCGCGGCCCAAATTGCGAAGAATTTGGTCCTCGCTTCCCTTCCTTATCCGACGCCTACGATCTGGGGCTGCGTCGGTGTGTGCATGAAGCTTGGAAAACAGTCATGCCTGTAGAGAGTGAACGAAGATTGCACGAAGGAGTATATGCATTTGTTGGGGGACCAAGGTAAGTCGAAATCTTGACCAGACTCTCCCCCAATCTGCTAAAGATCGCAGCTATGAAACCAGAGCAGAATGCCGTATGCTCCATCAACTCGGCGCGGATGTGGTGGGCATGTCAACTGTTCCAGAAATAGTTGTGGCCAGACACAGCGGTATCCGAATCATGGCATTCAGCCTCGTAACAAATAAGGCGGTCCTTTCGCCTGTCCCTCGTGGGGATGATCATCTCATCCAGGGGAGGGATACTAGCGAGTTGGATGCTATCCTCAGCGAAGGCAAAGCAAATCACGAAGAAGTGCTTGAGGCCGGACGATCAGCAGCTTTTGATATGCAGGTATGACTGAGGTTCAATCATTACCCTGCATTGATAATAACATGCATTATAGAGGCTCGTTGCCCACGTCGTTTCGTATATCTTCAAAGATACCTAGGACCGCCAGCGATATCCGACAAATATGCAGGACGGAAGCCCCGAAGCACCAAACCTTAAAATAGTCTTCAAGACTGTTGGTAAATTTCCTATTGACAGGGTTTGGGGTGGTGGTCATATAATAGGAATTATGGTCGGTCGTAGTTGTCCTATCAGGGGCCTCCATATTTTGATTGCGTCGTTTGGCCGACCTCGTGATTGATTAATGTCGGTTGCCTCCATTCTTTCTCTTAGACCGTAGAGTTTTGTAGAAAGATTTTTTACCGCTTTTTTTCTTGTCTTGTATGTCCCTGTATTTAGTCTCAAAGCGCTTGGTCACCTGTTCTGCGGCCAATGCCTCATCAACGAACGTCCTTTTACGGTTTCGCTTGACAATTCGACTGCCAAAGAATTCGGTTGGGCCTTCTATAATTGTCCCGACTTGTGAGTACTTAGGCGCTTGGGCTTTTCCATTTTCCTTCTTATAATGTCGTTTTGGATCTAAAATGGAACGCATTCGAAGAAGTTGCAGATCTCTCAGAAGCTCTGGAGTCAACTCCGTTTTGGGTAGATCAAACCAATCACTTCCAGCTGTGGGTTTATCCTAGCAGGGAAATTGTTAGTGCAAATCCAGAAGCTCATGAATACTATTATTCAAGTAATAATTGATGCTCAGAGTAACTATGAAACAGAAAAACTCTCACTAGAGCAGCGCAGCCCAAGACGGACTGTAGAAACTGCATCGAGCGCTTATGCGGTAGGTGTAATTTCCTCATAGCAATCAAATGGAAAAAGTATAGCGTACGGGCGGGAGAAGGAAAAAAGAAGCGAACCTTTTTTGATGTTGATGACTTCGAAAATTTCTGCTCTCCTTGAGCTGGTTGGGCGTTGTATTTGGAAGCAGCATCAATTACTCGTGTAGTATCAATAACCGCACGATCTTTCTGTTTTTGAACATAAAGTTTTAGGGAGGTTCCTGATGATAATTTTGGAATACTAGCATGCTGTGTGTTAGCTCCTGTTACTGTCATAAATCAAGTTATTGGCTCGATCTACATACCTTGGTAAGATCTGGTCAGTTTTGCTGTGCGTGGTTAATTCACTAGCCATACACACACTGTTCTTTTGAAGACGTTCATTAGCTTCAGCAAGAAGCTTTTCAATGTCTTGATCCATCATGTCAACATTATGGAGAGAATCCTTGTAGGTCACCCCCATCACTAGATTAAAGTGAAATAGGTGCCAAAAGGAGATGATGCAGAAATAAAAAGATTTTAGGAGTTGTGTCCAATTTATACGATGGGCGCCAACCCAGCTGTCGAGAGAATTTTTTGTTTGTGGGGCGAGCTTAGAAGAAGGCTAGGTAACTAAACTAACTAGGTACTCGCAATAAAGAACTTCCAGACTTGACCAGATTCTCCTTAGTGCTAGTTTAATCCTGACTCGGTTAAGGTTAAATAGGGTAGGTAATACCTAGTTGGGCGATTCTATGATTAATAATCATTACAGTAGGCTTCGCGAGCTTCTAAAAAAGAAAAATAATTATTTTCAAGGCCATGTAGCGAGACCACGATGCTCTACTGATAGGGACACCGATAGAGTATCTTCCTGATTAATAGTTTAGATTGCTTTGTTATTCAAACGCATTTAAAGCCAGTCTGCTAGATAGTCCCTAGTAGTACTGCAGAGTATCTACTGTTAACTAACGTCACCATCATTTGGACCTTGGAGTAGTAGCGGCCCTCTTGGCGCGTACTGAGCCGCTGACCCCCAGCTGCTACCCAGACGCCTTTTCTCACAACAAGCATTGCCTGCCCAACCCCTTCCTAGGTACTCGCGTTGTTCGCCCAATAGTTTATAGCAGCGGAACAACGTGTCTACAGCATATTATAGCGCCAGATAGTATAGAAGTCTATACTCGAGCGCATTTGGACCAACGTCAGCCAGTTTCGTCGCATAATCGCGCCTCCGTTTACACGCTCTTGAATTTATCCAATCTACTTGACGATATCGGACCCTGCCTACCTTTTCTTGAGCTAAAAGATACTAAGTGTGAAGCCATGGAACAGGCGCAACAAAGCTCTGGGCAACAGCAGGGTAGGCAGCAGCCAGTGTATGACACGAGGAATGGAGGACACTATGGTAATGAAATCGCATCTATTTGCGCATATATATTTGTATGATTTTTGCTTGAAACTAATATATATCTGTAGGTGCAAGTGCAGCAGTATGGACATTCAAGAGACATGACACCGTTTACAACCCGGAAACTGACTTTAAATATTATAGCTTTCTGCACAAGGATATGCCCCGGTTGCTGAGCTCTATACAGGCACATGGGCAAATGTGAGTATACTCCTTCTCTTATTATGGACCTTGCTAAGACTTTGACACTCGTGGCTAGGTTAATCAAGGCTTGCAAGGAACTGCTCGTGATATCCTAACAACATACTGGCAACATGTCATCAATCATCTTGAATCTGATAATCATGACTATAAAATCCATCAACTACCGCTTGCGCGGATAAAGAAGGTTATGAAGGCTGATCCCGAGGTTAAGATGATCTCAGCTGAGGCTCCAATCTTGTTTGCTAAGGGATGTGATGTTTTCATTACCGAGTTAACCATGCGAGCATGGATCCATGCAGAGGACAATAAACGGCGGACGCTGCAAAGATCTGATATTGCAGCAGCCCTATCCAAATCCGACATGTTTGATTTCCTTATTGACATAGTACCACGTGAAGAAGCTACTTCACATGCCAAGCGGTCTAGCCAGACAGCAGGAGCTGCAACAGGAGCATCTGGTTCTGCAGGTGCTGCAGGTCAATTACCACCATCTCAACATGGAGTTCAGCATCACCCACACCATATGGCGCCACCCGACTATGGTTCTTTAGGCCAACATCCTCTCCAGGACCAAGAGTACAGGCAGCAAACTATATATGGAGGAGCCGTGCAGTCTGACCCGACAGCCCCATATGGCCAACCTCAATCCCAGATGTTCGAGGGAATGTACACTGCATATCCTCATTTACCTCCACAACAGGTATGTCTTCTAATATCTGATTACTTCTCTTATTTGCCATTTTCCCAATATTTAATTTATTCACATACCCATTTCCCTTTTATCTTCAAGGAGCTAACTGTTTACGTTTCCTTTTAACAGTAAACAAATTAATACCTCATTATTACCTATCAGTCCCAGTCCTTGGCCGTGTCAATCAGAGACTCTTTAGGTTCAAATATTTTAACAATATGGGCGCTGGGCGGCGAATTATACCACTCTTGCTATTGATATTTGGGCCTATAGTCGAACATACCCGTTTTTCCTGTTGAGATTGTATGATGTTGTGCTCCTGTTTGTTGTGTTATTCTAGTAATATAGGACATCTCTCTTGAAGAGTCTCAATAGACCTATTGGAGTCTGAAAGGATCTATATAAGAATTTCTTTTCTTTTTTTTTTTTGGAAATCTTCCCCATTGTCCGTGAAGCGTCGTTCTCGCTTCCACCACTACTTGTTATTATTATATTAAGATTTTTTCCCGAATCTTGATGACAAGGTTGGAAATTTATCCGTTTTTACTGGGCTCTGAACTGTGTGCGTAAGTCTGCGGAAATTAGTATGTACTGGAGCCTGGACAATTCAGGAAGGGACTCACTTTTCTAACAGCACTGGGCCATTGATCGCGTCTACACGGCCATATTTTTTGTTTCGCGTTGAGATATCATAGAACTCATCTGCGTTGTCTGCTTGCATCAACTGCACTGTCTGTTGGAGCTCATCCAAATTTTCGCGGAGAATTGGTACATTAAGACTATCAACAAAGTCGTAAAGGTACTCAACATCCTTTGCAAGGGCCATCACTCCATTGGGGTTGATTCGCCTCACATCTGGGGCAAGAGGAAGCGCCTAGATAGGTAGTCAGCCAACTTTGAGACTGTCGAGGTCTCGGTGATCTATGTACATACCAAAATCATGTTTGCGGCGTGACTGAGGGCGTCGAAGTAGATCAATTCCTTAATTTCTGTTGGGAGACCAAGGAGAGTCGAGTTCATGATATTTGACAAGAAACGAGTCAGGGTTTGCATGTAGTTACTCGGCTCTGTGGGCGGAATCGGAGCTATCCAGTCATATTCGGCAGTCTCAATAAGGTCGTCAATTTTTGAATTCACAACCTCGAAGATACGTTTTTCTGCCACCTTTTTGTTGTCTCTGAATTTCTCTGTCGCCTTCAAACTAATTGGATCGCCTGAAGAATTTTGGGATCGCGCCGCGGCAAGAAGGAGCTCAAGTTCATGACAGGCGAGTTCAAAATGCTCTAGATTAATGAGAATCTGCACAATTTGACCGAGGTATTGAGAGTTAAGGCGCTCCACAAGTGTGTCGCAAACTTTGGTAGACAAAAGCTCATCTAAAGCCTAGTATAGTTAGCAGTGTTCTTGCTTTGTTCCCATCATACACTCACATCTTTCAGCGTCTCATCAATGATATCTGGATTAGAAAAATCATCATTGGCAAAGAAATAAAATTGGTTCAGAAAGTTTCGAATATCAATGCAACATAACGGGTACATCTGTGAAAACGGCAAGACACAGGGAAAACTAATTGCTGGAATTAGTGCTCAGAAATAAAGGCGAGTCGGAGTAGAGTTCCCTACACTTGGTCCTGTGGTTTTTCAGGGTTGTACCAGCTAACATTAAGCACCTTTTCAAACTCCTCGGGTGTTTGGATTGGCATAGGCATATAATCATCGGTTGATACAATCTTCAGACATTTAGTATATAGAGTAGACTTATGATTTCATAAATGCTCACCTCTTGGAAATCATCACTGAATCTTCTTTTAAGCAGCTCCGCATACTTCTTGAATAAAGTCAAGAATAAATTATCGAAGGCTGCAACTGCAAAATTCCACGTCTGCCTTAAAAGTCAACAAATATCATCTCAAGCAATTAAGGCTGGGAAGTGATGCACGCACATCCATTGTCTGCATAAACAAAGCAATAAGATTCTTTATTTTCAGTAAGCTTTCGGCATTATCAACCTCGTAGAGGGCCTTCGATATTAGGATTACGGCTGTCTGGCACATAGAGTCCCATAGCTCATCAACCTACTCCCTTATGCTTAGTATTATAGTCTACTTGATCTCAGAGTAGGGAAAGCTTACATCAATGGGGGATCTTAAACCTGGGAGCTTCCTCATCGTAGACCGTTCAACGATTGCGAATCCTGCCATCTCCTCGAGAAGGTTATGTAGAGAGGCTCCGTCTTCGTCAACCAATGTTACTGAAGATGGAATCAAAAGCTCCTTCTGGCGACGGCGTGTGTTCGCATATTCAATCTTAAATTTATCCATCTGGCCAAGAGACTGATGGATATGCAGACATTCAAACAATGGCGTGAAATCAACTTGAAGCTCTTCATTCTGAAGAAGGTCAAATTCCTCCTGCTCGTCTGACACTAGCTCAATGGCAGAATTCAGCTTGAAATGCTCAAGATAGGAAATCTTCGTAGCCCTTTCCTTCTGCCTTGTTTTTCGCAGATCTGTGTGGTACAATGCTATCTCCCCAAGATACTGTGACATTTCTCGAATCCTATACAGCCAGGTATTTAGATCTGACATCACTGCTTCGGCTATAGCCCTTTGAGTTGCTGGAACGGAACGCTGGATCATGTCTGCAATCTGGTATTGGGTCACCCCCTTGAGGTGTACATTCTGAAGTTCTTCAAGCGCACGGAGCGCTGCATAATGGTTTTTCTTCGCTAGGAGATCGTGGACTTGGTTTGCGAGGCGGAGAACTTCTAGACAATCTTGAATAGCACGAGACGTTTCGTCGATATTTTGTCGGTGACTTCGTGATTCTACCAAAGCCTTCTTTTGTTCGGCTAGCTTTTCCGTACTAGCTTGGATCGATTGATTGAGATCAAGGATCTCGGCCGTTAGGCTGACGGTGCCTTCCCTGATGTGGAGGAGCTGATTAACAGAGGTGACAAACTCCTGGTGGTTTGTGCTGCAAATTGTCTCAATTTCAGCTTCTTTATCGGTAGCGAACTTGGAAAGAGACTGAAGAAGCTCAGAAGTTTTGTTGCCGACACTGTACTCCTTGATTGAGGGGATCAATTGGTCGAGGTAGTCTGTATCAGAAGGGGATATAATGATCTATTTACCTCAGCTAGTTAGTGGATTATTCTCAGTACGTGCGTGTATGGGCCTAACCTGATTCAAGACATATGATGATTCGCTTCGGGACGAAACCATGGATGGCATATTGAAAAAAAAATATCTTGCAGCTTAGGGATATCTGCCACAGTGGCTGACATTGAACAGATGGGTGAAGATGTTGCCAATGTTAGACCAGGTTGATGTTAAAATGATTCAGAAACAGGTTGGGTATTATTAGACGTCGATTGACTAGGTAGTTGAGTAGGTAGTCCAAACTACCTACGCCAAGAGATGACCTCACCGGAGCTTATCGTTGTCTTGGCCCACCAAACACGATCCGCTACTACAATAGTAAAAGGTTAGTTACTAGTAGTACATGCTTGGTAGGGAGTTACTCGCAACCTCAATATGTATTTCAAATGGCTCAATACTAAGAGTCCCAGAGCAGAATACTATCTTAAGTCACTTGAAGAAAAATTCATGAGGAATCGATTCTTAGATATTTTTGTTCCATAGGCACCGAAGCCATATACTTACGAGCTTTATCCTAATTAATTGTGACAACGCCTGCTAGCACTCACTTAGGAGGTGCCATACCTAGTCGGTAGTATTTACTACCTAGGTTAGTACTGACCACCTAAGGTCTTGACCCTAATATTTAAGGTGCGTCCAATGTTGTATTCCTTGACTTTGAGCTCTATCTAGAACTATGGTGTGCTTCAATCATGTAAAGAAGAAATATACTTCATGCTAGAGAGAAAATCGATCTACTTATTAGTGTAAGTATCTAGGTAAGATAAAAGATACCTCCCCTTTACTTTTAATACCAAAAATCTTTCTAGAGCTTGAGTCCAGATATTCCTAGATGGATATATGAATGTTCAGAGTTATAATCAAGTAATAGGTCTGTATAGATCTGTTTATTTTACTTTACAGGTATACAATAACAATCCCTACACCGGGCCTCTTAACACTGATATATGCTTAGTCGTATTCTTCTCGCTGTGTTTTGTTTTAAGATGTGTTGTTTCTCACCCCTCTCTCCCTTCTCACTTGATGACTTTATCTTTCATGAGAAACAATAGGTTTCAACATCTGATGCTCCATCTAGCATGATTACCAGAAACCCTCTTTTCAAACTATAGCTCTTCTTTTGTGTGAACTACACCAAGCTGTGAATCTCTCATACTTCTGTTAACCGGTTAAACTCTTCACCATCTTCTTTGAATGACTCTCTTTTGACTCAAGAAGATCAACTGAAGTCTTACTGCAAGCCCACTTAGCCTTACTCCACGACATGAGAACAATTGTCTCCTCTCGTGGGTTGAGCAGCCCCTGTTCTACTGATGGGGTAGTTTCTGCGAATGGATCTCCTGATACCAAGCTCACTGCATTTTCACCTGATGATGTAAAATCCAAAGGCCGGTCTGAGTCGAGTGTTTGTGCTCCACTAAATGAATCTGGTTTCAGAAGTTTCTACTCGACGTAAGTATAGGGAACTCGAGTTTTGCAGCATACCCTTACCAAGGATTCATAGGGCTTCTTCTGATCCATTCCTCGTGTCTACAAGAGTGCCTCATCAAGCACGGCTTTCTCCAACTGCTGCAAGCTTTACTCCTATGGAAACTGCCAATGGAAAGGGGGCTCCTCCCATGAACCAAAATTTTCCTGCTAGCAGTATTAGTTTCCTGGCACCAAGTTCTACTTTTGACTCCAGTGTGACTGGATCAGGGATTATGAATGGACTTAATCGGGCTGTACCTTCTTATGGGCCTATCGGAGGGGACCAGATTCCCAGGTCCCTCGGTTCAACCCATGAGAAGATTGCTCCAGAAAGAGACACTCGTGCCCTGCTTATTGAGAATGTCCCAACGAATCTTACGTATATGGCTCTAGCTGGCTTTTTCAACGTAAGTGACATCCTGGAACATATTGTCCCCTACAAGTATTAATTGCTGATTTCGATTGGGAAAGCGGCGCGAATTTACTTCGCTTAAGGGTCCTATTCTATCCGAACTAAGCTCTATGGGCAAGGTTTATGTAGCATTCACCGATTGTCGTGAGGCAAAGAAGGCAATAGAAAAGGTTCATCTATTGCGACCTGAATGGCGTGTAATCCCTCTTACTGCCAAGGAGTATGTGCAGCATTTGGACCCATCCCTTCTGGCGCAAACTTCAGACTATGAAGGTCAGCTGCTGGCAACGGTCTATTACAATAGTCGAAACCCAGGATTGAATCAACGCACAGTAGCTCGCTCGCTGGAGACCCTTGCTATGACTTTTGGAGATATTAAAGCCTTTACTGCTCTGCCCTCGGGGCAAGAGAATATTGCGGAGTTTCATATTGAATATTTCAACACCCGTGATGCGGAAAATGTCATGACGACCCTCAACCGTACTTCAGTTGATGTGGGTGTGAAATTATTTCGCCAGAATTATAACGGGATGATAAAAGCTAATAGATTACCTAAAGGATTGCATTGTCGAAGTCTCTTTCGTCAGACCGGATATTCAGAGCGAGATGTACCCTTCTCCTCAGAGCCCGCATTCTGGTAAAGTTGGGATATCTCGAAATGAGCAATCGTATCAAAAGGATACGCCGTGGACTTCGCCTCGACATTCTCGTGCTCCTTATATGGAATTGAGCCCAACCGGTCGCTCGACGATTCCACCGGGAGAACACGCTGGTTTGATGGACTGGATGACTAGATCGAGCGAAGTTGCATTGCATTCTCCTCGTCGCGAGATTTCTCGCTACCCTGACTTGCGCCTCAACAATCAGAATGCTGTGGACATCGAACGCATTCGTCTTGGATTGGATGTCCGAACTACCGTGGGCTTTCCTTTATCCTCATAATATGAGATGATTTATGCTGATTCCTTGGCTGACAGATCATGCTTCGAAATATTCCAAATAAAATTGACCAGGTAGGTCATATTAAAAATTCCATTGAAGCTCTCACTAAGACTTAATAAGATTATGCTCAAAGCAATTGTGGATGAAACAAGTCATGGAAAATATGACTTTATGTACTTGCGTATTGGTATGTACAATCATTTTGATGGACTATTGAGAACAAAACTCTAATTATTTGTGATTTAGATTTTGCAAATAATTGCAAGTATGATTATATACTCATCCACGAAAGTCTAATATCCATTCTGATGATCATATAGCGTTGGCTACGCCTTTATAAATTTCGAAGATGTAAGTGATGAATATCCTGTTTTTTGATAAGAAGTTTGACATTTTTCTAGCCAATCGATATCATTGATGTAAGTATATATTTACCATGAAAAGTATATTGTGATATCTCCTTACTTTGTTTTAGTTTGTCAAAGCGCGAGCAGGGCGCACCTGGTATGTCCAATGACCCTAGTGTGTTACTTCATAATATTGATGTACTCAAAGGAACTGCTTCAATAGCGACAAGGTTGCAGAGGTATCATATGCAAGTGAGTGTTACATTTTTGGCTTATAAGACCTTATCCTGAACCTTGAGTAGCGATTCAGGGCAAGGATTGTCTGGTTCAGAAGTTTCGCAACAGTTCTGTGATGTTAGAACATCCTTCTTTTCGTCCAAAGGTAAGTAATATCTATGAATAAACGTGTGAATGATATTAGCAGAAACTTATACTAGCAGATTTTTCACACTGGTTCGGGGCCTCTTGCAGGGACAGAGGACCGTTTCCCAGGACCGGACAATCCTTCGAAAATGCGCCGCAGCATTGAAAATGCAGAGCATGTTGGTCAGTAGCATATTTAAAATGCCTTGAAATCCTGCTTACTGACTCTCACCCGTCAGGTCTATTTGCTCCACGTGTTGGCCAGCAGTATCGAGACGAGCAACGTCGTCGTCGTTCCCAGTTTGATCGGGGAACCACGGCAGCCGAGCGTGAGATTGTATATGTTCGAACACTTACCCCCAGGCGCCCCCTCGGTCTTAACAGTGGCTTGAGAACTGCCCCATGCACCTACCCTGGGATGAAAATGTGGTACGATTCAGCTGCGGTGGACCATGGCCCCAAAACTTCTTGATTCTCCTGTGGGATCCCTTTTTGCAGGTTCAAGGTGAATGCGGACATATGTTTGTGTACAACACCCATTTCTTTTTCATGTCACAATTAGTACTGTTCTTTCTTGTCGATTTATCTCTGCTTTTTCAGACCTCATTACTTTCTGTGTTTCTTGTTCTGAGTACGTTGTCAGCTTGGAGAAAAAAAAAAAACCGGCGTCTTTTTGACCCATAGGAGGAGACCATTCTATGCCGTACTTGGCTTGGACGTGGTGTCTCAGTTTGAGTCTGAATGTTGGGTTCATCTCCATTTGGAAGCATGTCTCTGAGATTTAGGACCCTTTCTCCAGTACCATTGAAAGTTCAACATCTTACGAATACTTTGATGAGAGGGAAGAAAATAGCAGAAGAGCCCACACACTTAGTCGTTTTTAATTAGCCCACGCAGGAACTTATGAAGGACTGATAATGATAATATATGTATCATCAACGAAGATTCGCTAGTTATCCAAGGGGATCTGACCTTGGACGAGTAAACTAACTAGTTAGATGCTATGAAGTTAGAACTTAGTAATAGGTAGTGTAACTTAAAACGAAGCTAGCTATCTCTGTACTAGTATACTAGTTAAAGTACTACTGTACTCAGTAATGAAAAAGATTTTGCAACATATCAAGCCACCCTTTCTTGCATGCTACATACACTTTAATAATCTAATAATATGGACTAAAAAGCGATTTTATAGTTCAAAGGGATGTGTACTTTTTTCCGTGCCATATAAAGACAGCAGCAAACTCAGAAATGGAGAGCGATGATGTCTTTCATATTCATTCCATGCTTCATCTAATCTTCCATCACAACAAAAACCAGCACAGGAGGACAAAATGGTGGAAATGGCTTTCCATCTTAACACGCACTGTCTGGAATCTTGCCATGTCTCTTAGCACACAGCACCATAAGAAGCAAATAGAGCCATCCGCTGAATTTTACAGACAGTATTTAGCGACTCGCATCATACCACGATGTTACTTGTAAGTTCAGAACCCCCCCCAAAAAAAAAGAAAGGAAAAGAAAAAATTCCATGTCGATAAGAAGGCTCTAATATTTCCCTAGAGCTTTCTCCGTTGTTGTAGCAGATGTGCAATTTTCGACCCTTGGCACTGTACTTCTAGCTACCCTAGCCCGTCTTTCGAAGGTTACAGGGATTGATAAGGAGCTTAAATATCGTGAGTGGAATGAGACTATTCCCGATGCCAATCCTACTTTCCACTTTGAGGTTTCCGAAAACCAGGAAGATATCGGAGAAGCCTTTGCACGAGATGGAGAAGCTTCAGAAATTGCTCCGAAAATGGAAAACCATCAGAAGTCTGAACGAGTCAGATTAGACTCTCGCAAGCCCATCTTGAACAAATCAAGTGTCACTCAGGGGGGGCATATTTCTACATCGAAAAAGAGGAAGAAGAGCAAGAAAAGGGATGCCATTGATGATCTTTTTGATGGACTATTGTAAGATAATAAAAAATCTACCAAAATCTCACCAATTTATGTGATATGTTTAGTATGGATGATGTATTGTGAACTTGGTAAGGAAACCACACCAGTTTATTTAGGCAAAAATATGTACATATGCATTGTATGAAAACAAGATTCTCCTCCAGTAACTTCCCTATAAAATTGCTATAAGACAACGCAGGGAAGCAATGCAAATAATTCTGCAATTAAATTCACCGCAAAATGGTGCATGAGGGCCCATGATATCGTGTAAAGATATTTGGGTGAGAAAACTGTCCAGATAAAGAGATGAGTTCTCAGCACTGTACAAGCGGTCATAACAGACACCAGGGTGGCAGCTATGAAGAATGTTACAAGGGCTAAGTGAGTTCGATTTTGGTCCCAAGAATGTCCAGATTTAAGAAGCTTAGTGGCTGACACCCACCATATCGGACCAGCCCAGTTACCTATGAATGTTAAAATACCAACCAGTATGATGTTGTAGTTGCCGATGCCGTTGTATGCATTAGAGAGATCAACGGAAGAGATGGCGTTGGAGCCACCAAATGCAAAGAAGGACATGTATTGCATAAGGAGGGAAGTTACTGTTAGTTCAATAACTGTCAAGTCTATTGAAGCCAGAATCTCGAGTTGAAGCCTGAGGACTAGGAAGAGCGGAATATTGGTAGCTCGGGACTGGGTCATGAGAAACAGAGTTAAAACCTCGTGAGAAATAGTACTTGTTGACACTATTTTTCGTCAGTTTATTAATGAAGTCGCTTAAAGAGACGAATACTTGCCTCGTTTTGTGCATGTTCTTTTGCTGCCCCGTACGAAAATAGGAGAAATTATTAAAAGAAGCGTTATCCCGCCCAGAACAAGTCGTGCATAGAGGATGAGTGGTACCCTATGGAACACGATGGCCAGACGCCTCCATATGGAGTCACTGATAAGTTCAGGTGACTCTAAAAGCGCAAACACTAATTTGAAGGTAAAAGCAAGAGCCGTGATAGCGATGGAGAGGAGGCGCCAGATGCTAGATTTAGATATACCAACATTCAAGTGGATGTAAATATCGGCGTAGGCCAGCAACACTAAGGCCCATAGGCTACCCTGATGGCTTGGTAGAAATCCCCGAGCGAGATCTGGCTCGGCAGCAAACTTCTGTCCAGTTTGATTCCAGCGTCTAAGTATCCGATGAGCAATGGCCACTATCACCGAACCAAACTTAGTGGAAATGGCTATCCAATGCCTAGATGTTCTTTTGTCACCAGCAGGCCAAGAGCTATTTGGGCAACACGAGGATCTGATATGCAGGTAAAATATCCATCCCGTCAATATCCAGTACCAAAATTGTTGCTCCTCTTCCACATAACTGCTCGCAAACATCAAGGCGCCATTGCTTAGAGTAGTTGCGAGTAGGAATATCCCTGGACTTTTGTTTTTCGACAGAATTAGGTGAATTGTAGGGAAAGAAAGCAAGGCAGCAAGACCAGCAACGCATGTACCCAAGTAGAGGTATTTAAGGTTATAGTTACTAGCCGCGCTGCTCATTAGCTTTTGCGAAGTTTTGAGGAAGTCCAAGAGAGCCGATTCAGCCTCGAACTGATTTTCTTTTTGGTTAGCTGCATCAAACTGGTAGAGTAACGCTAGTGCTCGGGACCAAGCACATTGAGTCTCTTCGAGAGAGCTTTTACGTTCTGATTGACAACTAGAGGGCGCCGTATTATATTCAAAGCTGTGGCCTGGGTGCGCTTCCTTGACTGTCCCAAGGAGCTGTTTGGAGTTTTCAAATAGAAGTTGTATCCTTTGGGAACCTAAGGTTTTTAATGTCCAAAGTGGGAAAATCAGCTACCGAGAAATCTCAATAATTGCGAGCAGTAAGCCTTACCAGAGGGCCACAAATCAAGAAACTCTGGAATGAAAACCCCAAGGCTATTCAATGGGATCGGCAAACCAAGAAGACTAGCGAGGGTTGGTGTAATATCTGTTTGATCCACAGTATGATAGTATTGAAGAGGATTTGACGCAATAACTGGGCTTTCTCTACCCCCTTTAATAGCTTGAAACTTTGGCGATATAAAAAGAAGGGCAGGTGAAGTCTCGCCCACAGACGAACCCCCGTGATTACCAGCATCGTTCATCCCGTGATCTCCACATAAAACAAAAAGGGTGGACTGCAAATGGGGTTCTTGATTCATAGCTCTATATACTTGGCTGACAATAGAGTCCATTTCCTGCTGTTTGGTCACCATATGGGGACTGGATATAAGTCAGAATATCAGTGTAATGGAGGTGATAAATGAAGAATTTTACCTTTGCGGGCCAGCCTTATGCCCTATATGATCTAGACCCAAATAATGCATGATGAATGCGGACCAATCATCTTGAATGAGCTCGTTGGGGACATGTCGCGTCACATTGTTGTCTACTTCAGTAAAGTCCTAGGACAAGCGTTAGTTTCGTTCTCAGGATTCGGCTAGGTGAGTATTCTTGAAGTTTGACTGACTGATACAAAAAAGCTTGTTGTTCCGTCTGCCCTGCTAAACATCCCCGGAAATAGCTTCAGCCAGGTATCATCCCCGTACATTATGAGTTGTTCTCCTCTCGCTTTTATTTGGGCTAGCCACGTATCCTGATACGCAAGAGTCGAGGAGGTATCAGATTCCGCAATATTTAGGATAACATCGAGAAAGGACGGAACGGATCCTGTTGTTATCGCCTTAAGTCGAGGCATAGTAACAGTCGGAGAAGCTGCGTACGCAGTAAAGGGGACCGCAGCGCCGGATCGAATTAAACTGCCGGGGTTGGGTTAATGGAAGCTTGGTGAGGAATGGTTAAGTGGCTGCAGACCTTTGAGTAAAAATAAATCCAGAGTCATGAGAATAAACGAAGTCACTGGCATACAATTTAGTAGGACATAAAGAGATAGTGGTTTGAAAACGACGACTTTACCTCCGCAAAGCATCAACGACCATGAAAATAACCTTATCGAAAATTTTAGGCGGTGCATTGCTATCTCCATCAATGACTGCAAGACCAGGAATTAAAGGCTTATAAGGAAAGAATCCCAAGGAGAAGAGAAAAATAGCAATGGGAAGAAGAATATTGGCGACGAGTACCTGCCAATTAGCAGGTACAACAGCTATTTTGGTCATTGAGGATTGAGAAAATGAGCATTAATAGCTAGAGATATGAAAATGCCCAATTAATATCCATCAAGATCGAACAATGATGATTGATGCCCATTGATCATTCCAGCCAGGGAGACGCTCGTGTCATCAAGTAGCTGTCCATAGTTACAGAGAACTACTAAGGTACTGGCAGTATAGTTTAAACACTCGCGGACCACGGTTATTTCACCGCCTTCCTTTCTCCGCAAAACAAATATTTTTTCTTTGATTTTAGCTTATTATCTCTATATTCGATTCTGCGACATAAATTTTATGACTGCTGAAACAGAGTGACTGTTTCTATTATCATGATATAATCCATATCTAGGATAAATGTGCAGCCTGCTCTTTTGATCCGTTCCTCAATCTCCCAAAAGACATTTCTGGATTCTAGCTTGAGCTTGCCTCGTGGCTTACCTACGGAGGATGTTGCTTCTTTAGCATGGCTGAAGCCCATTTCATTGTTTGAAAGCTTAAACTATTTATCACCAGGTCGTAAATAAATCCTTGCATTCAATGTTGCAATGCAGTTGGCTTATGCATGGAAATCATTCTTCGTCTCAAAAACTAGCCAAGTGCAATATTGAATGCCCAATCTGATAACAAGAATCCAGAACGCCGTATTCTTTAAATCACATGATCGCGAAATTTCCTGCTACTTTTTCTTTGAAGATTTCTTGGATTTGGACGGATGTGGTCGGAAAACAATGGATGAACGGCTTTTACCACGGCGTTTCTGGATTCGTCCAGAGCGCTGGGAGCGACCATGCGCCGGGGTTTTGAGGGATCCATTATCGATATCCATAACTGGAAGCAGACATTATATGAGCATCCGGAATGATAAAAACTTAGGTTATGTAGGCTTTTTTACCTTCACTGCCACCTGCTGCGTTGGTTTTGGCGTTTGAATCTTGTGTTTCTGTGAAATCGTTAATTACCTAATGAGACACATAGAATGTAGGGGGTTTATCGCATACCTGAGACTTCTAAATCCATCTTTGTCTTTTCTTGATCACTCGGCTTTGGCTGGGAGGCTAGCTCTTGCAACTTGGCGGACAGTCGTTCTGTTCGCGCATCTACAACAGGACCAAATACAGAGGAACGTAATTTTGCCCTGTTGCGTTTTATAACACTAGCACGACCACTCTTTGCCATCTTTCTTGGTGCTTAATTTTCTTAAAAGAGAAGACGGCGAGTTTATAATTGAATAAGGCGACTGGAGTCCTGTCAGAACAGGGACAATTTATGTGGACAAGTAACAGTAGTCGCTTTAAGGGAAAAAAAGTTTTCCCCAATCTGAACACCCGGATTTTTGTCTTATGTCATCCTTTCGGAGATTCTTCTCATCTCCGCCCTCTTCGCCGAGCGTCACAAGAGTTGATCAACCTAATATTATATGAAATGATATCTGCTGCTGTTCTCTTCGTTTAATACTGCATATCTTTTTTTTCTGGGCACCGAAAAAGAAGTCTGAAATGTCTTTTCATATTTCCAGCTATCATAAGACAGTCGTTTTGAGTTACTCTCCTTGAGTTCTTCCTGCATGCTCATATTCTCAGTGGATTGACCAAGCATCTCGTCTCAATCATGGCTTCCGTTGGCCAGGGAGCCGACCTCCTGAGATTAATTGCTTTGGTGAAGACGTTGACCAATGCACAACTTAAGGATATTTTAAGGAATGAGGGGCTTGCAGTTTCTGGTGTGAAAGCTTCACTTCAACTTCGTATCATTGATTGTTCGTACCTTTCCCCCGTCTTTTTGTTTGCGCTCCCGTCTTCCGCACAAAGCAATGGGTCCAGGATAATATACATGATGTTGACCTGCTCTGGATTAAAATAGATATTGAAAGGCTCCAACAAGGTGGCCATCTTGAGCGGTTTACCAATCTGAGATCATACATCTATATAACCGCAAATCGTTCATTGCCTGGACCTCCACCAGTTGAACAGCCAGCACCTTCTCACCACTACCACCCTTCTCCTATTAACCCACCAATATCATTGCAACATAGACCATCACCATTGGGGATGTCAATACCGTCTCATGGGTCTTCACCTGGTATGTGCTCATCTACTTCTAATGAGGATTTGGGCAATTACTTATGACCTTCTTAGGACCCCTAGGCTTTAAAGAGAGTCCGTTTTACAGAATCTTGAGCCAACTTACTCCTACTGTGGAATGTAAAGGTAAGCCTTTCATCCTCCAAGCTGCCCTAGATATTGTCTAATATCACCAAGCACGTGAACAGACTAGAGACAGCGTGGAACTAAAGATAGTTCTCAACGCTGATGTGGCTACCAGATTGCAGACTGATCAGAAACTAAGAATAATGGTTTTCTGTGCTGCAGACACTGGCCTCAACCAATTCACTAAGTCCGATATTGCTTTTCCTCACCAAGTTGAGCTCAAAGCAAACCTTGACGAGGTAAAAGCTAATTTGAGAGGCCTGAAAAACAAGCCTGGCACAACGAGGCCTGCAGATGTCACAAATTATATTCGGAAAAGGCCAGGGTATACTAATCACATTGTAATGACCTATGCTTTGACCCAAAAGGTACGTATTGCTTAGCTTACGCGACTGAAAACGGATTGTCTCTTGTACCGCCGATAATGCGAAGATTTACACTAACTCACCCTAGAGATTTTTCGTCCTCGCAAACCTTGTCGAGTGCACTCCTGTTGAAACACTTGTGGACAGATTAAGACAGAGAAAGACAATCACAAAAGAGCAAGTCCTACAAGAAAGTAAGTACTACTATCAGTCACTAAACACGAAATTATGTCTAATTTTGCCAGTGAAAAATAAGGCAGAAGACTCTGATATCGTGGCGACATCAAGTGTTATGTCATTAAAGTGTCCTCTATCCACGCGTCGGATAGAAGTACCATGCCGCTCTGTCATATGTACCCATAATCAGTGTTTCGATGCGTCATCGTTCTTGCAGTTACAGGAGCAGGCGCCAACCTGGACTTGTCCTGTCTGCTTGAAAGCGACGAGTTATGAATCATTGCATATTGACCAGTAAGTTATTCTACGTTTTAGCTTGTCTATGTACACTCTAACTATATAGATATGTCGATGATATCCTTCACTCAACATCATCCGATGTCGAGCAGGTCGTCGTAGAGCCGGATGGCAGATGGTCAAGCCCGAAGGAGGAGGCCGCAATCGGGGCTGCCGGTGTTACACCTGCGACTGACGATGACGATGAATTGATTGAAATAAGGGAACCCGGGATCACACCCGTGAAACAGGAGTCCATACCTGCTCCCGACTCATTACAGCGCACACCAGCGCGATCACGAGAACCTTCAAGCGTATGGTCTCACCATACAACCAGCAAACGGCCAGCAGCTCAAGTGATTGATCTGACTGGAAGTGACGATGAAGATGGCGACGATAATGACTCCCCAGTGAGGCCAGCGAAACGGCCAGCGTTGAATGTATTTGATCGGCCGATGCCTAGGCAAGATTTACGGAATTCGTATGGCGGGAATCATCTAGATAAAAGCAACCTCCCCCTCATGAACCCAGACTAAGGGTGAACCTCTCGGGTCAGAGCAGTGGTCATGATGCATGGTTTTACTATTAAGGCAGATTCGCATGGTGTTATGGCGTCCTTGGTCCTAGGTTTTTGGGAGGATGATCGCATATTTCGCATTGCATATTGAATTGACCCTTGGATGTATTGAATAAGTGCATACTCCGCCCTTTCACACGCCGTCGCTAGATACTCATACTGGTTTATAAGAATCCAGTTATCTTAATAATTTAATTTCGTAGCTTTCGTCTTCCTCCTCCTCCTTCTTCTTCTTCTTCTTGAAACAAAATAAAAGGTGGAAATCAAGTGCAGGAGCAGCCGGGTAGGACCAGGACTGGTTGGTTGAAAGGCACATACTACTTACTCACTACTCGGTAGTAGGTACTTTAAATATTACTACCGCGGCGGGCGGCTCCCCCGACCCTGTCCCGTTCACATGGATCACCAGCATGTTTATCCAGCAGCACGATCGTGGACTTGTCGCGCGACCCTTTCCCCTCATGCTCACATAAATTTGATATGAATACCCCTCGCTAATTACTATAAAATTCCCGATCTATCCCCCAACCACCCACTTCGACCAATCTGCCTCTCTCTTCCCGTAACCCGCCGCGAACAGCCCCAGCGGCCATTATGTCGTTCGATGCGTCGTCTAACTCTCACCTCAATGCCTCCGATCCCCGTACCCGAGTCCTGAGCGCATCATGTCTGGATTTCCTTCTCATAGAGCTAGTGCCCATGGCCGAGCGTTTAGCCAAAGAGCTTGCCGCGGAGGACAAACTTCTCGACGATGAGGAGGTCAAGGAAACGACGTTCTTCCGTCTTGAATCTCTGGGATACAGGGTTGGACAAGGGCTTGCAGAAAGGTAAGCGATTTGCCAGGCTCGCTCGCGTTATCCAGATACTACAAGCCATTTTGATCTTTCCAACCCTCCCCCCCTCACCCCCCCTTTTCTTTCCTGCCGCGCGCGTTTCTGTTGTGGGTTGAAAAGAGTGATGGGAAGGGATGGGGTGGTTGTCGTTGATGGAGGCTTCAAATGGAAAACACAAGTGCTAATGCATTGAACAGGTTTTCTCGAGATAGGCCCCGCTTTACCGATAATCTTGATGTGATTAAGTTCCTTTGCAAGGATCTATGGACTATACTGTTTAAGAAGCAAATCGATAATCTGAAGACGAATCATCGCGTGAGTGCCTGTGTTTCGCCTGGTTACTCTTATCTTTGAATATGAGGGCGGTGCTGATGCAATGTCCTTTTATATAGGGGGTTTATGTTTTAACAGATAACTCCTTCCGCCCATTTGCGAGAATGAGTATGACTGCTAGGAGCGAAGCTGTGTCCATGGCTCAAGCGGTAAGACAAAAATCATAAATACCTTTTTTTCTGCCATTACGTCGATCGATATCGTGTGTCTAACCTAGCTTCAGTATCTATGGTTTCCCTGCGGTGTCATTCGTGGTGCGCTATCAAATTTGGGTATCAATACTACTGTCCAGGCTGAAACTACAGAGCTTCCGGGCGCAACCTTTCAAATTAAGACAATCAACAAGCCTTAGAAAAACAAACTCCATTTACCCCAGGCGTACGTGAAACGCCACTGATGGAATCCATTGAGCCCTCGCTGCAGCACACTATAGGCTTATCCCCACCTAGCTGGCTCGGTTCAGTCAGCTACTGCTCTACATCTTGCTTCACTAGGTGGCAAGCCCTACAGCCACGATTGTCAGGCATGAAGAAGGAAATTTTTTTTTTTCATTTCTGTTTCCATTGTGACTGTATTCCCTAGGTTGCGATCCTGATCGAACCGATATACTACCACGTGCAGTCATTCGTATTCATAATTTTCTAATGATTCAAAGCCTATCTTTCCGGGATACCAATGATTAGCGAAGTTCTCTCCATGGCGATGGGTTTAAACTGTAACGACTAAAGACGAGCCTTTGGTGGGGGACAGGAGTGCGACACAGAACAAATAAACGATCACCATATGGGAGTTCAATGTTTGGGATGGGTGGGGTTGGGCGCGTTTACTTTGGTGGTGGACTCTGAGCGAATTCAACGCCCTTCTCAATATTGCCCTTCAGGCCCTTCACACAAACATCGAGCAGTTGCTGCTCCTCTGAAGTGACACCTTCAAGGATGTTAATGGCCTTCTCAGCACCGTTTTTCTATTTCAAATATTAGCATTTTCTCGACGAAATAGAAGCATATCCAGTCCAGGAACTAACCCCAAGCTCCACAAGGGTAGAGAAGAATTCAACGCCAGTAGCCTTCACAATCTCATCACCACCGGAAACGCCCGGCAGATAAACGTAGGTAGGCTCAACAATACCGGTCTGGCCCTGAGAAGCCTTGAGGACACTCTCGGCAAACCTATAACAAAAGTTAGTTATGAACATTGCCATTTAGTTGAGACTAATAGTCAGACCTGAAGCCTGCAAAGGCCATGGATAGAGTAGCGGAACCCGCGCCGTCCTTGGCCTGGACGACCTCGTCACCACCAAATTGAACACCTGTGATGATATCAGCAAACTCAAAATAGCGTCACGATGTACTTTATTGAAAGGGTAAACCCACGCTTAACAATCGCTGCATATTTGTCTGCGGGAATAGTGAATGCTGGAGAGGCCTTGCTGAAAAGAGGGACGATGGTCTCGCCAGAGTGGCCGCCAACAATTGGAATCTTGGCCTTGGATGGGTCCTTGAGGCCAGAAAATTCCTGAGTGAATGTTTCCGCGCGAACAACGTCCAGAGTTGTGACACCGAAAAGACGCTTAGGATCGAAGACGCCTGCCGCCTTGAGAACTTCAGCGGCGATAGGAACTGTTGAGTTGACGGGGTTGGAGATAATAAGAACGAAAGCCTTGGGGCTGTATTCGGCGATACCCTTCACCAAGTCTCGCACAATACCAGCGTTAATCTTGAAGAGGTCATCACGGGTCATACCAGGCTTCCCTGTAGAGGAAGGCGTTAGTGCGATGCAACTCAACAACGACATACTGAACAAAGCCTTGGGTATGACTAACGAGGAATGCCAGCAGGGATGACGACAATGTCAGTGCCGGTCAATGCGTGCTTCAAGCCATCGTCCTTTGGCAGGTATCCGGTGATTTTCTAAAGATTATAGAAGATTTCTGGATCAGCTCATCGAATTCACAGCAATTCTCATTCAATGCCACTCATTACATACAGCAACAGAGGAGATATGAGAAAGATCGGCAGCAACACCCGGGGTGTTGACGACATCGTAAAGGGCGAGCTCGTCGATGAGAGGAGAGGTCTTGAGCAAAAGTGAGAGGGGCTGGAGATTTCAGTTAGAAGGACGGTTATGAATTGGCTACAAGACGAGCAGTGTGGTTGGAAAGTTGGTATACAGACCTGGCCAATGCCACCAGAGGCTCCGAGAACAGCTACCAGATTAAGTCAGACCGAGCTCCAATTATGGATAGCGTGGGAAAAGGACGGGTATGTTCTGCATTAGCTTACCGGCTTTAACCATGATGTAAACAGAAGTTCCCTGGAAGAAAACGAAAAGCAAGAGATGGATTGGGCTGAAGAAGCAAGAGATTAGTATGATGAAGCTTCAGAGGAGTAGCTGCGAAGAAATGCTAATGAGAAAAATGAGAAAAGTTGGATGGAATGGAGTAGTTAGAAGGAAAAGGACACAGGCCCAGAGCTGCGGTTGAGTGGAGGGGTAAATTGAGGGGTAACCTAGTAAGCCTCCAGTGCCACAGAGACGGGAGTACAGTAACCTAGAACTTACGTCGGTGAGAAGGAAGAGGAGGTGGTACAGTAAGATTTGATAATGGACTGACAGGTAACGAAGAGTGCGAAAGACGACTGGAGAACCCAAAGGGAGAGAAAAAAGAAGAGACCGAGTGCTTGTTGGCGGAGGTGATGCTTTCTCTATTTATATAGTACCTACCTAGGTAGGTAACTAGTAGTTCATCATTTATGATTACATCCGGGCAAGAGCAGGATGGGAATATCACATGTGGGGGTGTTCTCCGTACCCCCGGTCCTGGCATGGCCCTGGGCGTAATCTTCAAAGAAGAACTGCAGTAAGACACTAAGACTCAAGAGTCAACGGAGCACTATACCCCACCTATTATTTAGCTCATATTAAAATGCGTAGTTCAATATGGAACTCCGAGGTTACGATCCGGAGAGTATAATCCGGTTAATCGTCGGTATGGCCGTTGTAATATTACCAACTCCTGCTACTACTAGTACCTACTAGTAGTAGTAACCTAGTAGGACTCTTCATACTGACTCCTAACTCACAACATACTTTTAGTACTTTAGTACTTCAGTAATGTAGTGCTGACGACTAGTTAGTTAACTACTACATACTAACAGGAGTCATCAGCCGGCCTCTTAATAATAACAACCCTGCTAAGTAACCCGTCCATTCTGGTTCAAGTCATACGGATGAGAGTTCCTCCCCCAGATTCCGGCTGTTTTCGTAGATTTCGAGACATCCGCTTGCAAGGAACAGGACAGGTTTATCATGTGGCCCATTCATGATGTCTTCGGGAAAAGGCGGGTATCATAACTCTCCTACGGCAAATGACCAGCGGCTTCATGCTTGTTGTTCCAGTTCTAAAGCATTGATTCGGGCCGACAAACGGGTGTGAAGCATATAACTTACCTGACCCATGTGCCTAGATAGTTCGACTTGGAGGAGAGACTCGATTATACCCCAGGAAGGGTTGAATGTTTTCCCGTCAGCTTGACGAGTCACCGGAAACTTGTATATGAAGAAGGTTGTATTTCAAGATTGCGATTTTGTTTGTTTTTTTGTGTTGCCCGTTCTGATCTCAATCTTGAGACCAAATGTGGCGGGGTGATTAAATAGCAAGTTTATATTGCTAAACTACATGGACGTCACTCCCGCTGGCCAGCACTGTGGTAGTATTGTCGACCCTTGCGATGTCATATCCCTGATTTCTCACCCGAAAAATCCAGCCTCTATTCAGACTCCTCCGCAGCCTTCTTAGCCTGCGCACCCCTGGGCTTCCTGGCGGGGGTATCCTTCTTGGCCTTCTGGGAGCGGCGGATGGCGCTCACACGGGCAACGGCATCTTCACGGAGGTCGGCACGGTAGCCGCCCTTAGCGGTCTTCTCAGCAACGCCCTTGTAGATCCTGGTTCAAGGAGAAAAAATTGCCCAGTCAGCAAACCCCAGGGTCTATACGAGAACAATTTTTTGATCATTGTATCTGCTTACTTGCGGGTGGTGGCATTGGGACCATAGCTCACGGTAGCCAGGCTCTTGGCAGGGGTCTGGGAGGTACCGGGCTTCTTGGTGATGGCGATGACACTGCCGTTCTCACCAGCCTGCACACCGATGGCCTATTGCTTGCCGTTAAAAATCCATTTCCACAAACGATCCAATGTCATCAACAACGGCTGATAAAATTACCTTGGTGTTGGCATATCCGGAGTACTAATTGGAATCAAAATAAATATTAGTGAATAATTTCCTGTTGTGGGACTTGAATAATTCGGGGAGAGGTTGGAATCCATTTGCATAAACGGATCTTGTGTCAATTCCCGTACCTTGAAAGAGTGCTTGTTCAGCACATTCAGAGGGTCGCGAGAGAACTGGGAGCCGCCAGCAGTCTTGCGCTTGACCAGAAAAGAATTCTGGGTGCCTGTTTAGATTTCCTAGAATTAGCCATGATACACACCCATCGTCGGACCTCGAAGCTTTTTTTTAGAGAGAGAGTGTGTGAGGAAGAAAAGTCGGCGGTTGGGTGCAGGCATTGCGTAGGAAAGTATTCACGTACGGGTGATCTGCCAGACGAGCTCGCTGGAAACGTTCGATCTTTCAGCAGCCATTTTGAAGTACTGTCGAGGTGGAATATATGAATATAGATCGAGTTCGTCGCACGTCCGGTTTCCTCGCGATAGACCACTGAATTCCCATGGATGATTGTGTGCGCCGGTGCCAAGAGTGGCCGCCCGCCTCTCTCGCTAAGCGGGCCATTTTGGGAATAGACCGGAATCGTTGCCTTACTGTATGCCTGAAAGAAATGGCACCAACATACGTGCTCAGCCAACGGTGCACGGACCAATTGCCTCTTCCGCCGCCTTCCAGTGCCATCGTCGTCGTGGTATTACTGCGACTAGGTAGTTAACTAACAGTTGTTCCTGTCAGCCCGGCCATCTCCTTTTACTTCTCTAGATGCCCTACAGAAGTAGATGCTGCTAGTTGTTGCAGACTCCTGCATGAGCGGGAATTTGACTCTGCTGTTAATTCTGTGGTGTTGACCTACGAGGCTTCCCCAGCCTTTCTTTTGAACTATTGATCATTTTCATTTTGTTAGCTCAGTATCTGGCAACCATCCCTCGCTTGAATACACGTACAGAACAGTATATCTCACTATGGGTTACTATCTACTCTACTTTCTTACCATTTCCGTCATTGTTTGCGGTACCGGTATGTCTCCTGCATGCACCGCAGCTATTAACATTCGGGGATTTGTTCTTCTGACAAGTATAGCTCTCTATTTGACCCGATCTCGATGGCTACCACACCTTCCAGTGCCTGACCACATCTACCATCGTCTCCCGTCGAGCTTCACCGGGGACGTGGAAGCCGGCCTAACATCATCGGACTTTGATCTCGCCGCTAATATTGAGGGTGGCGACCAGAGGGCTGGGTTGGACGTCAGGGCCAAGCGCGAAGTTTTGAATATCATGAAACGTCAGAAGGTCAATTTCGATGAAGCCCGCCGGATGTATACCGAGCAGAGATTCGCCAAGAACAATATCGGTCCTGATGGCCGGCCCAGGGATCCGAAATTCGTATCTTTTTCATGACGCTTACTACCTTGGCTACCTTGTCTATCGTTCTCTCTCATATTTCCTTTTTTTCCCTTGTTAACTTTGTGCAGTCGATTACCTGGCGCCACTTTTGTCTAGCGTTTTTGATTATTGTAGGCTTTGGGGGCTTCGACTGTATGCTTGCGTAGTCCCTGATATTCCTCTCTTGCTTCAACCTCTACGATGAGACCATGGGGAACACTTCCTAATGCCACTATTCTATTCGATGGCTTTAGTTCAAAGCCCCTTTGGAATCCATGTTACCGAGGTCCCTGTCGATAATTTAGACCCCTACTTAGCTATTATTTCGGCCATATTATAATACTGAGTCAAAACTCGCTAGTAATGCATCATTTTGGGCAATAGATAGACCAGGGCTTGCAGCTGGTGAGTAGTATTACATATCATTATTCCGACGTAGTTATATGTTGTAGCGGTTGTAGTACTGGATAGGGAAAAGCATATTGTGATGAACCCTCGGTTGTGTCAGACAATTAGTGCCGACGTAACTGAAGTGCTTTTCTCAAAATCATTCAGCACAACATACCTAAGTAGCTGTCCGGGCCTCGTTATGACGGCCGCTTTCCTTTTGTTCCCTTTCCCCAGATTGATTGACCCGTTCGTTTTATCCTTCGTCATTGTAATAGGTACTTTATTCGCTTCTGGTCAAAACTCAACGTCCACGGCCGTACCCCGGCTGCTGAAAGCCAGGCGGCAGTGGGGGAGGTGGACCAGGTGTCCCCGCAGGAGGAGCGAAACCCGGCGCCGCAAATCCGGGAGGTGGTGCGGCTTGTGGAGGAAACGGCGCTTGCTGGCCCTGATTGTTGAAACCTGAAGGTAGGAACGCTTGCGGGCCACCATACCCCGCCTGAGACGGAGGTGGCCGAGCCGGAAGACCCGGCGGAGGATTTGCCAATGGTGTTGGCGTGGGAGGACCGGGTCTGTTTTGCTGCTGCTGCTGCTGCTGCTGTGGTGGAGGGATATGTTGGAATCCGGCATTTTGTGGCGGTGGGACTGGCCCTCTCCCTACACCCTGTTCTGGGGGTCCAGTGCTCATTGGTCTTGAAGTATCGCCGTTCGGCATTCCACTAGGCACAGCAGGTGTTCCTGGGGTAGAAAATTGCGGCGGCGGAAGAGTCTGAGTTGGGGGGCGTACGTTATGTTTACGAGCTTGCGCAGCCAGCATTCGTTCTGCCTCGTCACCGTGCCGTTCACCCTTTCCGTCTTTCTTATAGGCATATTGTACAGAAACTTGTTTGTTCATGAGATATTGGCCATTCATGCCATTTATGGCAGCGTCAGAAGATTCGAAATCCGCAAATGATACGAATCCATATCCTTTTGATAGGTTGCTGTCATCTCTTGCGACCTGTGTGGTGTGTTAGTTTTCGTCTAAAGAAGTTAAAGAAGATAGAGAACAAGGAATGCGACGACTTGCCTTGGGCAAATTAACCAAGTTCCCGAAGCGGCTGAATGTATCGTATAGAACCTGTTCCGTGACCATGGGATCTAGATTGCCAACGAAAAGCTCTGCACCGATTTCCACCGACTTCTGCTTATCGGCAGACGCTTTATTCACGCGAATAGGCTTCCCGTAGAGCCTGATCCCGTTCATAATCCGCGATGCATACTCGGCGTCTTCCTCGCTGATGAACTCCACGAACCCATATCCTTGATGTGACTGTGTTACTCGATCTTTCGGCAGATGAACGTTAACGATGCGCCCCGCCTGTAGCATGAGCTCCCATACCAGGCTATCTGAGACCCGTTCATCAAGGTTCCCAATATAGACGGTGGCTTCTTTATCTTGTTCCCTGTCTAGGTAGTTAGCCTAGGCCTTCTGTGGCGCTCACAAAGGGGAGGAATCATATACCAATGCCTTGCGCCCGACATAGCGCCGACTATCGTAGAGACGCCCAATTGATATCAATGGACTGAAGGGGGATAATAACACGGTAGAGGCTCAGGAGATTGACTCTATTAAGAGGAAGAAATCAAGATAAATAAATGAATAAGATCCCAACAAAGGATGTTAAAGCTCGATAGGGATAAATCTAAAGAGGTTCAGAGAATTAGAGGTTGAGAGAGGTGTTGATGGTGGTGGTCTTGCGAAAACTTGGGGAGATGCTGTATCGGAGGCGGTCATTTTCATTAGCTTCGGAAAACTTTGAGATTCAGTCTTTCTCTCCACCGTCTCTCCGCCTTTCACCAAACATCAACTCACACTACCTTTTCACACTTGGATATCTTGGATACCAACTCCCAGAAATCTTTTGTGTTCTCCAAGTCATACCAGCGTGTCAATATTACTGCCAAGATGGTTCAGTTCTCTGAAGAAACTAAGGTTAGAGAGAGACATGTTGCCGTGTTTCGTTGCACCTCCGGTTACTGACAATTGTGTTTGAACAGGAGCGCATCTCCAAGGTCATTGATGTTTCCAGAGTTGCAATTCACTAGTAGGCTGTCCTTGATGCTCGGATCATTTACTAGGTGTGGGAACTCATGTCTCTTCTCTCGCAGTGGATATCTCCCTCTGATTGTCTACCTTGGTATGGATTTCCACCAACCTTCTCTTGAAGCATGTACGTCGACAAATGCTGACAACTCTTGAATAGGCTACACCTATAGCGAGCCCAGGCCATCTCTCTTCAAGTATTTCTAACAGATCCGCCGTTATGAAGACCCTCTTCCCACTAACGCGACGAGCAGGCTCTTTTCGCCTCTTGCATAAATAAAATGAGATCGCCGGAGTCTCTGTAATGAAGACAACTTCGCTCTCGAGAATCGCACATCTTCCCCCACCGTCCTTCGATTATATATTGCGCAGGAGCAGGAGCTGGCTGGAAATGGGTTGAAACTGTATCCCCTTGAATTGTGACGTCGATGTATCTGGTTTCACATTGACTTACGTGTATTTTTAACATTATTTGGTTTCTATAATGATTTATACTGGTTAATAGAGCATTTATCTGGTTCATCAGTTTCATACCAACTGCTCTCTACCACTGTAATTTGTTCTTAGGTGCAGCCCCATGTTAAAACCGCGAATGAAGGATCGATCTAAACTTTCTGTATAACCCCTTAACTACACACACCCAGTCTAGCCCTTCTATAAGGCATATTTAGCTATTACGCATGTCTGTAAGGCAATATCATTAATACAAGTCCGTCCAATGCCGACATCCCCCGGCTGCGCGCTTCAATAAAACCGTTCGGCCCGCCAAGCTAAACCTCGGGACCGGAATCAAAAAGAAAAAGCTACAACTCAATCCAAGATCAACCCCTTCAGTCGTCTCTCCAAACCTATTCCCCAATACACAGGAACAACGTACCTCGACTCTCAAAAGGTTCATGACTGATAAGGATGGCTTGTCGTCATCCGTGGTGGAGACCGTAGCAGGATTCACGGCAGGTATAGTTTCCACGCTTTGTCTGCATCCGCTGGATCTGATCAAGACTCGACTCCAGGGTAAGTCATATGTCTCCTTTGTCGTTAAGAAGCAACAGCAGTATCTAATCTATACCTGGAACTCAGTCGATCGATCCCCATCCTCGTCGCGGGTCGGTGGTTCGCTCCGAGTAATTCGCCAGATCTTCCACCATGAGGGTGGTCTCGCCGCATTCTATCGCGGCTTGACGCCCAACATCATTGGAAACTCATCTAGCTGGGCGCTCTACTTCCTATGTTACGGCAATATCAAGGATATGATGCGGGATATCCGCGGTCACCAGGATCAACATCTGACCTCATCGGATTATTTCATAGCCTCAGGCTCAGCAGGTACTATACCACACACACACACTCTCTCTCTCGTTAACCCCTTCCCCCCAAAACCGTCTATCTCTCCAAACAAATAAAATTAGTTAATTACAAAAAAAAAAAAAGCTAACCAAATCCTCGGGAAAACAAACAGGAATCCTAACATCCATCCTAACAAACCCAATCTGGGTTCTCAAAACCCGCATGCTATCCACCGGCTCCAAAACCCCAGGGGCATACACATCCTTCACCACCGGTGTAAAGCAAATACTCCGCTCAGAGGGCATCCCAGGCTTCTACCGGGGCCTCCTCCCCTCCCTTTTCGGCGTCAGCCACGGCGCGCTGCAATTCATGGCATACGAGAAACTAAAGCTCTACCGGAGGCGGATGCTACACGTTGAGAGTCCAGACGGAGGCGAAGGAACAATTGGAGACTCTGCACGACCGGAGAAAAAACGAAGACGGGAGCTCGGAAATGTGGATTTCTTCGTCACGTCGAGTATTTCGAAGATATTTGCTGGGTCCATCACTTATCCTTACCAGGTGCTGCGGTCCCGGTTGCAGACGTATGATGCTCATCTTGTGTATCGGGGGATTTGGGATGCCGTTGTGCAGATCTGGAGTTCAGAGGGCATAGCTGGTTTCTATAAGGGGTTGGGACCGAATCTGTTTCGGGTTTTGCCGAGCACATGGGTGACTTTTTTGGTGTATGAGAATACCCGGGTGTATCTACCGAAGCTAGTGTCAAGGGAATGATCTTTGAGATATCTTCAGTGCAAAGTAGTGGTGGTTTTTAGATTGCGTCTAGCAGTATATAAACCCTGGCTTTCAAAGACTGGGCTTCCACTATGGGACTTGGGATTCAAAAGAGGCCTGTGTGTTTCTACTAACTTGACATTTATACTCAGTTTTTTTTTTTATAAACAACTATCTTTGAACAACATAGTACATACAAAATGTTGCTCATACCCTGATAAAAGATACGCCCTCCATGCAATAATATCCCCAAAGGTGGATCCCATGAACAAGCAAAAAAAAAAGAAGGAAAAGAAAAGTGCAGGTTGGTATCGTGGAAACGTTGAAGTATAGTGACACATGAAGAAATAAAGGAAAGAAATAAAGAAAGAAAGAAAGAAAACATTACCAAGAGAAGGGTCATTAACCCTGCCTATCAATGAAATAAGGCTCCGCATCTTCCTCGTCACTACTGGAGCCTCCTGTGTATACAGACGAGTCTTCATAACTTGCCCGTCGAGCCTTATCATCGATCTTATTTCCACCATTCTGTCGTCGGCGGCCGTCAGATTCAGGGTCGGACTTGGAAGTAGGAGAAATTCTGCGATCCTTTCCACGCCCCTTTATGCCCTTGTTGCTATTCTTATATAACGTTGCGAAATACTCCCACAGCTTTCGATCCTGAGGGTTCATGTGATCTCCGTCTACCACTTGAGAGAACCTTAAAGTTAGGTTTCGGAGGGTTGTTGCGTGAAACTTATTTTGGTGGGACTATTAATTGAAACCGGTTAGTTATTTAAGAAGATCGCTAGGGGCTGCGGCCTCGGGTTTATTATCCGCCTCACCTTGAGGTTGCCAAGCTGCGTAAACTGCTTGCCGCAGTCGTCCAAAAGACAGGTGAACGGTTTAGCATGCTGGTGAGTGATTTTATGGGCACGAACGTTCCCTCGCTGCGCGAAGCGTTTTTGGCAAATATCGCAGGAGAAGGGCTTCTCTCCAGTATGGCGCCGTTGATGAGTCTGTAACCGGGTTCTCCAGTCAATGGGTTTGATTCGTTTACTAGCATTCTCAAAGACACAAAAAGACACTTACCTTCAGATTTCCTAGTTGTGAGAAGCGCTGTCCGCAGGAAGGTTCTTTGCAGTGCTGTTGCATGGTCAGTTATGCCAACTCCTCGTGTCAACGATCGTCTATTTCAACTCACAAAAGGCTTATCCCCGGTATGAGCTCTCATATGGATATCCAGATGAGTCTTTTGAGCGAAACTCTTGCCGCATTGTGGTAGGGTGCAGGCGTATTTGCGTTTCTTCCCTGATCGAGATGGGGGCTCTTCAACTATCACATTGCTGCGGGGATTGGCAGCCGGGGCCATATAAGGCTGGGTGTAGCCGTTGGTACCCCCGTGGGTTAATTGTTGTAGAGGGGGTAGCGATTGCAGGGTTGCAGGTGTTGCTGGCTGACTGGGGCCCTTCGCCTGTATTGCTTTCATCAGGATATCTACCTCTGTTGAAAACTCGACATCAGTAGCATTAGGGTTCTTTCCCTGTGCAGCTGCTCCGTTAGCGGAAGCTGGAGTTGCGCAGCCTGCTTGGGGGCCGGAATTATGCTCGACCTTGGCCAAGGAGTCTCTAGCCACGCGATTGACAGCATTTTTGGCTGGTCGAATGTCGGGAATCGGTTGGATCGGTGGGGGCTCCGAGGATAGACGCACGGGTTGCGAGTTAATCGACTGGTTGGCGACGAAGAAATGCTGATACCCCGGATGATGGTGTTGATGGTGATGGTGATGATGATGATGATGATTGCTGAGGGTATGGCCGAACCCGTAAGTCGCGGAAGATGACTGATGAAAGGGCAATGGAAACGAGGTCGCTGGGTTGGCATAGAAGGAAAAGTTATGGCTCAGGTTGGAGTTAATCATCCGACGAGGCGCAACAGCGCCCACAGGATGGCCAGGAAACTCATAGGACACAGGCTCTACGGTCTCCATTGAGGCTATCCAACCAGTTGAGACCAACCCTCAGACAGCAGCTGTTTCTTTCTTGCACTCTAGGTCTTGAAGATTTCTTTCTTTTTGTCACGATCTTCTTCTGTTAATGAGGGAAGTAGAAGAAGTAACGCAAAAGAGGAAGAACGAGATAACCTGGTCCCTGATATCAGCCCCCAACCTTCACACGTTGAACAACATCATAAGCTGAGTATCTCACGGTTGCTATTTTCTTTTCTTTTCTTTTCTTATGGTATACCTTTTCCTGTCGCCGTTCCTGTGTTTCTTTTCTTATCATGCGCTGTGGCTTCAAGATACTCTTGCACAGAACCTCTTGATACAAAAAGAAGAAGCAAAGTAGACGGGAACAAGCAAATAAGATATAGGGTATCGAGTCGATATCAAGATCCAGCAAGATCAAGATCTTAAAAAGCAAACATTAGAATCGTCAAAGAACAAAGAATGATCTGAGTTCCCCCACAGACAGAGTGGATGTACAGGACTCGGCCAGTGCTAAGTATATAAGATTTCGAGTAGTGCGAAAGAAATAATCAAGGAGAAATAATAATAAAAAGGAATTAAAAAATTAATGTCATAGAGGAGAAAAGAAGGTTGATCGTGACCGACAGTCACAACGAGGATTATGATCTTGATCCCGACAATGGGGATCCCTAATAAGCAAATATGATCCTCTTTTTCCTTGACTGAATTATTTTATTTTATTTTATTTATTTTCTGCGGTAAAAGGAATCGAATAAAATAAAAACGAAGCGCCAGATGATAAATTAAAAATAATAAATAATAAATAAACAATTATTTTCTTTTTTGCTGGTTCCTTGCAACCCTTGAAAATGGATGACAGTGATCTAGAACTTAGTACTACTAGTACCTCCTAGTAGTAGTGCTCCGTAGATATACATCTTTTTTTTTCAGTTGCCCACCACCACTTCCTCCTCCTCCTCTTCCTTCATCTTCTTCTTCCCGGTGTCCCAGAGAAGTGGAAGCAGCGGGGTGTACGATGACAAGGATCTGGCCTGTTGGTCGATAACCCGGTCCTGAATGTGTCCTGTGGTCTACATATTACTGTATTACTATTTACTATCACTATTACTATATTACTAGGTATTATTATTACTGAGTTGAATCCTTGGAGATGACCGCCAGAAAAGGGCAAGTCCTATCCAGGATGGATGGGCGTACGTATCTACGCAGTGTAGTAAGAGTAGTACTCTGTATGGGGCCAGATCCATGATATGCGTATGGAATCTGTTACCAAGTACGAGGGCGTAAGTATAGTAATTGCTAGTAGAGCATCAGAAATCAAAAGAAAAAAGGGGCGGATAATGGGAGAAAAATAAAATAATAATAATAATAATAATAAAATAAGAAATACCTAGAAATACAAAATAAAAATTAGCTTATCCTACTCTGACAGACTCAACATACGGAACACTCTGAACAGCTTAGCTCTACTTACTACGGAGTATTATTATCATTACTATCATTGCCTTGATTATGACTATTTCTTTTCATTTCGATTAGTTGAATTATTTCTCTAAGCTTCAAACCCCCACCAGACATCTTGCCAACTGTAGTCTAGAGAAGAAGTTTCCTTTCCCCCATGATCCATGTACATACAGTTAGTTAATTGCTCCATAGTCTATACTCTATCCTCTTCCGACTACTGAGTCCTGACAGTCTGACAGTCTGACAGGCCTAGAGTCAGTAATTTTGTGCTTGTGCCTAATGTGCCTACCCTGTAAGAAGAAAGAAAAGTAAATGACAAAAAAAAAATAGTACGAAGCACCGAATAACTAGTCGCTTCCCCCATAACGCCAGCTAGACCAAAGTCTCCAGGGAATGATGTTTTTATTTTTCTCCTTCCCGCCCGACACGATGAGGCGGGTGATGGACCCGTCGATTATTGCAGCTGGTGACGGGATGGAGGATCATGGGCCACTTATTTTTGACCCTTAGTCCAATCGCGGGGGTGCTTGGTGACGTTCTGATCGGGCTGATAATGGTGCTCTGAGTCTCTGAGTCTGTAGTGCTGTACGGGCTCTTGGAGCGCGTGCTTGCGGCGGTTACCGAGTGTCGGGGTTGATACATACTGGTACGACGGCTACTAGGTAGGTAATATCATCGTCCGATGCTTCAATTGAAAGTGAGGTTATTATTATTCTCCCAAATATCCAACTACTATTCAGTAGCATTGTTGTTAATCCGTTTTTTCGTTTCCGAAGTCTTCCAGCGGTCTCCGAGAGGAAAAAAGGCTAGTGACAACTATTAAGAGAATGAGAATTGGCGACCATGTCGGAAATAATCATTAATTGTAATAACAACAACAACAATAATATAATAATAATGCTGGACTAATAATCAGTACTAAGAAATACTCTGCGGTCTGTAAACGCCCTCCCACTGGGATTAAGATCATCTGACCCCGAGCTGGTGGTGGACCGGCCGGGACATTCAGCCAGACCAATCGAGCGGACAAAACGTGGACAACTTGCGATAATCCGAGAGCTGGAAGGTCTGGATGCTGCAACCTTGCTCTTAGGTACCTGACTACCTCATCCTACAGGTTCCGGACTCCAGACTCCAGATTCCAGACGTAGGTAGGTAGGTACTCTAGACCTCCAGTTGTCCATCCTCCCGCCTTTAGTAACCAATGGATGTTGAAAGACAAGGCAACATCATACTACCTACCAACGGTATACCTAGAAAATAGTCGGAAAAAAATCCCCTTTCAAAGAAAAGAAACAAAAAAGACGGGAGATACTTTGACACTGACTGGCATCCCTCGTATTCTTCATCCTACTAGTAGGAAAGCCGACTAGGATACCCTCGTCTCCCACGCAGGCACCTGAACTGTTGGGATCCTAGGTAACTACGACTACTGCTTGGGGGTCAGTTTCATAACCAGTCACTCTGAGTGGAGGATGAGAAGATCATCACCATCACCTGAGCAGGTGTAGATCGTGCCTCCTTGCCCAGATGTCAGTACTAAGGTAACGTAGGCAGGAAAGTGATACCAGCAATAATAATACATTCTATTATTATTTTCATTACCGAATAGTAGATCTCAGATTCAAGAAAAACACACCAAAGAAAAAAGAACATTAGTCACAAAGTTCCCAGAACTTGGCTCCCAGGCCCGAGTCCATTCTCCATCTAACCAGTAGCACTCTGTAACTACACTTTATTATTATTATTATTCTTATTCTTTTCATTATTATTATTAGTATTATTACAGAGTATTTTTGCATTCATCGTCAAGCCGTAAAACCACAACACCCTGCAACCTAGTCGAGAACTCGAGATATCCTCATGCAGTGGGACCTGGACAGCTTCAAATGCAGCCCCCGGAGCTGACGGCAATTTCCAGACTGGTTGCATATTTACTGCAGGATGCCCGAGAGTTCCGAGAGAGTCTGTCTTTGGCTAGGCTGAGCTGAGTCGACGCTGCGATGACATAACGCTGAGTCTCTGTCTTATGTGTCCTGGGGATTTCAGACATGTATTCTGTATCATTAATGCATTTTCTGAGGGAAAACCTGATCATGGAATGATGCTGAGGACCTCCGAGGAGGGAATTACCAGTACTGCAAGTAATTACTAGCAGCCTTTCTTTGTTTTCATCCTTGTTCAAGTTTTCCGCCCGTCAGCAAAAAACTCTCTTTCTGCAACCAACGGCTGGCACTGTCAGGACACACACACACACACACAAAACCATGGTACTTCTGCCAACCCAAAATCCACGACACAACAGGGTTTGTCGGCAGAGCTACAGAACGGACCGCTTGCGGGAGATCAATAGTCTGAAAGTTCTCGCACGCCCATTTGGCAGAGAAGTCCCACCAACCACCCCTCTTGGCATGAAGGTGGTGCCTCGAATCAACGCAACAGCCGCGACTGGCGAGCTGGAAATGCCAACAGCTTCAAGCCTCACATTGAGAAAAAAGTTTCTGCAAGATTTTCTCTTTTTTTTCCCTTTCTCAAATAGCCTCCGAATCCGTGATTACTACTATGGCGGTCGAGATGTCATCCTTCTTCTCTTGGCAATTCTAAGACTAACTAACCTCCTCAACTAATTGCAACTTTACCTAGGTACGTAGATATGTCGCTTCAGCTATCGGCAGCCTATAACGGAGTTCTAGAGTTTTCAAGGGTAACTCTAGCGTTTCTAAATTATTCGGTCAGCAAGGTCTTCCCTCTTTACCGAAAACACACTTCCCCTTGAAGTTTGAGGTATCAGCGACCGCGGAGCTTTCTCAAAAAACTACGAGGCGCTAGGACTAAATGGATGTGCGCATGCTGATGCAGATGGTTAGACCAGTAACATAACCTGGGACAAATCCCAGCGTCCGATCATTCCTTCGCCATCTGCTATTGGGCGGTCGAATTTGAGTATCCAGTGGGTATTTATGTCAGTCTCGGATGTACTCCTTTGTACTGCTGGTACGTACGATGTATCCCTTATACGGAGTACTAATGCTGACACCGACATTTGGGTTAGACTTAGGCCTGACAAGTCTGGAGTGAAAGTTAAGAACAAGAATATATACAAACCAACAAATGTCACCTTCTCCTTTGCCCCGGGGTAATATCAGCAATCAACAACTTCTACCCAGGTCTGTCTCGGAACCATTCAATACGGAGTTCACTACTATCACTTGATAGCTCCATCAATGCTTGACTAGTTACGATCATCTGCGTCAACATCCCAAGCCAAGGGGTTGATTCTCTTGTCCGCTTTAATGAAACCCTTAATGAAAATTGTATCTGTGACTGAATCGAGGTTTTGGAGCAAAGAGTCAAAAGGATATCACAGTATTTCTGACGCCGTGAGTATTATTGTCTTCTTCTTAGGTTCCTACTCACCTAGGAACGGGCCGGCCCTTCATCTCGGAGCGGCCGAAACTTATCCTGGGATCTGGCATCGTTGACGGAGGTATGTATAGTTAAGGTGCGAACGACTAGGCAGGGATTTTTCCGACTATCGATATTATGTGCAGGCCCACTAGGTTGCGGCAAAAGAAACCTCAGTATATTTTCCCGGGTAATCTACTCCGGAGGAGAGTCTACTCCGTGCGGAGTATTCCAAGGATACTTGCTCCATGAGCCCGTGTTTCTTCAATCAATTTCCAGCTTTCCCTTGATTTATATCAAACTCCGGGTTAATTTTGCTGCAAGTGGTCCCCGCTGAAAAAATGAACCAAAAGACACTAAAAGATTGAATATGGACAATCTACAGAAATGGCGATTTACGTGGGTAGTTACTTTGGGGTGGGAGAAGAGGATGTAGCAAGACTTGACGGATATACTCCGTTTTCGCCCAGAACTCGGTGCGTACAAGCACCCTCCCCATACCTCTGGACTCCTGGAGAAGGAGATAAGGTGCGAAGTTGCTGGTGCCTGATCAGCAAAATAAGCCCGGCCAAAAAAAAGAAATGAAATCAGAACAATGGGGATAGGCGCAAGGATTAAAATAAGACATATCACATATGTTTGTGGATCCACTGAGGATCCGAACGCTACTTGGTAACAAACTAACAATGAGTGGTCACTGGTGACGAATTCCCCAGGGCGCTGGTCCAGTTGGAACTCAGAAGAGCTCCAGGTTCCAGCTTCTCAGGACTCAGGAGGTTCGAGAGCTCATTTCTTTTTCTCATTTTTTTGCTTTTTTTCAGATAGGTGTGTAGAGCATCTCCAGAGTTTGTAGTTATGCAGGCGGCAATATTTTAAGGCACGTTAGCGCTTTCTCAATCACGACCACACGAGATTCAGTCCAACTTGGATGATCGCTGAGGTGCAGATGTTTATCTGTAGGGCCCTGTTGAGCGGATTTAAATAGGAAGAAAAGCAGGTAGTGTTTTCCGTCAATGTTGTCAGGAGCATCGAGAAAGTGTCCCAAGAACTTACAACCTTCCTAGTCATACCGATAACCACTCCTCGGTGTCTGGCAGCGCCACTATCTGAATGGGGCTGATGCTCTGGAGTTTGTACAACCGCCACAATACAAAGTACTTTCAGCTCCCTAATCTCTAACTAGACACCAAAAACACCGCTTGAGCGTCACATCATGAATCAAGTTCACCTCCTCTAGCTCTTTTTTGATAGTGTGCTCATATTCTCCTGTATCTTGCTCTGTATCTTCCTTGTGTAAAGCGCAGTAATTAGCATGATCAGTCACCAAGAGAACAAAAACCACGGAGTACAGGCTAGGACACCATGCATGCTTCGCCACAAAAACCCCCTCGAAGCCTCGAGCACTTGAGTAAATTGAGTCTTGAGAACTTAATCAAGCTTTTCCATTTCCCCCTCCCTGCAATGGCCCCCCCACCAAACCGCCTATAAGAAAATTCATTGTAGCCGCCAATGGCCCGGAAATAACGGAGCAACGAATACTATGACTGGTGCAGATAGTACTCCCTGAAATAATAACAATAGTAATAATGATAATAAGATAACTCAGGAGAGAGAGAGCAAGCAAGCAAGCAAGAGTAGGGGATAAGACGCCTTGAACTAAAATAGTTTGCCCCCTCGTGATCGTCAGGGCTTGTCAGAAATGCAGTAGTAGTAGCAGCAGCAGTAGCAGCAGTAGTTTGGTAATGTGGATGCATTCCGCTAAGTACGACTCCTCAATCTCATACCTAAAGTTCCTCCTAGGCTACTACTAACTACTAACTACTAGTACTACTACCTAGGTACTAATGCTGTCGGACTCGGAGTAGGTATGAAAGTATCCTCCGACGATTATGTTCGACTGGCAGCCCTGAGCGTACTGGTTCCGCTTCACCTTGGCACGATCGGTTGTTGCATCCGCTACTACTACTAGTACTACTCAGGAAGCATTAAGGACGAGACCCGGGAGGCGGGGGTAGAAAATGATGAATAAAATTCGATAGATACGAATCAGGCCTGGTTTTTTTTTTTTTTTTTTCATGCTATGGAGTATCGTACCTAAGTGCGCTCTCTCGTCTCCATGATAATTCTCAGTGGGGTTTTTCTTTCGCTAGTTTCCCTGCTGCGTGATGAACAAGATGCAGCCCAGCGGTTTCATCACACCGAGTTAGACCATTTCTTGTAGTTTGTCGTCGTCGTCGTGCCTCACCCGCAGAGAGGGGAGGAGGAGGAGGAACTGGAGGATCGTCACCCGTAACTAGCTACTAGTAAGTATAGGATACGGGAACCCCCAACCCCCCACTCGATGGATGTGGATGGTATATCCATCCATCCTTCCACTCACTAACTACGTACTACTACAGTAGGTCGCTAGTTAACTTCTTAGGTACTAGCTATGATAGTCCAGATCGCGAATCCCTCTGTTGTAGCGCGAGGATCTGAGCTGCGTCGGTTTCGTCCCTTCAGAGTCCCAGACTGATATTGATACACAGGAGTTAGGAGTTAGGAGTAGAGTAGAGTACTCCCTAATATCTGCTAATTTCCCTATTCACGTAGGTACAGGAGACTAGATCCAAATGAATTGACATGACTCTTGACGAACAGGTCCCTAGTGCCACCTCGTTTAGGACGACCTGTCAACGCACCAACGAATGCATCGCCGGCCACATTTTCCTTGGCCAATGAAATCTCCTGTTTTCTTGGTCTCGATGAAGGGAGACCACGCCTGAAACAGACAGGCGACGGAGACAATTTGGTATCCTAGTAGTACTCTAGTACCTGTAACAAGGTGTTCCGTATTCACTCGAGGCTGAAATGAGCAGGATTCGTCTTCTGTCTGACTAACCTTTAACATGATGGACTTCTAGGTAACTACCTATACTAACTAATTAATTGTTAACTAACTGCAGAATCAAGCTGACACAACAAGTACAGCGGTTCGCCTCATCAAGTATTGGAGAAAACAGTGCACGTACCGTACCATCAAGCAAACACGCACATAGGCACGTATAGAATACAAGTATAGCACCGCCCATCGGTACAATTCGGCGATGTCATTAGTTAGATCCTGAGGAGATTATCTGCTTTTCCAGAGAATACAGCCTGGAGAAGTCTCTCATAAGGTAGTTACCAAATACAACTCAGCATGTACGTACATGTACGTCAGCTTTAGCAAGGCCTGAATATGCACGTAGTAGTAACTCTACACTATAGTCTATAAAAATACTCTTCTTACCGAGTGCATAGTCCAGAATCCAGCCTTGTGACACAGAAGACCGAGGCTGATCAGTAATATAGGTACTTACATAGCTACATAGTTACATACCTAGGTACTTACTACATACATGTGCATCTCTAAAGTAGTACCTACTACTACTACTACTACCTATACTACTACTACTACTACTACTACTACTACTACTACTCCTTCTACTACTGGAATAATAACCACCATACCCAAGTTCATCCCTCTCCCTCTTCTCTCCCCGCGCATCCACTTGTGTCATGCAGCACAGGGCGCCTGTCACATGGTCTGGTCTGGGGGTCCCCTTGAACTCCAGTCAGTCTTTTTCTCACTGACAAAACAATAAGGATACTTAACTCGTAACTCTTTATGGAAATCTAGAGAGAAGAGAAGAGGGGGATTCCCCTTCCTTATTTTCCCTATTATTCCTCCATTCCTGGTATATATATATATAATACTTCCTAGTAGGGTCCTCCTCCTCCCAATACCGAATAGTAGTAGTACTAGTACTAGTAGTAGCAATACCTAAGTACAAATCCCATGCATCTTACAATGTACATACATAAACAACACAGCACAGGGCAATCAACCCAACCCTAGCTATCCCTCTAGTCCGACTCCTACCTCAATCCATTCCCATTCCCATGACAATAACAATGACAGCTTCAATATCCACCCCAAAACATAGATCCAGAGACATGACATCCACATACACCTCCACCTCCATCCCCATCCAAGATAACTAATGCATCTATCTATCTATCAAGCCAGATGATCCTGCACACTAGCCACTAACAAAACGAAATCAGGAATTTGTTTGATTAGATGCAAGTCCCCTGCTGTTCCTGTTACCGGCTACCGGTTGAATGAAGGTGCACAACACCAGAAAGCAGGATGGGAGGTATGTATATGTACATATAACTAGTTAGTTAGTTATCCGAGTTCCGGGTTACTAGTCTACTGGAAGTAAGAAAGCAAGCAAGCAAGGACGAAAGGAAGGAGGTTCATCATAGCCCATGAATTGCATTCAGCTCTAGCCAGACAAATTCACTGCCAGGTATATCCATGACAAGCAGAGGCTTCTTAACTCGAAACGGCGGGAAACTATTAAGTACCTAATTACCAATACAGATTCTTTTTATTTTGTTGAAGGAGGGGTTCTTTTCTTTTCTTCGTTTGTTGACATATGATTCAGATACACTCACGCAAGTAGGAGTTGCGATAGAACGAAATAGCTGGAGACAAAAAAAAAAAGAGACCACAAACCATTTTCGCCCAAATCAAACTAGCTTGGGTAGGTCGTGAAAGAGGAAAAAAAGGGAGATAAACACACATACACACAAAAAGAAATTCAAGATAAGTTGAAATCACATTTACGCCGAAGCTTTCCCAAACCCAATCCTATCACCGTCCAGTGTACGCAGAGTATCTAGTAAAAGAAAGAAAAAAGGTCAACATATATATCCAAAACAGGCTCTTCGTATTACACGAAATAATCCTGACAGTAGAAGTAGTAGATGGGTTAGACATACCTCCAAATTCTTGCACGCATGTCACCGCTACCAGTAGCAAACAGGTTGTTTGTAGGGCTAGGCGCAACTGAAATGACTGTTGTACCGACCATGTTAGATAGAACTTCTACGAGCAATGGTGATAGAATGGGGAAGACAAACCAGAGTTCTTGTGTCCTTGGAGCATCATCTGTGCATTGCCAGTAATTGGGTCCCAGAATTGAACGCCCCTGTCCTTGGAACCGCTCATGACCCAGTGGCCGTCAGGTGTCAAGCAAACACTGAGGACAAAGTCCTATTTTCAAGGTCATTAGCAAAGACGTAGACGACAAAAAAAAGGCTAGGTGTAATTTACCTTGTGACCCTCAAAGGTACGCACGCATTTGCCGCCCTTAACACCAGTGCCAGGGTAGGCACCTCGAGGCACATTGAGTTCCCAGAGCTTGATGGTCTTATCCAGACTGCCGCTGACAAGGTCCTTCCCATTAGGTGCGAAAGCGACCGAGTACACACTGTCTTTGTGGCCATCAGGGCTCTCCAAGCGCTCAACCAGGTATCCGGTGGTGGTGTCCCAAACACGAACACTCTTGTCCAGTGAGCCGGCGGCAACATAGTGGCCATCAGGAGACATAGCCACGGTGGTCACACCGTCTTCGATGCTGAGAGTGTAGACAAGCTTGCCATCCAAGATATCCCAGAGACGGACAGTCTTGTCACCACTACCAGAAGCAATGTAACGACCATTGCCGGCAAAGTCCAGGGAATATATATCCTGCTCGTGGCCGGTGAAGATGTGCTTGATAGTTCGAGAATTGATATCCCAGACCTATTTTCAAATTCCAGTCAGTCATGGTCTTTAAGAGTGTTTTCTTTCTTTTAGAAGGAAGGACTTTTGCCCTCGAAGAATATATGTAACTTACCCGAATCTGCTTATCCTCGGCGCCAGTAGCAAGATACTTGCCATCAGGACTGAAGCATACACTGCGGATGTAGAGATCGCCGTTCTTGTCGACATTCTCATCTTGAAGAGTGGCGACGTTTTGACCAGTGGTCACATCGAAGATCTGAGCGGAACGGTTGCAACCTGTGGCAAGATACTTACCATCGCGGCTGAAGCGAACGCAGCACACAACACTGTCATGAACGAGGTGATGGACCAGTTCGACATCCAGAACCCGCTGCACCTCAGGGTTGAACACAGCATACCAGTCCGCGCCCTCTCTTTTCTGCGAAGCAGGCAAATCATCAGGGTTCCAGTTTGCCAGCATGTTGCCCGGGCGATCACGAACAGTGACGGCCTGGCTTGGAGGAGTGGGTCGGGCAAGCTGAGGTGACACGCGGGGGTCGGGGTAAGCCAACTGATGAGATTGCTGGGGGGTTGCAGGGCCGGGGGGAGCACGAGGGCGTTTTCCAGGACCTGGAGAGGCAGTAGGAGGTGGGGGAGGACCGTAACCTAACGCAAAACGAAGAGAAAAAAAAAACTCGGTCAGATATTAAGAGATCTATAACAAATACAGTCGCAACATACCGTTCACAGCAGCACCAGGCTGATATCCTCCAAAAGAGCTCTGCGGGGGTTGCGGCGCTCCTTGCTGAGCCGCGGGGGCAGGCTGTTGAAGGCTATGCTGGGGAGGCTGCTGATCCTGGGGAGGGGGAGGGGCAAGACCGGGACCACTACCTCCTTGGTTGGTCATGATGCCACCAAACAGATTGCTAGGTCCATGGCCCAGTGCGGGCGGAGGCGCCTGAGAAGGGCCGGCATGCTGTGCAGGACCGCCAATATGAGACGAGACAGTTTGAACGCCACGCGATTCCAGCTCGTGCCGCAAGACACGAATTTCCGCTTCATAGCTAGAACCAAAAAAGCGCACAGCATTAGCAGATCGGTCGCGTACTGTAGATGACCCATGGGAAATACACACTCTTGTTTCATCTTGATTTGGGATTGTTCGAGCTGGTAGACTTTCTGTCGAATCATCTCCATTTCCTGGAGCTGTCCGGTTACTAGATAGCGTGGTGTCAGCAGCGTTCGGAGTAGCTACTCTAGATTACATCCAAGAGGCCATGGAAATCGCTAGATAGAAGACAGCAACATAAACCTCCATCAAAGGGCTTCATAACAGCTCAACAGATATATGATGCGAGTTCCCAATGGAGCGGGATGGGTGCAAAGGGCGGAAGACGAGAAAAACAGATGTAAAGACGTACGTTGATGTTCAAACTCGCCGGTGCTTCTGGACTGATTTTCGAACTCCTGGCGCAGCTGATCCAGCAACTCATTCAAACGCGAGTTGGGGGCGGGAACCATCCCGCGGTGTGTGTTATACATGGTAATGTATCACGGTTTCGGGGCGAAAAAAAAAAGGAATGCGAAGAGCGAGCCGAGACCAGGCAATAGCCGAAGAGAGAAGAGATCGCAAAAAGAGTCAAGCGCTGAGCTCAAAAGGGGGGAGATGTCTGATTTGCGATAACGACGAATGGAAGACTTCCGATGCGGTTCGAAGGGGAAATATGGCCGACAGGAAGACAGAGACTGTTTAAGGAGGAGAGAAGGTGGTCAATGCAGCTGCATCACAGCGCACCCCTTAGGACGAATCGTAGCGGGTAAGTGGGGAGAGGGAAAGGAAGTAAGTGATAGCTAGAGGTGAAAATGGAGAGAAAGAAACGTGGTGCAAAAAAACCACAATTGAGGAAGGGAGTGGGAAAAGGTGTGGTGAAATAAGGACAAGACAGAAGACAACAGCAGCGAGCAGCGAGCAGCAGCAGCAGCTGGAGGTGACGGGGAGGAGTTGAGTTCAGTTCAGGTCAAGAAAGGTTGGTTGAGTTGAGTTGGGTCCGGAGATCAGGGCAGGTTGGCGGCTGCGCTTTGGCGCCGGAAGCGAAGAAGCGAGAGGCGGGCGTCTATTTTCTTTTTCCTCTCTTTCCTTTTCTAGTCAGGCGGGGCGCCGTGTGTGATTGGTCCGCGATAGCCGGGTTTTCTCCGCAGGCATTAGTTATCCAGGCGGATTAGTAATTGTGCATTCGTCTTCTCCACAAGTAGTTAATTCAGTGATTGCTTTAAATCACAATGGCACGTCATTCTAGAATCCCAATATCTTAATACTAGCATACACTCCTACTATAAATATAACTTATAGTACTCCATAGGACTCTAATTAGGACTCCAATGTAGATAATGTAGGTACTCCAATATACCTACCTACCTACTAGGTAGGGGTACTGTGTGTAATGGTGGAGACGGCTGCCCTCGTTCCGCCTGGTGTGATGCCGGCCTCCTTTCTTATAGGCCCATCTGCTTTGCAGCTTCTTAGTACTACTTATTCTCAACTGAATGGATCCAGATTCGCATCTTCGCTTCCCCTTCTTCCTCCCTCGCCTCTCCTATATCTCCTCTCCTCCTCCTCTGCCTCTTCACTCATCTTGTGTATCTTTCTGTCCTTCTCGATCAATTCGCACTGTTTGCCCTTGTGGCCCTCTCTAATTCTCTCTTTATTCCCTCGCCCCCTTGATCCGTCTCATCCGCCGCAATGGATATCGCGTTAGAAATCTGGGATACATTTCTAGGGGATCGTCTATATGCCTCTCTCCTGCCAGCTTCTCTCTCCTCAACCGTTACTTTCCCTGGCTTTCCGACCAACACCAACACCACACTCTCTCTGTTTGGTGCATCGAAGCCCTTTGTTTATGAACCCGCCACCAAGTACTTCTCCCTAGAGCCGTCCAAATATGCCTACCTCAGCGCCTGGCCGCGGAACAACATCTACCGCCAGTTTCTGAGTTTCTTCCTGATTGTCTGGTATGCTTCTTTGAAGATCTCCTATGGTTCTCCTCTGTTAGAGTGTCAATTGCTAATTCTGGCGCACGCCACGCGTGCCTCGAACAATAAGGATTTTTGGCATCATCGTCTATTTCATTTGCGCGACCCTGTCTTATATCTTCATCTGGGACAAAACTACCGTCAGACACCCAAAGTTCCTCAAAAATCAAATCCCTTTGGAAATTGCGCAAACAATGCGGTCAATGCCAGTCATGTCCCTGTTAACCGCCCCTTTCCTGGTCGCCGAGGTCCGGGGTTACGCCAAACTTTACGATACCTTGGATGAGGAGCCTTTCCCCTACTACAGCATTCTGCAGTTCCCGCTCTTCATTGCATTCACTGATTTCTTCATCTACTGGATCCACCGCGGCTTGCACCACCCTCTGATCTACAAATTTCTGCACAAGCCTCACCACAAGTGGATCATGCCTAGCCCGTTCGCATCCCACGCCTTCCACCCTGTCGATGGTTGGTCTCAGAGCGTTCCTTATCATGTATTCCCTTTCATCTTCCCCCTGCAGAAGGTAGCCTATGTCTTCTTGTTCGGCTTCATCAATCTCTGGACAGTTTTGATCCACGACGGTGAATACGTTGCCAACAGCCCTGTCATCAACGGAGCCGCCTGCCACACCATGCACCACCTGTACTTTAACTATAACTATGGCCAATTCACCACTGTCTGGGACCGCCTGGGAGGCAGTTACCGGAAACCAAACGAGGAACTCTTCCGTCGCGAGACGAAGATGGACAAGGCAGAGTGGCAACGACAGACCAAAGAAATGGAATCGATCCTCAAGTCTGTGGAGGGAGATGATGATCGGAAGTACTTGGGTGACGAAGATACAAAGAAGAACCTGTGAAAGGATTTCAAACCTGAAGTTTGATAAATGAGACACAGTATGTTCTTCAAGTCAAAGAAGAAACATTGGGCGCTGTCATTAGACGATATTGGTGGCCCTTGTTTTTCTTTTTTTTTTTTGCACGGTCTGGCATTCACTTTTGAACTGATTTATGAGGTAGATGTATTCTTTTCTTTTCTTTTCTTTCGTCTTTGCCCTACATTCCTACTGCCCAATATTTGCCCTAATCCCTGTTTTGTACAACACTAATTCTAGTATATTATTAATCCTGTCACGTCTGGTTTTGCATTAATGTACTTTAAATGATGCGCCATCAAAAAATCTGGGGTTTCGACCACTAAAAATGATATCGAGTGGCTTCTGTTGGTCCTCGTCATTTGCCTTTTATGTATATAAAGCTTTACTTCAATATGAGCAATAGTGTTTCTGGACACATGTATATCGATATTTTTAACATCTTTAAAACCGATTATCATCATGTTTCTCGGAAATACCTCTTCAAGCACCTACTCTGATACTGATACTACTACCACTACTACTACCTAATAGTATCAGAGATCAATACCTACCAAACTCCTTAATAAAATCCAATGATATCAAACCATACTTACTATGTAGTACTGTATACACCAAGCTTTTAGATGGAAGAAAAAAAGTGAATTAATATATATTTGTAAATCGTTTTATTTTTCCCGCCTTGAAATTTCAACAATGTGGTTATGAATACAAGAGACCAAATAACTAACTACTAGTTAGTTAACTAGTAACTACTTACTAATTCGGTAGGAAAATACAGGGCTTGCTTGATATCCAACGCGAGAGGCACACCATCTGCTAACCTAAAAGATGAAGGAAAAGGTTAGAAAAAAGTCTTCACTAGATATCAGCAGTCCCATCTGCGTCCGCGACGTCCATGTCGCCGTCTCCGTCTGCAGCAGGTTCCACGGTATTGATATCCTCTTGTTGAGCAGGAGGCGGCGTAGGCGCAGTCGTACCAACGGGGACAGCCTCAGCCATGGCATCAGTGATAAACGACTCCTCTATAGCGGCCTTGCGGCGGAAGACGCGAAGCCAGCGCTGGCCCCACTGCCGGATAATTTCGTCCTCTGGCAGATTGCCGCTTCCATCGCCTCTTTCCATGAGCTCATCATTGCTGCCTCCGGCGACCGAGACGACTGAGTCTTCGATAACACGGAACAGGGCAAGCATGTCTCCCTTCTCGCGGGTAAGTGTCTCGTCGAGGACACTTAGTTGAGGCTCGTAGAGACCTGACTGGGTTCGCGCGGCAACAATTTGCCTTAGGCGGTTGGTTACCTTGCCAACGGTGGCCGAGATCATTTCGAAGACATGTGCCTTTGCGAGAATAGTTCCGGCCTTTAGTTTGTCGACCAGTGCCCATTCGATCACGGAGAGTGGTGTCAGGATCGTGTAGTTCAGTAACTTGTCAATGATGTTGATGCCGATGCCTGGCTGGTCAACCCAGTACTCCATAACTGAAGTTATGATCTGGTGGCGTGCTTCGGGTGATTTGGGGCCGATGGCCAGTAGACGCTCCTTGTTTCGTTCAATACAGGAAAGAACGTGAGAGAGGGATTTTGAGCCGACAAAGCAGATGGCGGTTACGAAAGCATCCGTAGAGGGAAGCATGGGGTTCTCAACCCCTAACTCCTTTGCTTGCTCCTCAATGGCTGTAATGAACGGCTGAATTTCCTCATCTGTCGCCTTCTTGCGAATGAGCTGCATGATTTCCTTGCCTTCATTGGCGTATGGCGTGGCTGAATTGGAAGACGGTGTTAGTTCGATTATCAGGGAGTAAAAGAGTAAAAGATCTCGTGGCTTACTGTCAAACGAGTACTTGAAATCCGGGGTATCTTTCTCTTTTCCCTCCGAGATTAGGTCTTGATACGGATCTGGAAGAGTCCCTCGGATGCGTTGTGCAAAACTCAACCGGATTTCCTTGTCCAGGGCCCCTGTAATGAACGCCATCCGTGGATGGATTGCGGGAATATCCAAATCCTCGACCCTATAAGAAAAAAAATAGTCAGTATATTTGAATTTGTGGCAAATTTTACCAGGGAAGGTAAAAACTAACCATTCGCTCCACTTCCACGTAAAGCCGAAGTTGCTCAAGTGATGTGTGAACCAATCCAAGAATCGATGGCTTAAATCCAAGTCAATCACGTCGAGACTGCGATATAAGAAGCGAATTGCACGGCCTAAACTTGGCGCAATTGCAGCTGGAGCGATCTTGCAGCACTCGGTCAGGACAGAATGGTAGTAGACGAGCTTGTGCTCTGGGGCGGGCAACTGGAAAAGCTGAGAGAAAACAGCATCCACAGCCACATCCTCAGGCTTCCATGTTGGTCGATCCTCAGAGAGATCGCGTAGCCTATCGAACGGAGTTGCTCGCTTGACGAAGATATTTGGCGTGAAATAGCAGTCGAGATCAATGAGGTATTTGGCTGTCGCAATGCGATTGAAGTCTAGAATGTTGATTGTATCCACAAGCGCATCTCGGATTAAGGATGAAGCGATATCTGAAGTTGGGGGAACCGTTTCGATATCCTGGTTCGCGTACACGGAAAGATACACCCCTGGAAATATTGCCCGTGCTCCATTTCGCACAGGATTTGGTATAGTAATTTCAGGGAAAGAATGCTTTGGACCATCTTCCAGACGCTTCGGTTCTTCATCGCCATCCTGCACCTTGTTCCATGGACGAGGTAGGCATGCCAGTTCCCAGTCCCGAGTCGATTCGGCTTGTAATTGAGTTTGGATCAGGCTGATAACGCTGTGGACAGAGGTTGGCTTTTCGCTATCGGGCCCAAAAGGGTTTACCAGATCCACAAGAGTGTGTGGAGTGGACGCAATGATGTCGGTTTTCTCTAAGAGAGCAGATGCTTGCGTCTCAAACCCAGTGGCCGGCGATGCCATGATGTACGGAATGGTGAAAAGGATGACCTTCACAAGCTCTAATCCGAGTAACTGAGAAAGAAGAAAAAGACGTTAGTATTATTCATATCTGATCGAAAACTGGAATCACCTACATCTTCAGAAGAAGCTGTCTGGAGGTCCACGGCACGAGAGAATAGCTCCTCCAGGATCGGAAAAACACCATCACCTTCAAAAATGCATTGAAGACAGCCCAGAAATCGAAGAAGAAGTTTAACTTCGCGCCAGGCGCCAGCATTGACATAACTCTGGAAACATTCACTAGTTTTCTTCAAGAGGTCGACCACAAGCTCCGATTTCAAGGTGTTAGCGACTAGAACTGTTGTTGCGATAAAAGGAATCTTCAGCGGCTGCTCAAGGACACTGTCATAGAAGAAAAAAAATAACACAATTAGTTCCTATTTCAGATATGCTTGTGGAAAAGAAAACGTACAGATCAAGAGCAATTTCAATGAACGAGGACCTCAACTCCTCATCTTCGTAGTTCTCAGCCACACTTTTCGCAATGCTCAATGCGTCATCCTCTGCCCTTCTAGCAGCCTAATAATCTCAGACGTAAGCTCGGGAATACAATTTATCAAGCCGGACATCGCATGCGTACCGATTCAGCGATTGTGAGTAGCTGTCTTCGAACCTTGACGACAAGGGGTTCCTCATATCTGCGTCTTTGGCGGCGATCATAATCGTCATCCTCTATTCATTCCAAGAAGGTTTTAGCAAATAAATAAGAAAAAAAATAAATAATAATAATAATAATGTCAAATAGACAGCATCTCACCTCTGTACCGCCGCTTGCGCACACCACCCCTAGGACCGTTATGTCGGCGGTCGTAGTCAGCCATCGGTCTCGCGTCGCCAGAGGCTATGGAAGCACAGGCTGCTTTCTCAAGAAGTAATTCCAGAATACGGGATTCAGCCAATTCGACATACACACACAGCCAGAGCTATAAGCTCTTTGTCACGCAGATTGTCGGAGCTCACCTCCAGGCTGGGGTTGCGGACGTTCAAGCTGTAAAAACAGCGCGAGTAGCTCGGGATGTGGAATTCTCCGTCCCGCTGATTATCTAACTTATGCATTTAACTAAGTAGTTACTCGATGCACTTGGGACTATTTCGAACACAACAGACCAAAGATAGTTGTGAGAGACGTTTGATTGTGTGTTATTGATCTTTCTTCTCTAAGCACCAGAATAAGATCCAGATACATTCTTTGGAGTAGGAGTCAAGCAAGAGTCCCGGGACAGAATCCCAAGTCATAATGCAGATACATTTGCAACAGAGCTCATAAAGGGAAAAAAAAAGAAATAAATAAGAAGAAGCACAATACCCAGGCGCTTAAGGACTGGAAATGCAAGGAAGAAGATTGAACGCGGGGGAGGAAAAGAATACACACAACTGTGATTGTACACACTTAGGGAAAGCGAGATACCTGCTGCAATACTTGAGACTCTCTAGTATGAAACGAAGAATAGAAAGTAATGAAGATGATTAATAAGTCGTCTGCTTCGGTCTTATGAGACAGGGAGCTTCATCATCGGCCAAGTTAAACAGCATGACAATCAGGAGCAAGTGAATGGAGGTAGGAAGGATAATGTTGAGATTAAAAATCAGGTGAAATGAATGTAAGCACAAGGAGAGCAAGAAAGCAAAAATAAAGATGATGCACATATGCACCTAAGTTAAAAAAAAAGGGGGAATTCTAAAGCTGCAAGTCGGGGGGATAAGACCTCCAACACCTATATTCAAAGCACACTCACAGGTACACATTTCATGTGCATCCAAGCAAAAAAAAAAAAAAGAAAAAAAAAAAGAAATTCATCATGATATCAGACCCATTTGTAGGATATTCATCTCTTCCCCCATCCTTCCATAAGACTTGCGGTATTCTGTATCCATGGCCCCTTCAGTCGAGACATGAAGCTATGCAGACCTAATCCCGGAAAGGCAGACTCACGCAGTAAGGGTATCACTTTTTTCACCCAAGAGCTGTCTCAGACACCTCAATAACTCCAGGCTATGATATTCCATCTCATCACCCTGTTGGCAATGAACCAACATGGTTCAGAGCGCCTTTAAAGAACTTTTCCATCATCAAAGGATCATTCCACCTCATTTTCCGCTTTTTTTTTCTGTCTTTTTTCAATGCTTGCATTTTGTCTTTCCCCAAATTTCCTCATACTCAGAAGCCAGCTCCCGGATGCCCTTGCCAATGGATTAGGTCTACAAATGTAAATAAACCCCTCCTATTTCAAAAACCATCAGATGCATGGAAGTGAAGTTGCATGGCATGGCATCAAATCCTAGTGCATGTGTGCATTTATGAATGCACAATGAACAGGCGTGTAATTCGTAAACAAGATACCATTGACTCAGTCAAGGTGTGCCATCATCTCCTCCTTCGTAAGGGGTTTGAAGTCATCAATATATAGGCCGCTGGCTTCGAGCGCGGCTCGTGCATGTGGAGGAACTAGCCGGTTGTTCATAGCAGGGGCGATCGAAAGTTCTAAGAAAATTAAAAAAAGTTAGAAATTAAATAAAAGATAGCCAAAGCGGGCCCGGAGAATTTGCTTTTAGCATACCATGTCTAGAGAAGTCGAAAAGATTAGGGAGGTCCCTTATCGCTCCGTTGGGGTGCCGTGAGTCCGGCAGCCGTGTGTTGGGATCCCTGAGTTCATCGAAAAATGGATGGCACATTGCTTCAATAGCGGAAAGGCGTTGTGACGGGGTATATTCCAATAACGCTGAGATCAAATCAATGGCCTCATGTGGGGCTCTTCGAAAAACCTGGGGAGGCCAGTCAACATTTATTCGACCGGGGAAACCACGCGGAGCGACCGTACCTTATTGAATGGATGTGGCTTAATCTGGGGAAATTTATGCTCCATGTAATTGGGATTCATCGTACGAATCTGCTCGCGGGTAGGAGTACCAAGAACCTTGATGATCTCGACAAGCTGATCGATTCCAGACTCTCCTGGGAATAGTGGTTGTCCTAGCATTAACTCGGCCATCACACAACCAGTTGACCAGATGTCTGACATCTGTTAGTGATTTAACGGGGATATGGGGAAATATATTTGAATAACCTACCGATTTTGGTTGTATAATTTGTTGCACCGAAAATCAACTCTGGGGCTCGGTAGTAGCGTGAGCAGATGTATGAAACGTTAGGCTCATTCTCAACCAAGATTTTAGCCGACCCGAAATCACACAGCTTTAGAATGCCGGTAGATGGATCGAGAAGAAGATTCTGAGGTTTAATGTCGCGATGACAGATGCCTTGTGAGTGGATGTATGCTAGGGAGCGGAAGAGCTGGTAAATATAAAGCTTCACTTCCAACATCGGCATGGATGTTTTCAGCTTGTTGAAATACCGAGATGCTCGATACACGGTTTCCGGTACATATTCTAGGACCAGGTTCAGATACACTTCATCCTTCTGTCATCGTGTCGTAGTACGGTCAGCCCCCAAACAATTTTTTTTTGAAAAGAAACAAGACAAAACGTGAAAACATACCCGCTCGCCGTTCGAATAGTAGAATGCCTTTAGTTCTACAATGTTGGGATGGCGCACAATCCTCATGATCTGTAACTCACGATTCTAGTCGAGCGTTAGCAACACAAGAGCGGGGTTAGAGGATGATGCATCTTTGCAACGGTAGCACATACTTTGAAACGCTTGTCCTGGAGAACTCGCTTGATGGCAGCATCTTCGCCGCTGGGCATCATCTTTGTTTGGAAGACAACTCCGAAGGACCCATTGCCAACGATTTTGCATTGCGAATATTGTATCTCTTTGGTCTCTCCTGTTAGTCCATCCTGAACTTTCTCACGGACGACTTCTGCACGAGCGAAAATAAAAATAAAAGAATGTAATAGTCAGTAACTGGCATACACAGCTATGTCTGAAGCAATTGCAGTGGAGAATAAGATGATCACTTACCACCCATGCGCAAATTGGAAAACACCCCAGGCCCTTTTTGTGACATCACGGCGACGGTCTTGGGGAAACGACAACAAGCGATGGATCGAAGAGTGTTATCGAGAGTATGGAGGACTGCTTTTTAATAGCGGATGACGGGAAAAGACGTAAAAGTAAGGTGTGAGGTCCGTTTTGGGCAGACTGTTAATCGGTGGAGAACCTAGTTGGGAGGGGTGCGCTGGATGGGTAGAATGTCCGAACGGTGGATGTTGAGTGGAGGTGCGCGTGAGATGAAAGGTTGAGAGGCACTCAGGGCAAGCGAATCGCAGAAGGCTCAGACGACGGCCAATAGATTTCGACGGGGTGCCAAGAGTGCAGACACAGACCAGGATAGAGCAAAGAAACGCCTCAAGTGGTAGGGTTTGGATCGGTAGGTACGGTACGTAAAGCCGGTAGTAAGTAGCCTTTCTTTTTCGGGAGAAGAGAATAGGTAAGTGAGGAGAGAAGTAGAAGAAAAGAAAGAGTAAAGAAAAATGATGAACAAGAAGAGGAAGAAGAGGGAGGGGGAGGGAAAAAAGGTAGGAAGTTTGGGGAACAGGTAAAGGAATTAATGCAAGCCTAACTAGTAGAGTGGCAGGGGAGATGCAAAGAAAGGTGGGTTTACGGGTAAGGTATTAAAGGTTCTGAAAAGGGAGGGATGGTCGGGGAGGGAAAAGAGAGAGAGACAGTGAGTGAGTGAGCAGGTGACGTTGATGGAGCGACGAAGCCCAAACACGCGAGGGCTGCAGGAACGCGGGAATAAAGCACCCGGAGTAGAGAGGAGGAAGAGAGTACTAGGGAACATACAAATGCCACCTCCAGACAAGTCAAGATTGTAACAAGCTGGGGAAAGGAAATGTCGAGTATGAAGAAATTAATTGAAGAAGAAAAAAAATTCTCTGGAGAGGTTCCAAAGGAATTAAAGCAAAGTGAAAAAGAGCCAGTCCGAATATCTGGTAGTCGAGATAGTTTGGGAGGGGCGGGAGTGGTGACTGGCTAGTTAGTTAGTTACCAGTAGTTACTTGGGACAGTCTGGGACTCTGGGTAATGAATAATGAGCACCTCAGAGCTGTGGCAGTGTGTGGAGAGGCAAAAGGAAAGAAGTGTGGATGATGATGGCTGGGGTTATTATTCAAATTGAAGGATTTCTGTTTATGGACGCCGGCATGAGGATAGCAAATTTTACACAGTAGCGTTAGTTCTTAAGATAATAATAAATGCTAATCATGTAACTACTTTACTTCCTTAGCATCTGTGGGAGACGTAGTGTGGTAAGTCATTTGGGAGGGGAGCACCATGGCCAGTACCGCTTCGCGCCTTTGCTTGCGTCGTGATTATCAACGTAGTTCGGAGCACTCGGTACTCTGATGACAGTGGTTTTTGATTCCAGTTGTTCGAAAAAAAGAGGGGTATTGGTTGGATATGTATGGTTTTGTAAGTTACCATACAGTACTGAGGTCATGAGAGGAGGAGGAGACACACTATGACGCTACTTGCCCTTACCGAAAGCAAGGTAACTGCTACAACATGAATGCCAACAGTTTTGCTACTTTAAACAGAGAGGAGGGGGAGGCAAAAAGATTAAAAAAATAAATAAAAAAAATAAACACTCCAATATACCGTCATCTTTTCCAAGATTTTGGGAAGCAGGACTCGACAGGAAAAGAGAGAGAATAAAGAATCTATTGAATCATGAGACTTGAAACCTTCATGCTGTCTTTTGGCGACGACGAGCTCCCTACCTCGTACTCTGCAGTGGAAGGTAGATCACTCAATGACGGGAGCGGCTGATGTGGAACCACTGAGATTGGGCGTAAGACACAAAGTGGGTAACCAATTGCTGCACTGGGAAAAGGCCCCATACGACAGGCCAGATGACCTTGATCCCAAGCGCGCTTGGGTTGGGACTATCCAGTATTGTCCTAGACTGTCCAGGTCTCCAGGTAAGAGAGGCACGCACTATGGAGTAGGTCCTGAACAAAATTGGGATGACTTGACCAATGCAAAATAGAAACCGAAATAAAATAAAATAAACCCCCTTTCCGGTAATTCCAGACCATTACTTTAGGTATATTGTGAATCTACAGCTACTATTGGGGATTGAGAACGAATTTCTTTCCTTCGACCGACCATAGAGAAAAATTCGTTGGGTGAGCAGTATTGTATGCAGCGCTATGGACTTGCGGCCGTTGGCTTGAGGGGCCACCAGGATCAACGATCATGGATGAGGTGTTCTTAACTTCTTACTTGTGCCCGTAAAAGGGAAGACGGGGCCAGAGCTTGGACTATGGAGAAGCTCACTACTACTGCTCTACTACTACTGGTACGGCGAGGACGACTACTACTACTAACAATATCGTTCATGATTTATTTTGAGCTGCTTCAATTTAAATGAAATAAATCTGAAGAGATTGGAACTCGAGATATTTCAAAAGCTATCTAAGATTTCTATATTCCTCGCGATGGAGCAGCCCGTGGACAGTGGAACGATTCCCTCCCAAATCTTAGTAGTCATTCTTATCCATCTAACCTGCCGACCCGGTCGATAAACCCGAACGAAAAGCAACGCCAAGGATCGTGAAATACATGTCACAGCTCAGTGGATAAAGAGTATTACACGCTTACCTGAGTTCCGGTGACAGACAGGATGTGCCATGTGCTTGGTCCAGGAGTGTCAAGTGACCAGGCCTGATTTTCACTAGGACCAGTCTTATTGGCTGCCCCTGTTGCCTCCTACGTACGGTAATTACACAATCAGACAGTACCTAGGTACCGACTATACCTTCAGACAAATATGCGGCAAGTCTGGGATCTAGAACTTCAGCAAATCCGTAAATGAATAGCTTCTGGCCAGGGAGGATTCTACTAATGGAACCCTTCACGTACTAGTAGCTAGTAGTGGTCTATGGAGAGAGGAGAAGCTCCTATCTACCTAGTAGCGTAAACAGCTACTTCATGTGGATAGTGAAGCCCACGGCCCCTGGCTAGAAGCTCTAAATTACTACCTTGTAGTCTGTAGACCCTGCAAGTATTAGAACTTTCTAGGAAGAGCTTCGTGTTCGCGGCCCAAAGACCATGACGAGCGTGCTCATGATGATCTCAGGACAAGCAAGCAGGCTTGGCGGGTTCATTGAATGCCACCTTTCTCAACAAGAGCCACTAGGATCGGTGGCAATGGGTGGCCAACTCATGTTCGATTCAATATCAATTCCGAAAGAGGAGTCTGCATTCTGCAATTCGAAGACTCTGCCTGTTACTGAGAAAAGTTAGTAATATTATTGCCCTGCGAGGAGCTGCCCACAATGCTGGATAGGTAGCATAAAATCTACGGAGATTAAACGATGCAATGTTGGGATACAGAGTACAAGCTACCTAGGTCCTACTTAGGTACCTGGTAGTAGCGATATCTACAAGGACGCCTTCAACGCCCAGCTGGCACTTAGTAGGACTCTCAAAATAGAGAAGAATACATAATAGCAGGGGCGGGGCAAAGGTGGAATCCTTCCGCCTCAGATCGAAGTATAGAAGACCTCATCTAAACTTGAGTCAGGCGATCTTTGATTGATGAGAAGTCACGAGCATGCTACTACCTAGGTAGTAGGATAATGCTATTTTGGTCTATTATTACCAAGCAATATACACCGTAACTTAGTCAATTATTAACTACGACTAAGCGAAACAAAATTCTGAATAGTTAGTTACTCGGGACGTACTATTCTGACAATGTGCCTCCTAATCCGCATTCTTAGATCATTCAGTAACAAAGAACAAGGCAAACGTCGTAAATGCTCATGTCAGACTCGGAAGGTTCTTTATTTAGTCCCGAATCATAGGTACTAATACCTACTACTCAGTAGGTTAGTAGTATCAGAGTACCGCAGCTGATTACCTGAGGAACAGCTTCAAGGTTCGCTGCCATCCAATGCAAGAGGTCAGACTTTGTTAGTGCGTTTTCAAATAGCTTGAAGCATCCTTGTCGATACATTCGCCCTTTCCATCTACAAGAGTACGACAGAGTACATATGTTCCATGACACGAGAAATTCGGGCCAGGTGTTCCTCGTGCATAGAGGGAGCCACTCTGTTGAATGCACCTCTCCCTTACCTGTCAATCACGCACCTGGGTCCTGGCACTATGTATTTCTCCTTGCAGCCTGCCTAGATTTTCTGGAACGTGAAGTAATAGGGAAACGGCTCTTGTTTTGACAAAGCAGAGAGACTTGCTTCTCGGCCCGATCTTGGGTCGCATTCGAGGTTATTATTAACAATCTCGGGGGTGCTGGTCAGCCTTATACCAAGCTCATATTGAACTTGTCGGCTGGACGGTTTGTTACATTTTTATCCGGTAAAAAGAAAGAAAAGAAAAGAAAAAACTTCAACGGCCAGACAAGGTTGCTGTGGACAGACGTGTCGTACGTCCCAACAAATTGCCCGACTGCGGCAACGATCTCGGCGCTTTGGTAACAGGTAACATGATCTTGCTGTTAATACTACTCCTGGTACTAGTACCTAGGTTCCTATTTATTGAGCAGCTTGTCTGGTGAATGGAATCTCGAAAATGAAAAATTAGTGCGAGGAACATGAGATGAAACATTATTACCAGTAATAATGCCTCAGCAAGAGTCTCGAATTCGTTGCACCGTTGGCTACCATTCGGCGCGCTCCTGGGATAATTGACATCATTTTTGCGCCCTGAGATCGCTCCCCCGAGTACCTAGATATGTATAGAGTCGAGAGTCGAAAGTCGAGACTCGAGGGGTTACCACATCCCAGGTCTTGGGGACAGAGTCTAAGATAAGAAAAGCAACAGACTCCTTATCCAGTCAGAACCTTGCCTGGAACATTCGTACTTTTTTTCAGGGGCAAATTCACATATGCAGTACTGAGTTGGCTAATTCATCTGAAAGGAAGCCGTCCTAGTAACACCGCAGCTAGAAGATTGCATTCATTGAACTCTGTTTATTTATATGCACCTTATTCTGTAGGAGAATGTACAAGCGCTCTGAAGTAACTGCTGATCCTGGAGCTTTCTAGTACCACTACTAGCAGCAGTAGTTCTCCGGGCCTAAGTACCCAATAATACGTATCATCAACCTGTGAATGGCTGCTGGTGTATTTTGATGGAATCTAGAGAAATACAGGTACCTTACCAGATAATAATACTCCCTACTATGTATTTACTACCACCACTACCACCACTACCGTTAATACTTTAATAAGACTCTTTTCATTACCCCACCTCAAAGCGCACATGCCTCTCACCAGGATATACTGGCTTTGGTGTGGGGAGAGAAAAATAGAATCAATTTCTAGGGACCAGAGTTGTAGTCTACGGAGTATGTATAAGTACATAAAAGTGCTACGACCTGCTATATATCACAGCAAAACCCTGCTGAACAACGAAATTTCCAAACCAAATCTCACGATCCAGTTGCAAACCCCCGTTGTCAAAAATATCTTCATCAAATAATCTTGTAGGAAGTTATTGCTCAGTATTTAGGTACCCGTCACACTTACTATAGTGCGAGATCCTAACGAACGACTCTGGGAGACACCACCGGCCTTTAAACGATGTCATTTCGCAGAAGAGGTGGTAGTACTACTAGGTAGTAATAGTACTCTGTATATAGCGCATTCTAATATAGCAGGTCCCTGAGCTGGAGAACTGATTCTAGGGTCATTAGGTAGCTGAGCAGGGGCACGTTGGACCCTCACTTAATGATTGATAATAATTGATGTCATCAAGGTCTTCATGCATTTTTCTCGAATTTTGAAAAGTGGTAGCCGAGTAGGCACTGAGATAGGACTACAGTTTGGAATGCTCCCACCAGTAGAGTCCCCAGTCATATATATATATTTACCTAGGTAAATAGTTAACAAGAAGAGCGAGTCAAGACTCGGCATAAGACAACTCGAAGATTGATTCCACACCAAATTCAGTTCAAGCGCCACAACTCTATGTTATACGCTCCAAGAATAAATGCAATCAATTGAATCAAAACCCAATATCCACGTACTACTACTACTCGTTAAGTACCTTGAAATCTGAGCAATATCTTCAAGTATTACAGTACTTCATGCCTGTTCGTTATTGATCGCCAGCACAAACAACGTCAGCAGGTCAAAGTCCTCGTGTCTCCCAGATACTCTCTTAATTCAAGAAGAGGAGACCCCACTACGATCCATGCCTTTTGTTTACTTAAGGGTACGGTCTAAAATACGGATCAACTACGTACACGATATTAACGACAGTACATGATCGAGGAATTTCCCAGTGAACAATGCCACGATCAATCAAAGTCTCACATAACTGGCAGTGTTTGGTCCCCCTAATGCAATAAGAATTTTCTGCATACGGAGGGCAATTCTAACTGGTAGTCTACACGAGGCAGCTGTTTTAAGATGGGCCTACGGGACTGGGAAACGCACCTTGAGTTGGACGCTTGGTAGGTACCTAAGATAACTGCCTAAGTAGGTTCCAAGTTCGCTTACATACAGGCTAAACGCACCTGGGATTGTCAAAGGCAACCGCTTTACTAAGTCCTTATGCAGTTCTTGGTGGATAAGGCGACCATAGAGAAGTTCGCTGAAGCTATATCCATGTTTATTCTGTCTCTGTATTTCTGTATAAGCATGGTTAGTTGACTTTAATAATCCGGGTTGCCATTTGTTCCCTGGATAGATCTATGGGCCTGTTGGGTATGTTATTGAATAATCACTAGGAACAGTGTTTGATGTTACTTGAAGATAGTAAGGTAGTAGGAAGTACCTGGATACTCTAGGGATACTACTCTTATCTGTTATCAATCGTAGGAAGAGGACAACCTGTCGATAGCCGTTGTTTCATCCAGGAAAACCCTCGCACAGGGGCCCGGTTCGAAGCGTGCGCCACAATCGGCAGTCTCCTGGCTTATTATGACTGCATTCGATCAATGATGGGCACGCTGCGCAGTCGGTAACCGATCTCTGAAGCCGGTCTGCAGCGATGTCGTACGAATGTGCAGTGCCGTCTTGTCGTGCTGTTGTTGCCCTTTCTCTAGCACCTTCGTCTTTCTTTGCTGCAACAATGCTCTCAATCAAGGTCGTCATTTAATCTCCCTAACTGTTACATAATAATTAGTACAATTACATTATTATTATTATTGGAGGTCATACGGAAAATGGATTGAACCCGAAATAAGATTCCCTACTTTTCTCTCGAAATAATTAAAAAAATCCCACTGGAAACATGATGTCATAGCGGAGTTTCTCTCCACCACTCACGGGCCACCGCCAGCCCAAACAGGCTCTCCCTAAATATCCTCAACCACGGAATTTACCCTCACATCAAACATTCACACCCAAATGTCGCCACTCCTACCTACGAGTAAGATACCTACGAGTAACATACCCACGAGTAATGAACATACCTAACCGTTGCCGGAGATAGATCTTGCTTCCTCGTATTACTGCGTCTGTACCCGTCCTAGAACCGGCACAGTCAAATCTTACTTTCCAGGCTTGGAATTAATTCACCAGCAAGCCGGCTGGCTGGCCGGGTTTGGAATAATCATCGGGTCACACATACATACATACATACATCCATCCATCTACAGAGCCGTGGACATCATCTTCCCCTTCCTTCCTATTCCTCTTCCTCGTTCTTGTCCTCCACCACCCGAAATCGCCGAGAAAAATTAACCTTCCAAGTGGAGACCATAGTGGAAGAGCATCATGCTTTTGTTTTGCTTGTTCCTGTTGTGTTTTGCGATAGGTACGGAGTAAACTACCTGAATAGTCATAATAGACCTTTTTATATTCGGGGGAGCTTGCTACTACTACTACACCACCTAGTATTATGCGGAGAGCATAATTGCACTGTAGATACCAAGGTACAAACTAGGTAATACTATCGCGCAAATACCCTCGGTTAAAGAGTCTAGGGATAACAGTTAGTACTACAGACTGGCATCTCTGGTACCTACAATAAATAGTATAGTACTTAGTGCGTAGTAGTAAGGTAGTTAGGGACTGATTATCACTTACCACCGACTACACTACGACATGACTCGACTCCATCCTAACAGGTAACAGGCTACCGATAGATAAAATGGAGTCTACTACAGTACGTAGTAGGATCAAGAGTCAAGAGTCAAGGGCGTATTGGAATGACGCTGAGGCTATACAGAGAGTAAGCACTACCTACCTATCTACCTAGGTAGGAGGATTCAAGTTCTCTGGAATAGACAAGAAAGCGCCGAAAGGAACACGGATTGATTGATACAATCTGACCGGGCGGGAAAAGGTGTGCGTGATCTTGGTTGAGATTTCTGGGATATCAACTTGGGGGTGATGGATATAAGGGCCTGACTGCTTCATGGTTTTATTAGTAGTGGGTAAAACTACGCGGACTGCGGGGAAAATCTTTGAATTCGGACTTGATTGTTAAGGGAGATATTTCCAAGCTTAAGCTAAGCGGCTCTAATGGGGATGGAGTTTTGTCAGTCGATCCTGTATATCAATAGAACTGAATTGACTTGGCGAGGTCCATAAAGTCAACCCGGTACGCTTTCAAGGCCAACTCGTTGTTTCCTGGCGAGATAGATCGTTCTTTTCTTTTGAATTAAAATATCACAAAATATGTTTTACATTGCCCATCTATGATGCATAAATCAAGAGTAAGTGTTTCCTGCAAGTGCGTCCATGCGTCATCCTCGGCAGCCCCCGGCCATCGAAGGAATAATAACAATACCGACAAGGAAACAGGCCAACAGTCATAGATGAAGCCACAAACAAAACATGACGAGAAAAAAATTGGAGGAAAAAAAAAAAAATCAAAGATGGATCTATACAAAATTGGTTCCGCGGCGCCAAATGACTGCCCCCTTTGACCAACAAACCGTATTTAACTGGGACAAACCGAGGTGATACACCATCTTGCAGACATGCACATGGAAGGTGAATAGTTACTAAAACAAAAGGTGAAGAGGTATAGGCTGACAGGCAGGGTAAAGAGCAATAGCTCTATCCTCCTACAGTGAGGTGGTGGACTTGATTAGCACCAGCGAGCGTCTTGGGAGAGATTTAGAATGGAGGAGGGGTCATTCCCTGGGCCTCGACCTTCTCTTGCTGCTCCATCAATTCCTCGCCAGCGATCTCAAGGGATACAGCAAGACCGAGCTTAGCCGATTGCTACAAACGAGATTTTCAGATTAGCCTCGGGACCAACTTTTGAAGACTGATTCATCTCTAACAATGAGGTGAGAAGTAATTGACTTACCTTAGCCTGGTCAATCTCACCAGCGAATGTAAGAGAAATGGGCATTGCTATCCGCTTCTCGAGGAGACAGCTGACCTTTCCGGCGCTGTCCACCTGGGCCCGGAATGTAGACATGCGGAAGTCGTACTTAACACCAACGGAAGTGGTGCCATCCCTGCTGGGTCCACCCATCAAAGCAGCGGCAGCATTAGGAGCAAATTGAAGGTTCATGTCAACACCTGCCTCAACTCGTTCAGAGAGCTTCTTCCAGTAGGAGGCAGTCAAGACACCCTGAGCCTGCAACTGAGCACTCGCGATCCAATCACTGGTCTTGTACCGAGCGCTGTAAGAAATAGCGGTTTCCGGGCGAGCACCCATACCCTGTCGCTGCCAGATCGCTTCGAAACCAAGGGCCAAGCTGGGGGTCACAGACTGAAGATAGCTTCCGACGAAAATTCCGGTAAGACCACCATCCAAGTACGAAGGGTTGAAGGCTTTGATAGAGGCAGAGAAGTCATCCCCCGTGTAGTCATTGTCAATCTGTATGAGGCCCTGGCTGCCTCCAGCCATAATCTGAGTGTTGGTCTTGGTGACCAATTTTGGATTCCATCGATAATTGCCGACAGCCGCGAGGGCACCATCGCTTCCGAAGTTACCTTGCATGAAGACCTTTTTCAAGAAGCCATCCTTTAGTATCAGACACAAGAGTACTAAGGACAGTAGCAATGACGCTTACCTTTGGCGTTCCGTACATAGCGGAAAACGCGTATGGAGTCATGTTTCCGGAGGAGCCCATGGAGAAGGCATGCGACACACGAAAGAGAGGAGACATGCCGAAAACTTTTGTCAGGTCCGCACGAAGACCTGTGAACATGAAATTGGACAGCAAGACCTCCTTCTGAACCTCCCTCGAGATGTTGTCCACAGTTCCTGGGTTGGGCAGGCCGAGGGCCGCCCTGCGATCTGAGAAAGACATGTATGCATCCTTGAGGGCTGCTGCGACGGCATTGTCCGTCAGGAACGAAGGGGGGGTTAAATATTCGGCCATTATGGCTATTTAGTATGTGATAGAGGCTGATGGATGATAGACAGAGCGAAAAAAGGCTGATTGCTTTGGCAGTAGCGAAAGACTGCGGCCGGTGTCGGTGGTGGGAAGAAGGGGAGTGGAAGAATTTGAGATCAGCTCCGAGATTGAACCTGGGGAAAAGGAACAAGGTCGGGAAGGTTGCTAGACGATCTCAAGCACACAGGCTATGTCTTGCCTGGCCAAACAGAGGACGTGAAATGGCAGAGAAGGGGGGAAGCACCAAAGCAGTTGGGGGGGTGGATAATGGCTGCTGAGAATTCCCGTCCAAGAGCTTCAGGATTATTCTTTCGGCGTTGAAAAAAGTCACCTGTCCCAATGCTTTTCCGCCCAGCCTGCGTCTTGGGTCTCTGTGCGCCGCCGTTGCCGCCTCGGGCCTTACCGGGACGGAACTTCTGTTTGGCCGGGATGGTATAATGAATCATGGGCAACAGACAACTTATGACGAGAGACATCAAGGTGCTTGTTTAGCTGGTCTTATTACTCCTATTGTCTGCTTCTGTCTCTTTTTTCTGTTCTTATTTTCTATATTTTTTGAATGCCCATTGGGATTGTGACCTGAGCCTTCTCCAGTATCTCTTCATGGATCCCGCTCTTCATTGCCTTTAGTGACCATCGGGCGTGGATTTATACAGTTCCTACCCGGCCCTCTAGACGGTGAACTTTGGCATCGTTATCTGCAGCCTGGTTGGGCCGACTGCGTCTTTTCTTTTTTACCCACAAGCCGTGGTTTTGACGAGAAACGAGTTTCTTTTTTTCGATCTGAAACTAGACTTTCCGACGGATTATTCTTGTTGCCTCCTATTAAAGCAACCAATATCATTACTCCTCCATTCCTCCATTGTCTAGCGATTCCCATGCTCCTTGTTTCCCATTTTGTATGACTCTGACGTGCTGCATTTACCGCCACTATGGACACTCTCTTGTAAGCTCTTTTTCATCATTATACTTCTGGATTGACTCCTCCTTTCTTTTTTTCTCAATAACGTGAAAGGAGATCCAGAATGGCCATTATGTGATCTAACGTCAATAGAACCGCCGACATCGTCGCCAACTCCCCCCGATTTCGACGCAAGTCGTCGACATTTGTGGATGCAATCCATGACCTACCGGAAAAAGCTGATCTGGCACCGGCTCAGCTATACAGCACAGAGTCCGGTAGGCTTTTCCACTCGGGTCGAATTGTCATAATTACTGTTGGCCTGCCTGCGAGGGGCAAGACGTGCGTTTGCCAACCCTGGATGGAACGTTATTCAAGGCCCTCCAAGTAACAATTTCATAGACATATGTCGGTGGCAATGGCCCGGTATCTTCGATGGTAGGTTGAATCTCACACTATCTGAAGTTTACCTGTACCCTTGGCCTAATTGTGCTGTAGGCTGGGTGTTAAGACTCGGATATTCCATCTGGGAGATTACCGGCGGGCTACGATCCCTTTCGGCCAGGACATTCCAGATGATTATTTTTTTGTAAATGGTATGCCTGGTAGTCCTATTTTGCACATGTTTAAGTGTCATTTCTTCCTACCAGTGTTCTATAAGTGCTACACTATCTGCACTGCGCTTCTCCGACTAACGGCATATAGCATCTGCCTCATCAGTCCTTTTGAGGCAAAAGATAGTCAAGAGGTGCCGTGAGGATATTTATCGGTTCCTAAACGAGGAAAAGGGCCAAATAGCCATATACGACGCTGTCAATCCGTCAGCTGCTGGGCGAAGATCTCTTGCAAACGAGTTCTCCAAACATGACATTGAGGTGAGTATATCCTCATTTTAAACGTCGCGAACCCCCTTCTAACCAGTTTTATTATAGACATTGTTTATCGAATCATGGTGTGACGACAGCCGCATCATTGAAGAGAATGTGCGCAGAGTTAAAATATCATCCCCTGATGTCAGTATTCTTCTTTGAATATCTTACACCCCGGTGCATTACTAACTCACTAGCAGTACGTAGGATGGACATCTGAAGATGCTGTCAAACACTATCTGGCGAGGATATCTGCCCGAATCCCTCAGTTTCACACCATGGAAGAGAAAGACCTAAATTACATCAAAGTACTTAATTTCTCTCGCTACCTGCTTTCGCATTCTAACACAGCCATAGTTGATCAATGCCGGGGAACGACTGATAGTCAACAACAAAAGCTTTGGTTATCTTTCGAATCGTATCGTGTTCTATCTCCTCAACCTCCATATTAAATCGAGACACACTTACTTTGCAAGGGTGAGCACCAAGTTAGCTCTTCAGAAAGCATTACAATATCTGACCACCTTTGAAACCTCAGGCGGGAGTCTCAGTCGATGCGAACTCTTACAAGGCGGATGGCCCACTTTCCGAGAAAGGAGAGGATTATGCAAAGAAAATGACTGAAGCTCTATTGAAGCACAAGGCGTCTGAAAAAGAGGCAATGATCGAGCAAGGGGAGGCGGATTACGAGTTGAAGCCTTTGACGGTTTGGACGTCTACAAGACGTAGAACAGTCGAAACTGCAAAGTATCTACACGAAAAGGGTTACAAAGTTCGTCAAAGGTCTCAGCTAAGCCAACTGAACCCTGGCGTTTGTGAGATGAAGTCCGAAAGAAGAATTCGCCAAGAATACCCCGAGGAGGTTGCAAAGCATGAGCTTGATCCTTACCATCACCGATACCCCCGCGCAGAGGTAGGGCGATTATTCTGTAACCACAGAGCTGAAAACGGCTAATTAAATGACAGTCATATCACGATCTCGCGGTCCGCCTTGAACCAATAATTTTGGAACTTGAGCGTGAACAGAATGATTTGTTGATCATTGCTCACGAAAGTGTGCTTAGGGTTCTTTATGGCTACCTGATGGCATGCAACGCGGCAGATATCCCGTTTTTGGAATTCCCACGGGATGAAATAATTGAGGCGCGTTTTCCCAATTTAAAATTCAAATACATTGATTGACTGTTTGCTTTAGATTATCCCCGAAAGCTACCAGAACGAGGCGCGCAGAATCCATATTCCTGATCTGCCCAATGAAATAATTCCCGGCTCGCCCGAGGATATAAAAATCCCGGTGCCCCCAAGCGGAGTTACAACCCCGTTGCTTCAAGGGTTGGGAAGCCCGAAGGAAGGATTCTCAACACCTCAGGGTGGCTTACGGACCCCTCGCGAACCCGAGAGAATCTCGCAGCAGCATGTGGAAGATGTGGTCTGAATCCACGACTTGGTCCTTTTGAGTACATAGAGCCTGGGATGGTCGTCGTTTATTGTTCGCATAGAAAAATATATAAAGCTATCCCCCGTGTAGCGTAGAAACGAAAACAATATTATCTCCTTGTTGAATCTCATATTTCTCTTCACCCTCTAGTTCCCAATCGGCGTCGTTAATAAGGACAAGGATACCTGGCCGTCTGTCACAGCTGTTAGTATGAGCGCTGGCCTATTAACTTGACAGCCACATACACATTGTCCTCCAGCACAAATAACTCCTTCCTTTGATCCCTCATCAGATTGTCGACCAGATACTGAAGGAGGAAGGATATATTCGGTCGATTACCGTCACTCAATCGAGCCGGTAAAGTCAACTTATGTTTGCGCTCGTTGGCAAAAAGAATTTCTAGGCCTCCTCTGTGTAATACACGAATTAATATCCATATAACGAGAGTACCTAATGAGTGAAGGATAATCGTACGTGAACTCGACCGTGAATGCAATAGACTCGGAGGCATTTTCCCCTACCGCGGGGGAGCCTGAGGCCACTTCTGTAGCCATTTCTAGTAAAAACGATATGTAACGATTGAAATAGTGATCGCACACATTCAAGGGCAGTTCGTAGATTTTCGCTTTGAGAGAGGTATAATAGAAGCGGAGGAGGTCGAGTGGAGGGCGCGGGGGGAAGAAGGGGGGTTTATTCTCTGCCTCTCTTGCTCTCTTTTTGGCTGTTATCGATAAGGCACAAAAAAGTCGTTCGTCGCGCACATCTGCGACCAACATGGGAGCTCGTCGTTTCCCCCCACTTCCACACACCACATCAACCTCAAAACCCCTCCCAAGGTCTCTTCCTTCATGGTTTCAGTCACCGCTGAATATATTAGCGTTGGTGGTAATAGGCACCCCGCCGCAGCTGACTGGGATGTTCAGTCCGGCGTGCTTGCCTATGGTGCAGATAATAATGTAGCCCTGTGGGATCCTGCGGTAAGTTTCAGATCTAGATCCAATACTGACACTCTTTACCTACGTCTATAATGCTAATTTAATTATCAATGCTGTATGCAGGAAGAATCCCACCGTGGGGTCTACTCGGTTCTCGTTGGCCATAGTGACAAAGTCAGCGCTGTCAGGTTCTATACCTGTCCTATTACCGGCACGAAGCTCCTCTTAACCGGCTCTGTCGACCAAACTGTCCGGTTATGGCGATTTGATCACCTTGCTTCGACGCAGTTTACCCACGTTCTTACGTTAGAAGGCCATACTGGCTCAGTTAACACTATTGCTACCGCCGAAGGCGCAGATGTTATTGCAACGGGAGCAGCAGATGGAACAGTTAGGATATGGAGAATAGAGATTGGAGAACATGTCAAGGCAGATCTACTAGAGAACATACCCATGAAGCCTCGATATTTCCCATTGGCATTGGCACTGGCCCTACTTCCAACACAAACGAAAGACAGGCCCATGGCATTGGCTGTCGCAGGTACCACCAACATCGTGCAAATATATGCGGCCGAGAACACCACTGGGGCGTCAAATTTCAAGATGTCAGCGACACTTTCTGGCCATGAAGCTTGGGTGCGCTCTTTGACTTTTACTGTGGACAAACAAAGCCAGGCTGGGGACCTCCTGCTCGCATCCGCTAGTCAGGATAAGTATGTTCGACTGTGGCGACTAAATCAAGGAGAAGCATCCTCTGCTTTGTCGGCAGGAGCTGATGAAGATGCTGTGCTGCGTGGACTTGAACCAGCTTTATCTAACAAAGCCCATCAATTCGAGGCTGCTGGGTCCAAGTACTCCGTGACATTCGAAGCTCTGCTGTTTGGCAATGAAGATTGGATTTATACCACTGCATGGAACCCTAATCCTGAGCGCCAACAGCTTCTCACTGCCTCTGCAGACAACACGTTGACCATTTGGGAACAAGACACAGTGTCTGGGGTATGGCTTTCTGCTGAGAGGATGGGAGAGATAAGTGTGCAAAAGGGCTCTACCACAGCTACTGGGAGTACTGGAGGATTTTGGATTGGTCTATGGTCTCCAGATGGTAATCAAGTTGTGAGCCTTGGTCGAACTGGTAGCTGGAGAGCGTGGAAGCACGAGGCAGATATCGACACTTGGGTCCAATCGCTAGGTATTATGGGGCATGTGCGATCGGCTAACGGACTTCAGTGGGAGCCCTCAGGAGGGTATCTTCTATCTACAAGTGCTGACCAAACAACACGCCTTCATGCACAGTGGATACGAGACGGGCAGAAATCATGGCATGAATTTTGCCGCCCACAGATTCATGGGTATGATTTGAACTGTATCGATACATTGGGTCCGGCACGTTTCGTGTCAGGCGCCGAAGAGAAGCTCCTAAGAGTGTTCAATGAACCTAAACCGATTGCCCAACTCCTCGAAAGGCTTGCTGGCTTTCACCAGTCTGCTGGAGGTGACCTACCGGACACGGCACATATTCCGGTCTTGGGCTTGTCCAATCAAGCTATGGGAGAAGAAGTCATCGGTGATGGAGAGGCCGCCAATGGAGAAGAACCCAGGCAAGCTCATGCAAATCAAGAGATTTTATCAAACTCCATCACACCTCCCCTTGAAGACCAACTAGCTCGTTATACCCTGTGGCCAGAACACGAGAAACTTTATGGTCACGGTTATGAAATATCGGCAGTCGCGGTTAGCCATGATCGCACTCTCATCGCTACAGCTTGCAAGGCGAGCTCGATAGACCATGCAGTGGTACGTCTGTATGACACGTCCGATTGGCATGAGATCCGACCTTCTCTCACAGCACATTCCTTGACCATCACAAGTCTGCGTTTTTCAAGAAACGACCGATACCTTCTCAGTGTTGGTCGAGATAGGCAATGGGCGATTTATCGTCGAAGTGAATCAGACCCCTCGACTTTCTCACTCCTCACGTCGAACCCCAGGGGTCATTCCAGAATGATTCTCGACGCAGACTGGGCTCCTCTGTCAGACAGCGAAAGCCCAGTGTTTGCTACGGCTGGTAGGGATAAATCAGTCAAGTTGTGGCAAATGACTGGAGAGTCGTTTGAGTGCAAGTCAACCATTCCAATGAGGAGCTCTGTCACAGCCGTTTCGTTCCTCCCGCAGATTTGCCAAGGTGTGTTATTCCTCGCCACTGGAGAGGATAACGGAACACTTTCTATCCATCAGATTTCCGTCGATGGCTTAGAGCCTAGTCCACTGGTGAGCTTTGGTAAGGATATATCTCCCTCTAAGACTATCACAGAACTCTCGTGGCGACCACTCCCGCGAACGACTAGTGAACTGGGAGACGATAAGCTGGAATTTGAGCTTGCGGTAGCAAGTGAGGATACCTCGATACGTATATACAGTATCTCTAACATGGTATCGACATCATGAACAATAAGGGCTATGTATAAAAAGAGAAAAGAAATCCAAAGAAATCGAAAGTGCCACCCCAAATTAGACTCATGGATGTTGAACTCCTGAAATGTTGAACCCCTGCCGAATCTTATATCTTGATGGCGTAAATCCCCTGGCGTGTCATGTCATGTTGGTTGAAGAGAGTCGTTATTGTTGAATCGTTGTGAAATCAATATATATATATATATATATATAATCACCAAAAGAAGAGACGAGAGGGAAATTAAGCTTTACTATCATCAGGTTTCTCCAAACCATATCCTCCCAATCCTTCCAAGGATTCATACGTCTTGCCCTGCGTGTGGCGCCCATTTCGGGGCCCTCTAACCGCCAGGTCCTCCTTGAGCCATTTGAGAACAATCTCCCCCAACTGACTATTCTCCGAGGACTCGGGCGCCTCATTTCTAAACTTCTCAATAGCCCCCCACTGCCGCACATTCCCAAGATGCATATGCACCAAGTGCGTCGGCCAATGAGCCAAGTTATCCAGGATATGCGTCGCATAAACAATAGTGCACGCTCTACTCTCCGTCTCACGCTTCAAGAAGCCCAAGAAATTACTGCGGGACAACAGATCCAGGTCCACGGTGATTTCGTCGAGGAGGAGCACCTGCCAGGGCCGGAGGAGACCCATGGCCAATTGGACGCGGCGGCGTTCCCCGTCCGAGACTGCGTGCATGCGCCATCGCAGGTCGATGTCTAGGATCTCGACGAGCTCGTCGCGGCGTTCGGGGTAGGCGTTTCCGCCGACGGAAGCGAGGAGGGTCGGCACGTCGATGTCTGTTCGGACGATGCTGTTCAGGACCCATTCGACTCCTAGGTAGGTTACGCCTTCGAGGCCCTCTTTGAAGGGGTCTTTGCCTGCGATGGAGATTGTGTTGCTTGGGGATAAGCGTTTTCCTGAGACGAGGCGGAGCAGGGTGGTTTTGCCTGCTCCGTTGGCTGTGTGTGATAGTAGTGATTTGAGGTTAGCTAGGGCTGATAGGGATGAATTATAGGAATATGAGAAGGGGAGGGCTATACTTTACCTCCAATGAGTAATGTGCGACTCCCAGCTGGCAAGTCCAGATTCACATTCGTTAGACCAGAGGATCCATCCTGAAATTTGTAGGAGAGATTCTGCACATGGATGGAGGGCGATGGTGCACTGGAGCTGGAGCTGGAGCTGGAGTCGGCCATGGCAGAGGAGAGAGAATCAGTTGCAAACGAGTAATTGTGAGCTAAGCTGGCGTCTGGCTAGAAGCACGCAGTTCTAGTGTCTAGTGTTTATAAACCGAGAAAATGACTCACTCGAGTTCTTTGCAGAAGCACGATGTCGCCATATGTTTTAGTTTCTGGAGAGGCGGGGATAAATGAGCTAAGGTAAATAGATGATGAAATCATATTTTTCCCTCTCTCCAACCTTTTTCTTTTCTACATATCCCGCCCTGTTTTCATCCCCTCATCTCACAACTTTTTCTTTTAAAGTATACTGAAAGATGGGTATTTGAGCGGCGCTCAGGATGTCATATTCGATTCCGCAGTTTTTCCTATGCTCAATTTCGTTTCCTCGCTTTTCTCGACTAGACGTCCCTCAGTCATGCGATCCCTCATAGCTGTCGTCGGTGCTACAGGCACAGGCAAATCCAAGGTGCCTTCATCCCCTAAATATCTCTTCTCTTCAGTCGGCATCGCGGCTCGTTTAAATATCCCCTACTGATGGCCACAGATAGCTTGCAGTCGATCTCGCTGCTCGGTTCAATGGCGAAGTAATCAACGGTGATGCGATGCAAATGTATCGCGGCCTCCCAATCATCACGAACCAAATCCCCGTCGAAGAACGAAATGGTATACCACACCACTTGATAAGCTGTGTTGAGCTAGACGAGGAGCCGTGGCGGGTGGGAATGTTTCGACGAGAATGCTTAAGACTTATCGATGAAATCCAAGCGCGCGGGAAGCTCCCCATTCTGGTCGGTGGCACTCATTACTACACGCAATCAGTGCTGTTTAAAGACCAGCTGGTGGGGAAGGAGTCGATACTAGAGAGCGATGCAGAGACCGTTCCTGCGGAGGAGCTCGACTCGTCCGTCAAGTGGCCTATTCTCGATGCGGAGCCGGAAGTGGTCTTGAAAAAACTACGAGAGGTCGATCCCATTATGGCTGACCGGTGGCATCCAAAGGATACGCGCAAAATCCGTCGCTCCCTAGAAATCTATTTCCAGACGGGGAAGCCAGCTTCGCAGGTATATGCCGAACAGAGGCAGCTGAAACAGACTGCACTAGTGAATGATGATGCTGCTTCTGGTAATGGACAGCTACGTTTTGAGACAATGATTTTTTGGGTTCACTCGGACAAGTCTACCCTGAATGATCGATTGAATGGTCGCGTCGACGATATGATTGACCAGGGGTTAATGTCCGAAGCAAGTCGCATGTCCGACTTTATTCGCGAGAAAGAAAGTCTGGGGGTTACCGTCGACTCGACTAGGGGTGTATGGGTTTCCATTGGATTCAAAGAATTAGCGCCCTATTTTGAGGCACGCAGAGATGGCTCTAAGTCCGAGGCGGAACTGGAGACCCTCCGACAATCTTGTATCGAATCCATCAAGACGGCCACCCGCCAGTACTCGGCATCTCAAGTCAAATGGATTCGCAACAAGCTCTGGAAAGCCCTTTTCGGGGCGGGCATGACCAATCGCCTTTACTTACTGGATAGCACAAAGGTCGAAGACTGGGCAAAAGATGTCACAGAGCCATCAGAGCGTCTGGTACAAAGCTTCCTGAGAAACGAGCCTCTTCCCGACCCCAAGTCTCTTTCTGAATTAGCAAGAACGACGTTAGGTGCCAGGGAAGTGGATTCCCAATTTCCGGACTCGTCTCTTCCAACAAAATGCATGACTTGCGATGTCTGCCAAAAGACGATGACGAATGAAGAACAGTGGAAGATCCATATTAATGGACACGCCCACAAGAGAGTCGTCAAATCTCTAGCAAGGAAAGCGGAACGTGCCGAGTATCTACGAAAACGACAAGAGAGCTTGCAAGATAAGCAAGACGAGACTGAAGCTAGTACGCTGGAGCTGGACTCCAAAGTACCGTCTCCGTGATCTAATAAAATATATAAGAATTAAATTTCAAATATCTGCTGACGGCACCCTTAATTAACGTACATTCGCCACATGCATACACCCTTCCATGGTAGACTGTAGTAGACTACCTTGATGAAGATGAGAGTCCTGGGTGCATCACCATCATCATCTTGCTATAACACTAAGAGTGACCTAATTAACAGTTTGCGCTCTTTGCGGATGCGGGCAGCTCCGAGTAACCATAGAGCCAAGAGAAAGGTGGAATTCCTCATAGACACATTGAATCCGCCACACCATTCATATTAGCGGACCAACCCTCGAGGGTAATTATCCAGACGTCCAGAGGCTGAAGAATGCATTCAGCTGTAGAGTGTTAGGTTGGTATTTCAGGCTGTTACGTTTAGGGACTGCCGAGGAACGTCAGTTCGTTGAACAGTACTGACATATAGATAGGACTTGGCCGTCGAAGGCTCATGTTGTTGTTGAACGCCAGGCCGCGAATGACGGAGAGATAATGTCACCTGTTCCGCTCTCTTCTACCTTGAAAACTTCAACTCTAGATGATTTCTCGACTTTGCGGATTCTCCACGTTCCCCCTTCTTGGATGGTGGATTTGAGGCCTGGTACCGTATTGTATATGAGCGATGAAATTCTGACACGAAATTCCGACGAAGAAGGAAGAGAAGGACACGTACATTCCAGAAACGCGGCAGCAAAGTTGATACAGATATTCCCATCCCAGGTTCCTCGACCGGCCTTTTTCACTTTGCTTGGTATATTGGCTGTCTCGAGCTCTTCCAGACGACGTAGAACGCCCTGCTGATCACGGAAGCCGACGATGATCTTAGGAACTCCGAGGAGGAAGGACTGCGCCCAGAATTTCAAGAGCTTGCGCTCGAACTTCATCATGTCCCTGTCGTTCCGGATCTCGGCTGAAGTTTTTAGCTCTACCCAGTTTATGGGGTCTTCTTTGCGTTCTGGCTTGCAGTCCCAAACTGTCGGAGCCAGTATTATTAGCAGCGTTTTTTTTTCATCTGGGGTTGGGGGAAGGGGGGATAGTAGCATACTGGCATCAACTTCTCCGCCGAGAATCAGTCTCGAATGACCGATTCCTGTTCGCACGACGGAACAGTACTGGGCGTTATTATTGACTACTAAGTCTTCGCGGTTCTCAATTTCAGCTCGCGAAGATTCATCCCATGTCTTGTCAAGGACGGATATAGTCTCGAACTTGTAGCCTACGTAGACGCGTTAGTACTGAGGTTCGGTTAAGACAAGTATATGGATGCCATACCCCAATATGCCATTACATCTTGGGAGGCCATCCCAGGCGGCATCCTTTGATTCTTTTGGATTCGCTTCTGTTCGTTTTTATAGGCATTGTTTTCCTCAATGAATCTGGAACGACAGTCGCTGGTTAGTTTCCCGATTCTGAACGATTCAGCTTCTTTATCAAAGAACATACGCACATAGTCCCCTGGAAATGAGAATGTCAGCTTGAAATTATGAATAAGAAGTCTTGTCGAACTTACCTGGAAGCAGGTCGCGTTCATCTCGAATCTATGCACAGATCAATAAGCGAAAGGACTAGGAAACATGGTACATACACTTACCCATTCATATTATCAAACGGAGCTGTCAAGATCTAGATAGCACGGAGAAACAAGCTTCAGTCATAGACTCCGTATGGTCAAGCGCAAGCATGCATACCTTGGTCATCATACCTCTCCAGGTAATGATATCAGCTTCGCATCTCTTCTCGGTCTCTTTCTCCAAAGCAATGATAGTGTCCAGTAAAGCATCTAGGTGCTCATCAGCGGAATCATCCAGCTTCTGGAAAGTCTCAAAGCCGCGATTCAGATCCGCTGGAAGTCGCGGTGGGTAATAGTACCGCAGGGATGACTCCCCGAGATGAAAGTGATGATTATCGTCATAAGAGAAACAAGCAATTTCCTAGAAGTGAACATAGTTACATCTCTCTGCATACATTTATAGCTAATGAGGCTGTAGTGTAGAGTATCACATACCTTGGGTCGTCGAATGGCAGCGCTGGATCCATAGAAACGGCCGATAGGTTGGATGTCGAAAGCTGTTCGGTTCATGGCCTGGAGAATTCCCTCTTTTAAAAAGTAATTAGGAGAAATATGAAGATGATAAAAGAACTAGTCTCACGCAGGAGTTGAGTATTATTGAATATCCTGAATATTCCAAAAGAAGGAGATAGAACATGAAGGAGTACTAGATTCCCTCCTAGAGGTGGTAGATTTATTCCTTTCTGAGTCGTTCTGCCGCCCTTCTGGAACTCCGCGTCCCCCACCAAAAGCTGTCCGTCTGTCTTCCCTCCACGAGAGCTCACTATTTCTCCCCAGGTGTGACTGATCCTACGCTGTTTATTCCTGCTTTTGGATTTTCCCGTCATCCGTCTTCTGCTTTTGATTCATTTTAATTTTCCGGAGGATCTCCCGCTGTGGTGATTCCCGAAAAGTCGCGATGACCTCACGCATTGAAAAGACAATCGCCCGACAACAAGAGAAGTAATTCGTGCACTCTTCCTACTATTGAAGCGAGGAATATTTTCTGGCCAGAAGAACCTGTGAACGAGACTAACATGTACATGTCGCTCATTGCAGGATCGCTTCTGGGGCTTACTACGAAGCTCATCAGCAGCTTCGGGTTATCGCTGTTCGGTATATCAAACAGAGTAATTATGATGCGGCGGCAGAGATATTGGCTGGCGGAGCCACCGCTCTTCTGAGGGCCGGTTCTCAACAAGGAGCTTCAGCTAGTGGAGGAGATCTGGCTATTATGTTGGTGGTGGAGGTGTATACCAAAGCAGGCTGGGAGATTGCTGGAGGCGATGATGACACTGAAGGGCGTGCTCGCAAGAGTGAGATACATTCTATCAGATTTTGCATATACTTGTTGACTGGGGTCATGTTGCTGACAATGTCTAATTTACAGAGCGTTTGATTGAACTTCTACATGAATTTCCATCAGAGGAACCCACACGAAAGAGATTCATCCAGGAGATAATCGGATGGAGCAGTCGTTTCGGCCCTATCGAGCGGGGGGACCCTGAGTTGCATCATGCTGCTGGATCCGTATACGCAGAAGGTGAGCCTGCATCCTTGTTCGGATGAAGGAGACGGCGCCCTCTAACCTCGAAATTTACAGACCACGAGCCCTACGATGCAGAGAAGCATCTTATCCTCGGCACCTCCGAATCCGCCGAGACTCTGGCTAGGCTTGAGTACGAGTGGTACACAAACGACGAGCCGCATACAGCAGGCATTTACGCATCCCGAGCTGTAATCCCTTTCCTCTTGATTGGCAACCTTCGCAGCGCCAACAAGGCACTGCTAATCTTCACTTCGCGGCTCGGTTCCTCAAACCCCTCCCTCGGTGTCCAGGACGTCAGCAGCGCTAGTTCCGACGTACGGGTATTTCCAGCTCTACCATTGCTCAACTTCATCAGCATGTTGTTGCTTACAATCCAACGCGGGAGTGCGGATCTGTTTAAGCAGTTGACTGCGCACTACGCGACGCAAATCAGAGAAGCTGGTATTTTGGACGAGGCGCTAGCTCAGATCGGTGAGCAGTACTTTGCGATCAAGATTCCGAGACAGGGAAACCCCTTGTTGGATATGATGGGGAGTATGTTGTTCGGAGGTGGCCAGGATAGTGGTATGGGTGGAAGGAAAACGGCGCAGGGGCGAGGGCAGCCTAAAAGGGTTGAGGCGCCACCATCCAATATCGATCTTGATTAAGTACGGACGGCCGTTTTTGTTCTTCAATGTAAAACATTCACACCGAACATATTGTCGAGACCTTCTAATGAATACTCATGTGCTGACGGGTACGTTTCGCCGTTATACGCGGGTATCGGGTTCTGGTTCATAAATCCAATTGTCCTCATCCAAAGCAGCCACTTTGTTTCGAAGACTCTGGTAAATGAGGTTTAGGATTTCTGTAAGAATTAGTCCGCGGACTCTGATGTCCTGTTATCGTGCTAGGGAAGGAGACGCACCTTGCGGTTCACTGCTCATTTGCCTGTTCCGATTTCGGTACATCATCTCGACCAAGCTCGCTTCGATTTCTGAAACGACAGCTGATGAGCAGTTGATCATTAAAATAGAATTATATTAACGCAGAGAAGAAGGGCCAGGCTTACTCTCTTTTTCCCGTCCGCTCATATCTCCCTGCCCCGCAGAATCACCCCCTGTAGCTGTCGTGGAATTCGCACCAACACCCCCCTCAATTCCCTCCATCTCGTCTCCGTCCTCTCCAACAAGAGGCGGTAAGACAGGGATATCCAGCTTGTACGCACCATTCTTGTCTTTTACTACAATATCCCCATTATCGGCTGAGCCGGCAGACAACGACGAGCCTGATTCTGGAGCAGGAGCCGGCAATATTTGGGAGGAAAGCCCCGACGCTCCGTTTTTTGGACCAACGGCATTGTTGGGAGGAGCTGGAGTGACAGGACGTCTGCTGAGGTGATGGTGGAAGAGATTGCGGCGGACCGAGTTGGTTCCCATTGTGAGGAGGTATTATGCTACTGCAGAGTAGAGAAGCGTGTATTCTCGGAGGGCTTGTGTCTCACGAGGGATCTGGGTTATGGTTTATAGGAGCTGGCGCTGGTTCATCTCAATAGGGTGTGAAGGACTAGCTGGTGGATGACTATCGAATAGAAGCTCCAGATAGCTGTAAAGGACGCAAACGAGAGGATTTAAGCAATTGGAACGATAAAAATAAGTGGCTATATCTGCTGATTGCTGATAGAGTAATAATGGCTGCAGCCCAGAGAGCGTGAGGATGCATCGCCGAGCATTTCCATACTCTGAGCAACAGCGATAAATACGGTTGACAAACTGTGCAAACACAGAGAGAGACCCAAAGAGGTTAAATGGGAAATGAACGGAGAGCCTCAGCAGTAACCTCATTATTGTTAGGCTTTGAGATCCATCGTCTTGGAGAAGACCGAGTCAGGGTAGATATCTGGTTTCCCTTGTCTCGAAAAGATTTTTCTGCAGAAAAAGACAGCATTTGGTGGTCCTTAAAACCTACTCTTCCCATTTGGGTAATTCGCATCTCGACGCGTCGACGGGCCGAATTTCGCGTCTTCCCGACGACGACGACTCTTTGCACTTGGGGCTGTTTTCTCATCCAGCGAAAGAACAACTTTCTAGCGTCTTCTCTATTCTCACACGATCAAACCCGTCAATATGGTTCAGGCCGAATCCTCAACTAGTGCTTCCAGAAATAAACTCAAGCCCAACACCGCGGGGGCTCCGCCAGACTATGAATTGCCCTGGTACGTCGCTCGCTCGCAGCGAAGACAGACTCGGCACTCCTGCGCAAACTAACACGCGACGTCTAGGGTCGAGAAATATCGCCCAATCTTCCTAGACGATATCGTCGGCAATACAGAGACTGTTGAGCGGTTAAAAATCATCGCCAAAGATGGCAACATGCCGCACCTGATTATCTCAGGGATGCCTGGTATTGGGAAAACGACTTCGATCTTATGTCTCGCTCGTCAGTTACTCGGGGATGCGTACAAGGAAGCTGTTTTGGAACTGAATGCTAGTGACGAAAGAGGTAGCCTCTAGCCTCGTTCTGGATGAAAACTGGGTTGCTCTACTGACTTGCTCTTAGGTATCGATGTTGTCCGAAATCGGATCAAGGGATTTGCACAGAAAAAGGTTACATTGCCTCCGGGTCGCCACAAGATTGTTATTCTGGATGAAGCAGATAGGTATTTACACGTACTTTACGGCAGTTTTTTTTTTTTTTTTTTTCTTTTTATAAATACTGACCCTATTATAGCATGACATCTGGAGCCCAACAGGCGCTACGACGTACGATGGAGATATATTCCTCTACCACGCGATTCGCGTTTGCTTGCAATCAGTCGAACAAGATAATCGAGCCGATCCAATCTCGATGTGCCATTCTCCGCTATGCGCGGTTGACCGATGCACAGGTCGTCAAACGAGTAAAGCAAGTCTGCGATGCCGAAAAGGTCGAGCACACCGAAGATGGGCTGGCAGCATTGGTCTTTAGCGCAGAGGGAGACATGCGCCAAGCGCTGAATAACCTGCAGAGTACCTGGTCTGGATTTGGCTTGGTTAGTGGGGATAATGTCTTTCGAGTAGTTGATAGTCCACACCCAATCAAGGTCCAGGCTATGATCAAAGCCTGTTGGGAGGGAAAGGTGGATATTGCGTTGGAGACACTCAATGAGCTATGGTATTCACTACTCTTTTCTACTCTCCTTCTCAGGTTGTCTAATTTTATGTTTAGGGATTTGGGCTACTCCTCTCATGACATCATCAGCACTATGTTTAGGGTGACCAAGACGATTCCCACGCTGTCGGAACATTCGAAGCTGGAGTTTATCAAGGAAATTGGCTTTACACATATGCGTATTTTAGACGGGGTCCAGTCACTTCTCCAGCTGAGCGGGTGTGTTTCGAAGCTCTGCAAAATCAACATGAAACCACAGCTCTTCGAACCTCCGAGGTCGTAAAAGATAATGAGGATAATTCGTCGGCAGACATATTCCAGTGTTATAGGAGCGAGTATACTAAGATTAATGACAATGCATTATTTACCGACTTATCTTTTGAAACCAACTCATTGCAATCGCTCGAGACAATCATAAGGCAGTTATCTGTTACAGCGCAGTCTAGTTCTTCATGGCTGCAGGAGTAGCCGGCATCTTGGCGCCAACTGGCGGCTTATTCTTGCTCTTGAAGTCATCACACATTTGTTCAAAGGTCACCCATTCCACGCCCTCATGTTTATTGATATATTCAATAAGTCTAATCATTAGTCACCCATTCTAAGAATTAAAAAATAAAGAAAAGAAGACTCACCTCTCATGCATAAGCAGAACATGCGGACGACCAGACACATCCGGATGGATCGTCATGGGGAAGATGAACTCATCATACTCGCGGTAAAAGTAGTCGAAATGATCCTAGTCAGGTTAGCATAACCATGCAAAGCAAAGCAAGAAAGGACAGAAATAGAGGCGGTATGAGACATAATGAGAGGAGAAGGGGAGAGAGAGGGGAGATACCTTCCAAATATCCTCAATATCCCTCGGATTCACCCACCCATGACTATTAGGCGCACTCTTAATAAACATCATCGGCGGCAAATCATCAATATACCAATTCCCAGGGATCTCCACAATCCCCGTATCCCCGCCCCTCTCCAAGGGCTTCATCCAACTCTCAGCCTTCTGCGCATAATCGATCTTCGTCCACTTGTCCCCCGTGCGCAGCCAGTACATCTGGCAATCATGATGCGACATGGAATGGTCGTACTCGATGCCATAGTCCAGGAGTAACTCCGTCATCTCGGGGCTGGTCTCCCACCACGGCGCAACGGTGCCCCGCGGCGGCTTCCCGCAGAAGTCAGTGATCAGGCGGTAGGTCTTGTCTAGGATGTCCTTTTGTTGGTCCAGGGTCATGGAGGATGGGTTCTCGTGGCTGTAGCCGTGGAGGCCGATTTCGTGGCCGGCGTCGCGGACCAGGGCGCATTCTTCGGGGAAGGTTTCGAGGGAGTGGCCTGGGATGAACCAGGTGGCTTTTATGTTGTATTTTTTAAAGAGGTTTAGGAGGCGGATTGTGCCGACGTGACCGGCGAATAGGCCTGTATTCATTTATATATATATATATATATATATATACATATGTATTTTTAGAAAGGAGGGGGGGTTACCTCGACTTATATCATTCACGCTGTCTTCGCCGCCATATGAGCCTAGCCAGCCTGCCACGGCATCGATGTCGACTCCGTAGCTGACGAGAACGCGCTTCTTGCCCATTTTACTTTCTTTGACTTGCTTGACTGCTTGACTGCTTGCTTGCTTGCTTGTTTGATTGTTTGAAAACGAACAAGAGAACGCAGGTAGCAATACTCGACTTATATCGTACTTACACTACCAAAGGTGGGGTGGACGTGATAAGACAAACAAAGGATTATTGGAGAAGCAGTTCCATAACTGATAGTTGGTAGTTGGTAGTAAGTCATTCTTCTTAACTATTGCGTTCAGTTCTATTCGGCAGACTCCCTGGTCCTAGGTAGTACCTAGGTAGTAAGACGTATCGCCGATCTGCTGTTGGGTTATCTTGTATATCTCGAAAGAGTCATCTCCAACTTCTATGGGCTCTACTTATTGGAGGGAATGTATTTCGTATTTCTATTATTACCGTATAGACTAATTACTAGTAGAGTGTTCATTCCAGTGGATTACCCCTCATGACTCCAACTACATTCCCAGAGACAACTCCAACACCATAAGTGGGGATGTCTGGCAGACTTGGAGGTCGAAAAAAACGGGGAACCCGAGAAACAGAGTCTCAATTCGAGTTAATAGGTACTATGTAGCCAGGTAGGTATACTAGGCACTTCGCCATACCCGCTCAATCGCAGTCGCAGCACCCAGTACTCTCTCCTCATCCAGCTTCTTACCAATAACCTGCACATTGACCGGATGTCCGTCCATCGCCTTCCGCATCGTACAGATCCCAGTTCCACGCGTCAAGATCATTCCTCGGCCGGTAGTCCTGCGGCCGCACGTCCGTTTTCGGCCCTCACGCGATCCACGGGAAACGTAACAACAGGGTAATCAAGAAGATTCCAGATCTTGGTATATCCAACCCACCGCACGGCCCGATGCGGCGGCACCGCAGGGTGTGGCGTCGTCGAGGATGAGTCCGATTACCATCGGGCGAGACTGGATGGCCTGGAAGGTGGGTTCATTCCAGGGGAGAGGCACGCACTTTGGATCTAGGTCCCACGGGCGAGAGTTGGCTAGGAGTCGACTTATATAGCAGATTGAGGCGAGATCGCGCGCCATTGGGCCGACGGAGGAGGGAACGTGCTCCTGTCCTTCAGTCGAGACGGGGGCTCCGAAGTATGGAAGCCGGCTGCTCTGTACGTTTGAAGTTAGAACGGTAGAATTCTTTTCTAGAGAGATGTGGGCGGAGGTACGCTGGGCTTGAAGCCATAGGAGCCCATCACACTCTGCGGAATCCGCACGCTCCCACCAATGTCAGTCCCAAAGCCTAGGATAGAACCATGTAGAGCAAGTAGAGCTGCCTCGCCACCCGTGGAGCCACCAGGCGTGAACCTTTCATTTCGAGGATTAACAGTCAGACCCCAGAGAGGATTGTCAGTCTCGGCCCATTGCTACAGTTAGCTGATATGCAATCCACGTAACAGAAGACTCGAAGAAACGAACCATAATGCTCTGTGGGAGGTTTGTTTTGGCCAGTACGACCGCTCCCATTTGCTTTAGTATCTGGACTAGAACTGCGTCCTCTGTAGCAGGGGCAAATGACAGACCAACATAGCCGATGGTCGAGTCATATCCCTTAACGTTGAACTGGTCTTTCAAGGCGATGGGGACTCCGTGAAGTGGCCCCTTGACTTGTCCTGTTTCCTTGAACTCCCGATCCAGCTCCCGGGCTTGAATCAGCGCGTCCTCGAAAATAATCTCTGTAAGACAGTTGGTCTAGGAACCCATCCCGACGTTGTTAGTTCAATATCTGCATACTGGCCTAACGAGGGTTGACTCACGAGTTGATGAGCCACAGCGGCTCTAATAGTGATACCAATATTAGTATTTTATGTCTGTTGTTGTACCCACTCATTCTACCATGGAAGTAGGTACCTTTTAATATAAGCGCGAATAACCTGTTCGGCTGTATAGCTCCCATTCTTCAGTTTCTCTGACAGAGCAAGAACACTGTCAATGTCTGTTATTTCCTGGATCGCCGGCTCACCACGGATGCAAGACCGCTCGTGGACATTGTGAACTCGAGCAGAACGAAGTACGGTTTGAGAGCGTGGTCTCGCACAGCGCGTTTCTGGGAGACTATTTCCTCCCATGGTTGGAGGCTGCCCATTCTCGAGTAGAAGATGATAGCCCTGTGTCCAGCAGGATTGCGGGCTGAGCTACATTTATATATGCCATATCGGAGGAGCAGAGGAAGACAGCCGACTCTGATAAGAAGTGAGTCAAGTAGAGCTACTCTCGATGGGCATCCGCAGTGTAGGTGATTATTGATTGTGATGCGCAAAAGTGGCGGTGGTCGAACAAGTCCATTAAATATAGGTACTAATGTAGTCTCTTATTCTAGTCCAATTAGTGGCTTCTATTCCTGCTCTTTACTTCCTCTGTATTAAGACAAGTTACTATTGTTTAGACGCTCCTTGAACTTGACAGGGGGTTAGTTGTTGTATTAATGTAGCTTTCTTTGTCCAAGTGCTGGAGAGCAGATTCTTCATGCAATCTCTATTATTCTCCATCGTTCCACTAGACTAGAGACTGTTCTGCATTAGTTATTATTAAAGTTCTACCAAATCAACCAACTGCAAGCTGTTCTGGAGCTCTTGTTCCTAAGATGCTCTCGAACTCTCCAATCCACTAGATCCTCTCCTTTCGATGACACCACCACCTTCAGCTTCATCTTCACCTTCACCACCTCTCCATCATCACCACCATGAGCTCACCCGACACTCCAAGAAAGACCACCAGAAAAATCGCCAAAAGAGCTTGCGACCAATGTAAACTACGGAAGATCAAGGTAATCCGACCTACCTCGAAGGATCAGTAAAATGTTCGCCTACAGTGTGGGGTTTGAGACTAACAGCAACGCGACATACAGTGCAGTCTGTTGCAGCCTTGCAAAGCATGCGTTTCTATGAACTTTGAATGTACCTTTATTCAACCCCAGAAAAAACGGGGCCCAGTCGGACAGTAAGTTCTACTCTCCAGTCTCTTTCTACTCTAACATTCGCTTCAATATCCGCCAGTCGCGTGTCGCAAATCCGACAGCAACAGAAACCAGCAGATTCCTTGACAGCCACTCTCCCATACGGAGGAGCCCCAGGATCTGCTCATTCAATGCACAATGGCGCTCCCTGGCCTGTACATAGCGAAAGCGCGTCTGTACCCACAGATCTTTCCCAACCCCCTGCGACAGTGCCAGTCGCGACTGCGTGGGAGTTGGATGCATCGTCGACAGATTCGCTCGGTCATCATAATGCCGCCACTTGGGATGAACGAGACGACGCTGAGTATTGGTTACCCGACACGATCGATGCACAGATGCCAGTCTTCAATTTCCTCCACAACAACATCTACTTGAAGAATTCCCTTCCGTCAATTATCCAACCCGATCCACATTCTGCTGTGCTTCATCCGCATCAGACGGGAGGACCCTCAGCAGTTCCGACTCCGAATATGGGTGCTTCACCCCCAACGCTAAACGACACTGGCTCACTATGGCCATCGTCGATCATCGAGGCCAATATGATTCCTTGGATTGACGTGTATTTTGATCGCCTGCATGCGACGTTGCCAGTTTTAAGCCGATCGTCCTTATTTACCCGGATGTTGTCGTACGAGCACCGCAGCAATCCGCAGTTTGGATCGATGCTGCTGGCTTTATGTGCCTTCTCCCTCACGCAGCCCATCGAGATCAACGAACGATCAACACAGTTTTCTCGAGCCAACCAAGCTAGGTCCATGATGAACGAAGCCATAAAAATGCGAAGTTGCTCTGATTTTTGTAAACACCCAACTATTGAGGCTGTCTTGACGAGTTTCTTTCTTTTCGGCTGTCTCTTCGGTAGCAACCAGCACAACGCTGCCTGGCTCCGGCTCCGGGAAGCATTGGATCTCGCTGCTGCATTGGGCCTGAACAACCCAAACTCATACGGGGATTTGCCAAGTGCTGAAAGGGGCCAATATCTACGAACCTTCCTTGTCTTATCGATCACAGAAAGGTAAGACAAACTCGTGTTACCATGGCAAAATTTACCTTCCTTCCATCCGTCCCCAGCAATTTACTGAGAATTCCCAAAGGGCATATGCATTGCAGCATCGACATTCGATTACCTTCTGGGGACGACCGAGCCTCAGTTTAAGCTCTGTGTACGACCTTATCCACAGTGCTGCGAGTAGCGTAGTTTCTGGTATCATTGTCCATAATGAAAGGGATGCGGAAGGCTTGCTGGGACTGGCCAAACTCATGGAATTGTTCGATGCAATTGATGAAAATGTTCTGGACTGCTGGAACCGCCGATGCAACATAACTCATGGCTACTGTGAGAAACTTACAACCGCGAAAGCATTGTCTATACACCAGAATCTCAGTCGTCTCAACAGATCTGAATGGCTTGGTGGGTATGACTGGTTTGAACGCTCCAAGTTGGCTCACGCTCCAGGGAACCACATTCCTCCAATAATGTCATTGAGAGAATCGCAGTGTGCGGATGTTTTCATCACCCAAAAATGGCTCCAAAACCGCGTATGGGTTTTATGCTTCGGCCACGGCCTTCTGATGCCTGCGTCTGAACACCACGAGCTCTGTTTCAACTATGCAGTCACCGTTGCGGAAGAGACTCTCCAAATATGTCAAAGGTTGCATTTGAGCTCTATGGAGGCTCACGGCATCGGCCTCGTAAGTTTCGCCAGGCTCCCCGGAACAAATTAATTGGATTTTACTCTAAGACCACGTAGGTTGAAAAGCTATATGATATAGCGATCAGTGCAATCAGTGTTTTGTTCAACATTCCGCTCCCATCTCCAAATTATCCCAACACAGACCCAGCGGATCCAACTGTTCCTGAGAGAGTTTCACCACCTCAAGATCTCACACCTCCAATCCCACAGGCTGACGCTACTACACCAATATCCCAGTCCCTCGCAGAAGACTTCTTGCTGCAACTAAGCAGTCTTCGTGGTGGAAATCACCCGTTTCTTCCCAAGTATAAGGAGTTCCTACAGGCAGCACATGTTATTTCATAAGCTGTGAGAACAGCCAATATCATGCCTGAGACCTACATTGCTTAGCTCAAGAGCAGGGTTATATACCGGCTGCTGATTCGCTCCACTAGCTTTGGTGCCTATATAAAACGAGGCTAAAAACAAGTGAGATTTGTTGCCATCCTTCACCCACTCGCTTTTCGCCACGACGCCATTCGTTTCGCGGAGAATTATCCGCTTACCATATACATTATCTGAGTGACCTCCAATCGAAAGTAGCGCACTCCTCACGGTTCCAAGGCTGTCAGCGGCCAAAATGGCCATTGGCTCTTTCTAGAGCGGTGTTATAGCTCGCTCTGTTGTTTTGATGCATTAGCTCGAATCCCCCGCCCATCCGGTCAACTAGATGAAATTCGGAAGCTCGGATTGTATAAAGCAGGTAAATAGAAAACGCATCCCTCCTAGAACGCCCGCGCTGACAGTCCTTTTCATAGACTGTTGATACATGTCATAACCTGCTTCGTTATGTTTCTAGAGAACTCTAGTCATACCTCCCTGCCAGGTGTCGATGAAGTTAACGCAGAGACCCTCTCCTCGTCTTGGGACAGGGGAGATCAAAAATCAACATCAGATAGCTTACGGTGGCGGCCGTTATTCCATATAGCTGCTCCTCGCGGATGGCTGAATGATCCATGTGGGCTGGGATATGATCCTGTCACCAAGGTTTACCATTTATCATTCCAATGGAACCCGCACCAAAACGACTGGGGAAACATTTCCTGGGGTCATGCCATATCCCGGGATATGGTTTCCTGGAGCGTAGACCGAGAGCCGTGTCTAATACCTTCCACTGAGTACGATAATTGTGGGATATTCACAGGCTGCATGTTGTCTTGTAATTTGAATGGAAACGCCGATGCGCTGACATACATATACACATCAGTGAGGCGTCTCCCTCTTCACTACACCCTCCCTTATGTGGCCGGCAGCGAGTCACTTAGTTTGGCCATATCACACGACCACGGATCAACATGGAAGCGCATTGATGGGAACCCTATTCTACCTGGACCTCCGCCTGGTCTTCAGGTAACGGCTTGGAGGGATCCCTTTGTAAGCTCATGGTCCGCCATGGGAGACCAACCTGGCCTACCACCGTCAACTCTCTGTGGGTTTATATCAGGGGGCGTTGCTAATCAAACCCCGTCAGTCTTTGTTTACACAATCAACCCGTCCGACCTCAGAGAATGGAAGTTCTCTGGGCTGTTGGTAAATGTTGGACTTAACTGCCGGTTATCCCGATGGTCAGGAGACCTGGGAGTCAACTGGGAAGTTGCTAGCTGGATTCCCTTGACTGGATGTGACGGAGTCTTGAGGAACTTCACTGTCATGGGGGCTGAAGGATGCCTGGGGTCAAGTGGAGTGGATAAAGAGGTCTCTCGCGCACAGCTTTGGATGTGTGTAACTCCCCGTCCAGGGCCACTGCAGAATGAAATGACTACGCCTCTTACAACATATGCATTTTCTGGAATATTTGACCATGGATGTGGCTATGCAGCGAACTCATTCTTGGATCCAGTCACCCAGCAGAACATTGTCTACTGTTGGATCACTGAGGAAGGTCTTGCTGATGCTCGTCGATATCGACAGGGCTGGAGCGGAGTGATTTCTCTGCCACGAGTCGTAAAGCTGATGACATTATACCGCGTCAAACGAGCTCGATGCTCAGCCTTGGATAGCATAACGTCGATCGAGACCGAGTCGTCCAGCATAAAGGGAACTCACACAGTTCGAACGCTGGGAATCCACCCTGACCCAAGGCTAGAGAAACTGCGTCAGCCCTCCAAGCACACATCCATCGAAAGCTTTCCACTAGGGAACTACAGCCAAACCACTTCTTTACGGGGGGACTCTATCCAGCTGGAAACAATGCACTGGGAGCTCCAGGCAGAGTTCACAGTTACCGAGAAATGCACCCGGGTGGGAATTAGAATTAACCACAATACCTCCAGTATGCAATTCTATCCTCTATTATCTCTTTCTTTCTTCCTTCCTCTTCCTCCCCTTTCACTAATGAATAGAATAGATCCCAACGCCTCCACCACTCTAACATGGGAACCATCCACCGAAACCTTCATCATCCAACGACCCCCGTCCCCCGCAGACTCTGGCATCCAGCACCCTCCCTTGATAGTAGCACCCCACACCCTCTTCACCTCCACCAACGTCCCCGAAGACTCTCTCGAAGGCCCTCTCGAAGACCCTCTCGAAGAAGAAACAGAAGAAGAAACAGAAGAACCCCTCCGAATCCAGATATTCTTCGACAAGAGCGTGCTGGAAGTCTTCGTCAACGAGCGGACCGTCATCTCAACCCGGGTATACCTCTTTCCCCCAGATACCAACATCGAGAACGACGTTTGTGCTAGCAATGTACAGTTCTTCGCGGAAGGGGAGGCGGAGTCTCAGCATACTCCTGCTCTTTCAACGCCGCCTGCGGTGCTCTTGCACGCGGATCTGTGGGATGGGTTAGGTTAGTTAGGTTAGTTACTCCGATGGCGAGGGATGTAGGTATTGAATATGATATAATAATAATAATGAGGAGATGTTTATTTATTTATCTAGTTAATTCTCTAGTCCTTCCACTTCTTAGTATGTATTATTGAAGATAGCTATTGCATAAATTGTTAATGAAGTGATTAATGATTATGATTATGATTATAGTTAGTTAGTTGTAGTGTTGAGTGTTGATAACATTCATATGCCCGTCTCCTAGGTACTAACCGGTACCTCCTCCTACTTCCATTCCTCCTTGACTTGGATTCTTAATAGAATACACATATCAAGAACCAAACAGCAAAAAAGGAGCAAAGAGAAAAAAGAGAAAGGAAACAAATCACCATCTAGCTCATTAGCAAAAAACCCATGCATGTATGCATGTATGTATATCTAGCAGCCACCATACACCTGTAGAATGCGAATGGGTATCAAAGCATGGGGGGGAGAGAGAGACCCTTTACATAATTAATTAAATCATATAAAAAATAATAAAACGAAATATCAGAGAATATATAAGAAGAAAAGTCATATATCATTGCCATCGCCAGAACTTCCACCCCGGAAACGCCTTTCGACCATCCCGCTTATAGATGCGCCAAAAGTAAACCGGGACTCCGGCGATGATAAACGCCACGACGATCAGGGTCTGTAGCGGTTCGGCGATGATGGCGCGGCTAAGCAGGAAAAGACTGACGCAGCAGAAGATGATCGGGGTCGAGATCCAGGTCTTGTAGGGCCGTTCGAGGTGCGGCTCTCGGATACGCAGGACGATTAGGCCAAGCACGGTGAGGAAGTAGAAGGTGTATCCTGCGACTCCGTAGAAGGTGACGAGGGTCTTGAACTCGCCGACGATGATGTAGAGCAGGGTGATTGTGCTGTTGAAGGCCATTGCGTTGATGGGGGTGTATCCGATCCAGCTTCTGGAACCGAAGAGGCGGGAGATGGACTTGCTAGCCCAGGAGCGGCGCTGAAGCCTGTTCATTCCACCGGAGGCGGAGTCCCGAGTCCAGAGAGTGCCGAAGAGGGAAGGGAGATAACCTTCTTTGCCGGCGGCATAAACCAGCCGTCCGCTGGTGAATATGGTTGCGTTTAGAGCTCCGAAACAGCTGGCGGAAACAACAAGCGCAAATATCAGGGCGCCAATGGTGCCGAAAACCTTGTCGCCGAACTGGACAGCAATGGTGTCGCTAGCTGCGATTGTTGAGTGTGGCAATACCAGGAAGTAGGAGATGTTGGCAAGCAGGTAGGAGAGAATGACGAGTGGCATGGCCGTGTGGATTACACGAGGCAGGTCGCGGTTAGGATTCTTGAATTCACCCGTCACATAGTTCGTCTAGTACGCATTAGTTAGGTAAGGCAATGCAAAAAAAAAAAAAAAAAAAACATCACTGCGAGAGTAGCCTTACGTTGTCCCAGCCATCAAAAGCCCAAAGGCCCGCATAGAGTGCAACAGCCCAGCCGGAAATGTCCATGTTCGTGCCCTCAAACCAGCCCGATTTCCACTCCTGATTAGCGCTCCCCTTTGACGAAAGACCAGTAGCGGCCACAATGATGCCGATGATGGTGACTCCAAGCAAAGCCACAAATTTGAAGAACATGAACAAGTCTCCAATTCGTGCAGCGAGCCGCGTTGAAAGACAGTTGAGAAAGGTCACAATAAAAAGCCCGCCAAATGCGACTCCTTTGTTGATCCATGGGTTAACATGCTCGACTTCGGCACCCACGACGGCTCGAACAACGTACTCCCCGAATATGATCGAGATGATGGCCGCGCTCCCAGGCTTAAGCACCAGAACAGCACACCATGTGAACAGAAACCCAGCCAACTCTCCGAATATTTTTGACAGATAGGCTTGAGCACCGCCGTTCAGAGGAATAGCCCCGCCTAGCTCTGCATAACTGGCGGCTCCTGTCCAGGCCAGCAAACCAGCAACGAGCCATGCGATGAGAGCAGCGCCAGGAGACCCCACATTCGCGTTGACTTGGCTGGGTGACGAGAAGATCCCCGACCCAATAACCAGGCCTACAACCAAGGACAACCCATTTAAATAAGTCAACGTCTTGTTCCTTTCCAATGAGCTGTCACCAAGCCCCCCTTCTCGATCAAGCGCAGATGGAGCCCCCAAGGGAGCATAACCACCAGTGGTTTGGGACAAGGGGAAAAGGTTCCTCCCAAAGTCGAAGGCAGAGGAAATGGAATAAGATCGAACAGACCGCGGCCGTAAAGAATCGTGATTCACATGTAGAGTAGAACTGGAAAGGGGGTCCTCATCTTCTAGCGAGAGTTTACGCGACGACGAGACACCGGACGGAGAAGAGGAACGGGAGAGGTCGAGTCCAGATTCAGGAGAAGAAGAGGCGAGAGAAGCGAGTTCCAGAGAGTCCCGAGGAGCATTGTGATGACTGTCCGATCTCAATTCAGAGGCCGAGAGGGTGATCCGGGACATTGCGTCCTCGAAAGCTGGATCAACAAAGAGGTCAAAGGAGTCGTTTTGGTGGCGGTAGAGTTCGTTCCATGCCAATCAATGAGGGACGACAAACCAGACAGAGTCTCTAGGGCCAGCCGAGAAATAGGACCGAACCCAAGAGCAGACGAAGCGGCATAAAAAGAGAACAAACCCAGCCCAACAACGACACGAAAGGAGGACCTGAAGTCGTGAACGAGAATTGCAGAAGAATTCCTGAGGCCGAAGCAAAAGAGAGGGAAAGACGAGGGAGCCTGAGGATCCTCGGTGCTGCCTAATCGGGACTAGCGCCGTCTCCTTGTTCGCAAAAGAGAAAAACCGAAAGAACAAATAATGAATGGAAGAAGAAGAAGACGAAGAGGAAGACGAAGAGGAAGAGGAGAAGAGATAATAAGAGCATCTCCATTGCGTCCTCTCGATCATCCCATGAAGCCCAGACTCCCCCCGCGGGGCTTGCTTTTTCTGTCCGATGTATCGCCCACAGCAGCAAGATTGCTAGTTCGATCGCAACGCCGATATGCCACCACCACATCCTCATCTCCATCCTCGTCCTCGTCGCGCTCTTCTCCCGCTGCTAAACGGCGGTGGTTGCGAGTCGGGATAGTCACGGTCGCCGCGGCAGGAGTCGGTGCCTATGTTAGATGGACACAGGAATCCGGGCTAGGGTCATCTACAACGTTGAATCCCGTCCTTTTTACTCCTTACTATCTAGTGTCGAGAGAGCCCATATCGTCCACCGGTAGCCTCTTTACTCTTCGTCCCCCGAAATCGGATGGAAGTAATCGCGAGGTGTACGAGGAGGCATGGAAGACAGGGGTATGGAGCGTTATGTTTAAACAGCCGCAGCTGCAAATCGGACGAGACTACACCCCTTTGCCGTCTACATCACCGGACGGGGACGATGGGGAGTGTTTGCGGTTCTTTATCCGCAAGGACCCTTTCGGTGAAGTGTCGCGGTATTTGCATAGCCTGAAGATTGGTGCACCTGTGGAGGTGCGAGGTCCTCGGATTGAGTGTGAGATTCCACCAGAGACACAAACAATCCTCTTTATTGCTGGCGGTACCGGGATTGCTCCCGCCCTACAAGCTGGACATACTCTTCTTCGCCGTTCAGACCAAACCCAAAAGCCCCGTATTCACATTCTTTGGGCAAATCGAATACGCGAAGACTGCAAGGGTGGCTACAATGGGGTTAACGGCACATCCGCGGATGGAGCACAACGGTCGTGGTTCTCCCGGCTTCTCAGGACATCGCATTCAACTGTCACGCCAGCTCCAGTCGAGGGCTCAAAAGACGAAAACGTGTCTCTGGTTGTCCGGGAACTCGAAGCTCTTCAGTCACAGTATCCTGGACAGGTTACCGTGCAGTATTTTGTCGATGAGGAAAACGCTTTCATCGGGAAGAAGTCTATATCGGATTTCACCCAGTCTGTAGTGACTTCCCCCAAAGCGCCCAAACGTAACATGATTCTTGTCTCAGGACCCGAAGGCTTCATCAGCTACATGGCAGGACCAAAGCTCTGGGCACAGGGCATGGAGCTCCAGGGCCCGCTCCAAGGAATCATCAAAGACCTCTGTCTGCAAGATTGGGATGTGTGGAAGCTTTGACAGCTTTCCAGGCTAGTTCAAGGGAACCCTGATTTTCTATAGTATCATATGCATGGTGAACTCCATTGTACATACAGACACCATAATACAAAATCCCTAAATTCTGCTCCTGGACATAACTTCGGTACCTACAGTACTACCTCGGCAGGTAATATTACGGAATACGGAGAGAACCGCCGATATCGGACCTTTTGGCGCGACAGCCGCGTTAGACGGCGCTTCCCCGGAAGACCAATAATAATGCGTGTCTCCTGATTCGTCAGGCAAGAAGCAAGAAAAAAGAGCGTTGAAAAAGCCTCTGGACAATTTGAACCTCTCCACACTTCACAAAAAGCAGTATAATGACTGTGAGTGCCTCTGCCCGGTTGCATTGAGTATACAGTATCCCCAATCTGGGCTTCATCCTACTGACACTTTCTCATGCAGTCGCGATTGATGTCGCCGAGCGGCCCTGGCCGTCGCTGGGCCTTCCTGCGCTCCTCCATGCTGATGAATCACCAACGACGTGCATTCGCTTCCACCAGACTTTACTTCCAGGATGTCTTTCAGTCGCAACTAGATAATCCTTCCTCTGCCGCACTTTTCTCGGCTCTTCAGAGCTCCCGAGCCGTGCCACAAACCCTTACCGAGAAAATCGTTCAAAAGTACTCCGTGGGACTGGCGCAGGATAAGTTCGTCAAGTCCGGCGACTATGTTACAATCTCACCGCACCGCTGCATGACGCACGATAACTCATGGCCTGTGGCTCTGAAGTTTATGTCAATTGGTGCTTCCCGGCTCCACAACCCAGATCAGATCGTGATGACCCTCGACCATGACGTCCAGAACAAGTCGGAGAAGAACCTTACAAAGTATCGCCAGATTGAAGAGTTTGCGAAAAACCAAGGAGTCGAATTCTACCCCGCCGGGAGAGGTATTGGTCACCAGATCATGGTGGAAGAAGGGTTCGCTTGGCCTGGGACACTCGTGGTGGCATCGGATAGCCATAGTAACATGTACGGTGGTGTCGGCTGTTTGGGTACTCCGATTGTTAGAACCGATGGAGCTAGTATTTGGGCAACAGGGAAGACCTGGTGGCAAATTCCTCCTGTGGCCAAGGTCACCTTCACAGGAATTCTACCTCCCGGTGTGACCGGCAAGGATGTGATCGTTGCCCTGTGCGGATTGTTCGACAAGGACGATGTCTTGAACCATGCGATTGAATTCACTGGATCGGAAGAGACGATGCGAAGCTTGCCCGTGGATAGCCGTTTGACAATTGCGAACATGACGACCGAATGGGGTGCGCTATCGGGGCTGTTCCCCATTGACGATGTGCTCAAGGGATGGCTCAGGGGCAAGGCTACGACGGCAGCCATGGGACTCGCAGATGGTCCTTTCAAGACCTTGGCTGCTCAGCGTTTCACTCACCCACTACTGGAGCAGCTGTTCGAGAGCCCATTGACTGCAGACAAGGGTGCCAAATACGCCAAGGAAATCTTCCTAGATCTCTCTACATTATCTCCCTACGTATCTGGGCCAAACTCGGTCAAGGTTGCCACTCCTCTCAAGGAGCTAGAGGCTCAAGACATCAAAGTTAACAAGGCTTATCTGGTCTCCTGCACAAACTCGCGAGCCTCAGACATTGCTGCTGCTGCTGCCGTGTTCAAGGAGGCCGCCGAGAAGAACGGCGGTAAGATCCCCAAGATTGCCGATGGTGTCAATTTTTACATTGCGGCCGCCTCGATTCCTGAGCAGCTAGCTGCTGAAGGCACTGGAGACTGGCAGATACTGCTAGAGGCTGGAGCCACCCCTCTGCCTGCAGGATGTGGCCCATGTATCGGAATGGGACAGGGTCTTCTGGAACCAGGAGAGGTTGGCATCAGTGCTTCAAACCGAAACTTCAAGGGACGCATGGGTAGCACCGACGCAAGGGCATATCTTGGTAGCCCTGAGGTTGTCGCCGCGAGCGCCTTGAGCGGGAAGATCAGTGGTCCTGGCTGGTACCAGACTCCAGAAGGTTGGACCGGAGTAGTACGTGGTGAAGGTGACGGCATCAAGGAGGAGGATCGAATGATCACTGCTGAACAGGCCTTGGAGAAGGTAATTGGCCAACTAGACGATCTTGTTGCTGATGGCGAGAAGCGCTTTGCGTCCGAAACCCCGGCCACCGAAGAGTCCGAGGAATCCCTCACAGAAGTCTATCCCGGATTTCCAGAACGCGTATCCGGAGAGATCGTTTTTTGCGATGCGGACAACATCAACACAGACGGGATCTATCCGGGCAAGTACACCTACCAAGACGATGTCCCGCCAGAGACCATGGCCCAGGTTTGCATGTCAAACTACGACACTGAATTCTCGTCTATCGCAAAGGAGGGAGATATCCTGGTCAGCGGGTTTAACTTTGGATGTGGAAGCTCCCGAGAACAGGCAGCAACTGCGATTCTCGCAAAGAAGATCCCTCTGGTCGTCTCTGGCAGCTTCGGCAACATTTTCTCCCGCAACAGCATCAACAATGCCTTGATGGGACTCGAGGTCCCTCGTCTGATCAGCCGCCTCCGCGAGACATTTGGCTCCGGGGAGAAGGTTCTTACTCGTCGCACCGGCTGGACTCTCAGCTGGGACGTGCGTAGGAGCCTTATCGAAGTCCAGGAGGGAGAAAATGGACCCAAGTGGACTCACAAGGTCGGAGAACTGCCCCCGAACGTCCAAGAGATCATCGCCAAAGGTGGTTTGGAGAAATGGGTCAAGAAGGCCATTGGAGCATAAAGCCAGTTCGACGACCTTTTCTCAGTGATGCTACTGGACTGAGCCTAGTAGCCCAATATATCTGTTCTATTATACCCATTCCTCCTTTTTCTTTCATGGGAGACAAACTAACTGCATTATGGATTGGTCGATTTGCTGGCAGGATTGAGTTATCCTATTATTTATTTATTTATATGTAGCCTCTAAGGCCGCTGGACTACTTTGTGTTAGACGTGTGTATAAAAAGCGAATTTGTTGCCAGTCTAGATTAGAGAGTGGATTTGAACATATATCACTGCTTCTTCTTCATCTTTTCTCCTTGTCTCCTCGAGTCTTGTCTATCGCAGCCACACCATGCTTTAGTCTCGCACTAGTCACTACTACTGACCTCTTAACAGCCCAGCACAGCTTCAGTGGGTTTAAACTTCCAGCTGTCTCGAATTTATGCATATTTGCAGACGGATGTCGACTTCTTCGTGTTTTACGCGGGGCAGTGCAGCATTTCTCCCCTCCGTCTCAGCCTCACAACCACCAGCCAGTCCGTCATCCTCCTCCCTTCGTCGATCTCTTCTGATCATTTATTTATTTGGTTCGGTCTTACTATCTCAGAGTTCAACTCTCTTTCCATTTCACACGGACTCGTAACGAGTAGGCCATGCGCACTACTCGGCCGTCCCAATGGATCCTGTCTCTGCATTCGGCGTGATTTCAGGCGCAGTTCAGATCGGCCAGGCCATTTCAGAGGCCCTCATCGGCCTGGCAGCTCTGCGCGGGAGATTCCTAAATGCTGATCGCACGATTGAGTCGCTCGAAGGGGAGTTAAACACGATCAGGGCTGCTGTCACACAGCTTGAGGATTGGACGCGCGGGAATCTCCGCGATTCACCTGAATATCATGAAAGTCTCGACATTGCGCTTGATGGCTGTCGTACTGTCATGGAGGCGCTTTCGGACGAAGTCTCAGACTTGACGAGAGGTGGATCGGGCAGTGAAACTGGGATAGGGATTCGAACTCGCATTAGGGTTGTCTGGAAGGAAGATGTCATGAGAGGACATCAAGAGAGGCTTCACTCCCAGGTGATTGCACTACATCTGCTGGTGCAAGCTTGTCAATGGTAAGTAATTCTATCTTCTCATAATGTTCCCCCCTCCCTTCCTCCAGGTGAGACTGTGGTATTGACAGACGTTTAGCAGAACTCTCGCCCAGCAAGTCGAGTTGCTGCGTCGGACAGAGAATCGTCGCATTATACGGAAAGTCGCCGATGATGCAGCAACACTCCGGTCTTCGAGTAGATATGCTGTCTCACGGACTGATACCTCCTCCAGCTTCAGCCAGCGCGAGTCGACTGCGGGTGATACCGTCTTCGATTTCGACAGGACTTTAGCTGCATCCCTACCATACCAGCGTCTACCGCAGCGGTCTCAATCCAGACCTGAAATATGGTCCACCGCGAGCAGCGGTGGACAAAGCCAATTCACAGACGAAGGGTACGCGAGTGGAATAGCCACAAACGCTACTGTGTCACGGACTGGTAGTCTAGCTCTGCCTGCACATCCATCTGGCACGATCAGCCCAACCTTCGGACACAGCAACAGTGTAGGCTTTGGCCCTACCGCTCGTTCACCAACTTCAAGCCAGACACGACGATCGAAATCTGATTCAACATACGCCCCCCAGCTCGATCGGACATGGAAATCGAAACGTGAAACTTTTCCCAAGTTTCAGTCCATGATTCGGCGTCTTAGTCAGGCCAGTTTAAAGTCAACCTCTTCTCCCCAGGTTCCCGGACGAAGTTTGACCACAGGTTCAGCAGCAGCTGCCAGGAGGAAATCTGATAAAGACGTCAACACTAGCATTGACCTTACGTCCCCTGATGGAGCGAGGGCTCCTCTAATCGTCAAAACTGCCCAAGCAGGCACCCGCTCCGATGTGGAGCGAGTGATCGAGAGCGGATGCGACTTGGAAGCTAAGCATCTCCAGTCTCGTCGAACGGCGCTTTTAGTAGCAGCGCATTGCGGCAATGAAGCCGTTGTCGATCTGCTCATTCACAGGAACGCGCGCCTCGAGGCTGTGGATGGATCAGGATCCACTGCTCTACATCTTGCAGCTTCGCGTGGCCATTGTGGGGTGCTCGAGCTTCTTCTTCACCATCTTTTTCAAGAAGGTCTAAATCTTGAAAAGCCTGATTCTAGAGGCCGGACACCCCTTTGGGTTGCAGCGGAGAGGGGCCAACTGGAGGCTGTGCATTTGCTACTCTCCTATGACGCGAAGATTAATGCTCGTGCAGAGTCACAGATGACCGCTCTACATGCGGCAGCTAAGCAAGGCGACGAAGCGATCGTCAAGCTTTTGGTTCGTGGCGGCGCAGATGTAGAGGCAAAGGACGGCACGATGATGACTGCCCTACATTACGCCTGTGAAAGTGGACACGTTGGAGTAATGAAGATTCTCCTTGATAATAAAGCCAAAATCGACGTGCCTGGATGCGACCGGAGGACACCTCTCGTCTGCGCGGCTGCTGTTGGCAGGCTTTCCGCGATCCAGCTTCTGCTTGACCGAAAAGCGTCGAGTCGATGCGTCGACGATGGCGGCATGACGGCGTTGCATTGGGCTGCGTACAACGGGCACACGGAGGTGGTCGACATCCTCAGTCGCAAGAAGAGTTCACTGTTGACAAAGGTCAATATTGCTGAACGGACAGCACTCCATCTAGCAGCCATGAACTCGCAATTCGCCGTGGTAGAGTTGCTCCTACGCAAAGAGATGCCGATTGAAGCAAGGTGCCAGTCCGGATTCACAGCGCTGCATTATGCGTGTCTGGCGAACAGCACCGAGATTTCGCGGCTACTGCTCATCTCCGGCGCTGATATCGAAGCTCAGATGGAGGGGGAGCTGCAAAGACGCCCCGTCCATATTGCAGCCACCCAAGGATCCATGGGCCTCCTTAACCTACTTTGTGAGAAAGGTGCATCGCTGGAAGCCCGCGACGAGCTTGGATACAGAGCACTTGGGGTAGCATGTCGATCTGGACATGCTGCTGCCGTTCAAAATCTTCTCGACCGCGGGTCACCCGTGCATCTACCGTCTGGGATCTGGTCTCGAGACGATTCCCCATTGTGTTTGGCGGCAATGGGCGGCCATCTTCCGATCGTCATGCTTCTTCTCGAACGCGGCGCATCCGCGTTGAAACAAGACGAGCACGACTGGTGGCCACATCAGTATGCCGCATATCACGGACATCCACGTGTTCTCGAGGTTCTCTTGTCCCGAGGCCAGGCTGGGTTATCTGCAAATGGGATGGACCTGAGCTTACCCTTGGAAAGGATTGGTTTCGCCCCGTCCGCGGATATCTCTGAGGAGCGGAAGAGAGAAGTACTGAGCCTATTGCACAGGGCACAGCGAAACCCTGAATCACTCATACAGCGCACGAGGGTTTCCCACGTCTCTCCTCCGGTGCTAGAAACACGCCAAATAAACACTATTCCTTCTACTACAGCTGGGGGGCTGAGCTCTGGATCCATGCAAACACAATATATCTCGTCCTTGGCTCCTGTCCCTGAAATAACACCCAGAACCGTCCCAGCCCCGGCACAGGAGCTCCCAGGCACGCTAGAACAAGGACTCCCAGCCAGTCGATCGCACACACCAGAGCAGATGCATCGTCCTCCGCCCCAGGAACCCAGGATCAGCGACTTTAACGACTTTTATCTGCAAAGTGTGCAACCAATCTCCACAGGAAACATACAACCTCCTCCTCCTCCTCCTCCTCCTCCTCGCAGAGAACCTCAGCAATCACCACCCCTAACCCATCCAACCCCCATCCGCGAAGCAATAATCAACCCCGGCAATCTCCTCCCCAGACACATAGATACATCCACCGACCCTTCCACCGATCCCCCAGCTTCTCCAGTACAAGGAACAACCCAGCCCCAGACTCCAACTCCAGACGAGCATCAAGAAACACACCACAGAAACCCAATCCAGTACTGGAGCCATCAACAAGCCCGAACTCGAACTCAAGCTTTTGCAGAACCGGATTCTGATGCGGATTCGTTCGTTTCGGTGTATACTGCCTCGGAGGGGGTGGTGGAACTTCCGGCTTGAGGTTTCTATGTCTTGTCCACTGTCCACTGTCCACTGTCCACTGTTCACAGTTCGCAGTTTACTTCTTTCTTCATGATATTTACGTACGCTACGACGTTTGGTTTGGATTTTAGGATACGGGAATGATACCAGCTATGCTACTTATATATTTGCATGATGATCTAGAGGGATGTTTGTAGTTTTATGATTGTAAGGTGGCTGGGTGGGAGCTATGCGTTTCCTCCTTCCTCCTTCCTCCTTCCTCCTTCCTTCGTTCTGAATAAGTGGTTCTAAATAAGTCATTCAATAGGAGGTTGTGTTATATAACCCTTGTTAAATATAGCCTTGTTCAATGATTATGAATATAGCTCTCTGGAGTAGCATGGAATATTCTGTGTACATCATACATCATACATCATACATCATCATACACATGTACATATGTATAGATGTACAATGTATGATGTATAGATGTATATATACGGAATACACCACCGATGGAATTCTCATGCCATGCACCGGGAGAGTACAATTCCCCTTTACACCTTCACATCTTCATGTTCACATCTCCATGTCATGTGTCATGAAAGAAAGGTCCAAGACTTGAGGGCTCGAAGGAAATCACTTTCCGACGCAAAACCTATGAAGAAAATTAGTACACGAAACAAATCCGATATCTTCCACTAGGGACTTCCACTAGGGGAAGAAAGAACTTACTTTTCAAAAACAACGCCCAAGACGTCCTCTACGTCTCCGCTTTCACCCTTGCCTGTGATCGAGGCGAGGGTGTCGGCTGCGAAGCGCAGGTGTTCTGCGGCGGTGACGATGTCCACTTCTGGTTCGACGGTATTGCTGTGGAAGTTGGGGGTTGATGTTGAAGATGTTTGATCTAGGAAGTCGTCTAGACTTTGCAGGCATTTCTGGAGATTGGAGCTTTGTCGATGAGTTACGCCTAACGAGTCTTCCCAGTATGAGCGGTCGTATTGTCCGTTTGCGTCTCCGTCGACACCCGACGGCGTGGCCATTTCCTCGAATGTTGCGATCAGGCCCTCGAGGAAGGATGTCCAGGACTTTTGCTGGTTCGTCTCGGCGTCTCTGTGTTCCTCTGTGGGATCTAGACAGGAGGTGCCGAAGATGCGGTTCATCGGCACGTTGGGGAGGAGTTGGGTGATTGTCAGGGCGAGTTCGTGCGGAGCTTGATCGGATGTATTCCAGTCCCCCGATGGCAGTAGTCGGTCACACTTGTTGACCACGACTAAAATGTGCTTGCCTGCCCGCACGCATTCGTTGGCGGCCTCTACCACGTCTGGTTCTACGGCAAGCCGATACGGCGATCCATTTCCGGGTCCGTCTTCAACCGAGACGACCACGACAACGACATCGGATTCTAGGGCGCGCGCTCGAGCACGTCTTATCCCTTCCTTTTCCACAGCTCCAATCACCACCGAACCACCACTACTGCCGCCGCCGCCGCCGCCGCCGTCGCCTGGCTCGGATCGAATCCCCGCCATATCACCAAGTTTGCAGTACCAACCGCCCAAGTCAATACCAACGTCGACAATATCCCGTGTGGTTCCTTCTTCCGTACTAACGATGGCGGCCTCGCGACCAACAATCCGGTTCAGGAGAGAGCTCTTCCCCGCATTAGGCGCCCCGAGCAGGGCAACCTTAATCCCATTGCGCATGAGCTCCCCCTTGGACGCATTCCGGATATGCAGCGCGATCTGCCCCGATAACGCGCGCACCTGCGACGCAACAGAAAGAACCAGCTCATCAGACGACTCATCGAAATGCTGGTCCTCCGAGAAATCAATCAGGGCCTCTAGTTCCCCGCGCGCGTAAAGCAACTGCTGGCGCCACCGTTCATACCGTTTCGAGAGCGCATCGCTCGCGCCCCGAACTGCGAGTCGGCGCTGTTGCTCTGTATCTGCCGTTAATGTGTCTCCCAGAGCCTCGATCTGGGGGAGGTCCAGCCGATCATTCATAAAGGCTCGTCGGGTAAATTCCCCCGGTTCTGCGTAGCGAACGACACGGTGGGTTTTTCCACTTGTCTTTGCAATCGCTGCTAGGACGGACTTGACGATTGCCGGGCCTCCGTGGAGATGGAATTCCAGGACGTCTTCCCCCGTGACGGTTCTGGGGCCGGGGAAATATAGAACTAGAGCTCCTGCGTCTAGAATGGCGGAAGGGCTGCATTGGTTCTGCGATGTTGGGTCATATAGGGTTCGCACAGCGGCCACGCGGGGTTGCGGTAGAGGTGCTTTGGGACATAGCGCTTGATATATCTAGGGGGAAAATGCAATGAATATGTCAGTCTCTGGTTATTTATTGGAGAGGATAAGGCATGTTCGTACCGAGACACAGGCCGGGCCAGACACTCGCACCACCGCTATTGCAGCTCGGCCAGGAGCCGTAGAAAGTGCATATATCGTTGAATCCCCATCGAAAATCAATCGAGTGGGAGACGAAACAGAGAAAAACCGGCTTTGAAGTGCTGATGGACCGAAGGAGTTCAGAGCATGGCGAAATGGATATGGCCTACTTAAAGACTGGCTCCATGACGGGCGAAAGGGAATAACCCACCGCAGATTTCTGAGCGGAGATAACCGCATGCGCAGTGAAAATAAAGAAACGAGAAACGTGCGGAAAGGTCTGAGAATCCAAGGCAAAATCACTCAATTGACGGAGAACATGCTACACCTGGACTTGCTTGCTGATGGCCGGAGGTGCGATGCGGCGTCGAGTTTATTTAGGGCGGGGTCACGTGAGGGCCTGCTGCATCGCCCAAAGAACAGTGGAAGAAAGATGGATAGATAGATGTATTTAGGGAGTTGTCTAGGAGGAAAACAATGCAATGGTAGGATTAGACCGCTTCGCCACGCCTGCGTGCCGAATAACAGAACAGCTCGCTCAATTCTTCACGGATCAACAAGGGTAAGAGAGGATGCGAATTTATGTACAGGGACGACAGCCGTCTCGGACGCAGGAAAGGAAATAAAAGAAGATAGAAAATAAAGGGCTCAAGGACGAATTCGGAACAATGTACTCTCGAAAGGAACGTTCAAGGCAAATCATCGCATGGAGATGCAAGAAAAAAAGGAATACAGGGAAAAGAGATGATCATAACATCAAGTCTGGTCCCATCACGCTAGCAAGAAGAAAGAGACAAAAAAGAAAGAAAGAAAGATGAAATAGAAGAAAGAAAAAGAGGGAAAGAAAGGCAGAGGGTCGAAGAGATATTATACACTTAATGACATAGTAAAGGGGTTCTCCGAGACGACATCAGTTGGTCTATCAAACATTATATTAAGAAAACGGGTAGGACGGTAGGGGTCTTTTTTGTTTTTTGTTGCTGTGCTTGCATTCTTCTTTCTCATTCTCAGGGGAATCTTGTATCGTGTGTGTGTGTGTGTGTGTGTGTGTGTGTCTCAGAATTAGATCATTCAGCTTGACGAGAGACGAATATCCATAGGTTCGTCGTCGCCATGGGCTTGGCCTGTGTGAGAAGATAGCACAATTGATGGAGTATTAGAAGTCGGATCATCTCCGTTGTTAGATGGACTGAGAAGAGCGATATCATCCGGGTTGCCTCGCTCCGTTGTAGGGGTCGATAGTGGCTCGCGCACAGGTGATAAAGGAGTAGCATCAGTGCTGTCTTTACTTCCACTCGTTGCTCCGTTACGTCTCCTCAGACGACGCTTCCGTCGTTCTTCTTCTGCGCTTTCTCTTCGTCTCCGGGTACGATCCCCATCATCATTGCTATCTCTAAGACCCTGAAGCATGCTTGCAGCGCGATCTGCTACATCTTCACTCTCTGAGACAGGCTGGGATCCTCCACCCTCAGAGTCCTGATGAGGAGGGCTCAAAAGCCCGGTCTCAATAGTGTTATTGTCGCTAACGCCACCACCCTGCTCGCCGTTGGCACTATTTTCTGGGTCCTCGGTGCCCGCAAAATCCGGTAGCTTCTGGCCCGAGGCAATGCGAACCTGGTGCCTCTCCTTCAATCTAGCCCGGCGACGACGATCACGTTGATCTCTGGCCTGGGGAGCAGCAGCCCGTAGCTTCTCCAGGAGCGAGTCCATTGCTCCACTGGTGACCGGTGAGGCAGGGTTATCTCCGCCTGCGCCTGTACCATTCGCAAGACCCGCGTTGATCCGCTTGCGGGCCAATGACGCCTCGGTGCGCCTCCTGGTTTCTTCAAGAGTCACATTCTTCTCTTTGGATTTCTACCAATTTTGAAAGACGGGGTTAGCAAGTTCCTGCAGGTCGTAAAATCTCCAAATAATAAATGGTCACTACTTACCCTCCACTCCTGTAAGAACGTAGCCAACTTCGCAAAGAAGTCTCGTCGGGCACCCTCGTCGGTGTTGTCTTCGCCATAGAAGACCATGATATCATCATATGATTTTACCATTTCATCCAAATAAAGCTGCATCTGCTCGGCCTTCCGCCTAGCATCCTTCATGCTACGTTGGGTGATCTGGCTGACGCGGTCCTGGGGGTGGAATTTCTTCGTGTCGCTGAGATTTCCTGCGTCCAAGCTAGCCTGCACATTCTTGATATTGTCAATGTACTTTTTCGCGTCTGCCCGCAGCTGGTCAACATTGAGTTTTTGAAGGGCGATAACCCCGCTGATCTCTTCCACGAAGCCCTCCCATTCGGGGTACTGGTTCCGAACGATACGTTCGACAAGATCTGCAAATGTGGTCTCATTCTTGTCGTCCTTGACCATACCAAGCCGTGCGAGGGAGCTCAATTTGAAACCTTGAGCCTGTTTGTTGGCATCATTCATGAAGTTACCAATATCCAGAATCAAGCCAAGAACATTCATCAAAGAAACTGAATCCCTCAGAGACTCGCTCACTTTGACAACGTCCCGAAGCTTCGCTGAAAGATGCTCATAGTCCGGTTCAAAGGAGCGGGTCAATGCAAGAGCGCGCATTCTTGCCTTCCAATAGTGGTTCAATTCGAAGGCAGTGTAAAGATATATCTGGTCTTCACGAGTAAGTTCAGTAGGGTCCTGTTCCCGCTCAGAGCTGGCGGCATCCGGGCCAGTCCAATCCTTACTGTACGGCGCCATCAGTTTTGAAACATTCTCAGGAATTGTGCACATTTCATCCCGCTGCAGAAAGTCCATGACAACAAGGTTGTCTAGAATGTCTGGGTCACAGTGGATGATCCTTCGGACAACATCATCAGCAGGATACTGCGAGAACTTGGCTAAAGCAATTTGGAAAGTCTTGGAAAGATCGTTGGAGATGATTTGTTTCTTGTCCTTTCGCTGCTTGGCTGCTGTGCCACCTCCGAAGATCTTCGTCTCCTTCGCCAGGAACAGTCTTTCGACTTCATCCAGTACTCCCTTCTTAGCCAGTTCCGTATACTTTTCCTCTTTCGCCTGGGGAGTCGGCGCATGAGATGCCCATACTGTAACCTGTGGAGTATCAACCTTGTCCCAATGCAGTGCCTTCAGCTTTTTCTTGGGTCTGATAGATGGCATAGATGTCATCGCATGAGATGGGGCGTTCTGGGACGCCAAATAGTTTGCTCTCCACCCACCAATGACAGTGCCAGGTGGAGGAGGTGGAGGCGGAATACCAAATGAACCACCTGGTGGAGGCGGTGGAGGCGGAGGCATACCACCAAAGCCACCAGGTGGAGGGGGTGGAGGCGGTGGTGGAGGGGTGAATCCCGCCCCAGCTCCTGGAGGTGGAGGAGGGGGTGGCGGAGGTGGAGGAACCCCAGCCGTGAGGCCTGGAGGTGGGGGAGGAGGAGGAGGAGGAGGAGGAGGAATCGCACCAGCGGCGAGGCCTGGGGGAGGTGGAGGAGGGGGAGGAGGAGGAGTAGCACCAGCTGCGAGGCCTGGTGGTGGTGGTGGAGGAGGAGGAGGAGGAGCTGCTGCTGTTGTTGTCGTTGTGTCCTCAGCTTTTTGCACATTGATGGTGGGCTCTTCGACATCGGCTGCGGCCTTTTCTTTTGTTTCCTCGGGCCCAAGTGGCTTAATGGCTTCCATCTCATCCTCAGCATCGATCTTCGGAACTTTGGCGGTGATCTCACCGAGGAGACCAGTTGCTTGTGCTGGATTCATACGAGGTCGATGAAGATCCACAAGACGTGCCTTCTCATAGACAATCTCATCATCATTTTGCACTTCTACCTGAGACCGACCTTCCTGTTCCTCGGCGAAGGTGTCCTCCATCCCCTGAATATAAGTTCTCTTCCGATATACAGATCCCACTGGGTTTATGCTGAGATTCCGGCGGGTCTGCTCCTCAAAATCCTCGCTAGGACCGGCATCACCGTCCATTTGTTCACGGAGCTCCCGGAGTCGGTCCGAAGGTCCATGCTGGCCCCAGACCTTACCTTCCAGCTTGAACTGCGTTTTCGTCCTCTCTAGCTGCTTCTCCAATCTTTCTAAGAGTCTTTCGCGGTCTAGAATGCCTCGCATCTGAGAGGGGTCGACCTCGGCTTCTGGTAGATTGGCGTTCTTCTTAGCATTCGATGCAGCAATGTCCTGAGCATCTCGAAGCATCAAGTAAAGTTCTCGAGTTTCCAGTTCATTTCGTTGGAGCTCTTGAGCACGGAGTCTTTGAACATCGGCAAGTTCAGCCTTTACCATTTCGTTTTGTCTGCTTTGCAGCTCGATAATACCGGTTTGTTCTTCGATCTGCTTCTGTAGCTTTCTGACCAAGCCATCCGCACCCAACTCAACTTGCGCCTTCATCTCATCTCGTTCAGCAATGGCAGCCTCTGCAATTTGTCGAGCTTCCAGGGACTCATCGTATGCTCGTCTAGCTTCCTCGTCTGTATGGAGATGATCTAATAAGCTTTGGACTGTGAATGTCAAGCCTTGTCTGAGATCAAGGTCCGGTAGTCTCCTGTCCATAGCCACATAACTAAGCATAGCATCCACAAGCTGGTACATTCGAAGACCATCTTCCCCAGAGTTTTCCCGGATTAAAAGCAGGTGCTGCAGGGCAGAGAGGAAGTAATCATGAGATCGGGTTCCTTGAATGCGAGTTGCAATGGCATCCGTAATTTGCAGGGGGTCACTCATGTCCTTCACTTCGCCTTCGATGCTATCCTTCATACTGCTGCTCTCTCGCTGGAGAAGATCCTCGTAATCAATCGCCTCATTCTCCCGGAAGTGTTCGATCTGCTTATCGATAGCCTCGTACTGGAAGCCCTCCATTTTCGTAAGAAGGCGCTTGATGCCACAAGAAATGAATTGCGCTCGGATGTGGCATCGTAGCTGCAAGTCGTGCTCTGGTGCATCCACCAGCATGTTGATCAAGATCATCGTGGAAACAGCATATTCCATAAGGAGGTTCTCCATACCAACTCCACCACTTCGATACTCCTCGCTCGCACCCACCAAACTGCCCATCTTTCCACGCCCATCTATGGTGACCTCCACAATGCGCATCCAGGAATCGAAGCGGCCAGTTTCACCTTGGTGGTTTTTAACATGATCCAGAGCCTGGAGCACCTTTTGGTGGCCATTTCCATCGGCACAGTGACAGAGGAATGTCAGCACCTCACTAACAAGTTTCCTCGTGTTTAAACGGGGGGATAAAAGAGAGCCGACGAGAGCCACAATAATCTGCTGATGTGCCAAAGCGTCATCTGCGCCATATTTGTTGTTCATCAACGCTTTCAAGCACTTGACAATATCATATTCACGGTCCAAATCCTTGTCGCCCGAGGGGGCAGCAGTAACGGGACCCGAGACCTTTTTGCGATTGATCTTCGCAAGTACATTGGTGAGTGCGATTTGGCCTTGGGATTCAACAAAGGCCTTTACCCAGCCGATTGGTTGTGTCCTCAGACTAACACTCAAGCTAGCGAGTTGTTTGGAAGTGATAGTATCATCCATAACTTTCTTGACATACCACTCCGGGCTCCCCTCTTCGTCGGCTCGCTCAAGAATCCCGGATGGACCATCGTAGCCATGCATTTGGCGTGCGTTCTGCCTCCGCTTCTGTTCTCCTTGGAGTTCCGTTAACCTGTCTTGGTGAACCAAAGTCCATTTCTTTGACGCTGGGTAAGCCATCATTTGCCGTCTCGCCTGCTCAGGAAGGTTCTGCCATCCTCGCTTCTGCATCAGCTCAAGGAACAGCTGGTCCACAATTCGATCATCCCTCGGTCTAGTGAGATATTGCTCTGGGTTAGCGGAGTCCCTGGTGGGCGCAGCCGACGGCCATGCGGATTGTGCAGTCGATCCCCGACTCGAATTCCCGCTAGAAAAGTAATTGGTATTCCGATCAGCGGAGTGAGAAGTCGTCAGTGTTCGTGTGGAGCCCTCCGATGAAAAATAGCTCGAGCCCCGCGTGTTTGACGAGAGAGACGAATGCACACTAGCTTGATCAATAGACATGCGCGAGTTCGACGACGGTTGTTCCATAGTTGATGATGGTGAATTGTAGTTAAACCCGGTATTAGCGGCTGAACTTCCTGGTCTCCCCCACTGCTGATAGCGCGGGCCTCTATCCCCCGAAGCACTCGAGCTCATTGCCATATTCGATGCATGTGGCGGCGGGCGAGGGCCCGTAAGGTGCTGCGAATATTGCTGATTATCACGCATGTTGGACGAATTCAACCCTGGATACTGATGAAAGTCGCTCGCTCCCTTTGCTAAATGTCCTGGCGACGGATCTTTCCGGGGAGATGTTTCGGCTTTGGAAAGGTAATCGACGGGGATAGGCGACTTGTTGTCGGTGGATAAACTGTCAAACGGTATGGATGTGATCACGCCCGCGGACATCGAAAGACCAGAAGGGTCTATGTCGTTGGGAAAGTCGACAGATTGAATGGACGATCGTTTCGAATGTCGCGATGAACGAGAACCGGGAGCGCTTCCTGGAGGCGCGAGATTATCCCAGCTTCCATGTCCGTCATACCGGTCTTCCCCCGGCCTTTCCTTGTGAAGCTTCCTTCCAAAAAACGATTTCCCCGCCGAAGTCTGTCTCGATTTGTCAGAGGCGGATGTGGTAGTTGGCATATTGACGGGCGTCTTTGGAGACAGAGCGCAGCATGAGCGTTGCCTCCAGAACAAGCGAGGGTGGTGGCTCCGCTAACAGAAAACCCGATGTCGCTCTTCCCCCAGTAATGCGGCGATGCCCCGTTGCTCCAAAACTCCGTAAAAAAAGGGTGACATTCAAACTTCAAACGAGCGACGGTAGGTTTGTTCCTTGCACTCCTGACTGACACTAGTAAGTCGCCGCTCCGCAGCGGTTAGAGCGAGAGGGGAGGGCCAAAATAAACGGATACCTTCCAACACAAAGAAGAAATAGAAAAAAGAAAAAAGAAAGATACCAAAAAGGCACCGGTGTAAATATAGGCAGTCTGTCTCAACACCCAATATCTCTATCCTTCACTGGATACCCAAGACCAGGGTCTAATAACCGCTGAGAATTCTCTCTGTGCATAAGGGGGGGGGGGGAAACAGTGGCTCTAGAACAACGCGGTGGGAGCCGATTGTCACGTGCTACTAGTGCCTCAGGCGCGAAGAGGGCCGCGAAGGTTACGCCATTGTCACGTGGCGGCTGCAAGCGGAGGAGATGATCTTCTCGAGGCCGACGATGACGAGTGAGACTCTATTCTTTTTTCAAGGCTGTGTCGCCCATCTGGGATTCGAGAGGGCTATTGTCAAGATCACTTATTCCGTTCGAGGAGGTGCTTGTCGAGGTCATGCCAGCGTATACTCCGTACTCACTTGGAATTGGATGGTACTAGTAGTAGTGGTACTACTACATACAACACAGCTTGCAGCCTGGTGCATCGAAGACAATACGGACAGACTACGAGAGCCCAGAGTGAATCGAAATCGAGATGGGTGCAGCATCCAGTCTCGCAAAGGTATGCTATCTCCCCTTATTTTTTTAACCCAGACCCCATTTCCATAATTTTCTAACGAACCGCACCTATCCAGACCCTCTTAATCCCCGCCGTGATCTCCTTATCCCTCTACCTCCTCCTATCCTTCGTCGTCGTCCCATTCTTCCGCCGCTACCACCAACGATACTCCCAGTATCTCCCCCTAGAAACCATCTCTGCGCATACAACCTCTCTCCGAGAACGTGTCGCCGACGCCATAATGCGCCGGTTCCTCCCGTCAACCTGGAGACAGCAAGCCCACTTCTCCGACGCACATGATAACATCAGTATTCTCGACGAAGAAGGCGAGATCATGGTGGGGATGAATATGGATCCTGCGCGGCGTGAGGCGCTCGAGCGACGACGCAGTTTGGCTGTGGAGGATGAGAGTCGATTGAGTCGAGAGCTGGAGGAGGGGTTCATGGATGATAGCGATGAAGACACGGACCGAGAACATCGGGGGCGTCGAGGTCGTGGTCGTTGATAATTTTCGTCTTTCCTTTCTACATATATATATGTGTGCGTGCGGGCGTTTGGGTAAGATGAGTAGCTTTGACTTTAGTATATTAGTATTTTACTTGTGTATATCTTATAATATCTATATATATATATATATATATGTATTTAAACAATAGCGCGGTCTTTCGCGCGATACTATGGCATTCACCTACTAATATAACTTGGAACACTGAAATCCTTTATTCAAAGTAAATCATAAATAAAAAGAAAAAAACTAACAAGCCAGAGCCTCAATGAAGAAAAAAAAAAAAAAAGAGGCCATGCTATTAACGCCAAATCACATTCAAATTCATTCCCCTCATAAGCATCGAAAACCAAAATCAAATCTTATTACGCTGACCATAAGCCTTCGTAACATAATCACCACGATGAACAATCAAATCCTCAGGCTTATAGTCATGGCGCCCAGAGAAGTAGCTTTCCAGAATCGCCTTTGTGCCATTAGCATAGCGGATCTGCGCGTCGATCGAGGTCCCGGACATGTGCGGGACCATGGCATTACCGCCGCCCCAGGGGTGTTCTGCGTAGCGGAGGGGGTGGTCCTTGGGCGCGGGCTGGGGGAACCAGACGTCGCCGCCGTAGCCTCTGAGGTGGCCGGATTTTAGGGCTTCGGCGACGTCTTCCTTGACGACGATGGCTCCGCGGGCGGTGTTGATGAGCCATGAGCCTGGGGGGTATAAAGTTAGTGGGATTATTCAGAGGTTATGGTTTGTATAGTAGTGTAGTGTAGTGTAGTATAGTGTGGTGTGGGTAGTGTGAGTAAGGTGGACATACCAGGCTTCATCTTGGAAATGAGCTCCTTGTTGAAGAGACCCTGGGTCTTCTCGTGCAAGGGACAGTTGATGGTGACGACGTCGCACTGAGCGAGCATCTCCTCGAGATCTTCGACGCGACGGCAGCCGATCTCCTTCTCGACCTCGGGGCTCAGGGGCTGGTAATCGTAGTAGAGGAGCTCCTTGCAGTCAAAGGGCTTCAGGCGACGCAGGACACGCTCACCGATACGGCCAACACCGACGGTGCCGACGACCTTGGCTTCCAGATCGAATTCGTTCTTGGCGACGGCGGCAACGTCCCAGTCGCCGTTACGGACCTGCTCATGAGCAGGGACGAAGTTGCGGACCAGGACAAGGATGGTCATGACGACGTGCTCGGCGACGGAGACAACATTGCAGCCAGTGACTTCGGCAACGGTAACGCCGCCGTTGGTCTTGTTGGCGGCGTTAAGATCGACATGGTCAGAGCCAATACCGGCAGTAACAGCGATCTTGAGGTTCTTGGCCTTGGCCAGACGTTCTGCGGTGAGATATCCGGGGTGGAAGCTATCGGGTTATGCGTCAGCAGCGGTACCAGCATGATGTTACGGGAGCCATGAGGTGCACTAACGGGGTGGTGATGATGACTTCGGCATCGACGATCTCCTTGTCGAAAGTGGAGTTGTCGCCCTCCTTGTCGGAGGTGGTGACCAGAGTGTGGCCCTGATCCTCAAGCCATTTTCTCAACCCGAGCTCGTTCTCTGTGGTTCCGAGAAGTCCAGGCTGCTGTTTGGCGTGCTCACCACCCTGTTGTACCGTCAGCACTTACCCATGAAAATAGGGATAGTACTAGTACTGCTAGTACTACTAGTAGTATTACTAGTAGTTACTATGGGGGACTCACGTCATAAAGGACCATAAGAACTTTACCCTGTCGGTTCGCAGAGGCCGTTAGCATACGTGCGCCGGAAGTCCGAGTAGCCAGAGCAGAGGGCCTGGAGGTAGACAGAAGGGTGGTGGCAGGTCGTCGTAGCTGACGAGAAAAAGAGCGGAGAAATACCATTTTGAAGAAGTTAAATTGAATAATTAGAATTCAAAGATGAAAAGAGATAGACAGGAGTCGTCCTGCGAGGAGTCCTGCGAAATGTGGTCAGCAAGCCAATTTATATGCTTTCAGGGAACAGTCGAGGCGATGAGCAGACAAGGGTAGACGGGCGGGGAAACGGATAATGGATTCAACCAGGAGAGAAAACAGGGGGAATATGGTGCCATAATGATCAAAAGTATGGAGAAGCTGACACTGATGACAGGAGAGGAATAAAGCCTTACCAAATCCGGGTATCGATGAGACTTTTGGTAGTAAAACAGTAAAACTCGCAGTAAAGAGGATGAGCTGATGATGAGATGAAAAGAACCCGCTCTACCATGGGAATATAACCCAATATATACTCGACAACGGATCTCTTTCCAAGATCTTTCCCCTCTGGTACATTTACCGACAGAGGAATTCCTTTCCTTTCCTGCACATCCACATCCACAAAGGAATTCACGATGAACCACTGAGGAATCGCAGGATTCGATGAGACTTTCTCCGCATGCGGGACAGTGCGGGGAAAAGGACTTTTGCTCTGCGGGCCGGACAGTAAGAACCTTAATAGCGATACAACGTAAGAATACTAAGAATAACAATAACCTTGATAATTGATAATAATAATAATGGTAATCGAATAGATGATAATAATAGTAATAATGAGATAATGACGATCGCAGTCCTGCAACCAAAGCTCCCAGCCGTCTTTCCCGGCTCTCCCCTCGCGAGGGGTAACTGACCCGTGCGGGGCCGACAGTTTACCCCTCACCTCCTTAATACGCTCCAGGAGTTGATGTTATATGCTACTACTTGGGTACACAACTGCGAAGATGAGGTAGATAATAGATTACTATTCCTCTAGTCGGATAAGTGGAACTATTCATTTCCACCTACAGAGTACAAAGTACAGAACAGACAGAGTACAAGCTGAACCCAGTACGGCAACCCAAGTAGTATTTCATACTACTTAGGTAGTAACTCAAGTACTACTACTACAACAACAAAACAAGGTAAGAGTAAAAAAAGCCTCATAATAATAAACAAATATTAATAGAGACCGCTTCTCCGAGTGCCTCAGCCCAGTGTTATCCCAACAGCGTCGGAAAACGAAGCTCTCAGTCCGGCGGGCCGTCGCGGATCCTTATGAGGGGAAATCGCTCTCTCTCTCCGCAAGGTACAGGACAACTCCTCACTCTAATCCTACCTAGAATCGTCCGATGCAGCTAGAATTGTTCCGAGATAATTTTAGGTATTCTTATTTCTATCGGAACGGCACCGGGTTTACCTGTCGAAATACGGAGGGAACAGGTTGTAGAACATCGCACTGGTGGATGTGTGTATGTATTATGTAGTGTGTTGTACAAGAGTTGAATGAGATTCTAATATACATGTATATCTATACCTACAATTCATGTCCAAGGCTGGACGCTCCGATGAGGTCCAGGCTAGAAAACAACGTTCACCAATTTCCCTCCCCCGACCACGATAACCCGCTTACGCTTTTCCCAGTCATTTTTCTCCCGAAGCCAGAGACGTCCTTCTTCAGTCTCTAGAATACGGCTGGTTATCCAATCCTGCTCCTCGTTGACTGTCTTGGACTTCCCAGCCCCTGCGAGCCGTGGTATTGTGACTGTGAATCGCAGCTTGCCGTTGATCTGAACTGCCACGACCTGTCCCCCCCGCGCAGATAGAACATCGGCTTGCTCTGTCGTCAAAAGAGGCGTCGGCCATGGAGAATCAAAGATCCCAGGAGCGCTATCTGGCTGGGTTTGCATCACGGATGCATGGAGAATCTCCCAACATTCCGATGCCAGTGCCGGAGCCACAGGAGCCAAGAGACGTAATAGAGAAGAGACTGAGAGGTAGGTGATCTGCGGTGAGGTGGGAGGCGATGCTTGCAAGGAGTTTGTTAATTTCGTTAGATCAGAGATAACCGTATTCAGGCCGTAGGGGTTGCTCTCGACACAGGTTGTGACGGAGGAAATGGTTCGGTGTGTGAAGAGAATCGCTTCCGCATCATTGCCGCTCAGACTCTGCAGTGACTCGGGAACGTTTGCAGCGTGGCCAGACACCGCTTGCAAATCCGCCCTGGTTAGCCGAAATGATGATGAATTTAGGGCTTCTTGTGCATCCAACACGACTTTCCAAAGTCGACTAAACCAGCGCTCTATCCCGACAATCTTGCTCTCATCCCATTCGAGTACCTCGCTCACGGGGGCGGAGAAAAGCACATGAGCCCGAGTAGCGTCAGCGCCATATTTTGCAGCGCATGCCGCAGGGTCGACTCCGTTGTGCTTGCTCTTCGACATCTTCTCGAATGACAAATTCGGAGTAACCTGGGTACCCTTGATGAGCGGCTTATCTGGTTTAGATAAGTCTAACTCTGAGGGTAAAAGAAATCGGCCTGTGGAGGGCTCCGAGTAAGTTTTGCCATGGACCATGCCCTGGGAAAGAAGAGTTTTGAATGGCTCCGCTGGTGCTTTCACTCCTTCTGTGCGGGCAGTCTCCGGGAACAAGTCCGACTGAGCGAGAAATTTGTATATGAATCGGGCGTAGAGCAGGTGCAAAATCGCGTGCTCGACACCACCAATGTATATATCAACCGGTTGAGCCACCGAAGGCGAAAATGGCTGCTGCTTGTTTGCAGGATCCAAATATCGGAGGTAGTACCACGAGGAATCGACAAACGTGTCCATGGTGTCTGTATCTCGCTTGGCATGGCCCCCGCAACTTGGACAACTAGTATTCACCCATTCCTCAGATGACTCTAGAGGGTTTCCCCGTTTCCCTTTCAACCAGTCACCCTCTATATTGGGTAGCTTTACTGGAAGATCCTCCATCGGAACAGGCACAGGACCACAGCTTCCACAGTGGATGATGGGAATTGGGGCTCCCCAGTAACGCTGCCGGCTGATCAGCCAATCTCTCAGTCTCCACTGCTCGACAAAGTCGCCACGGCCAGTCGCCGTAAGGTCATTGACGATCCTTTTACCAGCTTCATCAGAATGCAGACCCTGGTATTTCCCACAGTTTGAGTTAAGGAAGCCCTTTTGATAAAAGGGCTTTGCCTCGCTGGTGGCGGTATCGCCCGCCCTCGGTGTGTCGGAGGACGCTCGCTCTGCTTCCACTACAATGGACATCGAGCTGGAGTCTGCGTTCTCCTTGAAAAACGAGAAGTCTCTTGGATCATGACCCGGAACCCCCATCACAGCTCCCTCGCCATAGTCACTTAGAACATAAGGCGCCACAAAGACAGGAAGTGAGCGCGCGACATGACGGCTTTCCTTGTCAATGCTTCGTAGTGGGTTCGCGCCACTAACACCAGACAGCTTGTAGCCAACCTTAGAGTCAGGTGGAAGCGAAGCAGCGTCGCTTAGGAAATTTTGCAGTCCAGGGTCTTTCTTGGCAGCCTCCAGGACAATGGGGTGATCCAGTGCGAGGGCAAGATACTCGACTCCGTAGAGAGTGTCTGGACGAGTTGTGAAAACATCGATATCAACTTGCTTCCCGTTGTTACCCTCAACAACAAGAGGAAACTTGATCTTTGCTCCGTACGATTTCCCCAGCCAATTGCGTTGCATAGTCAGTACTCGATCCGGCCATCCCCCGGCCAGCGAGTCTAAATCCTCCAGAAGCTTCTCTTTAAAAGCAGTGATCCGGAAAAACCACTGCTTCAACTTCAGCTTCTCGACCTTGGCCCCAGATCGCCACGAGAACCCATTAGCATCAACCTGCTCATTTGCCAGCACCGTCTTGTCTACCGGGTCGTAGTTGACCATAGCCTCCGCCTGATACGCAAGGCCCTTCTCATATAACATCAAAAATACCCTCTGAGTATGTTCGTAAAACTCCGGATCGCACGTCGCAACTTCCTATCACATCCGCAAGAATCATTAGCAAATTCAGGTCCTTCGGGGGTGCGGGGGGGAAAAGAAAGGAGAAGAACACACCCGATCCCAATCAAACGAAGTCGAAATCATCCGCAACTGCTCCTTCATCCTCGCAATATTATCCCTCGTCCATTTCGCAGGATCAATCCCCCGCTCAATCGCCGCATTCTCCGCAGGCAGCCCAAACGCATCCCACCCCATCGGATGTAAAACCTCATGCCCACGCATTCTATAAAACCGCGCCAGTAGATCCGAAATCGTATAAACCCTCAAATGCCCCATATGCAGCGTTCCCGACGGGTAAGGGAACATCGAGAGAATGTACGACTTGGGTCTTTTTTCTCCCGTTGTTGTTGTTGTTGTTGTTGTTGTTGTCGCGCCTCCGGATGAATTGGGGGCTTCTCCGTCCGATTGCCATTTCGCTTGCCATTTCCTGTCTAGGGCGAGTAGATCAAGGGTCCTGGTTTTGGGGGTTGCGGATGTGGATGCGCTGGCTAGGGCGCGGTAGGAACTGGATGGTGGTGGCTGCGGGCGGAGTCTGTGTGTCTTCCATGTTGTGGGTGTGCAGGGGGTCCTGAGGGGACTCAGGCGGAGGCGGGCGAGGTGTTGCATATTGGCCGATTAATCATTATGGCTGTGTCGTGAAGTCGGGGACTAGGGCATTAAGTGAATAGTGAGAGAGCAGGCTTTGGAAATGAAGCTTTTGCTTGATTGCGTTCATGATTGTTTTTTGGATGGGCTTAGGCCCGATATGGTTTAGTGCCGAGGTGTCAACTATAGAACCTTTTACTTTTTGGGAGGTTTGTTTACTGTCGTGGTTCGATAAATTGGCTTGTTTGTATGAAAGAATAAATAGGTAGGGCTCTTCTGTCTTTCTACCTGGATTGGGGAATTCAATTGCCAATTCCTATTTAGAGTGGTGGTAGTCTATTTAGCTGAGTGTATTGTAGTCTAGAAGGTAAGTCTCGGATATATACAGTCGACGCTGCTGGCTCAACAAGATGGAAAATTAGAAAAATGTCTATAATCGTAGAATTGTCCCGTCCTGAGCAATGCCGCCTCGGAAATGATCTGAGACCACTTTACCACCTACTATAGTCTCCTCCACGATGCCCTCAACATGCTTAGGCTCCACGCGGCCGTACCAGATCCCCTTCCCCGCCAGTGGATGAGGGACGGATGAGTCTCCGTACTTCATGCCATTAGGGATATACACAATCACATTTCCGGCATACTTGTGTCCGCCGATGTGACTGATTAGTCCGATATGGGCTCGATCAGGGCTATCAATGATACTGCTATCGCCATTGGGGGAAGTAAATATGCCCTTGGATTCTAAGACATCCTGGAATTGCTTTTCAAGAACGGGGGCTATCACTCCACATCGCATATCACGGCCACCGTGACCGCATATCAGGATGACGGGCGAGTGTTGTAGCTCGACAGCGTCGGGGAACTTGGCTGCTAGCTCCGGCTTGCGGAGTAATTCACTGCGACGAGGCTCTGGAAGGGACTCGGACATTGCACTGTGCTTCGTGGAGAGAAGGTATGCCTGGACAAAGGTCGACAGATCGGAGCTTGTGTTCGGGGACTTGGAGGTTTGAACGGGAATCGAAGGGAGGTATTTGAAGCTGGGGAAAAGGAAAGCCGACGCGGTGTTGGAAGACGAAGGTGAAGCTGGGGAGGGAGGCAAGGATGAATTGGAAACCAGGATGTTGTTAAACGGCTGTTCAATGAAGCCCAAAGCTATCAGCACCATGCTTTTGCGAGTAAAATCGAGAAATAACCTACATCAGCGTATGGACCCCCCCGGCCTAGGAGGCCCTTCAGTCCCCTCACTAGCTCTCCCCAGCTCTGATCTTTCCCATCATCTTCGATGCGACTGGTCCAATCTCTTTGTCCTGTGCAGATGACTATCTGCTGCGCGTATGCTGCCATCGTCCCACTCAGCAGTTGATCATGGTCAATCGGCAGCCCCTCAGGCATGGGCGGCGTCGGGGGACAGGAACAACTGGGATCTGGACAAGTTTTGGTGACGGGGAACGGCGGAGGGATATCCAAGGGGATGCGTCGAGCTTTCGCAAGATATCCTGTGCTCGACAGGTAGCGCACCGTGTCTCTTGGTCCTGTCTTGTTTCGGCCGCACCCAATAACAGGCGATGGCCATCCTGTGAGTCGCAACCTCATTGATCTTTTGAAATCCTGGTAATTTTTCTCCTGAGAAGATGCGATGTAACTCGAAAGGTATGCGCCCGCGGGGAAAAGTCGTATTACTCGTAGAAGTGGTGTTAATTCGTAGTGAACTTGAGAGGATGAGAAGAAAAAGTGCCTTGAAGACTCCGAGGCCGAGACGGAGATAAGGATAACTACAGCCGATAAGGAATACCTGCAACTCCGAAGTGTGAAATTCACTTTAAGAGTGAAGACACGAAGATAATTAGTAGTGAATATTAATATTAATCTATTTAATGATTGTACAGAGCTAGACAAGTCGTTATCATGATTCTCGCCATGAGGTGCTATTCCCACCAAATGCCAATACCTGGGTATGGGCACCTGGTCCTATGCGAAACTTCTATCCATAGCATGAAAACTGATGAAACAGAAGAATGTTGAGACGAGTTTATGTGGCATACCACATGCTTATTTGGATTGGCTGGCAAATTCCACCAGCGCGTGAAATGAGTCTGTCAATGACCACAGCGTACAATAGAAGCCAACGGCGCCTCCGATGAGGAGTACATAGTATGCAACGCTCCAACCAGCCCCCAGGGGCCCGTATGAATATACTAGACGCATATCCGAATCTCCTTTTCCTTTCGCCATGGGCGGCCTCAGTGGAACCACAGCTTCAACTCTTCCCCACAGCCGAGGAAGTCCGCACCAGTTGCAAAATGTGTGGACGAGGATGACAGCCAACAGTGACCCTGTTCGAAGATAAAGAAATGTCGCGTACCAGCCGAAGACAGTCGTATAGCCGAACTGAAAAACAGACCGGAGTACTGCTGCAAGAATAGAAGTATCGGGATGAGTCAACCGAAACTCATAGAAGTGATGCACATGGGCAATTCCAAAATACAGCGGAGCTGTGAAGACGATACGGCCAGGACTAATTCTGGCTAGAAGATGAAGAGGGATGATCGCTGATCGGAACATGACCTCCTCAGTTATGGGACCCTAGAGCTCGTCGTAAGCTGGGTGATCGCTCTTATCCGCCGTACTGGTGGGTAGTATTGTTATTGATAAAACTCACTGCGACGTAATTTCTCCATCCGATCCAGCCACGAAGCGTTTCGGAGACCTTACTTCCGCCGACCCATTCTCTCCATTCTCCTTCAGCAATGCCCCGTTCAAAGAGGGGACCGGTGAATAGAATGGCCGTTAGGACCAAGCTACGAAAGACTTCCGACAAGCCGACGGGCCACCATCCCATAAGTTTGAGAGCGCCAGAGAAGGAGGTATTGTCTTTGGCAGTAATGAGCCATGCGACAGCCAAGGTACAGATGATGCAGGACAGGGTTACCGCCCTGATCCTGGCTCTGATCACTGACGGTGCATCTCGACTTAGGGTAGCAGATGGCCGCGTGGTCGAAGATACATAGAATGGGACCACGTAGATCAGGGTTAAGCAGACCTAACCAGCTTCATTAGCAACTGCTCCCAGGGAGGCATCGCCCGCGACAGAAGAGGACGGAGTTTGGAAACAGTTTGCGTCAAAAGCTGCCCCTTTCTGTTGTCCTCTCCCTTTTCATTTTGACGGAATGCTGGTACTATTTTTATAGACGCGCTGAGCTGCGCTAAGACCGAGAACTTACCGAAAGGGCAGCGGCTGCCTGGGCCGAAATAACCGGTTCGTCTGAACTGAATAGTTAGAAAAAGGCTGAAACAAAGAAGACGATCAAATTAAAATAGGACGAACGAGATCTGCCTGGACTACGGAGGATACCTACCATCTCCTTTCGAGTATAGGGTCTTGAAGCGAGCCAGAAGGCTGACGGGGGCCATGTTTTCTTTGCAAGCAGGGCTGGCGCTCGGAACCAGGGACAGACACTAGATAGCTAAAGAAGGAGTATATACAATATCAACCAACCGGAAGAGAAGACAGCATCAGGAGAATCGAGATAGAAGAGGATCTGTCGATGGTTGTTCCTGAAGAAGTCATGTTGAGCTGGAGAGAAACAGAACAAAGAAAAACGACACGGCGGTGGTTGCCTGAGACCGCAGGCATCAACACCCAGTCTTCCGAGTCTCCTCTGCTGTTCCTCTGCTATACTCGATTGTTCTTCCTCTTATTACTATAATTATGATTACTATTATTATTAGTATTATTATTGATACCTGTTTATCTCTAGTTCCACACTCTAAATGTTCTTCTTCTCTTTTACAGAATAACTGGGAAAAAGTCAACCTTGCGCTCTGCGTCAATTGTGAAGCAAACCTCGCAACTCCACTTTGGATGAGTTGGCAGCTTTTAGAGTGATCCTTTGTGTCTTCCATGTCCAGACATCTTAATAATAATCTCTCCACTCTCAATAATTCCCTACAGACTCCAGAATACGGAGCAAACCCGCTGATACTCGCCTGTTATTGGGCTGATCGGCCTAATTTCCCTTCCTCAACGCCAATGAGACCGTCAGCAATCTGCTTCAATCTCCTTTAGCTCACTCAGCCACCACGAGTGGATCAATCCCGCAATCCCTTTTGCTTCTTCCAGTCCTCAACTCCACCGTTGCGACTTGTCACATCATCTTAATCGGAATCCTCGTGGAAAACCAGTCGTGCCGACTGCGAAACTAAGTATTGAGGAAGTGTGATGAGATTCTCCGGCATACAGAAGAGAGTGCGATGACTGGGATGGACTCCCCTCCGATGCCTCCGTACGTGGATATTGCTCCAACAGAGAGCATGCTACCTATGCACGCCCCGAATGTACGACCGAGAGGTACCTTGCATTGATGCTTTCTGCTTTGTCCAATAACAATGATGTCTTTTGATCCCTCTCCACCAGCAAAGTTGTTCTTGTTCCTGAAAATCAGGAACAGCACTTGTACTTGGGGACTCGGACTCGTACCTCACGGGAAGAGAGTATCGAGATAATATAGTATGGCCCGGGAATTGGGATAGAATCATGGATAATGCTCACGATTTAGCTCGATCGCCAGCGAAATAAACTCCAGTTCGCCATTTGGTTTATCCTAATCTTACCGTTCCAGAAGAATTATACTTCGAGACCAGCGGAGGACCACCAGAATAATAATGGGAGACGCTTGAAAATTTATTAGGCCTTTGGCGATCTTCAGGCTTCGATCCCAGATGACGAAGAGGAACCGCTGGAGCAATCAAATCCAAACCCACTGGCAAATTTGAGAGGCGGACGTCTTCCCAGAATAAGCGACGAGCATCCCTTCCCCTTCCTTATCCGCCAATTGTGCCGTTTCCCACGATGCTCCAGACCCCCAGGGGCCAGAGCGTGCAGCGTGCACACTACACACACTGCATGCCCCTGGATCCTTTCGAGTCTAGTTCATCTGTCCCTCACCGCCGCTGGGCAACTAAATTCCTGGGCTGAAGGGGAGGAGGTTCTTTAAATACATAATCACGGGTGCACCTCACTGTTTCAGATCGTGATCCTTTTGCTTCCAGTCGTTCTGTCGTTTGTCGCTCTTTTGGAAACGCTCCCGTCGTTGCTCCCTGGTCTCCGGTTAGACGCTCCCTTCTTGCTGTTGCTTGCAATTCTCTTCATTTCGGACGGTCGCTTGACATGACTCGATAATCAACATTCTTGTCGTTCTTTCGGTCGGATCTACGCTCTTTTTATCCCGTGTCCGTTGGACTCCATTGTCGCTCTTTTTCACGTCGTTTTGTGTCGAGGCATTCTTTATTACATCACAAAAAATTTATAGACCACAACAAAAACACTGTCGGCAACACAGCTTTGTCGATCATTTCATAGGGCAGCCATACTCACTGTTCCTCTTCTGCTTTTTTCAATTCGCTTTAGACCAAGCAGTCGCTGCCTGTCATTCTTAATTTTCACCCTTATATGACCCCGGATTGATAAATCTTGTGGAGGCCTTTTCGACTATTTTTTTTTTTTTCACTTGTTTAGATAAACTTCCTCTCCCTTTGGGGATTGCATTCCTTGCATTGTTATTCTTTCCTTCTACTTCTGCTGGTGCTTATTGATAATGAACTAATCATCGTCCCTCCAACATGCGTTCGACTAATTCCTCTCCCAGACGGAGAGCTCTTCATGAACGCACACCATCCCATACGAATGAATATTCTCCGCCTCAATCAGTGCGAGCAGTCAGTGACACGCATCTTGGCGAAGAAGAGCATCATCATGTTTATACAGCAACCCCCTATCCGACAAAGCCTGAACAGATTCTCCTACCACGACCTGGGAAAGGTCATGAGTTCATCCCGGACTCCCGCTTCCATGTCGACGAAGGACCAAGCGAATCAACTCGGACATTCTCGACTGATATCAGCCATATTGCCGACAGTAGCTTGATTGACCAGTCAATTATCGATCCCTGGGACCTTTCATCAACTTTTGATGCCGCTAATACTCCACCACAGGTGTGGGAAGATGACCATAACTCAAGCAAGTCTTCGTTCCCAGAGCCAGATCTGCCAGAACACAAGCCAGTCGAACACCAGTCGGATGAGGAACTGAATCAGCTTGCCAAACATGCCCCCACTATCAAAACAGTCCTCCCGGAGTCGGTCTCTCGCCAAGTGTCTGGCTCCGAGCGTGTCTCTTCAAGTGATTCGAGCCCGAATGTTGTACCCATTGGACCACCTTCAAGCCCAAACTTCGTGGCTCTAGACAATTCGAGTCTCAACTTTGTCCGCATCGGTACCTCTTCAAACCAGGAATCTGGGTCCCGGTCTAATTCGTTGTCCTCTTTGAACTCGCTTGGCACTGTCATCAGATACGCAGGTGCCGCCCAATGGACGCATGGCTCATCATCTGAACTTAGCGGCTCACGCTCTCACTCCGTTCGCTCTAGCCCGCCATATCAAGTTCCTTCGGTACGGTCTAATTCAACACGGCCAAGTTTGAGGAGCCATTCTCGCTCTGGAACGTCGTCATCCCGGGGTGGTCCTCCGTCAGATATCCAACCTGCTATAGATAGTGGTGTATTCATTCAGTACCCAACCATCCGCGCCCCGTCTTCGTCGAGTTCAAGAGTAGACAATGTATCTGACTCTGTAGACTCTTCCGAGAATGATTTGCACGAGCCCACGAGAGATTATTCTTCTGAGCGTTTCAAGTCTCACCTGTCGACTGTGACATCCCGATGGTCAGCAGAAGGCGATTCTGGCTTCCCTTCGCCTACAGACGATCACTCAGAGATTGCTTCAGATGAACCTTCTACGCCCTCTGCCGCCTTGATAAGCCATAGACTAGGATCGTCCTCAGTTTGGCTGGTGAACAACCCTGAGGAGGATGACGAATACCTGGACAACTTGTCCAGCCTTCCTCCTCGTCCCACAAACCCAGGGGTCCCCAACAGTCAATCTTCGAGCTCGAGAAGCAGCAGTGTGCGAAGCAACAAGCGTCCTGGCACTAGTTCTAGCTTTGTCACAAATCTACTTCCTACCTGGGCTAGGATGTACTATAGCGTTGATGACCTGGCTGGAAACTCTACCTTGTCCCTGGTGGAGGGTAGCCACCCAGTTCCGGCGCGTCCTCCGACTTCCAACTCCAACTCTCTGCAGCGGATTTCTACCGTCGTCAGTCGGGCTAGAACTTTCACAAACGAAACTCGAGAAAGTATCCGCTGGCAACATATCCCTGACCCCCGGGATCCTCGAAGTCACTGGGTGAAAGCTCCAGAGCCGTCTGTATCGAGGTCTGGATCTTCTTTTCACCGAATACGACACAGCTGGTCACCACATTTATATCCGGATCGACGTGCTGTTGCACCAAAGCCAAGTGCTTGGCGTGCGCCGTCGATGGATTCTAGGACAGAGCCCCTGCTTGGGCGGCGAAACATCCAGGTGTGGTCCTTTTGCCTGGGGTTTATATGTCCTCTTAGTAAGTCTCTCTCGTGTTTTCCTTGTTTGACCCTTTCACTTACGCTTTGCAGCCTGGCTTGTTGCTTCATTCCTCCCGTTGCCAAGGAAACCAGAGATGGTCATGGAGGAAAACCGCGGACCTGAACTTGAAATGACGCTGAAGATTCGACTCTATGACCTTGAGCGCCGACGATACCTCAATGCTCGGTGGTGGCGAAATCTCAATCGGTGGATGAACCCCTTGGGGTTAGTCATTATTACAATCATTGTAAGCCCAAGTGTCGAACTACGTCTCTTTTCTGCCCAGACTAATGTTTCTGTAGATCACACTGGCCGTTGTAGGAACCACAGTGGGCTTCTAATGCAGCACGTTGCTGGCCTATCCTTCCAAGATCCTCTTGTTTATTTATCTCACATCTCATCTAACCCGGCAGGTTCTGCGTTTTCCTTCCTGCAGGCTATGCCCGCCTTTCTCCATTCTCGATTGCATCGATGTTTCTTTTCTCTACCATTCTTCACCTACCTCTGGAAGCCAACTCCTACATTTACATTTTTTCCCCTTCCCTTACCTTACCCGGAGAGGGTACCGCTTATATTATTTTTGCTTCAAAAATCACCCTCGACACGAATATACGACGTCATGCACATAATGTTTTGTTTTTCTCCTGTCATTCTTTTCATACCCGGCGTTGTTCTTTGCTTTTGCTATACTCTCCATCCGCTGGTGGAGCGGGAGGTTACATCCGTGGAGCAACGGGGGGGTTTTACGACAGACGATGGATATATATGCTCACCCTTCCTACCGTATAGAGCTTCCCCGCCTTTTTCTTTTACCTTCTCCTTCTCCTTATTCTCCTTCTTTTTATCCCTTTTTCCCTTTCTCTTCTACTATACTTGTGTATTTTTGTATAAAATTTGGGGCTGTGTTGTGGATTTCACAGGGGGAATATCAATTATATATTATATTATATATTTACACGCATAATCGCTGTTGTTGATAATTCCATTACAGGTATAAATAATTGTAATTATATTCTCTGATCATGGACTTGCTGTTCAGTATGCTGTAGTCATGATAATGAATAATGATCTCTTTTGTGGGATAGATATAAAGCTGATGTGGAATAAATTGGGACGTGGTGGAATTTCCCAGAAACGGGCATCCATCAGTGAGGAGAAGGTAGTATAACAGTGTCTCATGCTGAGGCGCTAAATGTTCCGTCTACCTTGATTCAATTCTACTTAATTTGCATTCAAGCATCTCCCAATATACATTTTTCATTGCTGGGAACTTCACCTGGTATCCTGGACTGTGTTCATTGGTGAAAGTTTCGGACTTGGACAGGAGGAACAACAAGGAAAACGAAAACATAGTAAGTAGTACTTGCTCGTATTGGAGTCTCAAGGACGTGAACGTGAGAGTAGTTCAAGGGAGTTTCCGGCCAAGTTTGCCTTCCACCGCAGCTCTCAGTTCCTGGCCAGTAGGCATCGTGACCACGCTACCGCGTCTGCGCCTGGCCTCGATTTCAGCCTTAATCTCTTGGACGGCTTGGTCGAAATCCTCGAACGCGTCGTCGGGTAGACCGAGTGTCGGCTCTTGAATATCATCTGCGCTGGCCGAGCGAACAATATTGGGCCGACTGCGTGCCTTCAACTTCTTGTTGAGGATGGCTTTGCCAGGAGAAGAGAAGAATGCTAGGGAGGAGAGGACGGCAACAATACCGTAATAATAGACACTCTTCCAAACTCGGATGGAGTCCTTAGCTGACAGGAAGATGAAGGGCATCACGGCGAATGATAGTGTTAATTGGGTCGCAAGCCAGCTAGCAACGTCGTAATAGCGCTTGTACGGGCCGGGCTTGCTTCCATCAGGGGACATGAAAAAGGGGCGGACATGACGTCGGAAATCTACGTCATTTGGTCAGTATAGAATGCTTAGTGGGGTAGAAGGCAATGTGGGCTGCGACGTACGCTTGGCTGCAGTTTGGATGAAGGATCCCAGAATAAATGTGAGGTAATATCCGGGATAGAAGCCATGCCAGAAAGCGCTGGTTGCAAAAGTTGCCATACTGGCCCGGAATCCTGGTTTCTTTCCCTTGGGAGTGACGCGCAGATAGACGTAGTTTCGCAACCAGTGGTTGGTGTTCTTGTTCCAACTTCCCAAATAGGCATAAGAGTTCTGAGCTGTTTCGAGCTTCCAGGGATCGATATTTTCCAACCGGTTCCAGAACACTTTGCCAGTCTTGGGATCGAAGCCGTTGTATCCCATTCCCGATAGAATACAGGCACCTTCAGCTAAAGACCACACACCATAGTACTTGAGACGGGTGGCGAATCCAACCATATGCAACACCCAAACTCGTCGAATGAAGGAGAGCGACATGAAACTTGGGTCCAGCACACTTTCTTGACTGTAAAGTGAACCCAACTGCAAGAATACTAGGATCCATGCGAGACCGGCGGCCGCTTTCTTGACAGCCGGAGTTCCACTTCGGGGAATCTTGCGCTTCTTGCGTGTCGGTGGCGCCTTGGAAGGATCTGTGCCCGGGGGCACGTCGAAGAGTGTGGTATCGATCCACCGGCGGTAATCGACGTAGTCGAACGCGGGACCAGCCAAGAGTGAAGGGAAGAATAGGACATATCCCGTGTAGTCCAAAATCGACGGGAAATCAGCGATTGCAGCATATTTTTGAGGATCCGAGAGCTGTTCTTGAGGTAAACGACCGTCGTGTACATTCCAGCAAAAGGCAGAGAGCTTCATAACAAGCACCATCTGGGCTCCGGTGATGTCGACTGAGTGCGGGTCATTGGCGATTTGACGGTAGATATGATTGATGGACATGTGGCCCATCAGAAATATAAAGCCAATCCAGGGCATCAACGAGCCATCGACATAGTACGCAATGGCGTAGACGCCGGCGGCGCTGTAGATGATCGTCCGGAGACCATCCCACAGATCAAACAATCCAACGAGGTAAAAGAGCGATACCGCGATGTTAAAGGCGTTTTTCTTCCAGGGCTGTGCATCTGGAATCCTCTTCAACAGCCCTGACAGAGGGTACGAGAGAAGAAACGAGGCAATGAGCTTCACTGATCGGGACCCCGCCGATTAGCCAAAGGAGTCGAGCTTGACGCAGTGCCAGCAAAGCAGGAGGGGAAGACGCACACTCATCGACAGAAGCTCCAGTGATCCGAGCCGGATAGCTGAATACTAAAAAAGAAGAAGCCAGACAGTCAGTTCACTCGATTCCAAGCTTCAAGTCGGGGTCTGCACAAGCGGTATAGGGAAAAAAAGGAAGAAAAGGACCCACCAAAGTCGATGCCTGGTAACATGGTCAAAAAGCCCGAGGGGGAGAGAAATCAAGAAACAAAGAGAAACATGGAGATGAAAGACCAGGATAGGAAATAAATATAGGAGAGGGGGGGAACTTAAGAATGAGCCGCAGTTGAAGCAGATGAAGCAGAAGAGAGTCGGTGGACGAAGGAAAAGAAGTGACGGAATCACATGGCCGCACGAACCTCCTCATTTCCATCGACTTGGCAAAAGCGCCGCCACTCAAAGAGGTGTTCTTTATAGCCTCAATCTTGAGCTCGGCTCCATCTCATTAAGTTGGTCTTGAATGTTGATGGTTTCTTCCTGAATTGACTGAATTTGTTTTTCTTTTCTCTCTCCCACTCTGCGACCAGAGCTGTTGTTGTTGCTATCATGGATGTCGTCGCCGCAGTGTCTGGCTACATCTCCAGGATGGTCACTGCAGGTGATCCATCGACGTCGGGCTCGTCACCTTCCAAGATGAAGATATTGCTTCTAGACAGTGAGACAGTGGGACACGCGCTTCTCTCCAGGACGGGTTGCTGCAGAACTGAGAGCTAACAGCTGAGCCCATAGGTGCCTATTGTGTCGACAGCCATTACCCAATCCGCCCTGTTGAACCATGAGGTTTACCTGATCGATCGACTGGACAACGCCGCCCGTGAGCGGATGCGACACCTGCGATGCCTTTGCTTTGTGCGACCATCTCACGCATCCATTCAGTTCCTTATAGACGAGCTCCGGGAGCCCAAGTACGGCGAGTACTACATCTACCTGAGCAACATCATCCGGAAGTCCTCCCTCGAACGTTTAGCCGAGGCCGATGTACACGAGGTGGTGCGCGTGGTGCAGGAACATTTTGCGGACTTTCTCGTGGTCAACCCGGACCTAGCCTCTCTGAATCTTGGTCACCCCCAGCAGCGACTTTGGGCCAACTCGCCGGATGTGTGGAATGCGGATGCCCTGCAGAGGACTACGGAGGGAGTGATCGCGATGTTACTTGCTCTCAAGAAAAACCCATTGATTAGATATGAGAAAAATAGTTTATTGGCGAAGAAGTTGGCCACTGAAGTTCGCTACCAGCTTACTCAAGAGGAGCAGCTCTTCAACTTCCGCAAGACTGACACTCCTCCCATCCTGCTGATTCTTGACCGTCGCGATGACCCTATCACACCGCTGCTTACCCAGTGGACATACCAAGCCATGGTGCACGAGCTAATCGGCATCCATAATGGGCGGGTAGATCTTCGAGACGTACCGGAGATTCGTCCGGAGCTACGTGAGATTGTTCTCTCGCAGGACCAGGACCCCTTTTTCAAAAAGAATATGTACCAGAATTTTGGAGATCTTGGCCAGAACATCAAAGAATACGTCGAGCAGTACCAGGTAAAGACTAAGAACACGATGAATATCGAGTCGATTGCCGATATGAAACGCTTCGTGGAAGACTACCCCGAGTTCCGAAAGCTCTCAGGCAATGTTAGCAAGCATGTTACTTTGGTCGGGGAACTTAGTCGACGGGTAGGAGAAGAAGACCTCCTCGACGTGAGTGAGCTGGAGCAGAGTTTGGCCTGCAATGATAACCACAGCAGCGACCTCAGGGTATGCTAGATTCACAATAAAAGAACTGCCCCCCTTTTAACAGCAACTAATTTGTGGTAGAATCTACAAAGGATCATTCAACTCCCCACGGTACAGGCAGAAAGCAAGCTGCGCCTAGTAGCGCTATATGCTATCCGGTACGAGAAGCAGCCATCGAACGCTCTGCCTGTTCTCCTTGATCTGCTGGTCACCGCGGGCAATGTGCCCTCACACCGCGTCAATATCATCCCAAAGCTACTCGCCTACCACAACTCGCTCCAAGCTCCTCCGATTGCTGGGGGCTTCTCTGATCTCTTCGAGTCAACATCACTATTTTCCGGTGCCAGGGACCGATTTAAAGGATTGAAAGGGGTAGAGAATGTTTACACCCAGCATTCGCCTCGACTCGAAGCGACTCTGCAAAATCTGATCAAAGGTAGACTGAAGGAACTACAATACCCGTTCCTGGAGGGTGGAGGCCACATCCGAGACAAGCCGCAGGACATCATTATTTTCATGATTGGCGGAGCGACATACGAAGAAGCAAAGATGGTAGCCCAAGTCAACGCCAGCTCCCCAGGGGTACGCGTGGTTTTGGGAGGCACAAGCATTCACAACAGCAAGAGCTTCCTGGAGGAAGTCGATGATGCTGTCAGCGGCTGGCCCGAACCCACGCCCTCTTCTGCCGCTGGACGGCTGCGGAGAGAGCTCGGGCGTTAGATTCCAAGCTGTCTTGCCTACTACTTACTTGTTCTTTCTGGCGTGCGGGCGTTGAAATTGGCTGAGATCTGGGTAGCACTGTGTATATATCCCTTGAGTCGACTCTGCAGTAGTATTATTTAGTGGTGTTTGAGAAGCTTTGACGATGATATAAAGATATCAATATAGATATATTACAAGCGTATAAATGCGCGTTTCTCTCGAAATATGCATGTAAAGCCAAGTGGCCACGGATTTTGTCACGAACATCGAAGCAGACGAAATCCCGCGGAGACCCCCGGATTTTCCCAATGCGGAGAATTTGAGCTTCAACTTGACAGTTCGACGAGACAACCACGAAGCCCATCATCTCCTCCTACTCTCCACCGACTCACCCTGATGGATTTTCACAACTCTCCCACAAGGGCGACGACTGCCTCGTCGCCTTCTGTGACAATCAATCGAGAACCGAGTCTCCAACTCCCCTCCACTACGGACCCTCCAGGGCCTCAGAACCCGCCGAAGCCCCTCGTCTGGCTGGTAAGCTACAGTCCCTACAAGTAGTTTTCTTTCTTCTCCTTCCCCTTCTTCCCTTTCTCCAATCTCTAACACCGGCATAGATCTTCGGCGCAACCGGCCACATGGGCCGCTCACTCGTAAAAACAGCCCTCGCCCACGACGACCTCGTGGCAGCAGTAGGCCGCACTTTTGAAACCAGCCCCCAAAGCATGAAGAAGCTCGAAGACAAACACAAGAACAACTGTCTCGGCCTCCTATGCGACGTACGCGCGCGCGAAACAGTCCAACAGGCCATCTCCCGCACGATCCAGCGATTCGGACACATCGACATCATCGCCAACTGCGCCGGGTACGGCGTCATCGGCTCCTGCGAAGACCAAGACGAGTACGACATCCGCGACCAGTTCGAGACGAATTTCACCGGAACCCTGAATATCATCCAGCTGTCGCTGCCGCATTTCCGGGAGCGGCGCGCGGGGCGATACCTCATTTTCAGTTCGACGTCGGGGGCCCTCGGTGTGCCCGGGTTGGGACCCTACTGTGCGTCCAAGTATGCTGTTGAGGGTCTCATGGAGAGTATGCTTTACGAGGTCGATAGCTTTAATATCAAGACTACCCTTGTTGAACCGGGTCATATGCGTCGCGATGACATCGGGGACTTGGTTTCTTCTTCTGGACCTGTTACTCCTGGTCCTGGCGCTGGTGCTGCCACTGAACCAGATAGCATACACAATCTCTCCTCGCCACTACCACTATACGGCCATTTCCTCGTCAAGCCATCCAGCGAGCCTTACAACACGCCCACGGCGCCAGCTGCGCATGCGAAGCGCATGCTCCTCTGGCTGGCCGACAAACAGCCCGCGAGTGCAGTCAAAGCCGTCCATTTGGTCTGGCAGCTAGGTCACTGCTCTTACCCGCCTCTCCGGCTTATTCTGGGTACCTATGCCGTTGAGAGTATCCGGGACCGGCTGAAGTGTATCATCGAGGAGATAGAGGATTGGAAGTATCTTAGTTTTCCGGGGGGGGATCCTACTGCTGGTACCAGTAGTACTACTTCGTTACCAGGTTGAGTTTAATGTTCAAGATTGGGATGTATGCACTGGCTGTTTGATGGTAGGACTATGTACAGAATCACTAACGTCCAACCAAGCAAATCGAATAAAATCTATCTATATAGAAGAAGATCGAGAGAGAGAGAGAGAGAAAGAGGGAGAGGGAGCTAATCCAACCTGACCATTCCATATAACAGTTCTAATCATTAGCCTGCTTCTCTGATGTAAATACAAGCATTGCAGCCCTTGACGCAAACCAATTTCATTCATGTATATGTATTGTGATTAATTTTTCCCCCGTAATAGACGTATTTGGTATCAGAACATTGTACAAGCTTTTCATTTCGGTCGTAACTCGCGTATGGGTTGAAATAATTTGTGCAAAAAGTTCGGTATAAAAAAAAGGGGAAGGAAGACCCAAATGCCAGAGGTCTATTTGCTTTCTTCTGGCCGTTAATCATGAGCATTCATAACACATGTTTCCTTCCCATGCCAGATTCGGCGTTTCTTAGCCAAATCAACCCCAAAGGTGTCCTTGATGAATCCTTCATCATCGTACGATTCTATCTGAGACTCTGAATGCTGATTTGATTTTTCGTCTCCCTGACGTTCGGGAGATGGGCGGAGAAGTCGTAACTCCTCTACTGTAGCCCCGAATTCATACTCGCCACGGCAGAGAATCGTGACCCCCACGGTCGCGCTCGTGCTCTCCCCACTATCCAGCACAGGTAACACCTGCTGCAACATGCCTGTCCATGCGAGGCGTCTTGGAAGATCAAGTGCGACATTGTTGGGCTGGTGTCGAAGGCTCGGCTGGAGCCGTAGAAGCGGGTGAATAGGTCGAGCAGAGCGGTTACACACCGTAACAATCAGGTCCAACATCTCGTCAGTCTGCACCTTGTACTTTGATCGCCCGGTCTGTGAAACAGTCTTTGAGCTGTGCGTATCATCGCCTCCGGGAAATGAAGGCTTCAGTGAGAAACTTATTTCCACATCTTCCAGTCGAAATGCGTCCACCATTCGCGCATTAAAACGCAAGCTTCTTAGGTCAATAATTCCCTCGCGTCCACCGGCTGTCTCTGTCCAGAATCCTGACACTCTCCTGAGGAGCTCCTCGCGATACCAGAATGCCTCGCGGGTCGCCGCTTCTGCTTCGAACGTGACTTTGTTCGCACTGACCACAAACTGTCGCTTTGATCCAGTGCTCAGTAAGGGTATCGAGGCATGGGGGTTATGTATATAAACGCGAGGTAAGACAAGAACGAAACGTGACATCTGTCCCGGCTGGAGAATTTCACGGACGACGTATTCACTGGCTTTATTCTCGTTATCCTCGGGTGGGCCTTCAGCTGAGACCTCCACTGGTCTCTCACTGACCTGCAAGGCCACCGATAATGGATTCGGCCAGGCATTGCGAAGATCAAGGAGGAGGATACAATGGTCAGATCCGTAGGTGCCTCGTGCAAGATTAGCGATCACGGACGAGAAATGGTCGCTGCTGGACGAATGCAATGGTTCAATAGCAGTACTAGTAGGGGACTCGCTGCCATCTCCCTGATAATTCCACCACGCAAAGTCGCTGGTGAAGGGTAAGATATCGCAGCGCGCCACCTCTACACCAGCGTTCACTGTTGCAGTCAGTGGGATAAACAATTGGCGAGTATAAAATATATCAGGTAGCGCCTTGTGAGACACCCCAAGAGAGCAATAGTCAATTTGCACAGTAACTTCTTGTAGTCCAGGGTTTCCAACAATATCAATGATGAAGGTAGCACATTGTCCTGCTGGTATCGAGTAATCTTCAGAATCTAACCCTTTTCTGCGCCACTGCAAAGCTGGCCTTGTTAACTTTAGCGACAATTCATATACTTCAACTGGAAGCAGGTCTTTGTTAGTCAGTGCAGCCTGAATTTGCTTTGTTGTTGAGTCCTGGAATGTAAATAATATGAAGTCCAGGTCGCATGCTGACGTATTTCGCAGAGTGATGCTGAAACATGCTTTTTCACCCTCCAAGACCATAATCGCGGATTGTGACAGAGACAATGACTCTATAATAAGTGACGGCTGCCGGCGAATGACCTTAACTTCACAGTAAGAGGCTTCGGGCCCCTTCTTTGCAACAGGCTTTCCATCCCTTGAAGTTGTTGAGCTCCATGACAGAGGACGGTCCAAAGAGGGCTTTTTGGCCGCCAATCCGGTTCGTTTGAATTTTTTCTCAGCTTCGGGTTTCCATAGCTCTTTGAATATAGGGAAGCTTCGCTCCCTACAATATCGTACTTTGACAGTACAACCAGTTATTTTCAAAGGGCCCTCCCCACGGGCTATTCCGAACACTGTGATATCATGAAGACAGAGCGGAGGAAGTAATATCCATTCTACCACTGCATCAAGATACGCCCCTTCGCTCTCTAGACGGATCCTTTCAATTTCAACCTCGAACTCATAAGGGTTTTGGAGGGTAATTTGAAATGCTGCTTGTTCTTCAGCAACCATAAGATTCTCTGAAACTTTACTATTTGCCTTTGAGAAAGGGTTATATAAGAACGGATCCTTGGTGGACTTCTCGCGGCTTTCAGCAACAGCATTCAGTTCTGACTTGGATCGACGAACCGGCCTTCGAATGTCTGGAAGGGCAAATAGCCGGACTCCGCGCACCAAAAAGTCATCCCAGTACTCTGCTTCCAATCCCGGTACGCCAAGTCTGTCAGCTGCACCGACAGTTCGCTTGATGTTATTCAGAAGTCGATTCTGTTCATCTGGTGGTAAGCAAGGGGCCGTATAAAGCGATTGAGAGAGCATTAGATCGCCTCGAATAGTCTGGAGCAGCTCAACAGTGAAACGAAGAACACCACCAAAATCGGGGAGTGCTTCACATGAATTAATGCAAGTTCTTAGAATATCAATTTTTAAATTCAGGTCGCCGTAATGGTCTAGAGCGATGTGTCGGAATGAGCGTTCAACAATGGCCGTTATCGAATCATATTCTGGAACCTGGGCCTCGCTAACTGACAAGGACAGTCGTTTCCCCCACTCGGTGAAGGAAGAAGACTGGACGCCATAGATTTCCCCTATCGTAGCGAGAAGTGAACGCATGCTATGCTCCATGTTGCCCGGTCCTACATCAAGGGCATTAATATCAAATGCTGTATCGCCAAGAGACGATAAACCAGCAGCGGGATGAATCCCCACTTCTGCAGCGCCAATCTTGCGAGCCCGGACAAGAGCTGGAACCATTATGGATAGAAGCTCTTTCAGCACAAAGGCCTTTTTCCGTGGAAAGTCGAGCGCATTCAGAACAGATACGATGCCAATCAGGATGGGTATCGCATCTGTCGCGGGTAAATCTGAGCCAGCAGAAAGTGGTAAGGCACGGAAGAGAAAATTTGAAATCTCGGTTTTTCGGAGGATGGTCAAGCCTCGAGGTCGTTCGGGACGGTACAAGGAGTGGAGCGGTTCATTCATAACGATGTGTTTCAAGGCATTGTCATCCAACGCTCCATCACGAATACGGGCGGCCACCAAGAGTCTTGCCAGACGAATGACTGTTTCCGAGAAGACTAATTGAGGGAGGGGCTCATCGGTGATATTGGCCGCGCGATTGTACAGGTTCAATATGTTGTTTGCCAGGTCAGGCAAGAGGTTTGAAAGATTCTGCAAGGAAACAATCCGGTTTCCCGGGGTCGACTGCGGGTCAAATATAATGGCAGAGGACGCTTTAGACGACTTTTCTGCAACAGGATAGCAGATTGGAGGAACCTTTCAACGGAGTCAGCCAGCAGCGAGACCTCGGGACAAGAAAGGCGACCAACTTGGAAATCCATGCCCGCCCAAGCAAACATTAACAGACAAAGGAGTATTGACTCAAGCGCCTTAGCGTGCCATACATAATCGCTGCTTGCTCGTGCGTTCGATGCCGCTTCCACGAGCTCTTTCAGAGCATCTGGCCACCTACCAGCTTGGAGAAATAGAGTGCCAATTACAACACCTGCGCGCCCCCTGATTCGGTTCTTGGTTCGATCCGTTGCGCTCAAGCCACTGACAGACATGCGATCACGACTATGCTCTTTAGACGACGGTAAAGAGTGCGGTTTACCCAATGTAGTGCCGGAGCGGTTGGCTACTTGTATTGACCGAGTGATCTCGTCAAAGGTTGTTGGGGTCTCATGATCCCCAGGAACTGGTGAACTGTGAGTGGAGCTTGGAGGGGCCTCTATGGTACCGGCCGGGTTCGAGGGGAGTTGCGCCGGCATGGTCATCCTGTGGAACAGTCTGTCAGTCGGGCGCCGGCGTAGATCCGGACCTCGATGTGGGCCCCAAGACGACGCCTTGGGAGATTCAATCGAAGGTATACTCTGAATTGTCTTCGCAAAGTCGTCCATTTCGGAGAGTAGAATAGACGTGATATCGCACAGGACGGTCTTCATCGTGGTCGCCTTGGAGGCTTGTGGGGGTGGAATCCAGAGCACATTATCCGGGCCATTGGTAACCTTGTTGACCCCATCATAGTCGAATATCAGCAGCTGATGCACCAAAGCCCTCGGATTCTTTTCCTTCATAAGCTCTAATTCTTGTTGCAGCTGGTGTAGCCCATCCGGGGTAGGCGACTTGTCGGTATTGGATCCCACCCCGTTCGCCATCGACCCACCACGAAGCTCAGCCCCATCCGCTACCGCGATGACCACCAGGGGCTCTCGAAAGATCTCAAAAGGGAAGAGCTCGAGATGCGAAATTGGAGGCATAGAAAAGGAAAGGTCGTATAGAATGATCCCCGTTGGGAACGCGAGCGGGGAGAACATATCTATGATCGAGAGCAAAGCCAGTTGTTAGTTAGTTGGCTCCCAACACATTCACGCGTCTTACCCCATGCAAGAGGTCCATTGTATCTTCCAGAGAGAGAAATCTTCCAGGGAAAGAAAAAGGTTCAGCGCATACTTCGATTGGGCCGCGCATCGGGACTGATATCGCCCAAGCGGACGACATTTTCGGCCTGGAGTCTACCAGCGAAACTCAGGAAACGGGAGCGTTTGATCTTGCCAATGGGGAGTATTAGTGCCCTCAAGCGCACAGGCGCAATAGGGGATAGAGGGTCAACGCCCATCGTGACATCTGAAGGGAGGCTATGTGGAAGAAGTCGGGCGTGAGGCACACGGGGCAGCTTCCAGCAGAGGGGGTGGTGTATGTATGTACTGTACTCTCATAAGCAGCGACCGACAAGGCTCCCTAATATACCTATTATTAGGACTCGAGAACAAGAACGACAAAACAGAAGAACAAAACCCAGACAGCCACCGTTGAGTCCAGCTGTGAGGCCACCTTCAGGACCACCAACAACAGCAGGAGTAGAGGAAGTATAGAAAGACCACAAATAACAATAGAATCATAGAATCCCAGAATACCAGACAGGCCCCTCTGGCACCCCGTATTCTGTAATGTAAGCCCCGTGACCGCCTTGCCCGGATTGGCAGTAGTGCGGTGATTAGTCATCCAGGCACCGCCCCGATAACAGCGTGAGATCTCGAACTGCCCGATAATAAATACGTGCGGCTCCGATAAGTCCGCCAGTCCGCCTCCACGACTGCTATGCTACCTAGGTATATATGATGGACGGTTCCTGAGAGATTCTTTTATGTCTCTGCCCTTGTGTCGTGCTTTCTGTCTATTTCTCGCCTTTTTATTCTGAGTCTATATTCGAATCCAGACCCCTTTCTTTTCTTGTCTTTTCTTTTTTTTGATTCCCTTTTGTTGTTGGCTTCTGGTTGTCTGGGTTACAGCGTCCTCCGTTCACATCGAGTCCAATTTGCTTGCATGATAGATTCAGCGTCGGTGTTTGGGAGCTCGGGAAAACTGCATCATGGCACAGAAAATCGACTTTAGTGCGTTGAAAGCGCGTACTATGGGCTCTGGGGACGATGAGGAGGCGGTTACAGTGGACACCCGCGGGCTTATTTCAAAAGTTCTGGCTCGGTATTCCGGGAAATGGTATGCTTCAGATTTGGGATATAGCGTCTGATATGATATTGAGAGCTGTTTCTAATATGGTCGAACAGGACGGTCCTGCGTGAAATGATCCAGAACGCAGCCGATGCCAACGCTTCAAAGGTCACCATCAGGTTCGAGACTCTGCCGTCGACCACGGTGCCCTTACCCTCCGCCGCCGACGGTACGGCTATGATCAAACACACAATCTCCCATCACACTCTCAAACGTCTCTTGATTTCCAATAATGGGCTTCTCTTTAGTGAGAAGGACTGGGCAAGGCTCAAACGCATTGCAGACGGCAACCCCGACGAGACAAAAATCGGAGCCTTTGGAGTCGGGTTCTACAGCGTCTTCGATGATTGCGAGGAGCCCTTTGTGTCGTCCGGGAATGATGCCATGGCTTTCTATTGGAAGGGCAATGCTCTCTTTACTCGTCGCTTACAGCTGAACGAAAAGGCAAATCCTGAAACAACGTTTGTCCTGGACTACCGCAATGACACCAGTCCGGTCCCGTCGTTGATGCAGCTGTGTCAGTTCCTATCGAGTAGTCTGACATTCGTAAGTCTTGAAAGTATCGAGCTGTGGCTGGACGACTGGAATATACTGCGACTGTCCAAGAAAACTGCCCCCAGCATCAGTCTTGTTATCCCGCGAGATATTGAGACGAAAACGCAAGAAGGTTTGATGAAAGTTACCAGTATCACTCAGGAAGTTGCTCAGGTTGACGCGAACTGGATGCAAGTGGTGGAATGGAATCCGAATGGAAGCTTGCTTCGTGATGGGATCAGAGACACTACTGTTTCCCTGCGAAGCTTTTTATCGAAACTTACTCTTCAGAGTACCGCGGAAAAGCCAACGAACGGCGAAAAGAAAGAAACCTCTAGTGACTCTGGTGACTTGACTAAGATCCTAACAGCGTCAGTCTTTTTGCACATCAATACTGCTAGCATCCAGGCCTCCATCAGTCAGTCTTTAAGCAGCGAACTAGAACGGGCTACTCGAAAGCCTCCTCCCAAAAAGACTACCCTCGCCGTGTTGACACCTTCCTACGATACAAGCCAAGCATCCGCAGCATCTGGGTCACAGTCAGAATTTCTATCTTCCATTCTTCCTTCAAAGGGTGGTAGAGTCTTCATTGGCTTCCCTACGCATCAGACGACTGGGCTTAACGCTCATATTTCTGCTCCCTCCGTAATTCCAACAGTGGAGCGAGAGAGTATTGATCTTAACACCCGACATATCAGCAGGTGGAATATGGAAATGCTGAGAGCGGCAGGTATAGTCTGCCGTATCGCCTGGTGTGCCGAGATGGCCTCAATAAAGGGTAGAATACTTTCTGCGAAGGACCCGTCAAAGCAGCCGAAGATTCGAAAGGACGATATTATACCCGTGATTCCAGAAGCTATCCATACAGCAAATCAGTTTGTGTTTAGAGAATCTACACCATCGTCGCTCCTGGGACAGACTATGGAAGATGCCTTCTGGACCTGCAATAAAAACGCTTCGATCGAGGTTTTGTCCACCTGCGGTATCGTCCAAAATCATGAAGCGCGCATCGCTCCGAAGGATTTGAACTTTATCGACACCATCCCAGTCCTGCCAGATGAATTTGTGGAAGGGTCGAAAGACTTTGTCCAAAAATTGACGGCATTAGGACTGGTAAACGAAGTCACAGTGTATGACATCAAACGTGAATTGGAGGCCAGCACCCTGCGCTCCCATCAGATCAATGAATTCCTTACCTGGTTGGGTAAGAGGGCCATTTCAGGGCAACTCGATATCGTTTCTGTGAAAAGTCTTCTGAATGTTGCAGTCGCGAATTCGGAAGATGAAAATGGCAACCTGAATGGCTTAATTGTTTTCTCGGGAATTAGCTCCTTTCTGAACCCTCAGCGAGTTCCCGCAGATATGCCATTGCCACCAGCTGTAATGCCTTTTCGTTATACGAAATCTCTGACGAAGCTGGAGCTAGAAGCGTTTTCCTGGACGGAGCTACAGGTAGTTCCCTGGATCCGTTGGCTTGTGACTAACGCTGGAAACCGCAAAATCCTCCCTATAGAGCATGACATTACACAAACTTCAGCATTCTCGACACAGGTGCTACCAGTGCTATCGAAGCAATGGGAAAGTCTCAGCCAGGCTTCAAAACAAACTGTGATTGAACAGTTACAGCCGCAAACCGTTATTCCCACCAAAGTTGGGATGAGGCGGCCTGCAGAAACATATTTTCCTTCTGTTCGCCTCTTTGATGACCTCCCTGTCGTTCATGGACTGCAAGGCGTGAAAGAGAAGTTTTTGGCGGCCCTAGGCGTACGGAAGACAGTTGAACTTGGAGTTATCTTTGAGCGCCTCTTAGATGCACCGGAGCAATCTAATGGAAGCCCTACTAGGCAAAAGAAATGGAGCCATGTTGACTTGATACGCTACCTTGCCTCCGTAAGCAATGACATCCCCGCCAACGACATCAAGCGACTCAAGGGTACGAGTTTTTGCACCGCTGAGCAGAGTCTCAGCCCTGGCGATCCAAATGCAGTTACCCAGAAACGCTATAAAGTACTCGAACTTTTCGAGCCAATCGACTCCCTCAGAGCTCTTGGACTTCCGGTCATTGATTGGCCTGGGAAGTATATATCCAGCGGCAACGAAGGCACATTCCTTACTAGACTGGGCCTCCGCAGTTTTCCAACAGGTCCTGAAGTAATACAAATAATGGCCAAAGCAGCGGCTTCAAATGATTGGGCTCTGCACGGGAAAGCTATTTCTTATTTTATCGCCGAATATGATACGAACGGTTATGGCACCTTCGATCGCAATGCAATTACCGATCCGTTTCTGCCAGTTGAGCGGCCAGACCTGGGATTTTTGGCTGAGAAGCTGGCCGGTAAACAAGCAGCAATTTCTGGTTCGTCAGGTGGTGGGCTATATGACATCTATACACCCAGCAAGGCTTTTACAGATGAAGGGGCTGCCTTGTTTGGCTTTAAAATTCTTCGTCGCGATCTTCACCGTCATGCTTCCAAACTCGGAGTTAAGGAGCATCCGAACCTGTCCGATTGTCTTGATGTCTTGATATCTAAGCCGCCACCGACAAAAAGAGAGGCCCGTGTGATTTTCCGATATCTAGCTGGAAGAGTCTCCGATCTTAACCCGCGGGATATAGACCGTGTTGGCAGAGCTGAAATAGTGCCTGTCTCTCCAAAAGATGAAATTATAAATGTCCAGGGGGTACGCCGTGTGGCCCCTACCCTCTGTTATCTTGGAGAAGGTGAAGATTATAAAGACATCTTCGACTTTGTGGACTTTGGACAAGAAGCAAATTTGTTTTTGATGGCGGTCGGATCTAAGAGGGAGCCGACCAAAACAGAGCTTGCCCAGATGGTAGTCAGAGAACCGTCCAGGATATCTTCAACTTTCCAAAGTGCAGAAAAGTATCTCAAACTGTTAAGGACACTTGCTGATAATTTCTCTATTCTCAAAAAGAACCGCGAGCTCTTCCAGGAGATGAAGAGATCGGCCTTTTTATTGGCCAGTAAAGATATCACCATAGGGACTAAGGGACAATCCGAGAAATCTTCCCAAGAGCGCATTCTTGGTTCCGACGAGGACGAGGATGAGGCTGAAGATGAAAGCATCAAGGAATGGACATTGACAGCGGCAAAAGACGCTGTCGTGGTTGACGAGTTCCAGAGTTTCGTTCTCTTCAAAGAACACGTACTGGCCGCTCCTCAGGAGGAAGTGCTGGAGAATTTCTACATTGCTCTAGGAGCAACTCCACTGAGCCGCATCGTGGAAGAAAAGGCCACCTGGGGGGTTATTGCAGCTGATCAACGCCCAGCGGCTAAGCTGCTAAAATTGATCAACGAACGTTCCAGACTCTTCCTTCATGATCAGCCTTCGGAGGCAATTCGGCGTGACAGCCGATGGATTGAGAAGAACCTTGAAGTACAAGTCGTCCAGTCGATCACACTCATACGGTCTCTCAAGGGTCGCCACATCTCCTACAAGCAAGAGCGAAAGGCCATCGTCAGTGAGTCGGGAAGACATCATGTCATGCGTATATGTCCCGGCAGATATGATTTTTATGCAATCAGTCAGGCTCTCTCTCATCTAATCCTTCGCCGGCCTAGGCTGCACTCAACACTCACACTGGAAATGCTGTTGAAAACTGATCTGTTGGAGCTGAGAGCCCGGGGCTATAACGTGGAGCGAATTCTCAGACAGAAGGCCCAGGAGGCCAGAATAGCAGAAGACCGACGACAGAAGCAGTTGGAGGAAGATCGCCGATTCCTGCAAGAGAAGGAGGATGCATGGATCAATGAACAAGCTCAGGGTCAGGCACTAGAGAAACTTGGTCAGCCTTCGATGCCTGGAGTCTTTCCAGACTCTCCTTCGAACAAGAATCCTCGTCCCACATCTCCACAGGACGAGGGAGATCGTGGCCAAGAGAAGCGCCGGGGTCTCTTTTCCAGCCTCACCAAGCATTTCAAGGACGGAAATCGATCATCGTGGAATCCCTTTGGCGAAAACTCTCCCCCGTCTAGTCCATCACCACAACCTCCTCCTCCTCCTCCTCCTCCTACTGAACCGAAGAAGCCTCGTCCAGAAGCGCCTGCTAACGTCACTTCGCCCCTTCAGCTGCAGAAAAAACTAATGTCTGCTGTTCAGTCCAGCAGAGCTCACGGGTCATCTGGGGTTTTCTCTCGACCGCAAACAAACCAGATCACAGAAATGAAATCTTATTGCGACGAGAAACCCGGCCATGATTTGGAGTTTGTGGCCACGCTTCCTTGCAGGCTCAATGTTCTTTTTGCCAAAGCAGTCCCCGATCGGACTGAGTTTCTGGCGAAGAACAGCACTGGGATGAACTTGTTTGGCTCGATTCTCATAGACTGCGCCGAGGTGTTTGCCTTACGAACTGATACTTTGAGTATCTTCCACGACCCCGAATCGAAGACCATCGCGTTTAATCGCTCTGGTAGCATTTTCTGCAACTACAACTATTTCCAGCAACTCCACGAGAAAGAATTGCTTCAGAATTCGACTGCAAACCGTGCTGATGCGATGACTTACTGGTGGGTTATCCTCTGTCATGAGCTGGCACATAACTTGATTGGGGACCACAGCTCAGCGCATAGCTACTACACGTAAGTTTCTCCGCGTCTTCCTAGTCGTCTAATCAGTGTTCATGTTAATGCTAACGTTCTTGTTGCTGCAGCGAGGGCTTCGTGACTCAATACTTCCCCAAGATAGCAGCCAAAATCGCCGCTGTTAGTGCCAAAAGCCAGGTACCGAGTGACTAGCCACTGGAAAGATAGATGCATCAGGCCAGTGTATCCTGGAACTGTTTAGCAGTCCTGATTGAGACCATTTCTTCATTTTATGTTTGTGTATAGATAGACAGGCAGACTTTACTTGTCTGGAGCGGATGTAATGAATCGCGACTTGTTATAGTGTATCCTTTTTACAAACTCTAGCCACTGCCTGCATCCCTTCTTCTTCTTCTTCTTCTTCTTCTTCTTCTTCTTCTTCTTCTTCTTCTTCTTCTTCTTCTTCTTCTTCTTCTTCTTCTTCTTCTTCTTCTTCTTTTCTTCTTCTTCTTTTCTTCTTCTTCTTTTCTTCTTCTTCTTTTCTTCTTCTACTACATCTCTGGTACTGGTTGCGAGGTTATCGGCGCGTTAAACCACGGAACCTTCGCTGGGCTCCCGCTCTCCACCTCGAAATTCGCCCTCTTCTTTTTTCCCCTCTGTAAATCTTCTTCTTCTAAATAGTTTCCTCGTCCGCCACGACTGCCATCGAGAAATTGGCTTTTCCTTCTTTTTCATTGCTACTGGGGGGCCTTTTCTCCCAAGGAATCCTACTTGATACTCGTCCCCCATTCCAAGATCAGAAGATACAGTGGTGGGCTATGCGTCAAATGAGCGAGCGCACCGGTAATATTTTAGTGCTGCCGACTCGGAAGTTTTTGGTATAGCAAAGAGCCCATCTAATAATCTTCAACTTAATTTTCTTGTCTCTTCAATTTCTTTCTTTTCCTTTCTCTTTTTTCTTCCCTGCAAATATTCTTCTCTCCATCCTCTCGGAGCGCTCCCATTTTCTGTCCCAGGTCCATAATGGCACCATTGCTTGGGGATTGGACGGAGATGGCGGCTGAACCAGACTCTGGAACCGATGAGCAGGCTACCTCCCAGAGGAGCATCCTGTATATCGATGCATACGACTCATTCTCCTACAATGTTGTCGCCATGCTTGAAGAGGTTCTCAAGGCCCAAGTCACGGTTATGATGATCGATGCGGCATGGCCAGACGAGAATATGGCGGAATTTCTTCAGCACTACGATGCGGTTATCCTCGGACCTGGACCGGGGGATCCGAATATTCCCACAGATGTCGGTGTCATGGCAGATATATGGAACCTCAGCAGTGCGGACATGCTGCCTGTTCTTGGGATCTGTCTGGGCTTTCAGAGTTTGTGTCTTCATCATGGTGTGCCTATTGGACGATTACCAGAGCCTTTGCATGGGCAAGTCCATCAGATCACCACAGCACAGAGAGATATCTTTGAGAATTTGCAGAACTTGGAGGTTACTCTCTACCATTCGCTATATGCACAGCTAGACGATCAAAGACAAGCTGCTGCGCAGAGGGAGACGACTTCCACGGAAAACCATCTTGACTTTTTGGCTTGGTTGTCTATTGAACTAGATGGCGCCTCGCTGGCCACTAGGATTCCAATGGCCGTGCGCCACACGGAGAAGCCGTTCTGGGGCGTCCAGTTCCATCCTGAGTCCTGCAAGTCGGATCGGAAGGCGTGTGATGAGCTACTTCGCAAGTGGTGGGAGATGTCTCTCAGTTACAATAAGCGACATGGACGCGGGGGGTATGGGAGCCTGCCCACGGGTATCATCCGACCACTCAGTGAAGTCACTTCTCTCTCTGACGCTGCCTTTACTATGTTGAATTGGAGTGCATCGTCTTCTCAACGCTCGGCTTTTCGAACTCTCACTGCGCAGACTCTAGATGCTGAAACCATATGTCAAAGCCTTAACTCTCCGGGCTCGCCAGTGGTCTTATTTCAGTCGAATGGCAGATACAGCATCCTGTCTGTTCCAAGTCCAGGTAGCTGGAGACTGGAATACTATGCTCAAACACAAACAACATGCATGGAAAGGCTACAAACCTCATACGACTTGGGAACTGACTCGGAAGACGCAAGGGCAAAGTTCGAAAAAGTTATGACTGTTTCTCAACTTTGGGATGTCCTGAGGTATTTGATGGATATGAAAAAGGTTGCGTCAGGGGACCGCGGGGCTCCATTTTGGGCAGGGTTTCTTGGTTATTTTTCCTATGAGCTAGGATTAGCCTGTCTTGCGCATCCGAAAGGTGAGGGCGAGAGCCTGCAAGGAAAACGTTCATCATATCAAACCAACGCCTCTACGGAAGATCCGGCGGGCGTCAGCCTACTATGGACGGACAGGAGTATCGTGGTTGACAATCAAACTGGCCGAATCACCGTACAGTCTACACGGGAAGAAGACGATATGCCATGCGGATGGCTGGACGAGACGCTGCAATTGTTAACGAGTATCTCCAAGATTGACCCGACAGAATCCGAGAGCAGCATGGTCGATGCCGAGTTCCTGGATTCAATCTTGAGGCGAGCAATACTCCAGTTTCCAGACCGGGAGACATATCTGAGAGAGGTGGAGGCTTGTAAAGATGAGCTCAGGGCGGGAGAGTCGTACGAATTATGTCTCACCTGCGAGACATCGATCACTTTGCCCTCACCAGATACCGATCACGGTCGTGCTGCGTTCCCTTGGGAGCTATACAAGCGGCTTAGAAAGTACAACCCTGCTGCGTTTAGTGCCTATGCTAGACTTGGAAACGTCAAGGTCGTTAGCAGCAGCCCCGAATGTTTCCTCAACTGGGACCGCCATTCTACACTGGAGATGAAGCCTATGAAAGGTACAGTGAAGAAATCAGATGATATGACTATGGAGAAAGCTCGTGAGATTCTGGGGTCAACAAAGGAAATGGCAGAGAATCTCATGATCGCAGATCTAATACGACATGATCTTTATGGTATCTGTGGTGCGGGGGGTGTCCAGGTAGAGAAACTCCTAGAAGTCGAGGACCACGGACGCGTTTACCAAATGATCACCCATGTCAAGGGACGGGTTGATCATCGTCGGCCTGGGTACGCTGCGATAGGCATGCCACGATTGCAGACGCCCAACATGTCCGTCTATGGACTAACAGCATTGCAACGGTGCCTACCACCTGGGTCTATGACGGGTGCCCCGAAAGAACGGTCATGTCTGCACCTCACTTCGATCGAGGCTCGAAAACGCGGGATTTATTCAGGAGTCATGGGCTTTCTCGATCTGGGCGGCGGAGGCAGCTTCTCCGTTTTGATACGGACGGCCTTCACCTCTTCTAGCGACGGCGATCCCGTTCAAAAGTGGCGAATCGGTGCCGGAGGAGCAGTGACTATTCTGAGTACCGCTGAGGGCGAATGGAACGAGATGCTGACCAAGTTACGAACTGTGTGTGGCATTTTCACGCCCATGGACCGCTAGATAGCCCACTGGAAGGAAAGACTCTATGTTCTCTTGTTTTTATGGGACATGAGCTTGACTTGGGTTTTGACCTCGCTATGCATGACGATCTTCAACAGCTGCCTCTCTTTTCTTCCTTCTTCTTTTGATGTGTTGATGTGTCGATGTGTCGATGTGGTGATGTGTTGGTGAGAGTTACTAGACGACATAGACGGGTGGGATTCAACATTCAGCGATTTGGACACGGCGTTTGGTTGTAATTGTATATAATGCTAGGTCGAGGGTTTATATACATCCTCTGATTTATTTCAACATCTCTAATGACATCTCAACGATACCCCCGGACATTTGGCCAAAATCGCACTCTGTAGAGAGCGATGCAAACGGAGCAAACAGGAGCTTCTACTCCGCGGAGGAAATCCAGACGAAGAGAAGAAACCAGAGCATCCTCTTGCTTTAGAGCTGTGCATCCGACAGTAACAGCATACTTTTACACCAAGTACTCTGGGCCGACTTTTTTCTACTGTTAGGGACATCGATTGCGCCAAAACCCCCAGGATGGCGGCCACTCAGGATCCTTCGTCGCTGGAGGAGATTCTCTGGCGGTCTCCCCCACACGTCCAGATGATGGGAGGATACCTGCACTCGAACAACAGTATGGATCTCTCTCACTGAAATACTCCCTTTCTAGTATGTTATTAATGTCACTAACTGTATCTTGGGGGTAGTCCTCTTTTACTTTGCCGAGTCCCCCTTCTTCGATGCGACTTCGAACAACGCCTCCCTCGCCATCCAAGCCAACTACAATGAAGCCTTCCGTCACTTTGTCGAGACCCGAGAAGCATTCGAGGGTCGGCTAAAGACGATGCAGGGCCTGGAGTTTGTGGTCGCATATGATCCACTGCAGGCTGCGGCGCAGTCAATCACACAGTTCGCGCACGAGCCGTCCAACGTCTGGGTGATCCGCAAACAAATGCGGCGGAAACGGACTGGCCTGGAAGACGAGGTGGTGGTGCTGGCGACTTTCTTTGTAGTCGGAGATTGCATCTACATGGCCCCTTCTGTTGCGAGTGTCGTGGGGAACCGAATTGTACGTCTACTTCTCCTCTTCTCCATCTCTGTCTCTATGTGAGTGCGCTTTATAGCTAAATCTTTTGGCCACACCTTCGTTCTTGATAGCTCTCTGCGGTTACGTCTCTTACCAGTCTGCTCAAGACTGCGTCGACATTGCCTATATTCACGCCCTCGCATGGACACACTTACGTCCCACCTGTACCAAAGTCCACGGATACCAGCCAACCGGGTGCTCTGTCGCAAACGAGCAAGGAAAATACGCCGATGCCGGATATCGATGGCTCGGGCAAAGCAGGCCCTATGGTCGGATCGCAATCCGGCACCTCGGGCTCGACGTTCCAGGATATGAAGACCCTGACGGAATCCTTCAACCTTCTCTCCCGGTACGGCGATGAGTTTATGGATGAGAACCCGCTAGTAGGCGAGCCGGGGTCTTTCATTCTGTCCAAAGCTGGCGACGTTGATCGAGCAGCTGCGCCGAAACAACCGCTCCCCTCGAGTAATGTGCCAGGCAGGGTGGGAACGCCACAAGCCAAGGTCGACACACCAGGAAAAGGGTCTGAAAAGGGAGGAGGCGGGGCTCTACTAGGTGCAGAGGACCCCAAATTACGAAGGAAGAAGAGTAGGCCGGGGAGTTGAATTTGTCTGGAGGAGGAATTAAAAGAAAGCTCATGATACCCATTACTTTGCCAATCAATTCTATGCACCCCCGCCCCCATTCTTGCCCGAGGATGGCAGAAGTACGGGTCTAGTGTAGATGTTTATGAATAATTTCAATGCATTAACTATTGGAGATACGTGGCTTCTAACGACGCAGAGGATGATACGCAATCCGTGACTCATGACGGTGCCGCTCCGAGTAGTACCTAGTAGAACCTAAGTAGAGGAACCTAAGTAGTAGAACCTTAGTAGCTGTTACAACTTTCTCTCCATAAACCACTCAACCACTCACTCACTCCCACTCAATTAATCCTCAGATCACAATCCCATTGAACAAACATGGCAACATCCGAATCCAAGCCCCCAGTCGTCTGCGTGTTGTAAGTCTCCCTCCCTCCTCCTCCCCGCACCCAAATTCCCCTCCAACAACCACACCCTCGTCTATAGCTACCACGAAAGATCCCCCTACTCCTACGAATATCAAAACTAACAACAACCCCAGCTGCGGCTCCGTTGCCGGCACCAACCCCGTCCACATGGCCTCCGCCCGCCGCCTCGCCCAAATCTTCCACGAGAACAACATCCACCTCGTCTACGGCGGCGGCACAAAGGGTCTAATGGGCGAGCTCGCACGAACCCTCGTCTCCCTCTCAGGTCCACAAGCCGTGCACGGCGTGATTCCGCGTGCTCTTGTTCGCGTTGAACCGGGTTACGATAATACGCAGGCCCGGGAGGAGGAGAAGGAGAGTGCTTCTGTGGGGAAGGAGGCTGAGCGTGTTGTTGGTGTTGCTGAAGATACAAGCTCGAACTCGACTTACCTTGGCGAATCAGAGTATGGGATTACGACTATCGTGCCGGACATGCATACGCGAAAGAGACTTATGGCGCAGAAGGTGCGGGAGGGAGGGCCAGGGTCTGGGTTTGTGGCGCTTGCCGGGGGGTTTGGGACGATTGAGGAGGTGATGGAGATGACGACGTGGAATCAGTTGGGGATTCATGGGTTGGGGGTTGTGTTGTTGAATGTTGGTGGGTATTGGGATGGGTTGTTGGCTTGGGTGAGGAATGCGGTGGAGGAAGGGTATATTGGACGGGAGAATGGGGGGATTTTGGTGGAGGCGAGGGATGTTGATGAGGTTTGGCCGAAGTTGGTGCAGTATCAGAATAGCGATGGGAGGATGAAGTTGAATTGGGGGGAGGAGTAGTGTCTCTCCATCTTTTTTTTTTTCCTTTTGGCGAGGGGAGGTTCTCTTTTTTGTTGGATATACGGGATATAAGTATAGATAGGTTATAGGATTATAGGATATAGGATATAGGATACAGGATTAGAGGGCTTATGATTTTAGTTTATTGTACTACGAATAGATGACTACGAATAGATGACAGGGATATGATTGAATGGAAAATCTCCCGATATCAGTACTTCAGAAAACGAAATCTCCAGGTCAAAGAAAACAAGCTTTCATGTCTATCGGCGTTAAATCCATATCCTATGAATCAACTTCCATCGTCTCTTCTTCTTTCGTCTCTCCCGCCTCGTCCGACCGCTCCAGGGCTTCCAGCAGCGGTACGAGCTGCTGTCCTTCGTACAGCTTGAATCTCTCCAGCTTCCCCCTGGCCTGCTCATCCGCAAGACCCACCACACCGACAGATGTGTTGTCCACCGTCAGCTCCTTATCCTGCGAAAGAGTCTCCTTGAGGGCCCGGAGTCCATGGGTGATCAGCTCGTCCCGTGTGGAATCCGCGATCTGATCCAGGCTGCGTTCCAAGTAGGTGCGGGCCATTTGGGACCTTGCTCCGATGGCGCAGGCCACCATCTCTTGGGTCATGCCGGAGGGCTGGAATTCGAATAGATGAGGGCCGGCTTCGTCAACTCCCGCAACGAGCAAGCCAACACCGTATGGCCGCTTTCCGTACTGCTGCGTGTTTGTTTGGGCACGATCTCCAATCTGCGTGACGATCCGGTCCACGGGGATAGGGCGGCCGTAGGTCATCCTGGAGCCGAGAGACTGTTGCTTCATATAGTTGGAGAGCACCCGAGCGTCCGATGCCAGACCGGCGATAGCAATGCCCATGTGGGAGTCGATTTCGATGATCTTCTTCTGATATGAGGAAAGTTCTTCGGCATTTCGCTATCATCACTCGGCTGTTAGATGGACTCCAATGCTTGATGATTTGGCGGGAGGGGGTGAGGAGGAGATCTCGAACCTTGAGGCCAACCAGCACGGCGTGTGTCTTATTGACCAGTCCCACTACAACAGAACCCTGCTTGACTGCCTCCTGTGCGTACTCCACCTGGAATATCCGACCTTGTGGGGAGCTTTTCCAGGCAAAAGAAAGTCAGTTCTGGCATCTCCAGATAGAACGATTGGGGAGCTCATACAAGGTGACCGCATCGTTGTCGTAGTTGTTCCTGAACATCGTGAGAGCTTAGACAGCGCGAAATTAAGCTGAGAAAATTAAATAATCCGAATCCGAGTCAACACCCTGAGTAGAGTAAACCCAAGGACTGAAGAAAAGAAGACGAGTTGATGGGAAAGAGGAGAGCGAGAACAGCAGGCAGACAGCAACTGACGCAAAACATGGAGTTACGAAAGGAAGCTCGACGATGGCTGGTGGAGGCCTCGCCGCCTCAGGCTGCCAAGCCCCAGTTGGCGCCGCCGCCTGCTGCCTCAGGTTCCCCAACCTCACGTCACCCGCAGTCGTCGTCCACCGGCAGTTCCTGGGATTGACTGCTATTGATTGTTTGATTCATCCTGCGATCGGAGAGATCTGTCGGGACTCTGCTTCGAACCTGAACCTAGGCTTGTTCTTTTGCCTTCTGCTGGGAATCCCAATCCCTGTGCTACATCTCCAGTCCGCTGCCTTTTGGAGTTGGACGCAACCTGCGTCTCCGCAGTCATGACGGCCGGACTCAAGACAATCATCGCTCTCTCCTTCGTATGGCTTATTCTTCTGGATGCTATATTTCGCATATCTACAAAAGACCTTGCTAACGTGTCTCTCTTCTCTTGTCCAGGTTCTCGCCATTGGTTTCCTTCTTGTCATCCTCTCATCGGCTCTTTGGCACAACTTCTTGCCGCTGACCGTCGTTGCGACTTACGTTATTGCGCCCCTGCCCAACTGGATTTGCTCACGATGTGCGAACCCAGATGATTTCATGGACAGCTCCGGCAACGCTGTTGCAGACTTTGGACGTTTCGTGACTGGATTCCTGGTACTCATGGGTATTGGTAAGTCAAGGCACACACATCCTTCTCCATTTGCAGTCAGGAAGTCATCTTTCTAAAGAAGGTCGACACCTATTTGGCGCTTGCAACTTGGGCCTCGAGTGATGTATAAACGCTAACTCTCGCCGCTTTGTCCAGCCCTTCCAGCTGTGCTTGCGCACAGTGGTGCCATCCAGGTGCCTGCCATGATCATGTCGATCCTGGGCGGTCTTCTGATTTACGGAACGATCATCAGCTTCTCTATGTTCTTCCGTGAGCAAGAGGAATTCTGAGGAATACGATTATCGTTCAACCACAGATAGCCTAGAGTTAGTCACCCAGGTAGTTATATTCTCTCTTCCTCTGGAAAAACTGTATCAGCGCTCCTCCTCCTCCTCCTCCTCCTCCTCCTCCTCCTCCAACGTTTCCCCTTATTTCTCAATCTTTTTTATCACGAGTATTTTTTTTCCCGACATGTGCGAAGAGCACCTGATGTGGACTTTTCATGAAATTCCGTCACTGATTCTAATGTCCGTGCTTCGGCGATATGATTAATTGGTGTACTATAGCCACTTGTGCGGTTATATAGAGAGCTTTCTAGTGTGTTTCTTAGTGGTTTATTGTACCATGGTTCTCCCAATAATACTGTTCGCTACGTGCTTGTCGCAGGGACATAGGTTGAAGAATGATAGCAGTAAAATGCGTAGTATCACGTGACGACGCGCGGGAGAAGCGCGCGTCGTGTCGACTGAATGCACTCAGCCGGATGTCAAGTAACAGGATTAGCCCTGGACTTTCGTAAGCTTGGGGGATATGCGTCTTGCTGGCTGCAGGTATTTCCAAAAATGAATGCTTGGTCTGGTGCCATTGCACTAGATGAAACTTCACAGCTCCGAGGTGAGATGATGCGAGTCCTTCGTCCCTGTCCCAGGGCTTTCCCAGGCTTATAAACTCACCAAGGATACTCCAGACCTACAACTTATAGATCGATCCGGTACTTGGCAGTCCGATATACTCAAAGACACCACTCTAGCTTTCCGCGCTTTTGTGAACCCAGCTTTGATCCCATTGTATGCCCGCGTTGGTCCGAACCTCGAATTTCACACCACAGACCCCAAGACATCACAATGGCTGAAGCACAAATTTCTGGGCAACATGTGGCTAGAAGATGAGGATTTGGATCATTTCCAGACAATCCAATGCCCTGTTGGTTTCCTTGTTAGCCTTGATGGTGCGACACGCCCAAAAAGTTCAGGGCCGCCGACAACGGATCTACTAGTTTATGGTATTCTGTCGACAGTCAATTCGTTTGAACGGCCTCCCACTCCGCCTATATCATCATCGCCAGAGTCTGATGAGCCCGTTTCCGATACTGTTAGGCAGGAATTAAGGGTATATGCTACGCCAATTTCCGGGTCTCTCATCACCAAAGCGCAAGCTCATCCGCTTCAGCAACAAGATTCTGCCCCGATCTCCGGCCATGAGCAATTCGCTCAGTTCCTCCCAGACTTTCATTCCCCAAGTCCTAAACGCAAGCGTGTGGCAACTCTTTTTGAATCTGTCGCGCAACATCATAAGAGAGTACGAGAAAGGGGCGGAGAGGCTGTTTCTCAGTTGATGGCGCACAGTATCTCCCAGTCATCCCAACAATTACAAGCTCTCAAGATCAAACGGGAATCGGAGGAGCCTAGCCTCCCGATATTGAGCAAAATTGCTTCCCACCACCGGTCCAGGTCTCTCTCCGTTGGATCAAATCTAAACCCCAACAAAGTGTTGGAGCACCGTGCAGAACATCCGCGGCCTAGTAGTAACCGCGGATATGCGCGTGAGTTGGTCACCAAAAGGAGCACGCCACTACCACTAGTTGACGTTCCTGTGAGGAAGGACAGGGGCATTTCTCCTGCATTACTCTCTTCTGAAGATAGACCCGACATTTTGTCAACGCCGAAAGATGCAGACACTATCCTGTCTGAAAACAAGCACACTATAACTCGCACGATCCTGACTTGTATGCGGTTATACGGATTCAACCGTACAGCACCGCGTTCTATGACCTCTAACAAAGCGCTCAGTCTGGGTAATCACAATGATGTGGTTCCTTCGAATTGTGAAACCAAAGACTCACAAATCCCATTAGGCGATGGAGCTAACAATGACGAGGACGAATTCAAGGCTATGTACCATGCAACGTATCGCGCATCGACATTTGCCCTGAGGAAATACCTCAAGGAGCCTTCAGCGGGTGAGGATGGCTCAAAGCCTCTGCCACCGTTATTAGAAAAGGGGAAGGCAATGACATATATTGATGGGTTCCTGAAATTATTCTGTGAAGAAGAGAGCTGAGCCTGCAGGTCCAGGCTGAGAAGCTATGATGTTACGAATTATACATATGAGCTATAATCCTTGTTTCAGAGTTGCATGCATTAGCTATTTCAAGGCAGGAAGTTTTGATAGAATCATTATTTTAATTTATTATCTGCTTACCCCAGTAAACTGTTTTTCTTTTCAACCCCACAAGGGAAAAACAGATCGATTCATCAGATGAACAACTTCATCCTCTGTTCAAACACGAGTAGTTCAAGATAAATCGGGAGCGGGATTTTCCGAGTCCGGAGCATCTCCTCCGTCATCCAGCCTCCAAGTCAGAGAGAGCCATACCTACGCTATCACGCAACAAAGCTACCCGACAGCACACCCTTTCTTTTCTCATTTCATTCCAGAGTACAACAGATAACCAGCCACGGCCTCTACGAAAACAAAAAAGAAGAAAAATGGACGGCTCCGAGAACCGCCTCTTCCGATTCTCCAAGCCAGAATGGCTCAACAACTCCGCGGTCCGTAACGCAGGCGTCTACGCATCAGGCGCACTGGTAAGCACACACACACATATATATATATATATATATGTATATATCTACCACCTGCAAGACTCGTTGCTAAAGCCAGAAATCCATGCTCTTAATAGTTTTCCCTCGGATTCTTCTTCCTGGTCGACGCCGCCGCTTTCTCGCATAGCTTGCGCAACGGCTCTGACGTGCACGTCAAGTTCGTCGACTGGATTCCCGGCATCTGCTCCGCACTTGGAATGCTTGTTATCAACTCGATTGAGAAGTCTCGGTTGCAGGCCGATAGCTTCAGTTACAGTGGGAGTGGGGTTGCGTGGAAAGCGCGCTTCGTCCTCTTCTTGGGTTTTGCGTTGCTTGCGGGAGGATTAGCGGGGAGTGTGGTTAGTGCTAGTCCTTTTTTTTTGAGGGGGGCGCGTTTTGAAGGCGGGAGATCTGGATTCCTTCGAATTTGGCTCTGGCGCTGGCTTGGATTATGGTTTGCTAATTGTGTTGTAGACGGTCATGGTCCTTAAGTATGTTCTTAAAGGGTATCCACTTCCGACGCTGTACTTTGGGATTGCGAATGTCATTGCCAATGGACTGGTTATGCTTAGGTGGGTGGTTCTCTGGTGTTATTCTTGTTGTGGGATTTATGGTGTTGTTCGTGCTGCTGCTGACTCTTCTATAGCTCGATTGTTTTATGGGTCTCTCAGAACATCGAGGATGACTATACCTATAACCTTGCGCTTTGAGGGTAGGTCTAGTGCTATGGTTGTTTTTAAGGGGTGGGGGGTTATTCGCAGAGTATATTATTTATATGATTCTCACATGATTGATATGTTTTTTATTGTGTTTTTATATCTCTCCTGATATGCTTAGTACTGTGGAATGGCGTAGATGGTTACTTGCATGTCATTGTTATATTAGGTTGTTTGCTTTGAATACATTTTACACTTGTCTCCTTTTCACAGTATTGCTTTCCTACTCTACTTTTGCTGTTACTAAGTTATGAAGTTGGTAGCTTGTCTAGAATCTACCGCTAGGCAGCACTCGGTCCTCTCGAGTCTATATCTAAAATGGTTCTTTATATTTTAATCTAGAGCAATAGTACCATCCTAACAACAGAGGTACTAGTAACTACTGGTCTCCCATGCTATTTTCAATGTCCCATGCATCAAATACCAGCAATGCATACGTATACATCCCTCTTCTTGGCGAATCCCTAGAGGTCCCTGCCCCTCCTAGGTAACCGGACATGCGAGCGTCGTGACTCGTAATGGGAGCCTGTCCCGGTATATATACGAGGCCATCCATGCCCTTTTCAACCGAAAGTATCAAACTCGAAACAGTAGTAGTTTAGTCGCTCAGCCCCAGACAATAATGTCGCCCCTGGTCGCGACCAAAACCTGTCTCTCTGGGTTTCTTTTTTTTCCTTTCCTCTGTAGGCACACACGTGACTGATTACGTCGTCGATAGAGATGGATGTGTGTACCAAGTCTACCGAAAGGCATCCATCCGAAAAGAAAGAAAGAAAGAAAGAAAGAAAGAAAAGAATTGATTAATCAATGTTGATGTTTCTTGTGTGGCTTGCGGATGGTTATGACGATGCGACGGGGTGTGCTCTTAGTTTGTCCATGACGGAATCAATGGCTTCCATGTCGCTGGCGTCGACTTTCTCGCCATTGGTATATCCGTCTGGGAGATGCTTGGATAGCTCATCCATAGCGGGTTGGTAGTTGCGAACACCGGAGGAGATGGCGCGGATGGCCTTCTTGCGGACTTCGGGGATGGGATCTTTCGTGGATAGAGAGACGAGGGCTGGGAGTCCGTTCATGAGGAGGAGCTATTCAAGGAAGAGTGGGGAGTAGTTAGCTTGTGTATTTAATTCCGGAGCTTTAGGGACAAAAAGAGAGGAGAGAGAGAGAGAGAGAGAGAAAGGAGGTACCTTATCCTGCGCCTTTTCATTATTCTGTACAGCCGTTCCGATACACCAAGCGGCCATGCGCCTCATGTCTGCCTCCTCGTGCTGAAGCAGCTCGATGAGCGGGGTCCAGAGACCCAGCGGCTCGAGGTTATTCGCGTTGTCAATGGACTCGAGGAGCTGTTCGAAGTTGTCGAAGGCAATTAATTTGTTTTCCAGGTCAACCTCCTCCGAGCGGAGGGCCTCCATGGCGGCTTTCATGAGATCTGCATCGGAGGGGCCGCCGAACAGAGCTGCAAGCATCTGCGGGTTGAGGCCGCGGGAGGGGTCGGAAGGGGCATTGGTATTTGTGTTGGATGATTGCTGGCCGTTTGGCGTGGAGTTTTCGATTCCCCATTTGAGGAGGTTGTTCATGTTAGAGTCCATGATGGGCGTTGGTATATTCTGGAGTTCTTGGGAGGGATTTTTTATCTTCTGTAAAGTGAGCACGATCGATCACTAACCCCGCTAAAAGTTCAACTGACCCCGGTTCTTGGTATTGTATTTATAGAGTCCGACACTCCTATAATCTCACCCAATTGCTTAGAGTTTTGCTGTGAATTACAGTGGTTGCAATAGGTAAGTTAATTAGGGCTCGAGGGTTCTTTTTATCTGTTATTTAGAGTGATTAGGGCCCGTAGGAGTCTTATAGAGTTGTGTAAAATTGTATAGGTCTTGACAGGCCTGGGCAAAAATCTGTCTATTCTGGTTAGTTCCAGCCAGTTCGACTTTTAGCGAGCTCATTCCACGATCACGTGGTACCTGCTTTCCCTTTGCGGTTAGTTTCACTGTTTCCCAAGCTGGTGCTGCTGCTGTATGAGTTATATTTACCTTACTATTAGCCTTGAATACTGCAGAGTAGATACTAAGCCGGAGTTTAATGTTGCCATGCATCTGCATTGTCTGAATTCGAATGAACTTTCTATACTACCCAGGTACTTGTGGGCGCAGCAGTTTGTGCGATTCTTGAACCCTATTCGAGTGCGCATAATACTAGGAGTACCCCGCCATGCTCGACTCGGGAGCCCCGCGATGCTGTCATACATTTCTTGGATGCGGCTCGATCAGATTGTCGGACGGAGGCAATTCTGACAATTGACCCTTGATAATTAAGGATGGCAGTAGTAAGGGATCTGTATTACTTTCACTGGTAGTTAGTACTTAGTAGTAGGTACCTTAGTTGAGGCCTCGCTCTACCGCGTAGTAAGAATGACATTCTTGGTTGGACGATCTTGGTGAAAAAGCGGTAAGCTAGTCTATCTTCGAGTCCATGGTTCATACGACTCCTAGATAGGAGCGATATTCTAGTGAATTGTTGGATCTCGGATTGAGATACGGAGTCGTAATAGATAAAGGACGGGAGGGAATCGAAAAAGAGGTAGAGAAAGTTGGAGAAGTTGATGGCCTGGGGGCATCCAGAACGTTCCTGATTGGGACGAGGGGCAAACCCAAACCTATCTGGTTTCCTGGTTTCCTGGTAGCCTGGAAGATTCCACGTTTGCTTCAGGCAATGCCATTATAACTATGATTGCCTTCTGTCTAGTTGTAGAGAGGGTAGGTATTATTATTATTTTGTTATTATTACGGCGATAATAATAGAAGTCAGACGAAGAATGAGACGCTTTCTCTGGGAAGACACAGGCTGAACCATTCTTTTGCTGGCGCCCGTAACCTTGGATTCAGGATCTGCCCCACGAGGATGCGCAAGTGGTCTCTCGGATTTGCCATCATCTCACTTGCCTGGAAAGGACACCTCAGCTCGACGCCGGAATCATTCTGCCTGAGAGGCAGCATCAATCCACGACCCTTGGGCATTGTTCTACCATGGAATTGTAGATATTATTATAGATGTTATAAATACACAAAGTAGAGCACAATTGAGGTTTCTATATCAGGGACAATTCCTGTGCTCATCTTCCTCTCCTCTTCATCCATCTTACTACAGGTGGCGGTGACAGCAATCCGAACTAAACGGCACTAAGCCCCTTTGTCGCCTAATCATAGCAACAACTGAAGCCTGTCCAGCCTCCTTTTCCCCCTTTCCAGCTGTACGAAGACCACGAGAAAAGAAGAGAGTAGAAGTAGTACACAGTAAGTACGAAATACTATCAGTTAGTACTCCATAACCAAGTACTAAAGGCTGTTAGTAACTAATAGTAGTAGTCCAAGTCAAACGCATTGCTTACTACTGTGTCCTCCGCGACCTGAGGCCACCACCACCACCGCCGCCGCCGCCGCCGCCGTTGACACCTTCTCCCCTTCTCGCTCTCTCTCTCCCACTTTACTTCCACTACACTCCTCAACCACAACCACCACAACCTTCTCCTCCTCCTCCTCCTCCTTCTCACTTCCCTCCTGCTATCTATCCCATCTCTTCCTTCTCCCTCTCTTCTCATCACCCTTCTCGTTTCTTTTTCTTTTATCTCCTTTTTTTTCTCTCTACTTTTTACTTCTTAATCCTCCCCTTAAGTCACCATGGAAGGTAAGCTTTCTGCCACCTCAACACCTTGCTTCCCTCGCTTCCCTACCTCCCAACCCCTCCACACCCACGACCTTGTTACTCTGCGCTAACCAGTCTGTTTTACCGTCTCTACAGAGGAAGTTGCTGCTCTCGTTATCGACAATGGGTATGTTTCTACTGTGTTCTTGATGGCTTCCTTGATGCATCCCCAATCCTCCTGTTGTTTTCTTTCCTAAAGAGAGAAATTTCAAACAAACATTCGCTGTTCGCCCATCGGCCCAAGTCGCCATCATTACCAAACCCCCTCGTAATGTCTAATGTGGCCTGGCGTCTGTTTTGTTGAAGAGATGGATGGACTTTGCATTGATAACAACTGGCTGGGTTCCATATACTGACACTGATTCTCCTCCAGTTCGGGTATGTGCAAGGCCGGTTTCGCCGGTGATGATGCTCCCCGAGCTGTCTTCCGTAAGTCAACCCCACAATCTTTTCACTCTGAGAACCCATTCTTTTCCCCGTCATTCCTGCATCTGTCATCCCTATTATGGAGTTTCCATGAGACAGTCCAGTTGTTCCCTTGCATTGCATTGGACTCTTGAGGCAGTCATTATCATATTCTCCCACTCAGTTCCCGCTTTCCAATTCTACTGTACAACATTTTCAGTACTGACTCTCTCGTAAAGCCTCCATTGTCGGCCGTCCCCGTCATCATGGGTAAATTCATCCCCCTATCCCAAAAAAAATCGTTCTCCCTATCCCGGATGGCGTCTTACTGACTCCGAAACAGTATCATGATTGGTATGGGCCAGAAGGACTCGTATGTTGGTGATGAGGCACAGTCCAAGCGTGGTATCCTCACTCTCAGATATCCTATCGAGCACGGTGTTGTCACGAACTGGGATGACATGGAGAAGATTTGGCACCACACATTCTACAACGAGCTCCGTGTTGCTCCCGAGGAGCACCCGGTTCTCTTGACTGAGGCCCCCATTAACCCCAAGTCCAACCGTGAGAAGATGACCCAGATTGTCTTCGAGACTTTCAACGCCCCCGCTTTCTACGTCTCCATCCAGGCCGTCTTGTCTCTGTATGCTTCCGGTCGTACCACTGGTATCGTCCTCGACTCTGGTGACGGTGTTACCCACGTTGTCCCCATCTATGAGGGTTTCGCTCTTCCTCACGCTATCTCGCGTGTTGACATGGCTGGTCGTGACTTGACCGATTACCTGATGAAGATCCTGGCCGAGCGCGGATACACCTTCTCCACTACCGCTGAGCGTGAAATTGTCCGTGACATCAAGGAGAAGCTTTGCTACGTTGCTCTCGACTTCGAGCAGGAGATCCAGACCGCTTCCCAGAGCTCTAGCTTGGAGAAGTCCTATGAATTGCCCGATGGTCAGGTCATCACCATCGGCAACGAGCGTTTCCGTGCTCCTGAAGCTCTGTTCCAGCCTAGCGTCCTTGGTCTGGAAAGCGGTGGTATCCACGTTACCACCTTCAACTCCATCATGAAGTGCGATGTCGACGTCCGTAAGGATCTGTACGGCAACATTGTCATGGTATGTGATTCCTTCTTTATCTAGTGCACTTCGGGGCGCATACTGACATGTCGCTTTTTCTTCTTATTTAGTCTGGTGGTACCACCATGTACCCTGGTATTTCCGACCGTATGCAGAAGGAAATTACCGCCCTTGCTCCCTCTTCCATGAAGGTCAAGATCATTGCTCCCCCTGAGCGCAAATACTCCGTGTGGATCGGTGGTTCCATCTTGGCTTCTCTGTCCACCTTCCAACAGATGTGGATCTCCAAGCAGGAGTACGACGAGAGCGGTCCTTCGATCGTTCACCGCAAGTGCTTCTAAGGTAAGCATCTCACAATTAATCTTCTAATTAAGATAAGATATTAAGTTCTTTGCTAATTCTGAGGATAGCAGCTCTTGTATATGTTCGTTCTCTCGTATTTCCTGTTGTATTAAAAGATCAAGCGGAGACAAATGGTGGCGTGCAGGCCTTCTCTGACTCCCGCTAGGAGGAAGATTGCCTGAAAAAGGAACTTTGATTTTAGCCGTGGAATAGAGATGGTTTGTTTGAGACGCTTGTTTGCTCGGCGCAGGGGGGCCCAATCTTTTCGGATGGCAGCTTATGGGACAGAAGGCCAGAAAAGTCGATGAAGGATATATTTTACTGTACATGGATCCTAATCCCAGTGCCGTGGAAACTCCTCTCATATAGTTCTATCCTTGTTTGAATCCGGTTGTTTCATATTTGGACTTGTTTCGTTTTCTTTCACTGAAGCTCTATGTCGTCTTCGGACTGGATTACCGTTGTCACTACTGCTGCCCGAGAATGTTGATCTCCTGTTGAGCTGATTGGCATGTCTTTGCCGCTGCTTGTTTTACTTTTGTTCTTGTTCTTTTCATGCTCATCACCAAACCCCTTTTATCTCTCTTGCGAACCTTGGAATTGTCGACATTCTCTCTCCCAACGCGTTACAAACCAGCGAACTTGATATCAGTATAGTATGGAATTAGTAGTGTCCAACAAAAAATTAAAAAAAAAAAATAAAAATAAAACAGCCAAATGCAAACCCAATCATTGTAAGCCATGTAGCTGGGTGCTTGCTGCTGGTTTACATCTAAGTGTACCTATCGCTGACTGCAACATCGTATCACTATCTATAGAAGCCACGGCGACCAACCACACCTAATATTAAGCACGAACCCAAGCCTGAAGAAGCCACTGTACACCATCTAGAAAGCCTCGATCTACTCACTTGCTTCAACCCACTTAAATAGGAACCCCGCCTCTTTCCTTCCTTGGTAACTCTTAGACAACGCTCTTTTCCACCCCCCAACCCTGGCCAACTCCCGAGTTGAAGTTTTGGTTAGGTGCTGCGGGTAGGTGGGTAGGTACTGGTCTTTTTGATGGGTGTCAAGTGCTTTATTATAAGAACTGTTTTATGTATTAGACCGTATACGTTAAATAGTATCTTCGAGTTGTTGGAGGAAGAGGATGAGGATGTTTTTGTAATAGTCTATATGTATATGATATGATATATGTATGTGTATATATGTATATGTGTTGTATTTAATGATTGTACCGTAACGTATTATACCATACAGTATTGCCATGTTCATAAGCTGTTTGTTCATTGCGCGCATGATGAAAAAATTCAATCAGGAAGGAAAAAAAAAAAATAGAAAAATGGGGAAAAAAAGAAAAGATAGAAAAGTCATATTGCAGTCATGAAATGATATAATTTCGCCTTGATTTGATGTAAACTTTTTAAACCAAATTGAGTGTGTATATGTATAAAAAAAATTTCTTGTTCTAAATGAGGAGGAGAATTGCGTCTCTCTAAGCTTCCCATGTCTCCAACTGGGCCACAACGCATCCCTCTTCGCCATCAACCCTGGTCTTGAGCTCACCGATCTGGTAGACAGTTTCGCCTTCTTTCTCGAGGAGGTCCTTTACGGCAGCCTCGGTGCCCTTCTCAACGACCATGACCATGCCTACACCGCAGTTGAAGGCGCGGGTCATCTCGTGTGCTGTGACGTTGCCGGTCTTCTTGAGCCAGGCGAAGACGGATGGGAGTTGCCAGGACGAGGCGTTGATGTGCGCGGTAAGGGTTGAGGGAAGCATGCGGGGCACGTTCTCGACGAGACCGCCGCCGGTGATGTGGGAGAGACCCTTGATCGCGGAGGAGGCGTAAAGGGCCTTGAGGAGAGGCTTGACGTAGATGCGGGTGGGGGTGAGGAGGGCACGGCCGAGAGAGAGGGGTTCGTTAGAAGATGAAGGGGAGGAAGAAGAGGGCATGGAGAAGGGGGCAGGCTCGTTGTAGCTCAGGCCGGATCGCTCCACGATCTTGCGGACGAGCGAGTATCCGTTGGAGTGAGGGCCGGAGGAGGCCAGTGCAAGAAGCACATCTCCGGCTTTCATGGCGGATGTGTCGGGGAGAATGGTGCGCGCATTAGGGCCTGAGGTGTTGATGGCGCCAACAGCTGCACCTACGGCATCGTAGGTTTCTTCGACGAAGAGGCCGGGCATTTCGGCGGTCTCGCCACCAATCAAGGCACATCCGGCCTGCATGCAGCCATCGGCCACACCGGAGACGAATGCTGCAGCAACGCTCACGTCCAGCTTGCCGCAGGAGTAACAGTCGAGGAAGAAGAGGGGCTCTGCGCCCTGTACAACCAGGTCGTTGACGTTCATGGCCACGAGGTCGACACCAACTGTGTTGTGCACACCAGCTGCGTGTGCGATCTTGAGCTTGGTGCCCACGCCATCGATAGCTCCAATGAGAGTGGGAGACTCAGGGTGGTAGGCGGAGTTTGCTGCTGCCAGAGAGAAAAGGCCTCCGAAGCCTCCAATAACGGCGTCAGTACCGGGGCGCTTGGTCTTTGCAACACAGCTCTTGATCTTCTTCACGAGATCATTGCCGGCATCAATGGAGACTCCAGCGGAGGCGTAGGTGAGGGACTGGGCATCCCGTTGGCGGAAGGCACGGTGGGCGATATCCTTGCGGTAGAACATATCTTCAAACTTGATTGTCGCAATGCCAGCATAGCTCTTGCGCAGAGCCTCTTCAAGGCTGGACGCAGTTGCGGTCGCAGCAATCACTCGCCCGCCAGCGGTTTGCAGTTCGTTGCCCACAAGGTTGGTTCCAGCGTGGAAAATTAGGGTACCTTCCGGAGCTGCCTCCAATGTGATTTTCTTGCCCTTGGCATATGAGCCAGGATATCCTCCTGCGACGGCAATGACGGTCGTCGAGAAGTCGGGCTTGATCTTGATGGAGACACCGTCAAGCCAATGCTCTGTACAGGCCACCATGATTTCCGCCAAGTCAGTATCGTCACTTAGCAAGGGAAGAAGTGTCTGAGTCTCTGGGTCTCCGCCTCGGACGTTGTACTCGAGGACCTTTGGACCATTCTTTGTCATCATGAGACCAGTGAACAGGATACCAACAAAGGGGAATCCTTCACAAAAAGTTCGTTAGCATTATTCAGATGTAGGGTAATGACTGTAACGAACCATCTCTTCTCATGCCGTCAATAGAAGGCTGCACAATTGTGCGATCAATTTCTTCGAGGACCTCCTTAGAGGAGATTGGGGTAGGAGCGTAGCAGCCCATGCCACCAGTGTTAGGGCCCTGGTCTCCGTCGAAAATCCGCTTGTGGTCTTGAGCGGCTGGGAGCGATCGGATGGTATAGCCATCACTGAAGGTCAGAACACTGAGCTCGTCTCCCTCCAGATATTCTTCGATAACGACCTCATCTCCAGCGTCGCCAAACTGGCGATCCAGCATTATCTCGCGAAGACCCTGGTGAGCCTCCTCCTTCGATGTAGGAATAATAACACCCTTCCCACCAGCCAATCCATCGGCCTTGATCACAACGTTGTGGGAGACAGTATCGAGGTATTGTCGAGCCTTTTCATAGTCTGTGAAATTCTCATACGCAGCGGTAGGGATGTTGTGGCGTTTCATGAAATCCTTCGAGAAGGCCTTGGAGCCTTCCATGCGGGCAGCAGCCTTGGACGGGCCAAAGCACCTTATTCCGACTATACAGTATATCATTATTTAATCCACAGAGATCCATAAATGCGAAGAAGCACTAACCCGCCTGGAAGTATCCTTGAATTCCATCCACTAGAGGAGCCTCCGGGCCGGGGACAACCAAGTTGACTTTGTTCTGCTGGGCAAAAGCCACGAGTCCAGGGTAGTCGTCGCCCTTGACATTGGCATTTTCAATCTTGCTATTGGCGCCTCGGGCAGTTCCTCCATTTCCTGGAGCGACATAAACGACGTCGACCCTGGGAGATTGGCTGACCTTCCATGCCAAAGCATGTTCACGGCCGCCGTTGCCAACAATAAGGACGCGCAAAGCTTCCTGGGCCATTGTGAATGCAGTGTTCTCGAGTGAACCTACTGATACTCGAATGAATCATTAGAAAAATGAACAATGTGCGCAATTGAAGGGGAAGGCCAAATCAGTAGGGTTGCTGGAGGGGTAACCTGGGAAATACCCCTCCATTAACGCATACCAGCAAAACTCGGAATGGTGGACAGGCTGAATATCAAACCAGTGGCGAAGGGTTCCTGCTATAACTAACCTCAAGAATAGAAAACCTGCAAAGACAGCGAGTGTAACTGTAGCTGCTGGGGAGAGACTTGGGTTGAATTTATTGCGCAGTTCGTCACTTTTTTTCTCTCACTTTTTTTTACGGTTTGCGGGACGGCGGGGCTTTTTTCTCCGATTTCCCCCCGGATTCGGAGTCACTCAATATTTCAACCACCCGAGTATCTGTGATCTTCCGCTATTTACCAGGATAATTAATATTAAAATAGAGTGAATGTCTATCTGCTTTTAATGTCATCTAAGAGATGACAATATATCTCAAAGGACGAGTATAGGACCGTTATTAGCATCCTTCAGATTCCAGCATGTATATACTTAGTAGTAGTACTAGTTTGGAAGCACCGCTGGGCATTCGTATTGTATCGTCACATACGAGCGTAATTACCATCACAAGGCGGTGAGATAAATTCTCCTCATCAAATGAAACAACTGAACCACTGAGCGCTTCAACAGCTCAAAGCTTTCAAGCACCACAATCAGTACCGATTCTCACGCATCTAGACCTCCAATTGGACTGCCCGAAAGACTTTCTGATCTATTTGGCTCGAATGTTCCGGGCCTCCTTACGGTCTGTCTCAGACCCTCTTCGCGATCATGTCTGTTTCTCCTGTCTAGCCCGAAGCTTCGGAGGCCGTCGTGCCCAGACACGGTCGTTCTACAGCACTCCTCTGAGGCGCACAGAATTAGGTCATGGAGGAGACGATGGCGCGTCAATCCCAAGTCAAGATAATGTCGCAGATTCTCTCACCAAGGTTCGTGGTCAACCGCAGGCGAACACCTTTTGATTGAAGCTATACCATACTAGCCATGATTGCGCAGAGGCTAACTTGCGCGTCAACAGATTCCTCTCTCCGAAGGGAACAAGAGCCGACCTCCCACTGGGCCTCCTCACGATTCCAAGCTAACCCATCGTCCTGACAGCGACTTGACGAAAACAGATAGAAAGAAGAAACCGTCGAAGGCTAAAAAGAAAGAGGAGAAGAAAGCGGCGCGAAAAGCGCGGAAAAAGAACGAGAAGGAGAAGGAGAAGGGGATTGCGCCGGGCAAATTAGATGCAAGGACGGGGGATGATACTGGCAAAGATGGGAGTGAGAAGAAGGAGCTGGTAAGTGCCGCGGTACCTTTAGTTGAAACCGCCGTCATCTAAACGATCGAAGAACTCAGAGCTCGAACCGCTGCAATCTATAACAAAAAAGCTGCAACGGAAACCACCCAAAGATTTCCCTCAGCCCCCCGGCTTCATTATGAACTCTGTTCAATCCCGAGAACGCGGTAAACTGGACTCTCAGGGATCGACTATCACGCGTACGTTCCTTGATCTTACCTCCATTGTCAATTCTAGGGAGCTTTTTTAAACTGATTTATACAAAGCACTGGACATCGAAAGACCGCCGGTTCCGCAGCTTTCTTTCGGATTACAGAGAGTGTTATTCAAGTAGGTTGGCTTCTTCAGACATTCTCCCAAATCCTATACCAATGATATTCTAACATAGTTCCCTTTTTCCCACAGCCCCGGAGTATATCACCTGCGTGACCCTCGATCTCGTGTCTTTAATTTCGATCCGTACCTGGGCTCCATTATGCCTGTCACTGAATTCGACTTTGCAGCCTTGAAAGAGTACATTACGTCTTCGAAAGATGATATCCTCCAGAATATTGCGACGAAGGAGCAGAAGAAGTATATAGGATCCTCTTCTAGCATGACGTCTGTTCTGTCACACTTTCACTACTTACTCTCAGCGTGGCGCCCCATTGATACGCGGACATTGTCTCAGGGCTTCACTGACAAACTACGGACCTTCACACGGCTGCTGCGAGCCCCCGCAGCCATGTTCCTGCGGTACAAGGATGGTGTTTACGCAATAGATGCTGACAAGGAATTCGACTCGGCCAACATCCTCATGAACCTTGGAAAGTCTATGGAGAAGCTTCTCACGCTACCGAAGGAGGACTTTGAGCGGTACCGTAGGTCAAGTGAAAATAAGATCACTATTGAAGAGGAACACGCCACGCCTGAAGCTTACCACTACTCTACATTTGGAGATTTCATCATGAGATCCCAACTCGATGCGTACGATCCACGTCTTCCCGGTACTGGCATGTTTGATTTGAAGACCCGCGCGGTGGTGTCTGTGCGGATGGACGCGCGCAATTTCGAAAATGGCCTGGGCTACCAGATCAAATCCCAATATGGCCTTTACGAGTCGTACGAACGCGAATTTTTCGACATGATCCGTGCTGCATTCCTTAAATACTCCCTGCAAGTGCGTGTTGGACGGATGGATGGCATCTTTGTTGCGTTCCACAATATAGAACGAATATTCGGCTTCCAGTACATTAGCCTGCCGGAAATGGACCAAACTCTGCATGGCCAGGCAGATACATCACTCGGCGACGCAGAATTTCGCCTGAGTCTTACACTGTGGAACAATGTCCTTAATAAGGCCACGGCTAAGTTTCCTCAAAAGTCTCTTCGCTTTCACTTTGAGACAAGAGATGCAAAGACTCCATTCATGTATATCTTCGCAGAGCCGGTCACGGAAGATGAGATTCACGCTATTCAGACGAAAAATAAAGCGGCAATCGACGCTTACCAGCAGCGTGTTCTAAACCTCGCTCCCCACGAAATTAATGACACCCCTTCTTCATATCCCTCCTCACCAACCACTGCTGGTAGTATCCAGGATTCGCTTACGGACCAAGCAAACGAGGCAAGCGAAAGCACAGATGCTGAAGAAGCTTCCGTGGAATCTTCCGATGCCGCACCTGACGGTCGAGAAGTGCTAGCTATGACCCTTATAGTTAAGAACTTCGTCAATGGGAAGCATGTAGAACGACCTGAAGGCCTCACTGCGATGGACAAATGGACGGTTGAATACGAGCTGAGTGAGCTAAATGGACCACAGTCCCAAGCGCTATATACCGCCTGTCAGAAGCGCCGTGAGAAGGAGCTTTCAGTGCGCGGCGAAGACGACACAGACATCGCAGCCAACGTATACATCCGCAAACTACGGCAACTGAGCGAACAGGGCCGCAAGTACCGCAAAGAGCAGGAGAAGCTTGACCAGGAGCACGGCGTTGTTGTCTTGGATGATGTCAAGGTGTGACCGATCCTCTTTAACTTTTTGTATTAAATAGATTCCATGATGTTCCTTGTACTATAATATAATATTCCCAGGCGTTTTCTGTCTGATTTTCGGCTACAGCGTTTCTACAGTGGTTGTGGCTCTGGTGGTAATACGATGATCTCTATACAGCCAGCTTGGGAGACGTGAGACAAATGCGGGGTGGTATCGTGCAATTCTACAGACTCTCCATCTAATCACAAAGGCGCCACTGATGTCTATCATTTTCTTCCTAAACCTGCATAAATAGGTACTTTATTACTACTACTCCTACTAAGCTCTGGCTGCGAGGACCCTGGTGTCCGATAAGCTCCTCGTCCTGCTTACCTATCACGTTGCATTCCTGTCCGCTTCTCCTCACCTGCGAGTCTCTTTGTTCCCCCGGCGTATCGCTCATCTCCCCTTCGAATACTCCATCCATCATTTGGGAAGAATCCATCGTCCGCTTACCATCAAGCCTTGTTTCAACTCCAAAAATGGGGCAGACTTCTTCAAAGATAGCGTCTCTCGAGAACGAGAAGCTCGCTTTGAGCGTCAACCCAGTTGTGAACAGACAGGATGAATCTGGAACCGATGATTCGCGTACATAGTCCCTCCTCTCCATTACAGATACCCTTGCTGACGACGTCTAGCTCCTCCATACGAACTCCGAGAACGCACTGTGTCTTTGTCTGTTCCCCAGATGAAGAACTGGGAAGGTACCCTCCTGAAAGACCCAAAGGTATATACACCGCCGTCCTTCAAGATTCCAATAACAGAAGCAAACCCAAACGGAACGGACAAAAAAATGTATTAAAAGTATTACACTAGAATCGCCTCGCTGTCTCCAGCTTAGCCCGAAACGCCTACTCAGATATCCTCATCAACCGCCCCGCTGTTAGGGCAGATGTGCAGGTCTTCAACATCAAAGTACCCGTAGAAGGAACCCCAATCACCAACCAGCGCTCCTCAGGCCGGTGCTGGCTCTTCGCATCAACAAACATCTTCCGCGTCCCACTGATGAAGAAGTATAACCTCGCCTCCTTCGAGCTCAGCCAGGCCTACCTCTTCTACTGGGACAAGATCGAAAAGGCCAACTACTTCCTCGAGACGATCATCGAGACCGCACACGAAGAGCTCACGGGGCGCCTCGTGCAGAAACTCCTCCAGGACCCCGTCACCGACGGCGGTCAGTGGGATATGGTTGCGAACCTGGTGCACAAGTACGGGGTTGTCCCGCATGCCTTGTACCCGGATAACTACAGCGCGCAGAACAGCAGCAAGATGAACTGGTTGCTAACGGCGAAGCTGCGCGAGCAGGCGCTGGAGCTGCGACGGCTCGCGCGCAGCAAAGAGGGTAGTAGCGAGTGGGCGTTGGTCGCGCAGACTAAGGAGGCGTTTCTAAAAGAGATTCATGGGCTCGTGACTATCATGCTAGGACCACCGCCTAGTCCCGACAAGGAATTCGTTTGGCAGTTCTATGATGCCGCAGGGCAGTCTCGTGAGATCCGTGAGACGCCGCGGGACTTTGCGCGCCAGGCATCACCATCATCTCTGTTACGCGGGCGTCGGGACGAAATCACCAATCTCAACAGCCCTAACAGATTATTCAGTCTCGTTAATGATCCGCGAAATGAATACGGACGTTTACTGACAGTCGATAAACTCGGCAACATCATCGAGGGCCGACCCATTACTTACGTGAACGTTAATATGCAGGTAAGTCGTCAGATCTCCCATCAACACCAACAATACTAGCCACCATTTCCCATATTCTAACCACCACCAACCCAGACAATCAAGAAATCCGCCATCGCCATGCTCAAAGCAGGACACCCCGTCTTCTTCGGGTGCGACGTAGGCAAATCCTACGACCGCGACCAAGGAGTCATGGACACCGACCTCGTAGACCTGACTCTGGGGTTCAATATCTCCCTAGGCATGGACAAGGCCCAAAGACTCGATAGCGGGGAATCGTCCATGACCCATGCAATGGTGCTTACTGCCGTCCATATCGAAGATGGGAAGCCTGTTCGATGGCGGGTGGAGAATTCTTGGGGCGAGGAAGTTGGGGATAAGGGCTGGTTTGTTATGACGGATCGGTGGATGGATGAGTATACATTCCAGATCGTTGTTGATTCGAGGTTTGTCTCGAGGGGGGTTCTAGATATTCTTGATCAAGAGCCGAAGGTTCTTCCTCGGTGGGATCCAATGGGGGTATTGGCGTGATTTGGTACTGATCAATGATGATGGTATATTTTTTGTGTTTACTCTCTTTCTCCTCTTTCTCCTCTTTCTCCTTTTTTGACTTGGATACGAAATAATACAAAGCATTTCAATAAAGTCAGTAAACAAGAATTCAGATAAAAAACCTTCCATAATGAGTAATATATATATATAACCTGATATATGTACATACACGCCCCTAGTACCTATCCAACGCCAGCCTACAAATATCAACAACTGTACCCATATGCTCGAAACAGATATACTCGATCAATTACAGGTCATCCATCACCATGTGTGGTAGCCTGATACAAAACGGCTCCCCCAAGATAGGTGGAGCCTCTTCCCACACTCAAAGCTGTAGTCTATGTCATTAACAATTATGTCATGCAGGGGAATTGTAAAAAAGAAACAGAAGAAAGAAGAAAAAAAGTAAGGTGTTCGTCACATTCGCAAAGAGCCCCCAACGAATGCTGTGCTGCTTGAGAGAGAATATTGGAATAAACGCCGCCGAATCTAAGCGCCAACGCAAAGAAAGAAAAAAAAGAATCCAAGTCGACACATACTGTTCTGTCCTTGGACGATCAGTCGTTATTCTAGACGGAGGGAGATAATAAATATATGACGACAAATAAGAAAGTCGTATGGAGGAAAATAAAATCGGAACGCCACTTGGCTAGGTAGATTGCAAAATAAAATAAATGTCGGAAGTGTGACGGTAGAGGGAAATGAACAGCAGGAAATTTCGAGCATCTGCTGTACGATGAAGTTGGCATAGCTGGCCTGGAAAAGGAGCAGGTTTTTGAGTGGTGAAAATTAGGGTTCAGGGCGTGTGTCGTTTAGATTCATAAATCATTTCTTGTGGGCTGACGATCCAATCCATCTGGCAAGTCATCCCATATGCCTTATCATATGTAGCTGGTCGATAGTAAGTGTCGCCCAAGGGCAATTATCGCAGGTCCCCCAGGTCAAAGTGAGGCGGTGACCAGTCCAGTGTAGGTGGCCTGTCACTTGATACACACACCGCTCCGGACTTCATCGACCCCATGATCTTGCGTTCTTTCGATGGGCCACCTGTGAGAAATCCCCTGAGTGTCGACGAAGCTGCTCCGTACGTACTCCTCGCACTTCTACCTGTACCGGTACTGGTAGAGATAGTACTGGAGCTACGGGCACTGCGAACGCTGCTCGATTTGTTGATTGTGGGCGGTATAGCAGGAACTGGCATCGCAAGCCGGGAGGAGTTTGAACCTGAGCCAGCATATTCCGAAGGTAAGGTATGAGAGGAGGACGAGGACGAGGAATACGGAACGCCAGGGACTTGCGGCCGCTTAAAAAGTTCACTCTCTAGGCTACTCTCCACGTCAAGACTCTGAAAGATATCAAGGTGGCTATTCTGGCCAGCCTCCTCGGTTTTTGGGGATACCTCCGTGCTAGGTGATGGTATGGACTGAGTTCCACTTGTAGATGATAACGTCATATCTAATTTGATCTTCTCTAGCATGGTCCCCAAGCTAGCTGCGGTTGCAGGACGTCCGTCGCTTGCGGCATCATCACCAGAACCGTCAGCGGCACTATCGTCGATCCCGTTTGCTAAATTGTAGTTGCGGAAAAGATACCGACGCAGTCGAGATACTTCGGCGTCCCATTTCTGAATTAATGACCGCAAAATGACCTCTACATCGTGATCCGCAGGTAATGGAGAGGTCTCAGGGATAGAGGCGGAATTGGCCATTGAGCGAATATGACTCGAAGAATGAGGATGTTTGCTCAGTTTATTCCCCACTGACATATGCTTCACGTTAATCGCAGCATGGATTGATCGACGGATGGAGCTGGTAGTTGAACCTTGTGAGGGATTGATTTCCCGTTTCACATTTTCAATTTCTCTGCGCACTTTATCAAGCGACTGGAGTCGGTCATGATCCATATGCGACAGGCTTAGCAGTGATTTATTCTTCTGAAGCCCATTGACAAGTACTGTGAACGATTGAAGGTTGATATCATTGTTTTCACAATGAACCTCGAGCAGACTGGTGTTTTGTTCCAGTACAGAGGCTAGGGTGTTGGCGCCTTGCAACCCGAGTTTTTGATGCTCGATTCTCAAAACCTTCAATGACTTGTTCTTTTTCAAACCAGTCAGTGCCAAGTTAAGGCCGATTCCGAATCGTGCTACATCAAGATGTGCAGTCTCTCCGCTGATATCGAGATCCTCCAGTGTCTCGTTCTCTTCAAACATCAACTGTAGGGACTTGCATGTTTCCGGACCGGCATCATATGGGAGAGATGCCTTCGAGATGTCAAGATACTTCAAGGTGTGATTTGTCCGCAAAGCTTCGGCCAAATCCCGGAACTGCTCCTCCTTTTTGAAATCGATCATCCGCATTGATAGGTGAGATGGCGTCTTGCCGTGGGCGATTGCGTCGCAGAGATACGAGCAGCCAAGATCCAATCGATTCTCGTTTACATGGAGGTGAAGATCGCGACCCTCTCCTATGACTGAAAGGGAGTGCAAAAAAATGGCTACATCCTGTCCACTGAGTCCACACTGGTCGAGTCGGACAACCCGCAGGCGTTGAGACCGATCACTGGCTAAATATGTGGCGATTGAATCAACAGTTTCCCTATTTACTGAAGTACGGCTTAACGAAAGTTCTTCGAGCCGCCAGTTAAACAAAGTTTCTGCAGTGATAAGCGGCTCCAAACCCGAAGTTCTCGAGATGCGTGAGAGGTCGAGCTTCTTAATCTGACCAAAATACCCAAGATACTGTTGTAGCATATCAGGTTTAAGACGGCCTTGCACACCAGAGATATTGATCGCTTCGAGTGTCGAGACCTGGGCAACCGTTGTCGAAAGGAGCAGATCAAGGTCATGGACAGAGAGTCCGCAATTACCCACCTCAAGGGCACGTAAGTGACTGCCCCTTTGAGATGCCGCATCCACAAGATAATCAAGGTCTGAGTCCCCCAGCTTGATCCCATTCAAAACAACCCAGTCAACATTTGTAAGCTCCCTGCGGCAAATGGGGAAGATCGCCTCTGGGATCCCACAGCCAGGGTCATGGCTCTCACTGTCAGATTTTGGTGTCCGACTAAGGGCGTACGAGAAATCCAGTCGCCGGAGCCACTTGCTCTTCAAAGTCAATGCGCGAACTTCCTGTGACAAGACTGACAGGTTTTCCTGGCCAGGAACGTGAATTGGAGCATGGGCCCGAGTCAGAAACGCATCTCTATCAATTCCGTAAAAGTCGCGCAAGCCTTGAAGAGAATCTAAGCTAACCCCACTGAACGATATCGAGCGAAACGCTTCGTTGTACCTGAGAGCCCGCATGAGCGCGATCAATTCGAGGGCCGTATACTTCTTTTGACGAGGCGATGCAGGACGTAAGAGTTTAAAGCAAGGAGCATCATCACACTGGGTGTCGATTGTATATCGAAAGTTGGACGTATCTATATCATAACTAGCACAGTATGCAACCAAAGTCCGGTCGAAACAGCCATAGTCTTCATCCAAACAAACAGGGGGAAAGTTGCTTTCGTTATTCAGATCGCGTGGCACGATGAACTCATAGGGTTGTTGGACCCATAGCGGGCGCAAGAACTCGGTTTGTTGCCTGATCCAGAAGGCGATTTCTAGGGAGTGGACTGATGCGAGGAAAATTGAGCACGGTCTTTGAAGAGGAACACTGAAGGGGGAAATAAAACCAGTTAGTGAGATATAAAAGTTGATATAGAGGAGCTTACAAACCGAAAAGTCAAGTGTAAGCTATCGTCCCCCCATTCCATTGACAGACAAGTCAAGTTCATCAGACCAAACGAAGCGGAGGTGTCAAGGTCACTCAGAGATACTGCTGAGCTGCGGCTCGGAACTTTATGCAACGGGACCAAATGTAGCTTGTGCGTTCCTAGCGCAAGATAACACCCAGTAGGAGACAGTTTTGTGAGTTCATCTGACGACGCCCGCGTGGGGGACTTGGTGGAGGCCATCTGGATAACCCGAAACATGCGGAATGTCGCCGGATCGTAGTCCCGCTCGTGTTCTAGCATTCTGACCACACAATCAAGGCCCCTCTGTTCGAAGGACATAGGTTCAGCGCCACGAATCAACTCAGCAGCAGATCGAATCCCAACCATCCAGAGGTTGAGTTCCTGGACATCGGGGGTCTGCATCTGGATGAAAGTAGTCTTCTGGCCCCGATCATCCATATAAGCCACCTCCACAGTCGATGATGGCTTTCCATCGTCAAGCATATAAACTGCGACAATGCTATTAAGAGGTATACCCGCGGAGGCATCACCGGTAGCGGATAGCTGTGGATCCTGCAAGGAGTTGATAGAGGCGATAGACTGACGATTTCCGGCTCCTCGAGCCAGCGAGGGTGGAATTGAAGGAAACATCTCAACGGCTTTGCTCAGGCTTTTGAAGCGAACAAGATGAGTATCTGTCAGGACAAGATACTGGCTTTTCTTCCTCCACATTCCGCCAGTGGTCTGCATCTCACCGTGATGTAAGATGACAGAGCCAATTCCATGTCCAAAATCTTCCCCGTCAGCCAAATTTCTAGTTGGGTCATCATCGTCAAAGGAATGGAGCGATCGGAGGGAATCGAATACGGAAGTTCGTCTCCTCTGGAGTGACTTTCGGCGAGATCGAGGTCCGTCGACGGCGATCGCGGGTAAAGACGTCACAGCAGATGCGGCGTCCAATTCCGCCGTACCAGGTTGACGATTGGCATAGTAGTTGACAGAACCCTTTACAGGACTGGGGTTCCCGCCCCCGAAGAAACCTGAATTGCGTCGCTGCTTCTTCCTCAGAACATTTGTATCACTAGGCGGAGAGCGATCGAGGGATATGGGACTGGGGTGGGAAGAAGTCGACGACGACGACGGACCAAACAAACTCAGACTCTTTCTCCGCTCTCTCCTTCCTAAACCTTCAGCCATGACGGGGCGAAAAGGCACAGAAGTTAGAGAGAGGGAGGAAAGAAAGAAAGAGAGAAAGAAAGAAAAATAAAAAAAAAAAAAGGCCGTCGATGGAGTAGGAGTAGTAGGAAGGAATTGCTTAAGGAGGAGCTATCACATCGACGATGACCCCAGGCGTTGCTCTCACTAGAGGGAAGAAAAGAGAAAGGGAAAAAAGGCCAGTGGTTAGCTATCACCGGACGATAAGAAGTGGATATTGGATAGACATGATGCAAGACAAGCTAAGGGGAATGAAACCAGCTGTGCTGACTAGTCGCTAGTGAAGACAAAAGGTGGAGAAGGAAGAGGGAAAGCAAATCGGGAGCAGCGAGAAGGAAGTTGGAAGAGGGGGAGGGAAGCAGGTGGAACATACAGCAGGGCATCCAGGTGCCATGAGAAGCAGCCGATGCAGGAGGAGGAGAGAAGAGGAGAAAGAGATACTATGAATAAAAATGAAATAAACGAGAGACAAGTGAAGATAAAATGGAGGTTGCAAAATCAAGAATTCAGGCAACCGCCCACTTATCGACTCTATTACTTGGGCAGTTAGTTGGCAGTAGGTGAGGAGGATGGAATAAGATAATTAAGATAATAAGATGAAAGGATTGATTAGATGAGGAGGGAAAATTATCCTCTGCCCTGGCAGTAGAATAACAATAACAGAATAACAGAATAATGAAGTGGTTAACAATGATAATAGTAAGAAGAAGAAGAATACAAAGATGACGAGTAAACACCGGATGGGGAAATCGGATGGACGAAAGCAGTTAAAAGCACCACCAGAGGTTAGTTTATGTATAGCGTGTAAGGATGAAGTGCTCGGAGTTGACACCAAAACTGCGAAAGAATCGAATAATAATAATAATAATATGCAGATCGAAAGCAACTGGTCGGGCAGTGATGTCAGCGCAATTGCAAACGACTAACCAACGACCTGTATAGACTTACAAAGTAGTACCTAATAACTAACTGACTAGAATATGGAGTCCGAAAGCAGCTACAGATATAGAAAGGAAATAAATATGACGGATCAGGGGAAAGTTGACGAGAAATGAAGATGATATACAGTATAGTATTAGCGGGCATACCAAGCAGATTGCCGAATGCGGCCAAGTGAGAGCCTGCTAATAAATAATATCTCGATGAGAGAGTTGGCCAAACAGCGTGAGATTATGGCGCACGATTATACTACTACTACTACTATTATTATGACTACATCTATTCCCTCGACGACCAGTTCTCCAACCCAAGTCATCACAAAGGTTCGTCCCCATTCCAAATCAATTACCTAGGTACCTTCAGAGTTTCTGACGCGTGTGATGTTTCGAGAAGCCGATCTTGAGCCGCGTAACCACTGTCTTACCAGCCGGATGATGGATGGCGTTGCTGTGAGATGCTCCACTCCACTACTACTAGCTGCTTGCATCGCGTCCTCCATCCTCCAGGTCCCAGGATCCAGGAACTCCAGAGTTCGGCTAACAGGACTGTCCGGCTGTACTCCAGAAAGTATGTATGAACGGTACTCCGTATATTTATCCATCTACAGGCTGGCAGCTTAGATGTGCATGAAAAACACAAGTACCTAACCGATATGACACCTCCCCTTTATTGACAGTCGACCACACTCCATAATCTTGAGTACAAAGTCAGTTATTCTGGATCATGGATTGTCGTTGCTATCGTCCGGAATTCCAGAGTTCGTATTCACCTCACCAAACCACGATCTTCACCACAAAAGATCTACGAACCATGTTGGGGAATCAGTGACCAGTTCACGGATCTCCCTGCACCCTAACCCTCCACGGCGCAATTTAAACCAAATGAAGACGGAACAACAGCCATAAAACTAGCAATTTCTCTAAAGCCCTGGACCCTTTGAACCACCCAGTAGAATATGCGGGAAATGAGAGCAGGGCTTGAACGGGCTTGGCTGGCGAACTCATGTTCGGTTCTCGGTTCTCCGTACTCTATCAGAACTAGTCTTACTGGACTTCAATGAGCATTTGAAACGCACTCCATATAGTACAGTAGTAGTTCGTATATAATAATATAATGATAATATTAATACAATCTCGGCTCCAGCTTGCAGCAGTAGAACCCGAGGTGGCGAAACTGTTCCACTCGAGTCAGTTCAGAGTTCACGCCTAGCAAAACATGAAACGAGCCAAGCTAAACCAACCCATCTCTCGCTTTTTTCAGGGTTCACTTTGAAAGGGGGAATCTTACCACAGTAAAACACTAATGACAGCTCCAAATAAGGCAAACTTAGGAGAAGCCAAAGTAACTCCTGACGAGCGCGCTCCTGAGTCTACTCCAAATACCGAGTCTCACGTTGTGCCTGCAACCGCTCCGCCCGTTTTGTCTTTCGAATTAGATTGATATAATCATTGACTCTCCTCTCAGCCCACACACATCCGCCTAGTGTCATGGCTGCTATCTGAAGGAAAACTTTGAACTGCGGCGTCAAACCCCTGTAGATGCGCGATCCCGGCGAAAGCCACTCAGAAAAGCCCTCGAGCGGCTTGTAGAAAAGCCTCGATCGAAGATACTCCTTTGAGAAAAGGGAATGGCGTAGTCGATGCCCCTGCAGCTGTGGCTGAGGCTGAGACGGTGACGAAGATTGCGCCGGCGAGAATTTAAAGGGGTGAGGGAGAATCATAATCATATGAGCCAGGATAGAAACTGAGCCAAACTATGGCGTTGAATAGGTTGTGTTAGTAGTAATGATCTTCTAACTCTGGAATTCTGCTGCTATATCGGAGGACCATAAAGTAGGCAACTACTTTTTGGGGACTTTTCTTCAGCAATCGCTCACGAAATACGCAAGCAGAGCCAAAAAAAAAAAAGGCAACACGGCCAATAAACTTTGATGTGAAGTTGGTGCTAACTAGTTATATGGGGAAGTCTTTTTGGAAACATACTCGAAATGCACCTGTCAAGAACCCACGAACAGCCTCGGAGGTGATCTCATCCGGGGGCTCGATGTCTTTTCTCTGAGCAGATGGTGGAGGCATTGTAGTGGCACTAAGCAGTCTGTACAAAGAGCGGATTACTGGATAACCTTCTCTATACAGAGTACTCAACTCACTCCATGGAGATTGTTGTTGGTGAATGAACGTCGCCAATGACGCAGGCGGCCGGAGCAACAGCTATTCCATCATCCGGTAATACCAATACGCGGGATAAGTTCCGCCGACGAAAAAATTATCCCGCAAGAGCAGGTCGACTAATAACAGCCTCTTAATTATTCATTGTTCGCCATTTGCTTTCCCCAGAAAAGTCATTGTCTTCTAGGTATATATATAACCCAGATCAAGACTCGAAGGAATCACCTTGCCCAGTCCAATTGACCTTATAAGTCGGATTCGCAGAGGATACAAAAGAAAATACCACAACATGCCCCTCGCCCCCCGCACAGCATCGCTCTCCCGAGTGACCAACGAGACCAAGATCCAGGTCTCCCTCTCTCTGGACGGAGGAGTGCTCCCTCCCTACGAGCCCTCACAGCATTTCCCCACGCCCACGGATCCCAAGGAAGCAGAGGCCGCAAAGACAGGAATCGTCCCTCCCAAGGATGCCCCGCACGCAACCCAATTCACCCCGACACAGCAGATCACCGTGAACACCGGGATCGGGTTTCTCGACCACATGCTACACGCCCTGGCAAAGCACGCTGGGTGGAGCTTAGCCATCAGAGCAAAGGGGGATCTATACAGTGCGTCCCCTTCCTCCCCCCCCCCTTCCTATCTGGGTTATATCATTGGTGCATGTTAACTAACTAGAATGAATACAGTCGACGACCACCACACAACAGAAGACACCTTCCTCGCCCTCGGATCCGCCTTCACTGCTGCCCTTGGAGCCCGCCAGTCCCTGGCGCGCTTCGGCCGCGGCGACGCCCCCCTCGACGAAGCCCTCTCATGGGCTGTGATCGATCTTTCTTCTCGGCCCTGGGCGGTCATCGACCTCGGTTTCCGCCGTGAGAAGATCGGAGACCTGAGCACGGAGATGATCACGCATGGTCTGCAGAGCTTCGCGCAGGCGGCCAGCGTGACGCTCCATGTGGGCTGCACATACGGTGATAATGACCACCACCGCGCGGAGAGTGCGTTCAAGGCTCTGGCTGTTGCCATCCGGACGGCTTGTGCGCGCCGAGCAGCCGGCGAGGTTGGAGCTGGCGATGTGGTTAGTACCAAGGGGGTGTTGTAGATAGCCTACTTGTTACTGTCCACGGGTAGTCCTGGTGACTGGCCAAGCTGTATTATGATAATCTTTCTCAACTTCAACCTCAATCTATGCCCTTATCTGTCATTATCTATAAGGTATCAAGATAAAGCCTGAACAGCCCTAACCCAATACCCCCTCCTATCCTCATTCGCATCCGTCCCAACACAACCCGTAATAAACCCCCTCCACCCCTCCTCAGAACCACTCTGCAAAGCCCCCCGCACCTCCCCACCACACTGCGTCGTCAAAAACCAAGCCCCAGACCCAAAATCATACTTATCATCCGAGAGCAAAAGATCCAACACCGCAGCCGGATCCCCAGACACAGCGGCTAGTTTGTCCTTTAACGCCGGGATCGAAGACGCATATTTCGAATTGAATGTTGGGGATTGCATGTTCCGAGCTGTGATTTATTAGTTTCTCTCCTCATCCAGCCAGAATTATATCTATTTATCTCTCTGAACCTAAGAAGAAAAAAAAAAAAAAAAAAAAAAAACGGGGGAAGAAAGAAATAGGAAGAAAGGAGAAAGAGGAAAAACATACTCCCCTGCCCCGCAACCCCAGGAAAATGATTCCTATTATACTTGAACTCCCCACTCTCAAACGCCATAAGCCCGATTACAGCTGCTTGCTCAGCGACAGAGCTAACATTGTACGTGTAGAATGCGTTGGCGATGTTCGGGGCTGCTTGGGCGGCTGTTGCGCATTCGCCTGGTGCTGGGGGGCTATCGCATGTTTTTGACTGCGGGGCGATGGCTTCGATTTGGTTTGGGGTGATTGTAATGGTGGTGGTGGTGGTGGTGGTGGAGAGGAGGGCATAGGTTAAGAGTGGTAGGATGTATAGGGTGTTGAGGATGTAGTTTGTTTGCATGATGGTAGCTTACTACAGGAGAAGAGAAAAGAAGATGATGGAGAAAGATGGGTGTAGAGAGAAATGGAATATGGAATAAACAGTCCTTTTATATTGGAGGATCGTCAACCTGCTCTGTGATAGAAGACTTCTTTCTATAGAGGAGTCTGTATGTAGTAATGTTGAAAGCAAAAGGGTATCCAACAAAACATAAAGTGTAGAAAAAGAACAACCATTTTATATCCCATTCAGAGAATCCCTAGACCAACAAACAGTATTGCAAGGGGCAGGCAGGGGATTCTCCATCCATTCCAATGTTTCTACATACTTGGAGGTGGATGCAGTCATGACGGGGACCAACGACAGCTGAGAATGCCTTGACCTGGACGCTCAACCCTTTACCTAATGCTGTGTAAGACTGGGAAGATTCTTTTTGATTTGCTATGCTATAAACGCTGATCTGAAACAGTTGAAGTAGATAAGTATGATTATTAAAAAAAATGTGAATCTTAACACTCATAATTCATCCTGTACTCAGAAAAGGAAGTATATCCAGGTATCTCTGCAAACAGAGTGGACGCTGAAAAAAGCAAAGCATGGGCTCTGCTAATATCGTATACAAGCCATACCTGAGAACAAATATTTACTGAGAAGTATGAATATACTTCATTATGAGCCCATGGCGGGCCCTAAACGCATCCTGCTCTCTCGGGACCTGTCTTCCTGCCAATCGAGAAATAAAACTCTTCAAATTCTAGATGCTCTACCAGGTCTATCCAGTTCTCGGACTTCATTTGTTGGCACTGAAAAAGTATTGTATTCTGTCTGCGGATCCAGCTAGCTCCAGGCATCTGTAACGCTGACAACATCCATCTAACCGAATTCAAAGCAGGTCTATGTGTTTCACAGGGTAAACCACGGGTAGTAGTTTCAAAGAGAAAAAAAGCGAGAGGGGGGGGAAGATCAAGAGGCTGAAAAAAGGGTCTAAATGAAACATCCAAAAAGAAGAGAAAAAAGGGGGGAAGATTACTATGGGGGCTGCGCTGCCTAGCAGGTCGAGCCACATACAGATCAAAAAAAAGACATCCTGCCGAAACATGTACAAGTGCTCTAAAAAAAAGCGCTTCGATGGATGAGTATTCCCAAAACTCCGTACATGCACACTGAAGCAAAGAGGAAAAAATGGTAAACGAAGTGCAAATAATCGTGTCAAAGGCCGTGTAAAAGCAGGCAAAAGCACACATGAAAGATTGATACAAAGCCGATTTCTAGTCACGTCGGCTATATAGTTCGTAAGATGTTTCGGTAGGGTGACCAGTTTCTTCGTCCTCCTTGAAGCTGACACGACGAAGCAGAGTTGGCACGGTGAGGCGTGAACGACGATTCGGAGAAGACAGGCCAGGGATCGACGGGAAATTGGGGATCTTGGAGTAGCGGTAGCGATACTTGGAGCCTAGGAGGATCAATCGTCCATAAGCCCACCACAAGCACAACCCAACAGCGCCAGCGAGGATAAACCCGCAGAGAGTGAGGAAAAACCAGTGTTGCCCCATCCAGAAGATTAATCTGGCATCCTTTCCGTGCCAGCTGTTCCCAACATGGTGGGTGAAGAAGCTCCAGGAATGCCGGTTGTATTCATCCTGCATGAGAATCCGGACACGCCCTGATTCGCTAGGGTTTTCCGCCATATATTCTTTCCAAATCACCGAGAGGAAGAGTGGGCCGGTAGTGTACATGACCGTGATGTAGGGGAGGAGCCAGCTGCGATCGTATGACTGTAGCATTTCGATCACTCGGAGGAAAAATGGATGTTGCGGAACGGAGCCCATGGCATCGTTCGAGATGCCTGTAGGGACTGTGCGACGAACCCACGCGGGGTATGAGAGGAGAGGATCCAAGCGGCGGTTACAGCCCTATTTTTTTTTCCCAGTTAGCAAGTTATTCATGTTACGCCAGTAATAATGTCTGTAAAAGTGAGTCCTACATCATCCAGATCAATGTATGTTCCTCCATAATGAGCCAAGACGAAGTAACGGATGGAGTCTGCGCGCTGGATGGGATATTTGTATCCGTCGAAGGTGTCCAGAAACCAAGGATACTCCGCGGCGATAAAGTCACGTGATTTCTCGTTGGTCCAAAGCTAGGCAAAATCAAGACAGAGTCAGCCAATCAGATCATTGAATTTAACAACTGAACGGGAGAAGCAGAAGAGGGTCAAGTACAATATATTCGTAGTCAGGGTGCAAATCAATGCAGCTCTTTTGAGCCTCTTGCCAAACTTCGGGGATTGATTCGTTTATGTATGTCTGGTGGATAATCTTGGGAATAATCTGGGGGCGTTGCTCGATCAAGCTGGAGTTTGGCGAAGGCAGCTCCGCGCGGTGGATGGCATCAGCCGAGGCATCCTCTAACAGCAGCGATAGAAGTGTAGAAACGCTGTGAATGAGGAAGGTAATGATGAGGAGGTTGACCACCAGGAAAACCACGAGGCCGCGCCGCATGATGAAAGCGGGTTCAGATCGCTAGACCCCAATGGTACAGACGGATATGGTACTAATTGTTGGCGAGTTAAGGAAGGGGAAAAGAAGGGAACCAATTGGTACAAATTGCTTGGTCGTAACTTCGTCGCAGGTAGAGAGAGGGGCAACACGTTCGAGTCGAGTAAAAGAATAACCAATGGCCTAAAATCGATACAGGCTACAATCTTGTCGGAGCCCAATTCAGATGGCGCGTATCGAGAGAAAAAAGGAGAGCTTAACGGCGGGCCAGGTGTGACAAGCGCAAAGTCGTGATAATTGTTCTCAATCCCCCACACGATATCACACAAGTCACAAACGAGACGAACACTCCGAGAGAGTCAAGAGTCGGAAAATTGCAACAAAGGAAAGAGCAGCTGTCAATGTTTTTGTTTTCCTTGTTTCCTTGTTTCCGCGTCTCCTGTTCAAGCTGCGTTAGGGTTGAAGTAGTCGAGGAACCTAAACCCGACTAGTAGTTCGAAGGACGAGGGAAGGGCCCGCGTTGAGACGATTTGTTCGGGGGAGGCTTGATCGCAGGCAACTCAACGAAGTATAATGTTAACTAGTCAACGGTGCCTATGACTTATAAGATGAAAGTGTGACCAATCCCTTCAATGAGAAAAGAGAGGATAATAAAAGGAGAGGATAGTAATGAAAAGAGTAGCCCTGGAGGGAAGGGATGCTTGTAGCAGCAGCAGCAGCAGTAGTAGTAGTAGTGCTGCGTAGACTGTAGAGTCGCAGTTGGGGAAGGAGGGGCCTGTGATAAGAGGCAGACGGAAATAATAAATGAGGGTGAGAAAAAGGGATTTTCCAGATGGAAATTAAATAAAATAATAATAATAATAATAATAATAATAAATTAAAATAAAAAAAGAGACCGGAGAAAAGCTGGAAAAGAGTTCAAAAAGGAAGGTACTGAGGTTTAGGGAGAAGGAACGAACGACGCCTTAGCAACCAAGCCGTGGCATCAGGTGTGAAAGGATGAGTGGTGCGTACGTAGTCTTGTCTGTCACTCGAGACGGGGAAAAAAAGTCAGAAAGAAGGGAAAGCGACCGTCGTTGTTCAGGGAGGTCGTCAAGAGACCGTCGTGACTTAGCGCGCTCTTTTTTTTCCTTATTATTATTATTATTTTTTAATGCGGGAGTCGAAAGCGTGAAGAGGGACGGCGGCGAGCGTCAACAACAGCCCATGGTTACTGGAGGGGGGAAAAAAGGACAAGGGAGACCCGTCATAGGCCAAGAGAACCAGGACCTGCGAGGCTGCGAGTTGGTTAAAGGGGCCAGGAGGAAGTGGAGAGAGAGGGAGTGGATAACATGTTTGGAACTTTGAACTTTAGAGAGAAAACAAAAAAAATTAAATGGATTAAGTTGGAACCAACGCTAAGCCTCCGCCACTAACTCTGCGGTTATTGGTGAGTTGAGGGACGTTACTAGCCGACGCACGGTGGCCAAATCCACGCCTACATTGGGAGATCGTCGAGACAGATGTTGGAGATGACGAGAGTACGGGGCTTTTTTTTCTTCTATTTCGAGATTTTCTATAGAGTAAAGTACTCTCTCTACCAAGGATTCGTTTTGAGGGCCTAGGTTCAGACGTACTCCGTAAATTCCTCAACGACATCAAAATGATCAAATATACCTAACGAAGCGCGGCAGTAGTGATCTGTCCGTCGTATTCGTTTCTCGTTAGGCATATGGGTAGCGCAGTTGCAGTGGAACCTCATATCCTGGGGCTGAGCCACTCGACCGGGGCTACTCCTTAGTTACCTACTTAGGTTAGGTTCTGTTGCTGGTTGAAAGGGGCACGCCACCTAAATCGAGTCCGCGAAATTGTGCTAATAACGCCAATAATACTAATTATTTGATATTATTATTGTTTCTAGTTTTCTACTAACCTCTTTCGAGAGCGCATCTGGCACTCTGGGCAGTGGCTGTTCATCTTATTCTGGACGGGAATTTCGAAAGGATGATTGGCCCAGAAAAAGGGGGAAATTCAACAAATAATCCAGATGGATAAATCCATCACCTGATTCACATCTCATAAAATTATTGTCACTTACACTAAGTTCAATAGTTAATAATGTTATTGTGTTCTTAGCTACGGAGGAGAGACCATTAATGTTGGTAAAATTGCCCAAACCTGAAGAATTACGAGGAAAAAAGCTAAAAGGGCTTAGACTTCAGGCAGAAAGAATACCACATTTAGAGGTTCTACTGCTGATAGTTACTATCCAAGAATATCCTACCAATGGATCAAAGGCAGATTCATTCACTCATGCAAAGGCAGGGTCCATCTCGCTGTCAGCACCCAGCAGTCGGTGCAACTCGACTCCGTATCCGTCTTAATCGGAGTAGTAGTTTTGCCAAACACCCACTCAGTTGGTATTTCTCTCCTCCTAGACAGGCATAGCATACGAAGTTACGAACTCCCAGAATTAATCCATCTGCTCCGGAATTTGCCCGGATTCCAAGGGTTCTTCACGAGTCACGACTCTGTAGTCTGCACAAAGTACAGAGTCCTGAAAAGCAACTAGTAAGTACGTAGGAGTACTACTAGTAGTTAGTAGGTATTAACACGTATTTTGTTGGGAGAAATTCAATTCCTCGTTGGACCTCGGCGAACGGCGACTGGAATCCCGCCGCCGCCGCCGACCGGCCGCATGAGACATTCCAGAGAATAATTATGCCGATGGTATGGACTATGGAGCACTTCTCTGGGCTCTATGAGTCTAGAGTCCTTCTGTGCAAACATAATAATCCCCGATTTCCGTTTTATGTACTGTTCATGTACAGAGAACGGAGAACTCGAGCCCAGACTCCCCCGAGAAGTAAAACCGCAGCAGGTACATGTTTCAAAAGAATGGGCATATGCAGTGCTTATTCCTAAACTTAGAACATTATTGTTGTTTTACAATCAGCCATGGACGCGCGCACTTATGCATGAAGGGAGGAGGGATGTGACAAAACCACACCAAGGCGCAGAGCGTCTAAGACCACCTACTACGTGTACGAGTTTGCATTTTTTTCTCAGTATCTGCAGAGCACAGGGAATCTGTAGCAACTGTTTCATCACTGGGCAATCATGTTATCCGGATAGCAGTCCTTCGATAATCAATCTGGTGTTGGAATTTGGAGACCTATCTGATAGGAGATCCTTTATCATCATCTCTTTGATTAATATATTCGCTTTTTGGACGAACCATCTCAACAACTCAACTAGTAGTCCAGTGGCACCAAGTACTACTCTGCAGAGCACCGGCTTAACTAGTCTCATGAATTGTTACATCCCAATTCAATACACAGTATGGTAGTATCCATCCAAGGTACAAAGGATATTAATGAATTCCATCATCAGTGTGAGCAGATAGGCATTGAATTGAAAAACAGCAGCAAATTGAACAGAGTGGAAGCCATGGCATTGAACCATGGTATCCCCAAAATAGCCTTCAATCCTGTACAAGATAGTTACTAGTAGGTACCTGTGGCAGGAAAAGGCCTCATCACCTCATAGCCGAGGAATCCTTAACTACGTGATCGGGGTCTTGAGTGGCCTCACTCAAGAGTACTTAACACACGGAAAATGTAAATGTAGGTTAAGAATCGAGCTTAATATTGGCCAAAAGCCACTCATGTCCATCCAGTTCGGAAATTGCCTCACATATACCAATCAGCTTTGAGGCTTTTGTCTCGATACCCATGGATTAAGCAAAGGCTAAGCACACCCGACCACCTGTCAAGGAATCCTGGAGCCTAGAGACGATAACTAGAAGCCTCGAACGTGTCAAATGCTCTATTTCAGAATTAACCCGATTACTTCCAGAATATCCGTAGATAGTAGATATAGAGAGCACTCAATGATCAAGATGACATTCCCCACACGCGTCATCAGTGCCACTGTCTACTGCCAAGTACCAGGTACTCAGTCAGCCTGGTAGATCTGCTCGACGAGATGCTTACCTCTTTTGGAGACCGACCACTCATTAGCAGCTGAACGTGTGTAATGATGCATGCACTGCCCATCAGACTCCGAGAACACGATCTCTTCTAGAACCCCCATATTGAATTTCTCTCACTGATTGTTCTAGTATTTTTATCACAAGGCAAAAATAGAAGTCATACCTTGTACTACCGCAGGGCTATGTCGAAACCCCGTAGGAAAATACTAATACTAGGCCTATTAACTTGAACTCCCTCCCATAGAAAAGGAAAGGTTTCCAACAATCTATAATTAACTGCATCACAGCATCACAGCATAAATGATAATCCCTATTACTATTTTCAAATACCACAGCCCCAGGGCTAATCAATTATATTCCAAGTCCCAACACCCCAACACCCCAAGCACCCCAAGCCCCAATCAACAATAAGCAGCCCTGCCTATGACATCGTCACTACACCTCCATTGGCTCACGATTTATTTACGAGGATATAGGTAGTCAGTCTTCTCCACACCATGGTGAAGATCAGTCGTGGAGGATAGGGCTGGCCACCGCTCTACTTTAGGGTCCCCACCGCCCCGTCGTCTGTCTTGACTCTTGGGGGGCCTGTACTCTTACTGTACTACTGTAGGAGGCTTTAGCCCTGGAGTCAAGGATTTGATTCTGTATATCTCCAGCTACCTAGTGAGTACGCTTACCTACAAGGGGATGGGATGCGACGATCGCCAGAGGAAGGCCGGGCGAGTGCCAAGGAAAAGGAGGCTTTTTTTTTTATACGAGGAATTGTTGAATGACAATGATGATCGGTATGGCTCTACGTTCGGCAATGGTAGGTATCAAGAGAATGCATACCGGAAACTCCCATACATCCATCCCCACAAGCGATATTAATCTAACTCCTCGAGTGGGCAGGTGTAGACTATTTGGCGTGTCTCCTCCAGTGCTTAGACCTAAGGTACGTAGGTAGATAGGTACATTATCCCAATCTCAGAAAGAACTGGTCCAGCAGCACCTAAAAATAAACGATTGGGAGATTCCATCAAGGATACCTCGAAAGAAAACAGAATGAGTCCTCGAAAAGGTATACCGGAATCTATTATTCTTTCTACCCTTTCGCACCAGTTGGTGAAGGTGAGGCTACGCGCCACAGCATTTTTGAAGGTTCCCCACAGGAGGACCCCTTCCAATGAATGATCCGGTTCCAAAGGACAGTTCCACTTTATTGATTCTGTGATTATTGACACAGACGGCCAAAAAAGACTCCCATCGAGTGCACGCATAGCTCATCGAACCTCGGGTGCTGCAGCCGCAGCGAACTCGCGATTGACATTAGCCGCATCTGTGCCCCTTGCTTCTCCAGACCGTGCCCGAGGCTCAAACAGCCGCACCCACCACGCCGGGGGATCGAACGGACGGTGGCCACCGTGCAGCGATGGGTAAACATCATTGAAGAAATACCAAACGTGACCAACTACAACACCGCATATTTCGTCCTTGGGTATAATCCCGTGAACAACCAGGCTGAATGCCATTAACACCCATGGGAGATATGGAGCTGTGAAGACCAAGACGCCGAGGAAGCTGAGACGTGTATCGGGATTGCGGCGGCTCCAGATATAGACCAAGCTGGAAGACAAGGCGGTGCCCAGGAATGGGAGCGAGAGGAAAGGAGACAGAGCTAGGAGGGATACCATCGCGTAAAACAGTAACCAGGAGAAATGGGCGGGGGATCGGCCTGAGGATTCTTCAAGGAGCCTCGAGTATCGCTGGAGAAAAAAGACATGGAAAAGAAGGTCCAAGTTGAGCGGTCCAAAGTACAGAAAAGTCGTTACCAGACGCCAATACTGCTAGACTGTTAGTTGCACAACTCTCTCTCTCTCTATCTATCTCTCTCTATCTCCCATTATGCTTGGGAGGCACGTTTGGCTAGCGCACCTGCGACTTCACATAGACCGCGCGGAAGCTGTAGAACAGCTGAAACGGAGTCAGAATATGACATTGGACGAGGACAGAGGTCGCTACTGTAGCCGCTGTCCACCATCGAGTCACAGGAGGCATTTCATAGAACCACTGTTCCAGGGGAAACTGTGCTCCCTGCCCACCATTGCCCCAGATGGCGGCCATGCCGTCGGAGATAAGAGACCGCGCAGGGCCGCTGATGCTTGTAGACGGTGGTCAACAGGACAAAGAATGAAGAGTGTAAGAGATTTAGACACAGAGATGCACTCTACAGAGTAGAGAAGAAACAGGGCACTGTGAGGAGCAAACCCGAGGGCGAGAGAAGAACATCTCGCAACAGACACTTTCAACTTTCCCCAGCTCGGGAACGAAGCGGAGCTCCAGGTGGCCTTTTCAGCCTGAGGCCAGCAATGCCGTCAGCACGCCCGTCACGTGAAAGATGTGTCAGCCGCGCGCTTCGAGTGGAGAGCTGGAAGAACGCGCTACGCGTCAAAAAGTCGATCGAGGGCTGGGAAAAAGCCGAAGCTTTAGTTTAGTCTTTAGGATGCCTTTGTGCAGGTCAAGCTCTCCCCAGCCCCCTCAATTTCCCGAAAATCTCCCTACCTGCCCCCGAGTGGTGGCATTTCTTCCTGCGAGGAGCAGTTTCACCTAATTACAGACTGTCGGAGGTTTGGAGGTAGCAGCTGCGCAACAAAAACAGCACAACCGCTACACGCATACATCGGACGAGAAGCGCCAACTTGGAGAAAGGGTCGCAAGCCACACAACTCAATTGCTCTTCTGGTTTCACTTGGGAGGAGGTCTCTTCAAGCTTGCCCCTCATTATCAGGTCGCATTTCCCGTACATTGAGAAAACCAACAACAACAACAACAGCAGCAGCAGCAGCAGCAGCGCGAAATCCAATACCACCCACACAGGAAACGTACCACCATGCCACCAAAGACAGGAAGAGGGAAGAAGATAGCCTCAGCATCATCAGCAGGTCCATCAAAAACCTCAGGTGCCGCAAAATCTCCCAGCGTAAAGAAAACCGGCAAGCGACCAGCAAAGACATCCAATGTTCAACGTAAGCGCAACCCAGTCCCTTCTCCTCTTGTCTCCGTACACACGAACTCAATTGAACTATCTCTCGCCAACTAACACCGCACAATTCGCAGCCGGTGACCCAACCCCGCAAGGCCGTCGCCGCCGTTACAAGCCAGGAACCGTGGCGCTGAAGGAAATCCGGAAATACCAACGCTCCTATGATCTGCTCATCCGGAAGCTCCCCTTTGCGCGACTCGTGCGCGAGGTCGCAATCGATATCCTCCCCGCAGAAAGTGGATCGGAATTGCGATGGCAGTCGCATGCGATCCAGGCGCTCCAGGAGGCTGCGGAAGCCTTCCTAGTTCATTTGTTCGAGGACACGAATTTATGCGCGATCCATGCAAAACGGGTAACTATCATGCAGAAGGATATTCAGCTTGCGCGGAGGATTCGTGGGGCGTGGGGTGGATTGGGATAAACCCTCTTCCTTCCCTTTTTTTCCCCTCTTTCTACGTTCCAACAAGTTTTCTTTTTTTTTTGTCTTTTTCCTCTCGTATAATACCTTGAGCTGGGGCTGATATCTGGGAACCGCAAATTCTGTGAATTTTCATTTCCATGGTTCTTTTTCTTTTTTGTTTTGCTATTTACTTTCTTGGGTTCTGTCATATTTACTCCCTCAATCGGTAACTCTTACCTTGTGTGCAAGAGTTGCAGTTCGGAGTTGTTTAGTTGGTCGGTGCATAAGGTGCAGGCGTACAGTGGGTTACGGAGTCATGTCAAGAAACTGCTTCTTCTTCTTCTTCTCTTACTTCTTAATTTTTTGTTGTTGTTGTTGTTGTTGTCTTCTAGCTCCAAGACCATTATTTCACCTTGTGTAGTGCGCAAACCACAGGAAATATGCGTGTACTTTACTAAAGACGTTTCTGATACCGTGGACGCAGGGCATGGGACAGGGGTCGGCCATCTCATCTTACCGAATGTGTTCGATATTTGACGAATATTATATACGGTATATTTCAGCCTAGTAGTCTGATCGATGACTTCCGTTTTCTTTTGATCCCCCCTTTCTCGTCCTTAGTTGAGTGAGATGTCTGATTGATATTCGGATGAACACTGCGTGGGAAACTGTATGAGGTGTAGCCTCTTTCTTTAGTAGATTTTTAAATAGTTAAGATAGATAGAGCAACTTTGGTGTTTGATGCTTAATTTTTTTTTCAGATATATAGGATAATTGCAGAAAAAAACGGGAAAAAAGGAATTAAGCAACCTTGAAAGTAAACCTTGAAAGTAAACCTTGAAAGTAAATCCATCACAGCCCTAAACCCAACCGGGTCCCATTTATAAACTCAAACTCATATGCGCCAGATATCCCACGTCTCTGAGAATGGTATCACGAAACTACCCACAGAAGTACAATATTGTAGGAAATAATTGAAGGGAGAAAAAAAAAGAAGGAGAGGAAAAAAGGTGGGGAGAGGGAGAAGATAAAGAGAAGAAATAGAATATGATGTCAAAGAAGCAATAGCTAGACAGGGCGTCTCAGTGCTGGTGGCAACCCCATCATCACGCGATGACCTTCTTCGCGAACTCCGTTCGCCTCTTCATTTTTACCCTGCCTTTCCAAGGTCTCTGTAAGCATCTCATCTGTCACACTGACCCAGAGACGGTCGTTGGCTTTCTTTGCCATCGCGCGGCCTGCTCGTGCGCTTTTCTCGGCTTGCTCTCCGACTACCCCGCGGAAATACTTCCAACTCATGAATGTTAATGTCATACAGGTTATTTGGCTATTTCCAATCGCGGTGGCTGACTGGAGTGCTTGCTGAAGATGCTGTTTCGTCTGGATGGTCGAGTCTGTTTGTACAGTTGCGCAGAGCAGGTAATAAGCCGCTTGGATGTACTTGTTAGGGCTTGCCTTGCAGAAAGACTCGATTGTTGACAAGGCATTGGGGAGATGAGGATGCAATGGGTGGTTCGGGTCACGAAGAATGAGGACAGTATTGATAGCGGCCAGAATGGCGATATCACGGCAGGGGTCATTGCGAGCAGTCTTACTAAAAGACGGAGACAGTGAGAGTATAGGGGACTGGAAGATAGTGAGGGCAGCCTTTAAGTCACCCGTCGCCTGCGCAATGGTGCCAGCCGCATATTCCATCAAGCAGTGAATCGCTTCAGAAAGATGTTCACCATGTGCTTGGGTTTCTTGTTGTAGTTCTTTCAGTGTCCTGCTGGCAAGGTCCCAGTCCGTACGACCGCAAGCCAGGAACACTTGTTGAATAAGTAGATTATAGTATAGCGTCCTGCGCCATTCCACGCGTCTATTTGCGTTAACCAATGACTCGGTAATTTCTTGCGGGGCTTTGAAGTTTCCTGTTGAACGCTGTTAACAAGTAGGTCAGGAGAACCTGAAAAAAAAACTATATAACTGACCTTTGATCATGCGAACTCCTTCCTGAAGGAACTTCTCCGCTTTGCGTCCATCATACGAGTTCTTACAACTTAGCGTGATCGAACTGAGAAAGTAGCAGAGCGCATAGAGGTCGTGCTGAGGTAACCAGTTGAAGCTCAAAAGTAATGTGCCATTCTGAACTTGCAGAATATCTCCTGTATCAATGGAAGAAGGTCCTGCTGATTTTCCACTCAGTGGAATAGAAAATGACCCATCAGCACGCCAATTCGAATCGTTCAACCGCTCATCCATCAGGTCTTGCATGATCTTGAGCTTCTGAGAGGACTGATTGACATCATATTCAAGAAGACTACAACAGATGTCCACAATCTGAACGAGCGTTGTTAGCTGTGGAATGTGACGCAGCTCATCGTTGAGCTGGTGGCTCCGTGCTACCGCTACTGCTCGTTGGGCTTGTTCAATGGAGTCGAAACTAGATCCCTGCTGAAGGTGTGCCAGAGTTTCCATTATGGCAGCCATAGCCGAAACAGCTTTGTCACCGTTGCGACTAGCCATATTGGCGATTTTGTGAAGGTTTTGTAGTGCCGAGGTGGATTCTTGATGGGCGAACGACGACAACGAAAGCGATACCCGGAGAAAGCGAAATGCGTATTCCCAGGCACAATGGCGGTACCTATGACAGTGAGGATACGCACAGGGTGTTATCAGTGAAAACAGGTAACTTACGCTTCAACATCTTGTATCATGCCATCAACGGCCTTCAATGAAGCCTTCGGGTTTGTTTTGTACAGCATCCGAGCTAGCAAATGCTGCATGCTATACTTCAGATCAAGCATACGATTCTATATGGTGTCAGTATTAGAAGGGCTACGTATGGTATAGACCAAAACCCTGACAGGCCACTCACCCTCTCACATAGATCGATCTGGTCACCAAATGTCAGCACTATTTTACTTTTGCGGCAAAAGACATACGAACCCCTTTACTCAACGCCGTCTCCGCCTCCAAGTCGTTGTCCGTTTCCTCAAACAAGATGCGAGCATATCTTAGGCGTACCAGGGCCTCGACTCGTGGCTGCAATCTCCAATTCTACACGATCTCAAGTAAGAATCACGCCTCATGATTACGACACCCAACCTGCAGTAAAATGAGCACAAACCTTCAATACAGCTTCCAGGCACCCAAGTCCAGTTGCAACAAGCCTATAATATTCCTCCACCTCCATTTCTCTTCTCAGCAATGCGACAGTGGTTCCATGACTGTGAGCTGCACTAAGATATTCGTCTGCCATTGCCAACAGCAGCACCTGGTAGTCTATAGGGGCTTTTGTGGGCTTTTGTGCAGGTTTTTGGCTAGGTTGTTTGGGTGTCTGTTTCTTAGGAGGCGGGCGTGGTGTCTTCTGATGCAAATCGGGCGAAGGCGCCGGAATCAATACATGGACAGCTTTGGGAGATGCTGCCGGCGGGGTAACAGCAACTGTTGAGGCGGGTGCGACGGGACTTGGTTTGGTTGGAGGTGGAGTGGGCGCCGCCTGGGGGGTCTTATTATATGACTGATTACCCTTATTGGGGCTAGAGACAGGGTAGTATGTTGGTGTTGGCTGTGCCGGGGTAGTAGAGGTAGTAGTGGCGGTTGGAGAACGACTGTTGCCTGCAACAGACACCGCAGGTTGTATGCCATATTGGGACTGGGCATGACTGGCAAAGGACGACGGCGCTGGAGAAGGAAGAGGGGGTTGTTGGAAAAGATCGGACGGGTTGACATACAGTGGCTGCTGCTGTTGCGGCGGCGGAGGCGCGGGTGGTGGTGGTGGTGGTTGTTGTTGTGGTTGTTGCGGCGGCTGCGGTTGATGTTGCGGGAGGTTATATGTCTGATTGTAGGCTGAATAGGTTGGGATCATGACATGGGGGTAGATAACAGGTTTGCCATATTGATATGGCGAGTCATTCGCGTTGACATTGTTGTACAGTAGCTGTGGTTGAACGGTCTGCTGGGGGGGATGGATATTGGGAGGTTGTTGCATATACTGCGGGGGATATTGACCGTTATGGGATGGTGGGTAGCTCATCGCCCCAGGACATGGATGAACATACGATGCTCATTAAATCCACTGCAATCTGCGTTTCTTGCCAGGATATATGGAGTCGATGCCGATGCTCTGGACGGGGTTCCTTTGCAGCAGATCGCGAGGCCTTTTCCTTTTTGGTTTCGGGTCGGAGAAACCCGAGGGCGGTGGACAAATGCGGAATAGTGCGTTACTCTTGTTTAAGCAAGAAAGGAGGACATTTGTAGATTTTGTAGACATGTAGATTGAGGGAGCAAAGACTGATATAGTAGGTAATATGCGAAAAGAAATATGAAACTCAGAAGCATTGCACCGGCTTGTCCCCTCGCTTAAATCAAAAAAAAAAATAGTACAAAAGTCCATCCCTCTCAGACGCCAATTCCCAGTGTATCCTCCAAACATCATGCAACGTTAAGTCGTAATAGATACTCTCACTCAGCTCCTTAGGTCATGTCAATAGATGTATATAGTTGATTGAGTGACTGATCTTGGATTGCTGGATCAAGGATATCCATCCCTATAGATGGAGGGTCGGGACGAGGAGGGTGATCGCGAACGGTCCACGGACAGAGCTCGCTGCAATTATCCACGTCGACCAAGGACTCTGCTGGATGGATCCTTTGGGAGGCCCATGTCGGATCTGGGAGCGGAGAAATGCTTCCAAGACACCTTTCGGTCATGAAGGAGTAGGTCGCAGTGCCGGTTCCTTCATCTACCCGACAAGGCTGTTTGCGCGGGCACTTCAACGTGGTGTTGCACGAGTTACAGATTGTTATTCGCTTACATGAACCACAGTCCTTGTCGTATATCTGGCAAAGGGTTGTCTGACAAACGCCTGCAAGCCACAAGTCCACAGACCTGTGGGCGCATCCAAACCGGGCAGTCATGTGCTCTTCTTTGCCGAGTTGTCCTGGAGCTGTGGTCAAGCGATACTCCGTTTTGATCCTCAACTGGTCCTGGTCATCGAGCTCAGGAAATATCTCAATCGTCAGCTGTGTGGCTCCGTAGTTCTCGGTGCAGGAATGCCAGCAGAACCGTTCCTGAACGCCAGTGCCGAACTGCGACTCTAGAATTGCGATAGACTTCTGCCGTACTTTGAGAAGCTCAAGGAGATCAGTCTTGTCGCGGAAGGTGAGTTTCTTGCAGGGACACAAGTCAACCACTCCCGCAAGGTTCCCCAAGTTGCAGGTTCGGTCTTCGGGCTTTCGTCTTAACTCTCGTGACGGAAAGGCGCTTCGTGGGTGGAGCTTCAGGCATTTCGAACAAGCCCACCACCTACTGTCTTCAAGGATTTTAATAAACTGCCATCTTGGAGTGACAAAGCTGTGTCCGTTGCGATAATGGTGGAAAAGAGGAGCGAAATCCCGGTTGAAATGAAGGGATTTTGAGTCCAAGATGGCGCCGGATATTGCGAATAATCTCTTGCACGTCAAGGCGAGGGCGGCCTCTGGCAGTACTGTTAGATGCGATACGATCTCAAGCAACAACTCGGTAGGAAGTTCCAGGAGATAGCATCGCTTGGGGGAACCCCCCTTCTCTCCTGACCGTTTTTCGCTTTTGCTACGCGACCAACGATTCATTCTCACGATTGCCTTTAGTTTTTCTCCAGCGCGACGAAGACTATCAGCCATGTCGGTCCCAACCCTTTGGTCGCGAACACCCACTGTAGTGGTAAATGCCACGAGCTCTTTGAAACACCCTCGGCGGCTCAGAGCCTTTCGGAGATCGATCTTTGCTGGAGACTGACACAACCTCATGGGTAAGATATGGATGGAGTTGTTCTGTGTGCGCTCTGGGGCATCATGGTGTATATAGAAAATATAGGGAGTCGAATCGCATGACAAAAGTTCAACTCCAGGAAATGAGCAGATGAAGGGAGGAGGAGGGCCTTTTGACCTTCAAGTAGTCTACGCATAAGGCTATCATCATATACTAGTCGCACGCAAACGGAGCACGCGCCAGTGTCACAATATTGGCAGGGAAATGTTATCAGGACCGGTTCATGCAGAGAGAAGCTTTCTTTGGTAAGCCTAATCCGTGCCCACCACTTTGCAGTTGACGGGACAAGAAGATAAACATGAGAAAACCAGTCCATTTTAGTTGAAACAGGCCGCATTCAAAGCCATGCGGAATCTCAGATATTTCTAATTTCAAATCCTAGCTGCCGATTTCTATTATGCTTCTTGTTCACCCCTTGACTTCCGCATGCGGGAGTCCAGCTGTTCCCGCATCGAGCGCCATAACCATCTAGCGGAGGGGGAAACTCTCAACCCGCCCGTTCGCACTGGGGTGAATGAAGCTGACACTAAGGCTACTTGCGACTCAGCTGAAGACGGGCAGGAGTAAAGAGGGATCAAATGACGAATTTCTCTTGCGAGTTTTGAGGCCGTCCAGCGTCAAGTGACAGATTGTAGAGTCATCTGTTCGTCGATCGACTCCATCGATAAGCTCGAGATAAGATCCGTGCCGCTTATGTCATTGCTGCCTCAGGAACCAGAGTTCTTGTCCACAGTATTTATTTAATTTTCACGTTGGACTCTAAAGTGGAATATTGTCGATATTTTTGCGTTCATGGGTCTGGTAAGCTAGGATAGATAGGGTATTACGTACAGTGGGTGCTTCGGGGTAGTTAGTAGGCTGTATCAAGTGTAGGTGTCTTATGCAAGTTGCGATGGCATAGAAATACTAAGGTACTAAGGTAGGTGAGCTTTCAGAAACATAAAAATTGTGCATCGGCATTTCTCCGTCGGGCTCAGGATTTTTCTAATATCAAACTCTCCTCTTTCCAGTAAGAAATAATATCAGATACTTCTACTCCATCACCTTGTCCCCCTTCTCGATCTCAACAGCTCAACCGTCTGAACTATCAAGTGCCTGATAGACTGCCTTGTGGCCTCGTCTTGGCGGCGACCCAAAAAGAACCGGTCTCTACTAATAATACACAAATACCCTAATAATATCTCGGTACCCCTGGTTTTCTCCCGCATTTCTGCATCTTACCAAAAAAAAAGGAATAATTTCATACGGAATCTCTAATTCTCATACTTTGCGTCGTAGGACTGATTGGTTCATCCTCCTGTGAAGCTTGGCCCTGATGGCTGCCTCGGCTGACCTACCAACTTCTGCTCTTCCTGCTACTAGCAGCTACTTACCAGTATCTCTTATTTTGTCGGGTTTGCTGGTCGCAATGGGGCTTTTCTCCTGGATTCGTCCAGGTGCACGCATTTCATTCTTCAACTCCAAAGAGAACAATCTTATCTTCACAAAAAAATCTGGGAAAGCCGGTGCTAAGGAACAGGCTACACTGGCTGAGCTTTGTCGCGCTGCTACACCGACAAAATGCGATCTCAATCCCTTGCTTTTCAACGGTCACCTCCAGACCTGTTGGACTGCCGTGAAGTTCGATAAGGTCCCCGTGTACTATAAGCGCCGAATCTTCGAGGCCGATAGTGCCAGGTACAGGGGCCGGTTTGCCATTGATTTCGTGGTCGAGCCTTATGAGGCACCCAAGAATGCCGCGGCAACTGATGAGGAAAGAAAGTATACTCTGCCTTCAGGGCTTCCGGAACGGACAGCGATGTTCTCAGATGAGGAGTTTGCTGCCTTGCCGTCGGATGACACGAAGCCAATGCTCGTGGTCCTTCATGGTCTGAGTGGCGGTTCGCATGAACTCTATCTGCGTCATGTAGTTGCTCCCCTTATAGCAGATGGAAGCTGGGAAGCTTGCGTCGTGAACTCTAGAGGCTGCGCCCAGACAAAGATTTCCACCCCTACCCTCTATAATGCTCGTGCCACTTGGGATGTTCGTCAGGCTGTGAAATGGTTACGAGCCACTTTTCCCAATAGGCCGCTCTTTGGTGTCGGGTTTTCTTTGGGGGCTAATATCCTTACCAACGTGAGCTATTCTTTTTCTTAACCGTGTGAAGTCTCCTAGCTAAAACAGAAAAATATATATAGTACTTGGGCGAGGAGGGAGACGCCTGCCAGTTGAAAGCAGCGGTTATCTGCGCTAGTCCTTGGAACTTAGATATCGGCTCAGAGAGCTTGCAAAGCAGCTTCATGGGTCTTCAGGTTTACAGTAGGGTGATGGGTACTAGCATGAAGCAGTTATTTGAACAGTATGCGACACATTCCACACCTTTCACCTGAGCTCCTAATATTTACTAACGATCCTCAGACATAGCGAGGAAGTTTCGAAGAATCCCAAGGTCGATCCTGAAACCATCAGGAATATCACTTATTTGCATGAGTTTGACCGGTACGATATTCGTTCAGTTTTGCATATACCATGGGTTATCCTAAATGTTGTGTCTAGGGCTTTGCAATGTCCAGTTTGGGGCTATCCCTCAGAAGGAGCTTACTACCGAGACGCATCCTCGATTGATTCGTTGATCTCTATCAGAATCCCCTTCTTTGTTGTGCAGGCTGAGGATGACCCGGTAAGCCCCAGAACATCGTGGGTTCACATCTCATCCACTGACGCTTAGCAGATTGCTAGTGTTAAATCCCTTCCATTCCAAGAGATTACCCAAACTCCATATGGCGTCATGGTGACTACGTCCTGGGGCGGACATCTTGGGTGGTTTGAATTTGGAGGCGAGAGATGGTTTGCCAAGCCAGTATGTTTCTTTTCCTTTTCCGCGCTCAATATATCCATACTTACCTGCGATGCAGATAAACAATTTCTTGAACTTGATGGCCAAGGAAGTCGACCTTGAAACGCCTCCCGTTGTTGAGAAGCCAGACCACGCACCCAGACAGACTCCTGAAGCTGGCGACGACGTTGGAATTGAGTCATTCAGTCCGATGCGCCGCAAACTAAACCTGCCAATTATCCTGTGATTCAGCGTATAGATGTAGAGAGACATGTTTATTGGATTTGAAGACTTTTTGATTTCCTCATGACGAGATGTGCGTCACGAGTGTCATTCATGTCATGCTTTGAAAGATATAGATAGACCCAATAGAAACGCCAATGACCCTTTCTAAATACATATTCCAATAAATAGTATAGACAAGAAATACTTTTATACAGAACGCTTCATGCAAATGCGACACTTTTCCTTTTCCCACTCGATTTCGAGGCAGACTTGTCTGCTGAAGCACCATTAGACTTGGTATCCTGGGCGTCGTTGCCCTTGTGTTTGCGTTTTTGACGTAAAGATTCCTTGACGTCCTCCTATTGATTCGACAAATGTTAGCATCTCAATCCCGATTCTCCGACAAGGTCGAATAATAGAGCAGGAAATCTCCTCTCATCACATACCAACTTAGACTTCTTTTGCGACTGCCGAGCCTCTGCTTCTTTCCTCTTCGCCTCCCGAATCTCTTCCAGCTGGCGGGCTTTCATGATCTTAGACTCAATCTGGCCTTCCTTTTCGGCATTGACCATCGCAAAAATCGTCATCATCCCCTCCTAAACAGAGTAAAAAGCCATTCGTTAGCGCCATACTCGCCATATACCTCACTCACTATCGCATAGTAAGTAAGCAATCGATCAGGGGCCCACCACGTACTGCATCATCAACAAATATCTTTCCCTTCTTTTTGCCCTTGGGATTCACAACACCGACAGGCGTAATCATGTTCAGCTTTGGGAGGTCCAGCTCTGCTTCTGTGTATTCTCTCTTCTTGGTCTTTCTAAGCTGACTTTTCTCTGTGCGCGCCTTTGATTTCACTTCCTGGGGCGGCGGCCGCTTCACATTCTTCTTGTTCACTTTGGATCCGAGGACTTTGTTTTTCTTGGAGTCGCCTTTAGACGACGATTTGGGTTTCCCTGCGCCTTTTGTTGTTGGCGCCATCTTAGGTGGATTATGGGGGAGAAGTTGACGGAGGAATAAAGATCAAGTCGAGTGTGGGCTGAGCAAAGTTGTTAAATGGAGAAAGAGAACAGCTCGGGCGCAAATCAATTACTCAGAATCCATAGACCAGAGACCTAAATAGAGAAATAATAAACCGACTTAAGACTTGAAAGGATGGGGTGGAAAAATGATAGACGGCCATCTCAGAACTGCAAAAAGGAAATTTTCAAAACAGGCAGGCGGTGAGCCCGCCTCTGGATCCAAACCTCCACCATTCCCATCCACCCTCGTCACGCTAATTCCGAGCGCTCAACTTCCAGCTTTGTCCCCTCTCCAGCGACCCTTCTTCTCTATCTTGTGTGCCATTGGTGTGCCTGAAGCGCAATATACGCCCATCATGACCATTAATCCGACTTACCTCGCCCAGCGCACTCGCTCTTGTATGTTTCCCTTTCCCCCTTCTAACTCTGCATCTTCATCCGAGACGCCCCGACCCATTTTAGAAATTGCCGCGACGTCAATGGCTAGAATCTCAAGCTGACCTGTTTTGCTCTGTATAGCTGCCAACTGGGGCGATGCAAAGGCCCGTGTTCTGAGGTCCTACAGGGAGTGGCTCCGAGCTGTCAGTAACCCCGATTAAATCTTTTCATCCCAGAAGAATGGTCTTCACCCCAGAAGAAACGGTCTCGGTGGTCACCTATGACCATCCCGATAGAGAGAAAAAAGAAGAAGGAGATGAGGAGGAAAAAGACGATAAACAAGATACCTAAACTAACGGTCTCATGTTCCGGATAAACAGTCCCCTGAGATTCAGACCATGTACTCCCTGAACATCCCCGTCTCCGCCATCCGCACAAAGGTCCGCCAGGAATTCGAGAAGCACCGCTACGTGAACCAGCTCAATGTCGTCGATGTGCTGCTTTTCCAGAGCCATGCCGAGTTCCAGGTTAGTCCTCCCTCCCAACTTCCCCTCTGTCTGGATTTATTTTTATATTTTTCTGGGTTCTCTGTTTATAGAGGTGCTCTAACATACCTAACTCCGTACACAGGAAACTCTCAACTACTGGAAGCAGCTTTCGCATGTGATGAAGTACTTCCGGCCAGAGGAGGACCCTGGTGCCAGGCTACCTCCTAACTTCATTTCGGGGTTCTTGGAAGGCCGCAATTGATATATTCTTCTTTTTTTCCTTTCACCTTACTTACTACTACTACTACTACTACTACTACTTAGCATTGAGATTTCGATTTGGAGTTCTCGTGTCGCAGCACTGATAGAGGGTGCTATGTATATATTGTCAGACTAGCTAACGTATCTTTCCCCTTTACTCTTTCTTTGTAAGTCAAGGTTGTAATGTGTAGGTACCTACATGCCACGTACCTAGATAGGCAGGTTGATAATTCACCCTTCAATCCGGATATCCATTTGCTATGCAAAACAAAGTCTATATATAACTAGTATATAAAAGTGTAACTTTTATTCTTTACACAACGCCATCCAAACGCAAAAAAAAGAAAGAAAAAAAAAACAAGCTCTAGAAAGATTAAATAAATAATGAGGTACAGGGGGAGAAAATAATCACGACTCCATTTTATCCGCCTTGGAGGCATTGAATGCATCACGCGCAACGGTAAACTTATCCGTGACAACATCGCATAGATCCATTAGCGTATCCAAGCCCTTCTCAAGAGCCTCAACTGCAGTCGTTGTGTCTATAGGGAAATTGTAAGTCATTAACCCAAAAAGATAATGGGAAAAGATAATGGGGGAAAAAAGAAAGGTGACAACCAACCATAAGTCTGAATACGGACATTCATCTTCGTTTCTGAAGGGTGCGGGATTGTGTATCCACAGAACTCGACTTCGGGGCTGGAAATGGAAACGATTAATACATTGTTCAATTTGTCCTGCTGCACAAGCCACAAGCAAGGAATAATAATGAAAGACGAGGAGGGAACCGTACTTCTTCATAATCGCATAACGAAGCGCATTCCCTAGTGTATGGCCCTCCCCCTCAAACTGAAAGGAGGCTGCTGTCTCCGTAGCACCGGGTAGCTATAAAACACCCGTGCCGTTAGCTATTGAATTCAGGTGAGGGTAGAGACTCGGGGGGGCTATGGAGAATATCCAAACGGAGAAGATGAGGAAGATGAGGAAGGCGGGGGAATAGTGTAGACGAACAACGATGATGCGCTTCTCCTCGAGCTCTATCACTTCGTTCTGGTCGAACTCTTGTTCTTGGGTCTGGGCTGCGTCTGCCATGGACTGGTCGTTGTCTTGGGAGTGTACGGAAGAAGGCATGGCTGGCAGTGTGAGTCACGATGGGAGGTACCTATTGTCGCTCGCGGTTTTAATGTGTACTAGCAGATGGTGTCAGATCAGGGTCGATTGAATATAGCACAGGAGTGCAGTACATACGATGGTTGACCGAGGTGGAGGTCGCGCAGGGTCGGGAGGTGGGATTCGGCTAGGGGTTATCGAGGTAATTTTTTCTCCCTTCTAGGTCGCAGAGGCGCTCTTTTAGTCCAAAAGAATGGTGATAGGTGGACTTGATTGCATCAAGGAGTTGAATTGCCTTTCTTTTTGGCGGGTATTCTTTGCTACCCTCGTCTGGCTGTGTCGAGAAAAAAAGTGAAAAGCGGTTATCGATAGTGGCTGACCGCCTTTGATGTCAAGCCTCAGGCCAGGGGGAAGTGGTGTACGGCGGTCCATGCGACTTTTTTACGCAATGCCGTATACTAACTAGCAGTAGTAGTGGTTCTACTAAGTAGTATTATTTTAGGTAGTGGTATAAGATGCTATTACAATTAGGAGGTATTAATCCCATATGCTTGCTCAAGTAAATACTAACAAGTGTGCAAGAGTTTTGTTTATTTCCACTTTGAAGCATTTATCACACACAAGAAGACTCGTGAATTGATATGTTTGCAGTTAAGTGGAAATCAAGACACGCACAGCTACAGAGTGATTACTCTCAAGAAGAAGCCGATATTAGTGATAACAATAAGCCACAAGCTATGTTTAGCATGAAATATGGGGGTTTAAATCTAGCGTTACGAATGTCTCAATTCGATTGTTGCAAAAATATCTACTTCATACATATTACTGTTACTAGCAATGGCCTTATTATTGCGATCGACCATAGCCCGCCTAAACTGCGCAAAGACCATCAGTGCCACATGGGAATTAATAGCCGGTGTCTATGCAAAACCCGCCTCCTTTGAATGATCTTGATTTTTGAGCTGAGTTAATTTCGGATTGCTTTGTCTTTGGTCCATACCATTTGACGAGCTAGACCGCACCTGAGTCAGGTAGAGATGCGAACTACTATGACAGAGTAACTAACTAGTAGTAGGAGGTCTGGAATCTGCTATGCGGTACGAATCACACACATCAAGGTGCAATGCATTAAAGACATACGTAACGTAGTAAGCCGTGCTTCCAACTTGGAACTACTGTAGCAGAGGTTTGCATCGCGAGTCATCGAATATGCAGGTGCTCGAGTCACTCTCACAACTCGAGCGTCGATGGTGAGTCTCCAACGTGTCTGACCAAGTCAGATCCATGACGCGCCTAATAGTAAGTGAGTGAGTGGACACGGGACATGACCCGTGCACCTTGATCCTCAATAATTTCTGGAGACACTGGACGCTGGAGAGCAGTTGGCTACAGGGTAGACCCGTAAACTAGTGGTTTGCTTGAACACTTATTTGAAGGAACACACGTGGGTCCTGGAATAAAATGATACAGCAAGTTGGGGTTTTGCTGCACACCACCAAATATACAAAGTAACTGGCTTTGTCTCATTTGTGTGTTTACTATTGTTGAACTATTGAATAATAATCATAATAGTGATGATAATGATGACAATTACAATATTGTTGTCAGTAATTTTTTTGGTTTTTCATCGTCACTCTACCACTCCTAACTACAATTACATTTCCAAGTTGCATCCCTCTGCAGTCCGTACTCCATACTTCTACTTGTTGTGGGCTAAGATCGATGGATCGATGATTATAGAGGAGATATCAATCTGTGACCTCAGTGTCCTTAACTGCGTCATGCAGCTTAGTCTAGATAAAGAGTCAGCCGTATTGGTGGATACACTCCAGAAACAATAGCCTGGATAATTAATTATTAATAACAATATACATGAAATCTATGTACATCCCAACCGAGCAGCCGGAGCTTGACTCTGAGAAAAGATGAGGGGCGTGGCAGCTATCAGCATTGGCGCTGCAACGACAACAGGGATTGTTTATTTATTATTCCCTGTTTGCTGCGAGTCTGGCCATTTACATGCGGTCTGGTCTGCATAAGAGTCTAATTGGGTATCCCGAGGTCGAGACACTACAGGCTCAGGGTATATTCTGTACAGAATAGATAACAGCACTACATAGTAAGGTAGCTCCGGTCAGTAATAATGTCGGTAACTAGTTCCGCGTGTTAATAGTGTATAGGTCTCCCTGTCAGTTTCCATGCTCTGGTACAGTTACTAGATAGGATTTGACGGCATCGACTGTCAGGATTATGGAAGGCAGACTCTAAAAGAATCGACATAGTACGGAGCGACACTTGCCAGAGCCCAACTCATCATCACCAGCCCAGCCTATAACAAGGCTATTTTACCCGTTCATCCGACGTAGTAATACCTAAGTAGCTTTCAAAACTGATCGTCGCTACCCAAATTGTTCTTCCAAAGGTCTGCCATGTTGATTACTGGCCGGAAAGACTCTGTTGCATCAATAATTGAATCGCAGCCGTTGCAGAGAAGGCCCCGGCACAAGAGAAAAGTCCACCTGAAACCTTGTCACCAGAGTGAGTATGTAAATCACTATTAAGTAAGTCCCTTGCTGTACTATTGTTTGATCTCTGTTCCCCTCCCTTCCCACGTTCAATCCTACGCTTTCCAGCTATTCATTTCTCAGGGTAACGAGCGTCCCAAGTACACAGATCATGAACCTGAACCTTCTAAATTGTAACGACTCTGGAAGCCCATGTCCAGCACTGCAGGGTTTGAGTCGCGATAGAGGTGATGGCATCAATACAACCAACATTAATGAATCAAGCACTGCATTCTTTAAACCTTGATGGGATATAGATACTACTACTTAGTTTAAGAGGATCGAAATCCCGATCGTGCGTCTTTTGGCCGCCTTTGGCTTGTCAAACGTGATGATCCACTTTCCGTGTGATGATCAGAATGACTCGAGTTGGTACGGACTACATGGATCTGATATCCTCTTGGTTTCTGTGTCTTCTTCTGTAGATTGACAAGTTAGATCTTACCTGATCTTTGCTTTTTGGTTACGCCTTATGGGGAGTAACAGTACTCCTTTGAAGTCTGTAATAATTGTTGTCTGGAAAAGAACGTGGGGATGGGCGGAGAATGTGAGACGTCGATTCGGACAAATAGATAAGAAAAAGAAAAGACGTGCAAATTACTACAAGGAGTATAATCTCAAGCCACTAACTACTCAGAGTATAGAATGAGGGGAATAATAAGTACTACTAATAAGTTAACAACGTGTGACAGAAGCTGGATTCATGGATCGAACCGAGACTATTGTTTCCACCAGTTTGACGCCAGTGGATTCGGGGATGGTGAGGGACGCGGTCGCCACCAGGGGGAACTCGAAACAACTAAAGCATGTACTACTGTAAGAAGACTCTCTCGGCACTACACTACTTACAATAATAAGGGAGAAGGAAACGATCATATCCTTTGTTGGTTTATTCTTTGTTGGGGGTTTTGAATAATTCCTGATGGCCTCTACAACTCCCTCTTGGGTTCAGGACAAACTACTGCAAAGGATGGAAACTTGTAAGCGCCAGCGCCAGGATCTCCATAGGCTGGATCGGGATGGGGTCCGGAAGAGCCCCTGCCTGGCACCTACTAGTACTAACTACTAGCTACTAACTCTGTTGCTGCAATCTGGATGGCCGAACCAAGCCAGTAGTCCTCGGTAACTTGATACATGACTGTCTCTTCGTGAAGCTGTCAGACCTTGCGTCCATGGCTTTCCAACGTGGCCTGGTCGAAATGTCTCTTTTGTTGTGAGACAGCTGCAAGAAAATCAAATACCTGCCTATCTAGGAGATAAATTTGAACCAGACAAAAGACTCCTTTTGAATACAGAGTAAAATAAAGAAAGAAGAATGATCCTAAGATTCAAGTCATACAGCAGAAGGGGTGGGTGGATTGTCACAAAAGTGTCACATCATCAGCAGACAGAAATAAACCATGTCTCAGCTGGTGCCAATCAGATGGAATCGCTCTCCACCCATCTTTATACTACGCAGTAGAGCAGGAGGAATTCTCCTTCAACTTCTTGCCTTATTCAAGTAATGGGATATGTATACTCTGTAGAGATGATTTGTATTGCCTCATAGAGTACCAGATACCCAGGTAGCAGAAGCTAAAGATCAGGAACATACAATACCAGGGAATAAGGACATCCTCATCGCCAGTGGCTCCATTTCAGCCTAATTTTACAGGTTGTTGGACCTTTTCATTTCTCCTCCTCTTATTTGCTGTATTTTGTGATTCCAATTTCTCATCAACCTGCATGTTCTTCGGCCTTTTATTTTATTATTTCATTTATCTATTTATTTCACACTTAATTTTATTTTTTAGTATTATTATTATTGCTGCTCGACTTCCCTAGTTTGATCCCCCGTTCCCACCGTCTCATCAGGTTAATTGATCTGTCTCTCCCACTCCGATCCGTCTCCAGACCCAACCATCATCATCACCACCGTAATAATAATAATAATAAGAAGAAGAAAATAATAAGAATCACAATTACCAATAATTAATCCTTTCGTCCTCTTCACCCTCTTGGTTCTGCCTCTTCTTCTTCCTCTTATTATTCTTCTTTTTCCCTCATCTGCCTTGTTACCCTCCTCCTGTCCCTCTCTTCTTTCTTCTCGTTCTTCTTTTCTTCTTCCTCTCTCCCTTTCCGGCCACTTGCGTTCGTTCTGGGCCAGACCTGTCGAAATCCCGGTCTATTTCTTTTGCTTGTCGTTCTGGTCTGACCGACCTCTGATCGTTGTCACACTGCCGCCAGCCAGCTTTAGTTAACCGCCTACTTTTCCTCCCCCTCCCCCAAACAGGCATCATCGGACCACTCCTCGTCAACCTTCCGTCCCAGTCATTCGACCACAGTCTCCGGGGTACATCCAGATCCGTGTTGGGTTGTCTCCCCCTGTCACCTTCTCTCCTCCCAGTCGCCGTGGTTGTCGTGGTTCATTGTTTGGGTTGTTGGTTGTTGGCCTCTCTCCAAGGTCGATTTCTCTTTCTCCTCCTGCTCTTCCTCCTCCTCCTCCAACAGAAGAGACACACGCCCATTAGCCGCCTCCACCGTCTAGCTTTTGGACCCGCGCGCTCTTTAATTCGGTCTCGCCCTTCCCTTATCACCCCCGAGGCGTCTGGCATAAGTGAAGCTTGATACCTTGTCTGTTCCAGACCGCGGATGTTGGGTGGCACAGTCTATTCGATTGCAGGCAAAACTTTTTTTATATACAGAGGCTGTGTAAGATACTGGAAGCTGTCAAAGGGGGGTTCTTGCTCGGCCCTTCATCGATCGAAATATTAGAGTCACTCGCTCCTCTATCGCTGCGTCGCCGTTTTTCGGTTTCCAGTTGCAATATACGCTTGGAGAATATTTTTCTTGTCATTGTCTCCCTTTCCCAGGTCTATTCCACGTTCACTCTTGAACTTGGATAATGTCTACCGTTGTCGCGCCTGTCACAGCCGCGCCCCTATCCTCTCCGCATATGAATCGGGTTCCCAGCCCAAGACTGCTGGTACCAGCAAATTCCAGCGCCCAACCTAGCTCCTCGCCGCCTCGCGCATCCGTTCACTCTCGAGATGGCTCATCTGCTAAGACTTCGCCGGCGGCAAAGAAAGTGACTTCGCCACCGTAAGTCCATCATTTGCGAATCGCATATAGAAACGAGAATACTGATGTTTATTTTTTTTTTGATAGCTCGCAAGGTGGATCTAACCCGCCAAAGGTGATTGTTAAGAAAGAGCCTCCGTCATCTCCCCGAATTCAAACTCATACCCGGCCTCGGCCACGTAAACTTGACCTTTCCACAAGCCTTCCAACTTCTGGAGGTTTATCGGCCCGTCCTCCAGGAGGTCCCATGACAGCTCGGGAGGGTGTCAGTATGCAAGATGTCGGGATAGCCTGTCTATCTCCTGGCTTCCAGACACAGGACCCGATAATGCGTGAGCAACTACAAAGGAGCTTGTCAGTGAGAGACCAGCAGAGGTCAATCATTGAATCACGACTCCAAAAGTCTGCCAAGGATGATGGCCCAGATGGCATTAAGCCGTCTGAATCAAACTTGTTTGGTCTCCCAAGGGCTGGTCCCTCGAAAAGAAGACCCCCTCCCGGACTGTCTATTGTTCCGCCTTCTGCGGCGCAATTCGCCAACGAACGTGTGATTCAATCCGCACCACTAAATCAGACATTCACAGGTCGACATCAAGCACAACCCTTGACGCGCCATGTTGTCAATCAGAGTCCTACTCTAGGCTCCACCTCGCATATTCACCATGTTCCCGCCACCCAAACGAACAATCGCCTACCACCTCTCTCTGATGTCTTTGGGTCCGACGCTTTGACGGGATCCCGGGACCGGGATGTAAATCGGGGGCCCTTCTACCAGGGCGCATCTGCTTCTAACTCGACACAACCTAATAACTTGCCTCCACTCCCGTCTCCAAGGATGCCTGGTAGCGCTGTACAACCGTCGAACCGACCTCGAGAATATCGTTCGGCTGAAGAGGCTGTTCAAGAATTGTCGGGTGGACGAGAGGAGCTTTTACCACGTATCGTGCATTACGGTGGACACCAACCGCCAACTCCTCCTTCTCCACGCATCGCAAATCCTCCAAAGTCAGCCGTATCCCACGTCGAAAATACATCATTGACAAGCGCACACGCTCCTACCCATCAACCCGTATCGTATGCCGCTGAAGGAACTGGTCGTCGTCGTCCTCGAAATGAATATGAACAAGATAATGGCAGCCCCCCACTGGGTCACGGTCCCGAGCCTCATTATCGTCCTAACCCTGCTGCTTCTCATGGGTCCAGCGCCAATTATGGGCCCTTTGGAGCTGGGCGCGACTCGCCCGAGACGCAGCGTAGAAAGAAGGAAGAATTTCTGTCTCTCTGCGCACGGGCATGGGATCTGTTCCATTCTTAAACAATCACTGTCAGAGTCTTTCAAGTAACCGCACATTGATGAAAATACCGGCCCATTATGTGTTTTACGTTTCCGGGCATGATTGAAGACACGATTGAAGATGGGATGATCTACAGAGCACCCTGGAGGGAATGAAGTTTTTTTTGTGAATCCAGATGACTTGCAAGTCATCAATGCCTCAAATGAGATGAATACGCTAACCTATGAGTATCGATATGACCAGTATGAATAGTCACACACCTGAACCTAACAAATGTTAGGTTTATATTCCATGTTTTCTTTTTTTCTTCCTCTTTGTTCTTTCTATCCATTTCTAATTTTAGTTGTTCTCATTATTATACCATTGAAGTTAAAAGAAGAAGGGTTCCTTTTTCAGTCCTATTTTATGGGCTTGATGGCGTTTATGAGGAATTTTTCACTATTTTCCTATCATGTCCATATCTTATTCGTATACCTCATTTTTTTGGCCACCCCCCTATCATGGTCTTAATGCCTCATTGCGATACCATTAGTTTTGTTCATTATCGTTTCTCCTCTTCGTTGGATTTACTGGAATTCGTGGTAGTCCCATAGCCCTCCTCACATGGGATAGAGCTCATTTACGTGACAAGGAAAGGAAGGATGTGGATAATTTGGATAATGACAACTAATAATGTTTTGGTCATCCTGATTACACACCTCTCTGGCATCCCACTTGTAGATGACATCCCGCAGGAGCCTTCACTGAACATTACGATTCTCTATCAATTATCTTATAGAGCAACTCTACCTAGTACATAGATGTCTAGGTCACGATGCAACGACAACACTCACTCCACTCGCCGCCGTTTCCTACTTCCATCATAACCAGGAGCTGCATCACCACCGCCGCCTAGACCTCTTCGTTCCATGGGCATCGCCTTTATCTCCTTAGAGGCGGTCTTCTTACGCCTTCTCTCAAGTGCTTTGGCCCTGTCTTTAGAGTTCATGCTCTCATACTTCTTGAGCAATACCTGCTTCTTAAGTTCTGACTTTTTCAAGAAGTAAGGAGTGGCTTTCTTTCCTTCGCGAATAAGCTGTTTCTCCTTCTTCTTATGCTCGCTTAATACTTCTTTCTCCCGCTTATTATTCTCAATTGTGCGTAAGCGATCTGCACTTGACCGAATGGCTCGTTGTAGCTTTTCCCTTTGCCTAGGGTCTCTTGTCTTCGCAAGCTGTTCCTTCAGCTCCTTGTGTTCTGCAGCACGATAATCATCCAGGAAGGCATATGCATTACTCGGCGCAGCAGAACTGTGTCGACCACTAACTACCGTCGGGTCAAACCGTGGGTCTCGGGATTTAGCCGTACTCGGTGGCTCAACAACATTGCGCCTCCGCGAAACAGCGTATTTGGATGACTGCACGGCAGGTGCGTGTTTGGAGGACCGCGAGGGTTTAGTTGTATCCTTCGACATGAGGGAAGCTTTACGCTTTTGTTCCCTTGCTTCTTGAATCCGGGCTCGGATGTCGTCCAGTGGCGAGGAGGCTGAGGTGCCTTCTTGATTTTGGGTTTTCTTAGACGTTTTGGCAGTGCGTTTGCTCTTTGGGCCCATTGAGGCCTGGGCCTTGGCGAGGGCACCGAATGATATGTTGCTTAGGGAGGCTTGGACGTCTTCTCCTTCGCTATCCTCTTCGTCTTCTTCTTCGTCTTCCTCGTCGTCATCGTCGTCGTCGCTTTGTCCATCTTGTTCGTCGGAGTCGAAATCGTTGGGCTGAGCAGCGTCAGTGGATTCGTTTTTCTTTTTCTGTTTGAAGAGTAGTTGGGGACTAACCGCATCATCGCTATCCTCTAGGGAGTTGTCACTTCCATCATCTGACCCAGACTCATCTGAAGGTTCCTCATTGCTCTGTTCTTCCGAGCCTGATTCCTCTGAATAGGCATCTTCGTCTTCATCTGGGAGAGCTCGCACACGGCGATTGAGTAGATCGGAAATACCCATACTCCCTTTCCTGTAAAGTAGAGGGAAAATAGACTCAGGAACTATGTATAAGTAGGATAAATAATTTCGTGGGAAAATTTACACTCGGTCACTGAAATTGTTGACGGGCGGTGAAGTCGCACCAAAAAAACAGACCGGACTCTGCTGTTTTTTCAAGGCGGTGAGATGCGCGGCACCCCAGACTGGATCTAGATTTTGCTCAACTCAGTGGAGATACTGTTGCTACTTTATTCTCGTTTCCTAACTCTGACCTCTCTTCTTCCCTGTGCGATTCACTGTCTTTGTCTTTGATCTGTACATATATCCCAGTCCAACCGTGACAGCGCCATTCCTTCCCTCGTCATTCTTTGGCTTATCTTGACCTCGATTGCTGTTGATACTCTCATGTCCTGGAGTGCGGCGTACTATATGGTGTGTGCATACACGGAGTTGTCTTCAAGCGATCAGATGATAACTTACTTATGAAAGCTCCTTTTGGAATCTCTTGCCAGCATTACGTCTGTATCAAGGCCCCGAACCCATTTATTCCGCTTCACCAAACACCCCGCGGCCGGCGCACCCGGCAGCTCTTCGAGTCCCGCAATGGCCTCGCGGAAAGATTCGAGCAATTTTACATCCAATTCTGACGGCTGGTCCGACAATGCAAGGCATCAAGGTGACAAGCCATTCAATCTGAGGACAGCATGGCGGCCGTACCGGGGTCGTTGGGACTCAAAGGGGGTGTCTCGAGGGAATTCCGGTTTTGATACGGCACTCACCGATGATCACATCCCACCGGATAAACAGAGTTCGCGAAGAGGGCGTGCAAGACAGAATCAGAGGAATCTTGACAGACGATTCAACACGGGTGCTAAACATCCTAGTGTTGAGTCGGAGAGGTCGCTCTCCCCGCGCAAAACTTTCCCGCCTCCGTCGCAGTCGCATCGATCACAGAATGAAACAAACTCGATATCGGCGCATAACCCTGTACCGACGTGCCCAATGATGAATCCCACTTCGACGTTTCCTGGGTTTCCTGTGGCAGCAGATCCGTTAGTTTCATCGGCATTACAGCCGCCATTCTTTATGCAAAACATGGCCAACCAGCCGCAACAATTTCAACCACCTCAGCAATTAGATCAGTCTTTAATGAATCCCCTGCTATTCCCTCTGTTGGCTGGAAATCTAATGCCGGGGATGCCTGGGATGCCTGGGATGCCACCTGTCTTTCCTCAAACTGCATTTGTGAACTTTAGCTTGCCGAATCAGGGAGCGCCTGATCCCATGATGCTCAATGCCCTGAGTCAAATGGCAGCGAACAACCAACTCAACTTCTCTGGGGGACCTATTCCACTCGCCTCGGAGCAAACCTTATCGGGGCCCGGATTGCCTAACCGCCAGAAACCCTCGAAGCCTCCCGAGCGCCCCTCCGCAAGCGGGAAATACCTTCATCAATCATCGCTATTACCAAAACTACTGTCTTGTTCCCAGCCTCTTTTAATCATTCTGGACCTGAATGGCACATTAATCTATCGCAAGACCCGTCGCTTGCCACCCTCTTTCGCGCGGAGGGCAGGACTAGACCAGTTCCTGGACACTCTGATGGAAAAGTACAAGGTCATGATCTGGTCTAGCTCACAGCCTCCAACAGTAGACGCCGTTTGCCAGAGACTTTTCACGGAATCCAAAAGGAAGGAACTTGTAGCAGAATGGGGCAGGGATAAATTCGGTCTCACAAATTCCCAATACAAGTCCAAAATCCAAGTCTACAAAACCCTGGAAACTGTATGGTCCAGCAAAGAGGTCCAAGCATCATACCCCAAACCACAACCTAGCAGCATCTGCACCCCCCACACAGCAGAAAATACAGGGACGCACTCCCCGCCAAAATCTCGTTGGGACCAAACAAACACAATCCTCATTGACGACAGCAAACTCAAGGCCCTCAGCGAACCATACAACCTCATCGAAATCCCAGAGTTCACAAACACCCCCGGCATAATTGACGAATCCACTATATTCCCCCGAGTCCTCCAGCGCCTAGAGATCCTCGCAAAATGCGACGACGTCAGCCAAATGCTCCAGCTCTGGAATACCAAGTCCACCGGTACTAGCATTCTAGACCTCGACATAACCACCTTCAGCAACCTGAAGACCCCCTCTTCCCCTCAAACCGACCCAGCCCACGCCCGTAAAGAGCGACGCAAAGCACGCAAACTGGAGAAGAAAGCTATGCGACGTGCTGCTGCTACTGCCACTCCTTTAAAAGCACCACCACCACCCCAAGCGCAAGACAAGTCCCCCTCCATCTCCCCCCCATTCACTCCCGCCTCAAACAACCCCCATTATTCACCAAAAGACAACGGAGAAAGATCACCATCACCAGCTTCATCTGCCCAGTCGGAGAATTTCCTCCTGGATCGGCTTGAGGAGTCCTTGGACGTTTAACGGCTGCTTGGCGGAAGATTTATTACTTATACAGTGTACACGCTATATTGAATTACATTCGCATTGCATTGCATTGCATAGCATAGCATAGCATCGATCGACCTTTGTATCCAATGCATTAGAAACGGAAGAAATCACATAGCATAATGACACCATCTACTTTTTATTTCGCCAACAATTGAACTTTAACTCTTATGCTGTAGATACGTAGGTTTATACGACTGTCGTTGCATATAGGTAAACCTACCTAATTAGAATATGGTATGTTTAAATGTTGCTCGGTTGTATCAGGGTATTGAGGTACTTATCAGGACCCTCTATAGGAGAAGCCGGGTGCTCGAATTTAGCTTTTACTGCTTGTATATAAATAAATATACTCCGTAGGAGACTCATTGGCTATTTGTGAACCAGTATGACACCGCATCACAATATTATGGTACATATATATCATTAAATGCAGCAATACAGTTGCTACTAGTGGATTTAAATGTATAACATACTAATACGTGATTTTCAAGGATATTGAATTGTGGATATGACCCGGTAGTGAAGCAGAAATGCCACTCCGTGGTCACACATGAATATATTTTTATTCTCAGTCAGGACACATAAACCATTGCATCGTGGGCAGCATAGACATGAAAAAATAGGGTGGATAGAATGGTGGAGAGTGAACATGGGAACACATGGGGGATAGTCCATATGAACTCAAGAGACAAATAGCACTCTCCAGAGGAAGATATCATAGAAGGCGGGAATCGCTTTTCCGAATTTTATGGCCGATTTCTCCAACATAAAGGGTAAAAAGAAAAGAAAAATGTTTTGGATATCATCATGAGTTGGTTACTACGGCATCTAATGAATTCGTTTATTTGAAGACCTCACCGTCGGCGAAAGGAAGCTCCTTGCCGTCGACGACGGCGGGAACATCCCAAGCCCAAAGGTCCTCAATGTACTTGCGGTCCTCCTCCTTAGAGGCGTCGAGCTTCTTGAACTCGTAGCTCTCCCAGTCGGGGGCAACATCGAAAGCGGGAGCGAACTCCTGGCCACGGACCAAGAAGACACCCTTGATAACGCAAGCATAGTTGGCACCATAGACGGCCTGGGCACCGAAGAGGTACTTGCGGGAAGCCTCAAGACGGGCGTGGAAACCACCTGTAGAATTTATTAGTAAACAAAAAAAAAAAGAAGCAGGGTTTATAAACGGCTTGGTCCTTACCAATCAGGTTGTTGGCCATGAAGGTGAGCTTGAGCTCGTCATTGTACTTGTAGTCCACGGACCACAGAGAGTACTCCTCAGCGTTGTAGTGCTCCCAGAACCAGGGGAAAGCAGCGGAGCGAGTTTCCTCGTTGGAGTAGCAGCGCTTCCAGTCATCAAGGATGAAAGTGGGCTTGCCAAGAGCCTCGAGAGGGTGCTTGGCCTTCTTCTCAGGCTGTTCCTCGGCAGCAGGGGCAGCAGCGGGAGCAGCAGCCTTAGGCTTCTCCTCCTTCTTGGGAGGAGTGTACTTGATGGCCTCCTCCACGATAACGGGGTTGGGGACCACGGCCTTGAAGGCAGGCTGGTTGATGATGGTCTGGAACCACCGGGCCACGGCGGGGTTCTCAGAGCGGACCTTCTTGTCAATGACAGTGGCATATGCACGGGTGAGGAGAGAAGCAGCAAAGATATCTGCAAGAGTGATGCGCTCGCCAACGAGGTAGGTGTTGGCAGTGAGGTGGGTGTTAAGGACGCCGAGCTTCTTCAGGGCAACCTTGGAGGCATCTTCAAGGTTCTTCTTGTTGTAGGGGTCCAAGCCCAACAGAGGGCGGTACCAGGCGGCCAAGCCGGGAAGAAGTTCAGCGTTGGCGAAGGACAACCAGCGGAGGATGGAAGCATAGTCCTGCTTGGTCTTGCCCAGGAGGGTGGTCTTCTCGTTCTGGGAGGTCACTTTACAAGAATTAGCATTGTGGTGTCTCAACAAAAAATATTGAATCAAATGCTTCAGTCACAAAAGCCAGTGTCTTGGGTAAGGAAAAAAATTTTGCCCAAAGGCGGGGTAACGAGAAAATTTTCAGAGTTGTACGTTATCAACAGTGTAGTTCTGACAGGGATAACTAATAATGGAATTGCTCATCATAAAAAGAAGGTAGGAACCCAAGTGACTGGAAAAAAAAAGGCGTTGGTTTACCTACCGTAGACAGCAATGGCGATGGCCTCAGAGAGAGAGAAGCCATTGGCACCAACGAAAGCGGGGATCTTGCCCAGAGGCTGGACCTTGGTGTATTCAGCAGACTGGTTGAACTCAGCAGAAGAGTTGGCCTGGGTGGGCACAAGCTCCAGCTCCAAGTCGTTGTGCTTAGCAGCAACGAGGATGGAGATGCTGCGAGGGTTGTCCTGTGCAGGAAGGAATTAGCCACTCTGTCCCAACAAAAAAAACTCAGGGGATAGGGGAGGAAGGTTCATCTCATGTGATAAGATACTGGAGAGACACAAATGAACAGAGAATGAACGTACAGGAAGACCGTAGAGCTTGCCGAAGGCCATTTTGAAGGTGTTTTGAGGGATGAAGGAGGAGGAGGAGGAGGGGGGAGAAAAGGAGAAGAAGTCAGGGAGGGGAAGAAGAATCTTGACGCTCCAAACTCTGGGCGGATGAAATAATTTTGTGCGAATCAGACGGAGTCTCGGCGCCGGAGGAACGTTTGCTCGAGTCACGTGATCTAGCGTCAAAAAACCTCAGGATCGCCCAAGATGGCAAGCTGTGGACATCGTTATTAGCGACTGGCCGGAGCTCTCTTCCAACGCTGCTTTTTCTCTCTTTGGTCCTAGTTTTGCGTCCAATTGAGGCTCTTCTGGCAGCCGGTCTGTCTCATAATGGCCTGGCAGGCCCCCAGTTGCGTAGTGCACGCCATGCACTCTGTCCGTCCGACATCCCATCTCAGGGCGCTTCTCTCCCAGCGCTCGATGGGCCCTGTATATACCGTCACTGGGACTCCTCTGTCGACACATAACTCCTCGCGGAAGAGTCTTCGAAGCTACGCGACCGAAGTCCAGCCTGCTGCGCCCGAGATCGATTTCTCCAGGTTCCATTCCCGGCCCGCCCGAATCGTTCCCATGTCACCCGCCTACTTCTCCGGTAGCCCCAAGTTTATCGATCATCTATTGAGACTAGAGCATGTTCTCGCAAAATACGCATCCCTACCGACTGTGTCTGCGATTGAGGCTCCGCGAATGGCGTGGTTCAAGCTACCGCAATTTCGGGATTTTGTTGGAGAGGCTGTCCCAACAAAAAAGTACAAGAATCTGGTGAAAATCCTGCAACGACTAAATCGAATCGATCCCCAAGTCATTCCAGATGAGGTCAGGGACACGCTGAAGGATTTTCTCCGCCCCGGAAATCCATATGGGAATAAGCCTGCGCCAGCTACGGTGGATGATATGGGTCGTTCCCGTGGAAAGGGTAAGCGAAAGACCTCCTCAGCCGTGGTGCATCTGGTGGAAGGTGAGGGCGAGGTGATGATCAACGGGAAGACTTTGGCCGAGGCGTTCCCTCGTCTGCATGATCGCGAGAGTGCAACATGGCCCTTGAGATGCTCGTCCAGACTGGACAAGTATAATGTCTGGGCTACAGTAAGGGGTGGGGGCGTTACCGGACAGGCAGAGGCCGTCACCTTGGCACTCGCACGGGCATTGCTCGTTCACGAGCCTGCATTGAAGCCAATATTGCGGAAAGGTACGTATCTCTGTCGAGCTCAGGAATCGACGACAACGATTACCTCATATGATCAGGTGGCTAATATGCAAATCTCACCCACTAGCCGGCGTTATCACGGTGGATGCTCGTCGCGTGGAAAGGAAAAAGCCAGGCCATGTCAAGGCGCGCAAGATGCCCACATGGGTCAAGAGGTGAAAGAAAGTCACTTTGCGGGCTTTGGTATCTCGGGGAATTTCTGCTTATGTCCTGGATCCTCCTCCTTCTTTCCTACTTTCTCCCCCCCTCTGCGACTCTTTTTTCTTTATTCTTCTCTTTCTTCATCCCATTTCCCCTATACTGTATTATTCCATTTTCGACGAAAGCATCTTCTGTTCTCTCCATTCGGTGTCAATGTGGTCGTTGTCGTTACGAGAGGCGACGACACTGCATATTCTCGGCGACCCGCATATAACTATTGGCGTTTTTTTCCCGTCTGATTAAATTGAACCGATGATAGTGTAGAATATCTGTACAACCAAGATTATTGCCGTGATTAATTTTATTGATGACTGCCTAAGTAAAAAAGAAATATTTATTTATTTTATTTTTCTCATTTATTTTATGTTATCTTCCCCTCCCAGCCTCTCACGACCCAGGAGCCAGGAACGAGGGTAGATCAATGTCAAAGTTTAATGGGAAAAAAAAAGGAAAAACTAGGAGACCAATACGACGAGATCCATTCTGCCTCCAACTCCAAGGAACGGAGAAGGATCCGGATGGTCAAAGCCTCAAAGCCTCAAAGCCTAAGACCAATTGTTACACGGACCAGCCCGAGCCTCGAGCCTCGAGCCTCGAGGGCAAACCCAACAGTAGTGTCTAAGCTCGAGCGACCATCAACAACGTGGCGCTCAGGTTCTCAGTTAACTGGAACAGTACATGAGTTTGCACTTTACAGAGTTCATCCCAGAAGGGAGAGGGAGCCCCCCCTCCCAAATAAAAAAGGAGTAAAACTGGAGGAAGAGCCTTGAGGCTTGAAGACGAGTAGCTGGAGAATTACCAAGGTAGTAGTATGGTTTAGTATGTCCACCTATTAGGCATCATTACGGAATAAACGAAGAGAAAATTCCGCACGAAGTTTCCACTATACTACGTATGAAGCGGTACTTCTGTTTCGAGTCTCGGATAAACTCCATAGTCCAAGGTCCAAAGTCCAAAGTCCAACGTAATGAGTGAGAGAGATCTCGGTAGATAGAGAGAGAGAGAGAAAGGGAGAGACACGAAATGGATAGGTCAAATCCAGAGAGGTCCGTTGCCGCCATCCCGTTCAATTGGAAATCTTCATCATGTTTCTCCACCTAATTGATTCGATGTGCAGAAGCGATCAGATATCCCGTCGATATTACCTTTCGCCTAATAGATGGATTTATGTACCTAATGGCGCTAAGAGTCTAGAGACGTGGGGTGGCAACACTGGAACTTCATCGATTGGACTGGTAGGATCGGGTGGTTTAGTAGAGTCACGTAGTATGTACTAAGGTAACAACCACGAGGGGGGAGAGTTGGACCGATTGGGGGGAGGATTGAATGAGATCATACCTAGGTAGATCCTAAGGTACTTATTTGACTGCATATGTGTATTGGTCTGCCCTGTATACGGAGGGTGGAGTGGAGGCTTTTTCGCAGAAATTCCGAGTCTCTTCAACCATCGCTTCCTCATGTGACGGTGACTAGGAATTGGTCCCTGAGGCTTTCTATAGTTGAGGAGATATTAACTGGATATTCTACTTGCTCGCAACTTGGGTTTACAGTATTGTCTCCATAGAGCACTTGAGGACTGTTTGGTGGACGGCATATTAACTTATGTACTTGGTTACTCAAGTATATAAACAGTAGCAGTAGTAGAAGAGTATTGGTAGTAGTAGCAGCCTTATCGACAATCCTTTTGTCAAGTACACTGAACCTGTTATGTAACTGCGAGAGCAAAAGAAACCTGTTTGAGCCCTCAACTTCCCAGCAAGTCATGAGTGACCATTTCAGATCGGTACTTTGGGCCGGATCCCCGACTATTGATTTCTAGATTCTCACTCTTTGCCTTCACTACATGATGATATTATCATTGGGTATTAGCCAGGGGGATCTGTTCCAGCACGCTGGGTGAGGCGGAATTAGCCTCACTCAGATATTAATTATATTCTGGGATTCGGGCATCTCGATCGAGGTGATTGAGCCGAATAGATCCTTGACATCAGCCTAACTAACCATTATTAGGTACTTTTTTTATTTTAATTTTCTTTTTATTATTGATTACTATTTCCCCCACTAGTGTTGGAGTAGTTATTGATGATGATGGCAGGGTGCGCGCTAACTAACCTATTCCGAAGTACTCCTGAATTTCAATTCCTACTTTACAGAATACTACAGAGTACTAAGGTACGCACTACGTATGTACATGATGCTACCTCTTTTCGATGCGACTACTTGGGTAAAATGACGCTGTCTAACCACTGTCTGATCTAGCGCTGAGATGATCCGCAGCCCAACCCCACCAAATACCTCCCCATTATTCGACGTCAATCGTCATTATTGTCTTCTGTCCAGTCCCTCACGTTCTTTGCATTCTTGATGGGCTTCAGTGTTGTAGATCTGAAGATCCCCCTTGGTGTTGTCGGCCGCAAGCTGCATTTTCGGCCGGGTTTTCTCCAGGGTAGAACTGAGTCAGAAGGGGCCAGATTGGAAGAACTGGTCCACGCACTGGTCGAATGAGAAGGGTAAGAAAAGAAAAATGATGGTAGGTACTAGTGGGCACTTGATATGCATGTATGCATGCAACCAACTCCTGCAGTGCGGTAACATTCACAGAAGGCCAAAATTCTCCCGGGCAATCACTCGAACATCTTTTTTTTTGGTATCCCCAGCAACCCCTGTTGAGTCTTCCGCGCTTTCGAGAACAATAACAGCCCTATGTTTTGATCATGGATGGTGATCTTAACTTTCAACCTTCAAGGCCGTGGTGGTTCCAGGGTCTGCGATGCGATCCTCAAGGAATGAATCCCTAACTATTGGATCCCCCCAGGACTGTCAGCGGTCCTTCCCGCACAGGCCCAGGCGATCCCGAGTCTCACATCCCAGTTTACAAAGAAGTAAGTTCTGAGCGTCCTGAGAAGGGCTTAGTTCATGTTCCTTTTTTCTTTTCTCTTTTTCCCTTTGTCTTTTATTTTTTTTTCTGATCTAGGAATCACTGAATTTTCTCCGGATCCTCGAAAGCAAAAATAAGTCAAAAGGTAAAAAAAAGTACAGGTCAGATTCCGAGGGACTGGGTCAACAATTCTCGACTAAGGCGCCTCCTGGGTAAAAATGGGGCTGGCGGACGGTCGAATTGACTTTCGGAAGCATCTGGGAACTACTAAACTAATGATTTCTTGGATTTGATCACATCCAGGGATTTGGAATAGGCCAGTGCCGCCAGCCTAAGTTGAACTAACTAGTCCAGGCGACACTTGTTAGTGTGTGGAATGGTTGGTTCCAGGACACGACTGGTCATTAACCTTATCGGATCATGGAGTATAGAACTATAAGTATAGACTACTATAGACTACTATAGACTCTACCTACTACTAGGGAGTCTATACTGCATCGAGTGACGATTGCGGCGGCGATGACGATGAAGGTGGATTTCATTATGATTAGTTATTGTCATCGAGCAAATTACCTACCATGAATTATCCTGGGCCCCAGCCAGCACCTTCGTCGTCTCCTCGTCTCTCCTCGCTTGTTGGAGCCCTTCATGACGGACTGGTGGACTTGCCCTCGTGCTCCGTACTCGAGGTACACTCTGCAGGTTATTTCTAGAGCAACTAGAGTATGCATATTCCACTGAAAATATGCCAACAATAATACCCAAACAATGTACAAGGCGTGGAATTCACCTCGTCTCTGCTTTCTTTGTGTGGGCGCGAAGAAGAGAGAAAAAAGAAAAGAGACAAGTCTATAGTTATGCTCTTGAATTTGTGTTTTTATTTCCTTTGCTTTTTTTTCTCTCTATTCTTTTTCATTTGCCGTTGAAGCCTTTCTCTCTTTCTTTTCTTTTCTTTTTCTCCAACTAATTCGTTTCTCACTACGGATTACTCCGATTTTATTAGTATTTCCCCCATTTTCTCCTACAGCCTGTCACTTCATTTCTTTTTCCTGCCCTTTTGATCTTTTCTAGTATTATAATTTTTCTCCTTTCTGAATCTGTCCATCTCCTCTTCTCCACACTGGTAGACACCCGAATAATGCCATGAAGCTATGACATTTGCGACGCCGGCTTCATTATCTGCTGAGAACCGCATCCCGAAGCCTCGATCGCCTCATTATACAGACTGACTTTCTAGAATTACCCATTACTATTATTGTTGTTATTACTAGTACTGCTTGAAGATCAGCCCCCAGCTATCCTTCGCCTTGATATACTAGCCTATAAGTATTGCGTTGAGCCCCCCTCCCCCCAGGCTTGTCATAATAATTATCATCTGTTACTATTGCCTCCTCCCCCCCGCTTTCGACGCAGTCCTCGTTCTGGTTTCCCAATAATAAGCACGTTTGGGCTGCAAAACTACAGCATACTAACAAGCTCCTGCATTGCATCTGAAATTAATCACTTACAGACTGCACGAAGCTATAATCTATTTTTTTTAAACTTTCTTCATACCGCTTCTCCCCCTTTTTTACCTTTTCACTTTCGTTGAGTCCAGAGCTTTGCGTCCTTCTCTCTCTCTCTCTCTCTATCTCGCCTCCCATTGCGTGATCCAATCTCTCAACTCCACTACTCAATTTCTATTCATTCAGCCTTTCTAGGCGTGAAGAAGTAAGTCGTATCTTCTTGCATTTACTTTGTTGTGCGCATTATATCTTCCCTTCGCGAACCTTGGCTGATCGATGTATGGGAGCGATATCTAGATCACTCCTCGCTTATACCAAGTGTCCAAGGCGAGAACCGTAAGACTAACGCGCGCTTACGGTTTTTTTCCTTCTGTACAATCCACTCGTTCTAGGAAGGGGAACGAAGTGAAAGAGTCCTGAAAAAAAAATCACTTAGGCATAAGGAAAGACCGAAAAGAAAAAAAAAAAAACAACGACATTGCATCACAAATACCTTGTCAATCTCGCCAAGCTGGAATCCTACGCAAGCCCTCCGCTGTCCCCGCCGACGCATTGGTCCTTTGACCTCGATCCAGTGCGTAGGGGATCTCTCAGGGGTATGGATGGTGATTTCCGGCGCATGAAGCAGCATGATCAGCAGGCCCATTACGCGACAGCCTCGGGCATGTCCCGTCGCTCCGTTCCAAGGTCGTCCGCCGGTGCGGCAGATCGGTTCAGACAGCCCGGTCTCCATTCGACACGTGGAGATCTGTCGCAGGGTGCCGGTAGAGCTCGAATGTCTGCATACATGGACTATGGATACACAGACAGTGCCTTTCACGGCGGTTCGTTGCAGGAGGACGAATTGCAACCATATCCACCGACGTTGCGCGACCAGCAGCGTCAGCAGCAATTCTCACCATATGAATCCGATATGGTCTACAGCCTCGGTCAGCAGGGCCCAACGCAAACCCCGTACGAGGTCGTGCCACCATACCCATCACGGCAATCTGCAGCGATGGACTCGCTTTCCGGTCAATTTGGCGTTCCACCGTATTTCTCTCCCAATGAGCCGACAGGCGCGGGGTTGCCCTCGCCCTACTTGCCTTCACAGCTCTCTCTCTCTGCTTATAATCAGCCAGGGCCCATTGGACGCTCGAGCGCAACGCAGCCCTTTCCCGCAACCATGGCGGACATGACCCCGGTAGCGGGTCCGGGACACCAGCAGGCGCTATCCCAGTCACAACCACAGCCGTCAGAGTCATCTATTTCAAACGAGCCGTATCGACAATTTCAGCGAGCATTGCGAGTGACAATCGATCATACACGGACCGGCCGATTGGTAGAAGCTAGTCGATCATTGCTGGAAATCTCCGAGTGGCTGGTGGCTAGTGCGCGGGAGCTTGGTATGTTTTCCCTCTTAGCGTTTAGATCATTTTCCCACACCATTTCCCACTATATGCAAGATAGGCTCGCCCTGATGGACCCGGGACTAGTCAGTAATCATTCCCTCCCCATCTCCACCCCCTTTCTTCACGCCTCATTCTTTTCCTCCTTGGTGTTTTCACTGGTTTGGTGGCAAACGATAAAAGCTAATTATGATGGTGTCCATGGCGTTGAACAGGTATCCTTCGCGATGATCAAGTGCTCCACTCCGATCGATTGAAATTATGGAATGACTTTAATATATGCTGGCTAGCTCTTTGCCAAAAACAGAAAGATATGACCCAAGAACTACTACAGACGGGGCATCAATCGTCTCGAACCAGTCTGCTTAGCGTCGACAGGATGGAGAACCTAGGCAAGGAACTTATCCGACTTTGTGATCAAATGGAGCAACATGGCCTTGTGGATTATCAGATGGGTATTTGGGAAGAAGAAATTCTATCCGGTAGGTGGCGCGAACACACCTTTCTCCACTGCTTGCAGAATAAAAAAAAAGTAAAAAATGTGGCTGCTAATGCTCAATTCAAGCCCTCGGCCAATGCTTGGACCTCATGGAAAGCCGACCAGAACTCATTCACAACCGTTCTACCGCAGCTTCGCATGCATGAGGACTTTCAGCTCAGAGAACCGCGATTCTTTCCAGGATCAAACATGCCCCCTTCCGCGTCTGTGCTCTTGGGGATTCGCCCCTAAGGCAGGGACTAGTTTAGCCCCTAGGCCATAGCGCAAACAACTCCAGGATGCACTATCGATTGATAGATTCCTTTGCAAATTGTGGCGCCAGGCTTTCTCTTCTCATCGGTCGCCTTTATCCTCTTTTATTTAATTTATTTATTTATCATATATCACGACGGCTGAACTTCGAAAATCCCACGAGTTTCCTATTCGGGTTATTCGAAAGTCTTTGCGGGAAAAATTTGGGGTTGAGCTGCTAAGCCCCCTGACTACTACACTACTGCTGCTACTGCTCACTCGCAGACTCATTCATTTCACAACCTCGGAGGAAATAATATGCCATCCTACCAATATCCACACAAGGCCAAAAAAAAAGGAGAAAAGTCGGAGTTGAACTCCGCAGAGTTCAAGAGACGAGAAGGCCGATCAGAGAAACATTCGAGTCGGCTCCACGTGCTTTACCTGCGTCTGGCACGCCTTGCGATTTGTAGATACCACATTGTTCTTGCATTTATCTGTTTTCCTTCTTCTGGGTGGACTGCGAGGGATGAAGGCGCACTGGTTGATTTCTTAGCGACATAGATCTGGCTTTTGGTTTTGGCTTGCTTTGTTTGGTTGATTGTTGATCTGATATATTTGTGCTCTTGTGCTCTTGTGCTTCTATGCTTCTATGGAGAGTGGTCGCAGTCTCACGTTGTGAGAAATGTTGGAATTTGCTCGGCGTTTTCTTTTCTTTTCTCCTTTTTTTTTTTCTGACTCTTCGACGGTGCTATTGAGGAATGTTCCTCAGACACCCACGATCCATCCCTCGATTTCATTCTCCCTGCTTCATGAGTATTAATATCCCCTTTGTCTTGCCAGTGGTTTTCTCCTCCTTGCGTTTCTCTCCTACCTCCCTACCTGGTTTAGTTGATGGAAGGAAGTGTCTGATACCTTTGATATCCTGTACGATAATTGAATTTCAAGTGGATTAGTATATACTACTCTACTACTGCCACCAATTTAATAAAGCCAACTCACCCAACAGCCCGGAGCTCCGTCCTGAATTAAATAAAACTAAATTATTCTAAACTCCTGTAATGGAATTTAGAAACCTCCACCATCCTCATAGAAGGAAGTGCCAATCAGACAAATAGTAAGAGCGTCATAGTTGAGGGTGCGGAGGATACTAATATTCCTTGTACTTGGGTTTGGATGTATGTACTCTGAGTCGGTCCTGAGTAACTACTACTACTACTACTACTACTAGATAGTACACTATATCTCACCTAGTACTAGTAAACACGCAAGGATCCAAGTATCTGTGTCACCTCTATATATACTCTTGAGAATTCTCTACTCCTACAAGGCACGGAGCGGACTGGTAGATACAGTAGTATGTGCTATCATATCACGTGCATTATTCATCCAAGGGAGAAGCTGTCTCTTAAAGAACAGTTCGTCATCACGATCATAATCATGGCAAATCGAGCAAGACAACGCAAGCATAAATACAAATAGAGCAGCGAGATATCTGGTGGAGAGAACAAGAGTAAAAGAGGCACCGACGCCGGGGGCGTTGAGTTTCGCTAAATTTGATCTTGGACCATATTAGTAACTGCAAAAATAGAGAGAAAAAAAAAATCGAGTCGTAAATGAAGAAAAGAAAACCGCTAGAGGGAAGGGAGGAGATGAACATACTCAGAGTCATGCTTAAATTGATATCTGTATTCTCGACCATGTCCGTAAACTCCTCGAAGCTGATCTTTCCGTCGTGATCCTTGTCAGCTTCCATAATCGTCTTGTCGACAATCTGCTGTAGCTGCACGTCCTTCAGGTTATTTCCGACCATCATCTTGAGCACGATGAACAGCTCGCCGTTGGAAATGTAGCCGTCGCGATCGATATCGTATACCTTGAATGCGAACCGGAGCTTCTCTTCCTTGTTACCCTTTGAGCTGAAGGCGGATAAACCCGATACGAATTCCTGGAAGTCGACATCACCGCCGCCGTCTTCGTCAAAGATCGCGATCATTCTGTTAAGTGTATTTCAATTCGTTGTTAGAGTGGTTCTTTCTTTCTTTTTTTTTAATTCTTTGAGATTTGGTGGGGAAGGGGTTGTTTGGTGTGAGGCTGGATGTACCGGGTGGCCAGAGGATTCGATGAGACCTGCGGGAGAGAGAGGAACTCGTCACGATCAATTGTGCCGGAATTATCCTATAGAAATTAGACGTGGGCTATAGTCGGTTTATCTGCTGGGGACTGACCTTGTCGAGTTTCATAAATCGTTTGCGCAGTCGGTCGACCTCGTCCTTATCGACTAGGAAGGACCAAGGTGATTAGCAATATGGAGGCCCTCGGGAAATACGAAGTTCGGACTCACAGTTAGAAGCGGATACGATGTTTTCGAACAGCTGTGATGTCCCCAGAGAACTTCGTCGTCTTCGCCCATACAGAGCTGCGTTGTTGGGCTCACTGGGCTGCTCCATATTGAACGCAAGTTTGGATCTAAAACTTGGGGGAGAGAAAATATGGAGGTAATAAGATTGAAGATAAATAAGGAGGAGGAAGTCAATCCGATAATATAAGATGAACCACAGTCCCCCGCAGTCTAGACAGTTCTAAGCGTGTGTTGGGGAGATGCGGCTGCGGAACGCGGAGGAGGTCATAACATCGATGCCAAGGAAAGAGCCCGTCCAGCAATTTGATATCGGCCAGCCCCGCACTAACCCGAAACAGACAGGCAAGCGAACCCCTGAGCCCGTGCGGCGGCCAAAACAGGCCACGTCTGGGTGACATTGCAACGTCAACTCATCCGCCAGCGCTGTTGCTACGAGATTTCCACCGTCCATATCTTCCACCACCCATCGCGGGATATCAAAAAAATACGTCTACGCGATCTGTCATAATTAGACCTTTCGATTGATACCACTTTCGACCCCCCTTCCGATGGTCGTTGCCCTTTCTACGCCCCAAACGTTCGCATGACTCGCTACGGGGGACTGGGGAGGACACGCCCCAAAAAGCTCACCTCTAAGGCCTCTATCCCGATTGTCAAAGAGGATGAAATAGATGTCATCGAAGATGAGATCCAAAATGCCCTCCAACAGATCGAAACTGGTGTTGAGAAAGCTGAGGAGTCGGTGAGTGTTACCCCCCCGACCGTGTTTCCCCATCCCTGTCCATATCACGTGATATAATCCCAACCTCACCCCATCGTGAAAATTTTGCACCTGGGTATTGACCCCCCAAATAGCCCCTGCTAATGCAGTTTTTGGTATAGGAATTCCATCTTCAGGTCGCTATCAATGCGACTGCCCAGGGAAAAGTAGTAAATGAAGCCCATATCCCGACTCCGGAGACCGTCCTCAGTAGCCTTCGATATGATGAGCTTTACCCCCCTGTGTTCTCGCAGCCGGCGACATACATCCGCTTCTCTTCCACTGTTGAGGACTGTTGCGGATGTCCGTATAACATGACCGAAGAGGATGACGTATTCTTGAAGATCATGAACCAAAAGCGGGATGCTGCTAGCCATTGCTCCGAGGACCAGTTTGAGGAAGTCATGAACTTCTTTGAAGAGACCGTGCGATTAAAACAACCGTTTGCCGCGGTAGATAACCCGCCAGTCTTGACCTTTGCGGAGATGCAAGAGGCGATGGACGCAACTGTAGAGGAAGGTGTAAAACGTTTTGCCAAGGACATATATGAGCATTGGAAGTCAATGAAAGCCAGTGAAGGAAACCGATCATTGCTTGCAAGTCTCAAGGTGAGTCTCCCTCACCATAATTGTGTGACAGTATGGGTCCGTTAACCAGTTGTCGCAGTTCGAAACTGGTCAAGATACCGATGATTCAGATCCATATGTCTGCTTCCGTAGGCGAGAAGTCCGTCAGATCCGCAAGACCCGTGGTAGAGATGCTCAGAGTGCGGATAAATTAAGGAGGCTCAGAAAGGAGTTAGAAGATGCTCGACAACTTGTTGCCTTGGTCCGTCAACGAGAGTTGGCAAGAAAGGAGATGCTTGCCACCGAGCGCCTAGTCTTCTTGCAGCGATCCGAAGTCAAGGAGATGAAGAGGAAACTCAACATCAAAGACGATGACGAAGACCTCATCAACCAGAAGGTAAGCATAATCCTATCTGATAATGGAATTTCCCACCAGGATGCTGACCTAACATGCAGCCTAAGAAGAAGCTAACAGAAGCACCGCCGGTGCAGCGTCCACCAACTACTCAGCTTCGCATGCCGCCAAAACCTGGCACCCAGTCTGCAGAAGATTTGCAATTGTTGGAAGATATCCAAGCAGAGAAGGAGAACGAGATTGTGCGCGATATCAAACAGAATATTGCGAAGCATATCAAATGGAACGAGGGCTATGTGGATATCACAAGAGCTCCTCTTTCACCATCTCCTGAGAGGTCATTCGACCCCACATTCCGACCTGCAATCACGACACAACTACCGACTCCCCCATCTTCGGAATCTTCCGATCATATGATGGTGGATTCAGCCCTAGATGCCGCAGGCCCCATTTCTTTCCGCGATAAGCTAGCTGTCCATGCCCTAATGACAACTGACGACGCTAGCAAGATACCCTCGTTCCGAAGACGTATCGGGCGTGGCGGTCGCTTGCTGATTGATCGTCGTAACCTTGCCTCGCGCTGTAGAGTGGAATTGGATCCTTGGAAGGCAGACCGATTCAAGTATGACCAGGAGGACTCAGACGAGGATCTCGACTTTGAGGTGGATCAGTTTGATACCCATATCATGCAGAATCGGGCAATCATGATCGCCAAAGCGCGGGACCAGGCTCATGCGCAGGCAGCACAAGTACAAGCACAGCGACGACTGCAGGTCGAACAAGCCGCAGCTAACAACTCCCCAAGCCAGGGGCAAATAACGGGATCAAATCCTGGGCCTGGTGCCATTGCTCCCACAACTGAAACATGAGCCGGGCTTCATTTTTCTTCTCTCCTTGACCTTTCCATCTCTTCTCTCACACGCCCACACATCGATTTTAGCGGGCGTTCTTTACCTCGACCTTCGCCTTCTTCACCCCAATGTACTTTTATTCCTCTGATATCTCGATTCGCGGGTTGTATTGTTTTAGTTTTTTTTTCCATCATCGTCATCACATACCCCTGGAGACGTGAACACACCCCTTTTTAACTGAATGCTGCTGAAGCATTCGAAATTCAGGATATAATGTCGTCGACGGTTATATTCTCACTTTTTATGACGCCCTAGGATTATGCGAATGTTAGTGTACATAGCCAATTTCTGCGTTGTCCTTTTCTCTTTTCTTTTCCATTTGAAGCCGATAGGTCGATAGAATCATGTACGGATAGCGAGGCTATGAGGTCAGCAACGAAGAAAAGAGAGAAAAAAAAACCAATTAATAAAATTCTAATAAAAAGCCAAAACTTTTCTGTTTCCTTTTTTTAAAATGACCGATTGGAATTCCCTAGGGATCGGCCGTGCTAGGATTTCCTAGCTTTAGTTTTCCTCGAGTGATCGCTATCACCGTTTGCTGGTCTTTTGGTGACAGAGCCGCCTTGCGGGTTCTGTGCGCAATTTGCCAAGTAATCGCTGAGTCTGGAAGAGAGATCTTGCAATATCTCCTTTTCGCCGATTCGGACTTGTAGTGCCATTTTACCTCGCCGAGTGGATCCTTCAAAAGGCCCCGATGTAGCTTCGGCTTGGTTGAGCTGTGACAGAAGCTCTTTGTCGTGGAATAATGTGGTCGCGTACTGAGCTCGGTTAAGCTGAACTGCTCTGGAGAGGATCGTCGCTTCCGCTTGGTCGAAAGTAGGCTTTGGAGGTTTCTGCTTCTGTTGCAGACGAGCCAATTCCTCTGGCTGCAAAGTCAGGGTCTTCAGGAGTAGGAGAAGTTCATCCGGGAGGATGTCTGTCAAGGAATCCTCGGAAGAGGAGTTGGGGATAATGTATCCATCATCGAGGAGTTCCAAGTTATCTAGGAATTCGAGCTGTGGTCACAGTGTCAGTAAGTATGCTTTGGACGGGGAGCATGAGCGGATGATGATTCTTGCACAGGGCCAATTACCAGAGGTTGGTTTTCGACGGTGGCGTTTGGAAGGCCGGCAGCTGTGCAGACCTGCTTGAGCGAAAGCTCGATCACATCGTAAGGGGCATAGTTGTCCGTTACGTAGCCATACCGTCGAAGAAGGTCGGCGCGCGGGATTTCTCCGTAGTCGTTGAAAATCTCTTCCCCTGCTCGAATTGGCTTGATGGCCTTCATGACTAATGCATCTTCTTCTTGGAAGAGACGAGCCTTTGTCATGTAAAGATTAGGATAAAGTACTGTGAAATAATACTGGAGGATACTCAAGAACTCACGTTGTTTCTGGTAGCATCTGCGTTCAACAGATCTGCGAGAGGCACCATACCCTTGGAGGACTGTTCATCCTCTTCATCAGTCATGTACCCGTCCTCACCATCGCGCTCATCGTTATCGTCTTCAGGCTTCTCGATATCAAATGCGTAGGCCATGATGAGAGAGCCCATGGTGTGAGCTAGGGTAAGGAGTGTCTGGGTGCCAGCATCACCGTCATATGAAGCGAGTCCGTTGATCGGGGGGAAAAGAGAGGGGTTAGCTCGCACAATGGGGGCTATCGAGTCGAGGATCGACTCGTCTGCGCCCTGCTTCCCAATCTTCTCGACAATTGCACTCCCCTGAAGCTCCTGAAGTTCTGATGGCGACCAGAACATCAGTGTGTCGAAATTTCGAGGTAGAACTCTGAAATATGGCGCCCAGGAAGATTTGTCGCCTAGAAGATATTCATAGATCATCACCAGGATGAGTGACAGCCATGGACCGAGCTCCTCTACATCTTGAGGGAGCAGATCCTTCAGTCTAGAATTGTGGGTCGAGAGGACCAAATCGCGGGGGATGGTGAAAAGTTCTTCGCTGTCGAGAATATCGGCTTGGGCGACTGATGTTTTTGACACTCACATATCAGAGATGTGACCACATTCAATAGAAATGGCATTTGATAAGGGCTAGAAAACAAGAGTGCTGAGAAGGAGAAACCCCTATTAGGGTGCAAAACATACTGACACCTCTCCCGGCAGCGTTACCTCGCAAATCCGCGATGGTAATCTTGGGGTTCACCCTGACGCCTGGTTTACTAGACAGCCAGACAGCAAACTCGCTTGACTGACACTGGAAGTTATCAGAATCTGGGAAATGAGTGGACGAGGACATGGCTTAGATTGGCGAGGATGCTGAGGGGGTTGTGTGGAAGATGCCAATCCGAAATTCCAAAGCCAAGAGCCACACTGTGGGTGGGTTCTGGGGGATGAAGGCAGATCGACAGAGATTTCAAAAAAGATACACAACCCCAGAGAAGAGATAGCGTGGAAAAATCCACCTGGAGGGGAGATGGGAAGAGAAAGGGGAGCAAGAAGAAGTGGGCTGGAGGATGCAGAGGAGTAGTAGTAGTTTAGGAGTAGTTTGTTGTATACCGTCGGATAAACGCACCAGCGGAATTGCCGTGACCGACCCAAAGCACACGCACCAATCGATAACATCGCTGATAAAAAAGAGTCTCGGACTGGATTTGCCCCTCAATGACAGCCATTTTTCCCACGTTAAGAAAAAAGAGGAACGCGATAACCTAGCGTTACTCATATTTATATGCCTTTTCTGACCCTACAACGCCTAACTATTAACCCTCCGATCGCGCATATCTATATTAGATATACCGAACCTGTATCTCTGATTCCCTCCCGACGCGATTACCATGATTGCTATCGGCCTCGAAGGCTCCGCCAATAAGCTTGGCGTGGGCATCATGCTACATCCCGACGATGGGAGCACCCCGCAAGTCCTCGCCAACATACGACATACCTATGTTTCCCCTCCAGGAGAGGGATTTCTCCCTAAAGATACTGCAAGGCACCACCGCGCGTGGGTTGTGAAGCTGGTAAAGAAAGCTCTCAAGGAAGCTCGTTTATCCGTCGACGATGTGGATTGTATCTGCTTCACCAAGGGTCCGGGCATGGGAGCTCCCCTGCAAAGCGTGGCAGTGGCCGCTCGGATGCTAAGTCTGCTATGGGGGAAAGAATTGGTCGGTGTCAATCACTGCGTCGGGCGTACGTCAAGATTTCCCATTCCCCTCACCTTTTTTTGAGCAGATTATCCCATATTAGCTGCTGCTGCTACCAGGTGCCACAAAATTATAATATACAGGTACAGTAGCTGACTGTTCCGCCACCCTCACAGATATCGAAATGGGCCGATTAATCACTGGCGCCACGAACCCTGTCGTCCTCTATGTCTCGGGAGGAAACACCCAAGTCATCGCATATAGTTCTCAGAGATACCGGATTTTCGGTGAAACTCTTGACATCGCCGTCGGTAATTGTCTGGACCGGTTTGCGCGAACGTTACACATCCCCAATGATCCGGCGCCGGGGTATAACATCGAACAATTAGCCAAGAAGGGCAAGCAACTGGTTGATCTACCTTATACAGTGAAAGGCATGGACTGTTCCATGTCTGGAATCCTCGCAGCGATCGATGCGCTGGCTATTACATACGGCCTCGATGGACCGGAGCGGGAAGATGTAAATCCAGACACGGACACAGAGACAGCCACAGCCACAGCAGGTAACGGAAACCCTACTCGGGCGGATCTGTGCTTCTCGTTGCAAGAGACGATATTCTCCATGTTGGTCGAGATCACAGAGCGAGCCATGGCGCATGTCGGATCCAAAGAGGTTTTGATAGTTGGCGGGGTTGGGTGCAATGAGCGACTACAAGAAATGATGGGGATAATGGCACGAGACAGGGGGGGGAGTGTCCATGCAACGGATGAAAGGTTCTGTATCGATAACGGAATCATGATTGCTCAGGCTGGTTTGCTCGCATACAAGACGGGCTTCCGAACGCCACTCGAGGAATCCACATGTACTCAACGGTTCCGAACGGATGCTGTGTTCGTGAAATGGAGAGATTAGTTCGGTCTGAATACATAAATATATTAATTGAAGCGAAGCGAAGCTTGTCTAGTACCACCGAATATGAGTATCTGCATAAGACAGATACTAGTGAGCTACTGGTGCTTGCTTTTTTTATATTATTTTACTTTATTCCTTTGCTTTGGTAGGGATTGTCCTACATAAGATATATAGAGTTAAACACCATGGTATCGACAGAGTGATAAATAGGGACAAAATATTGGCATATCGATCTTGATCGACCAGACACCCACATCTGAACTTAAGAAAGACAAAGGTACTTTGACAGTCATACTGTATGTACGTAATGATGCCATGTGGTTCGAATAATGTGAGAAACAACCAACGCATGAGGGGGGAGAGGCAGGAATAATCTAGTCAAATAACAATCGTCGCTGTCATGCATTGCCTTGGAAAGAAAAGGCTAGAGGGGAGGAAGAGCAAGGCAAAGAAAACTACCCTCTGCCATCGACGGCGTGCTATCAGACTGGCATAGTTTGCCAAAGGCCTATATTTCCGATCATCAGGGGGTTATACCCGGGATGAAAGGAGCTCAGAATGGTAGAGGTTGCCTTGAATGATATTCTATGAGAAGCAGCTTGTACATGGTCTGGAGGTCGTGAGAAATCCAGGTAACATCAATCATGAACGATAGGTGCCGGGAAAGGAATAGTGCTTGGATCAGCCTGGTGTGGACAATTATCCATGAGCCAAATAGAGGACCACTGCTGAGGCCGTCTCTTTTATTGTAATGTTTATTCGCCGATATCCCCCGTGGGCTTATACAATATTGTTGTAACATGCTACAGCAAACCATATCAGTAGGTGCTCTGGAATTTGGATTAGTGCTAGGAAGAGTTACCTTTCTTTTGTACCTGGTGGTCACACTGGTGGCCAGAACACCGTTTTTTATGCTGCTTGTGGCGAGGTGGTTTAGAACTGTATGGTTGGGGTAATTGAGAACGCTACTATCGTCTTTCATTGGCGTAGTGCCGTTCAATATTGACTTTCCAAGGAAAAGGGGAAGACTTGGTGGTGTAGGTGCATCGCCAATGATATTGACTGATTGCTGGTAGCTCGGACTCTCCTCCTCCTTATCGAGGTCGATGAGAAACGGTGGGATGATATTTCGAAAATCTCCGAGGGGAATTTCCTCCGGCTCCTCTTTATCGGATTGGTCCTCGACGGTTGCCTCATCCTGTTTGCCTCCACCTAAATCAGGAAGAACCTGAGGGGGATGGATGCCCGGTGGGACAGAACTCCGTTCACTCTCTCTTCTCGACCGGTTGATATCGTCCGCGCTGACTTCAACGTAGTTGACCAAATGATTTGTGAAATCAACAGCGGTGGGAAGGTTGTCAGAGGCACGCATTTCACCGTCGACAATGAACTTCAAATGATGTGTGCCCGGTCGGAGATTCAGTTTTGCAGACATGACACCGGGTTTAATCTCACTGTTCGGGATGAAGCATTTCAAATTAGTCTCCGAAATGATCACGCATAGCAACCAGGGGTTGGATCTATAGATCTTACGAACCTCTTTTGAAGACGGAACTTTTTCTCCCAGTTAACGAAGGTCCCGGTGACATAGACTTTGTCACCACCGCCAGTCCATTCTATAGTCATCGGAACAGCTCTGCCTACGCCGCTGCTCGTATAGGGTTGAAGTTCGTCCAAAGTATCGTCATCGTCGGCGACAGTAGGGTTGGGGTTTGCAGGGTCTGTCTGGTCGTTTAAAACCTGATTAGGTGGGATAGCATCGGTGTCTTCTGGCCCGCTAATGGGCGAGCCAGGAGTAACTGTTGCATCTGCAATGGGTAGGGGCAACCGAGGCGGACGCTGAAGATGTGCCGACGCGCTATAATACACCTTGTGAGGTGGACCGGAAGGGCCAACAGGCTCATAATGATCACGTCTTGCAGCACCCGCTCGGGAGGTCGGGACCTGGACAGGGTTGGACGGGTCGGGTGATTGAGCGTCCCTCGAGCGATAGTCCATCTTCCTGGAGCCATTTCGATCTGGCCGATCTAAATTCCGCGTAGGTGAATCTGCAGTATTGCGTGACTGCAAGCGTTGCTGAACTGATGATGGATGGCTTTGGGAAGTCGAGTTCCTGGTCACAGTTTCCTTAGATGCAGACGGATCAGCCGCAGAAGCTTTCGTGGTGCCTGAAGTAGCATTGAGCGACGGTCGGCGAGTAACTTTTCTGTCTCCAGCCGAAGCCGTCAGGCCTGCAGTGCCCGAAGTCGCTGGCCCATCTCCGAGAGGGCCTTTTGAAGGGTTGTTGCCCATCTGAAGGCGCGAGGGAATAATCTCCCAGAATTCAAAAATGAAGCGCGGTAATCAGAGTAATCGAGGGGAAGAGATCAGCGCTGAGGGCGTCTTGATTGCTGTGAAACGAGCCGGAGATGAGAATTTGTAGATCAAGATGCCCGCATCAAAGCGGCTAATCTCAAAGGACCGAGGGGTAGGAACACCGGAATCGAGATGCTTTCGGAGAGACAAGGGTGGCGGAGAGTCGGTCGGAGGAAGAGAGGTGCGAACAAGAGAATTAAATGCTGGAATATTTAATATATTATGGGCACACATATGATACGCAACCCGAGAGACGGCGGGGTTGGAAATGGGTGGCAGATGCTGGTTGGGACGCTTGACAACAGCAACGACGACGACGATGATGATGATGTCGATAATCGATATCGAAACCCCCAGAATCTGGAGTCTGGCCAGGAACGTCCATTTAGGGCTTAGGGCTTGGCGGCTGGCCAGCTTCCATTTGCATTCAAAGCTATCTAAACCTCATGTCGATAGTTCGTTTACTTGCATACGAATCTCATGTATGAAGTTTCAAGCAAATAGCCACCTGCTAAGAGTTTATATCAGCACGGTAACACACAACTGTGTGGACTCATGGAGAGAGAACATTACCTAGCACTACTGTATCCCACCAAGGGTATATCCCTCCCACCCAATTGAAACTGTCACCCGCCCCAGGCTCAATGCAATACTCCCAATGCAGCCAGATATCGCGTCAATATGTATTCCAATGGCGTTGGCTTATCAGGAATTTCCCCATCCAATCGCCCGAGATGAACATGGAATGTGCTGCTTCTGCTTGTGCTTTGGTGGGCAGTTCGACGACGGCGATGCCTGATTGGCCAGGCACCCCATGTATAACACGGGGTTTGCTGGCTGACCGCCGACCCGGAGCTCCCAAGAATACCTACTACTACTACGACAAGTTGTACACTACTACCAACGTACTAATACTGCTTCTTCATGCCAGGAGCCTTGAACCATCGCTGGCTGTGGATATATCATCATATCTGTTGTTATTATTATCGTCATTGAGGCAGAAGTAGGATATTTGGTGTCTATCCCAATGAGCTGGCTTTCGGCACTGTCAACCGTTCTTTACGTCGTCCTTGTATATCCTTTCTACTATTTAACATATTTTGCATATTTTCTCCTAGGGCTGCTGGCGGCTCCAGTGCTCAAATTGGGCTTGTTTGCTTTTCAATTCGTCACTCTTCCCTTGAGGATACTATTTAAATTCGAGGTATGCAACAGCGTTAGATATTATTCTTCTTCTCTTCCCTTTTCCCCTTTACAGCTTCTTCGCCTTGTTCTTTGTGGCTTCCCGAAAAATAAAAGGAGCTAATGATAGGGTACCCCAGCAGGCACTTTTTATTTATTATGGGGTGGCTTTGCTGACAGGGGTCGGTCTGGGCGTGGGTTTATATCTGACCACTACTGTCATCATCAACCTATTGCATGGGTTGCTGGGACTGTTAAAGACAGCATCTCACCCGGAAGACGGGCGCAGGCGTAGCCCCGTCAAGAGAGTGCAGAACGCATCAGAAAGTGACCCCAATCCGACCGACGACTACTGGATCGATAGGACTTGGAGAAAAGACACTATCCCGCTGAAACATGGCGGTCTTCTCACAGAAATCATCTTAGAGGAGGAGGAGGAGAAACAACCAAGCCAGGACTCTGAAGTCGAACAGAAACCTGAAGAGCGAGACCTCTGAAATAATTCCACAACTAGTCAACTATAATGAGGATCTCACTAGTGCGGACTTTGCGGAGTAGGTGTTTTATGTGCCTTTAGCGCGGATTTGTTACCTTGGTCTAATTTACCAGGGACATTACAACTTACTAGGTGAAGTTCTTGCGGAAATCGCCATCACGATCGCAGGAAGAGCAATGATAATATTATATTTGAAGAATCATTCTATGCCAAATAATAAATATAATCCGTATGAAGAAACGCTGCAGAAAAGTCTAAAGCTCGAGAGTATGACGTAGGACACGTGCGCGCCTTTTGACAGTTTCATCAACAACAAAGGCTGAATTGACCTGCAGTTGAGACAAGTGACTGATTGACCAGACTTTCTTGGTCCGTTTTTGTTTTATATAATGATCGAGAGTCTCTCCCCTTGGCCTCGCTCTGTTACTCGACACTCTGTTAACTCCTCGTCCTGCGCTGCTGTAGATCTCTCTCTGTTACACCTCCCGTTCCGCCAACTCCGCCACGGTTCTGGTTCATCGACATCACTTTCTGTCGGCCCCTATGTCCATCTCCTCGTGGTGATCGTCCACTCCTTCTTTTCTTTTTCTTTCTACACTCCCTTAAGAGGGGCAGCAGTTCTGTCCTTCAATTTCTAGTGAATTGAGGCCCTGTGTGCGACCATTGAAGCTGGTCAAGTGCGACCACAGTCAGCGGAACAAGAGAGGCCCGCGTGGAAATATCCTGCTGTGACCTCACCGGGGAATCATGATTCCACGGCGGCCTGCTGCGCAAGTGCGCATACTGTTGTTGCTGACAGCATTCACATTTATCTTTATTTGGTCTCTTTCGCGCTATCGAAACTCCCCCTCTCCTTCACACAATACTTACCCCGTAACGCCTGGCGATTCCTCATCTCATAATGCTCAGGGGAAGGTTTCGCACGAGCCCGAGGGCCATATTGGATTCTGGCGCCAATTTCAACCTCTTCTGGCTTCTTTTGCGCCAAAATGCGAACCCCCGATGAGGCTGGGAAATGCCCCGTCCATCAGAGTCGAGGAATCTGATCCTAACAACCGACCGGAGATGCTGGACATGCTACCGGACGAAGTTGAAGAAATGAAAAACGAACACGCGAAATTTATCAATGCTATCATGACTAGCCCTCCACATCTCCATTATACTCCCAACACCAGGGGTCTAGTTTCTACTGCGGGAGGATCGTATCTTCCCGTTCTCGTTATTTCGCTCCGCATGCTCAGGAGGACAGGCTCAGAGCTGCCGGTAGAGGTCTTTCTTGCCTCTGACGAAGAGTACGAGTCATTCATCTGCGATGTGGTTCTCCCGTCACTGAATGCGCGATGCGTCGTGCTCTCCCACATACTTGATGCTGTTCCAAATGCTATGCAAATTGAAAAATACCAATTCAAAATCTTTGCAATGCTGTTTTCTTCGTTCGAAGAGATTCTCTTTCTGGACGCCGATTCGTTCCCACTCCTTCAGCCCGAGTCACTGTTCACAAATGAGCCATTCAAGTCCAGGAATATGGTGACATGGCCCGACTTCTGGGCATCGACCGTCTCCTCGTATTATTACGAAATTGCCGCACAGCCGAAGCCAGGCAATGAGCTGAGACAGTCAACTGAGTCTGGGGAAGTGCTGATATCAAAGAAGACACACCAGAAGACCCTGCTTCTCAGCACTTACTACAACCTCTGGGGCCCCTCGTATTACTACCCGCTTCTATCTCAAGGCGCAGCGGGAGAAGGCGACAAGGAAACCTTCGTCGCCGCGGCCCTAGCCCTCGGTGAGCCGTACTACCAGGTCACCGAAGGCATCGTCGCGATAGGCCACAGAACCGCAGGAGGACTTGCGGGCTCAGCGATGGTCCAATTCGACCCCACAGAGGACTACGCTCTAAAAGGCGCTGCTGGCACTCGCGATCCAAATGCGCCAGCTCCCCGAGCCTTCTTTATCCATGCCAACTACCCCAAATTCAACCCGGCAACGGTCTTCGAGAAGGGCGACGTCAACCCAGCGTTCGCAGATGATGGGAGCTACACACGCGCCTGGACCATTCCGGAAAACGTCATTGAGGATTTCGGCACCGACATCGAAAAGCATTACTGGAAGGAGATCCTCTGGACGGCCTGCGAGCTTGAAAACAAGTTCCTGACCTGGAGAGGCAGGAAGGGTGTTTGCAAGGACGTGAGGCGGTACTGGAATGCTATCTATGCGAATGAGAAGCGTTGATGGTGGCTTCCATGCATCATTAAATAATTTAATCGGAGCGTCCGCTGATGTCCATGTGCATCGCACAAACAAGGGTCATTTGGTTTTGTTGCTGATTGCCACAGAACAATATCGCGGACTTGTCTCCCTTGCCGCTGTAGGAGACGAAGCACATCTGAATCCGTCCTTTGGGCAGGCATTGTACAAGTAAACCTACCTACCTACCAGTAGGTAAGAATGTGCAATGTCCTACACTCACCTTGTGATTATACCGAGGTCGAAGAACGAGCTCAAAAACTGACAAACAGACAGACAGACATTCTCTAATACGCTACGGAACCGACCCTCGTCGTGAAGCCCCTTGACCAAAAATCTAAATGTATCATACATTGAACTAATAGTACATAGTAACTCTATAATAATTTTACAGGGTGGTGATGTTTCCAATATGAAGTGCATAAAAGAGAAATATTCATGTATCTGGCCCTCCGGGCCCCCGGGCCCCAATCCACAGGCTTCCAATGACCGGCTCTCATAAAAGCTTACCCTTGCCTTTCCACCTTTCTCATAGCATCCGCAAATAAATCCTTACAGCGGACGCGACTTCCCAGTCTAGCACAAAGGAGAAATGCCCCACTAAGCTTCCGATGCAAACTATACGTCTCCTCAGGCGGAGGCGCCAACCTCTCCCGAATCATAACAGGGATGAGATCACGAACACGATCGGTTATAGTCTGGTTGCTGAAATCATACACATCCGGGGAAGAATCCATGAACGGTTCCGCCAGGGTAAGGATAGAGGTGACATGGGCGTCGACCATCTCCGGCGATTCATGGCCGGTTAGGTAGCCCAGCTCAATGGAGAGCTTGTGACAGGTATCCCGATCGCCGTGGGACGCAGCCTCGAGTGTCCGGATATACTTTGCGATAAAGTCAGCGGGGAACTCGCGCGAGGCGCCGAAGTCGAGGAGCTCCAGCTGGTTTGTGCTGGCGTTGTAGAGGAAATTGGTCCAGTTGGGGTCTGTCTGCATGTATTTGAATTCGGCGATTTCGCGCAGGCAGAGACGGAGGATCTGGGTGCCGATCCAGTCGCGCTGGGCCTGTGTTATGTTCTGGATTTTGGTTACGGCGACGCCGTTCAGGAGTTCCATTGTCAGGACGTTCTTGCCGGAGGCTTCGGGGAAGATTTGCGGGACGAGAAAGACGGGATCGTCCTTGAGGAGGTCTTTGAAGCGGTTGCCGCATTTTGCTTCGCGGATGTAATCGCATTCCCAGCCGAGTTCTGTACGGGCGTTGGCGATGGTTTTGTCGAGGTAGAGACCCCGGGGGAGGAGACGTGAAGCGGTTAGGAGAATCGAGAGATTGTTGAGGTCGGAGTCGATGGAGTCTGCGACTCCGGGGTACTGGACTTTGACCGCGACCGGCTGTCCTGTGCTCTTGAGGACTGCGCTGTGAACTTGGCCTATAGACGCGGCGGCCATTGGGACTTCTTCGAATGACGAGAAGAGCTCACGCCAGTTCGGTCCTAGGTTGTCAGCTAGCACCTTATCCCGTTGGGAAGCTGGCATGTAGTCTGCCCGGTCTTGCACCCTCTGAAGGACTTGATGGATAGAGTCTGGGAGCACTTTGGCGTCTATTATATCCGAGTTAGGCACAGATACGAATATCGATACGACCGAGCTACTTACCCTGAAAGCTCATCATTTGGCCTAGCTTCAAGGCAGCGCCACGCATCTTCGAGAGCTTCGCAACGAGGCGTTCCATATTCCCAGGGCTAAACATAAGAGGTACAGCAGCGTCTTCTGCGCCTCCCGTCACCCTTCGCAGGCTCTCACCTACGGCTCCAAACGCCATTGAGGTTGCAAGTCCACCATACTGCCATAACCTCCCTAGACGAGAAGACGGAACACGGGACTCAACCATCTTGTATGTATCTTGCTCCTTCTTAAGCTCTGCCACAATTTCCGCTTCTATCTATGTGAAGTTGTCAGCATACTGGTTCTGAATTTTTTGGCACACGAGCATAGATTTACCTTCGAAGTAGGAACAACGTCCTCCACAGCATTTGCGCTAAACATTCCAGAATCACTTTCAATGGATTTAAAATGATCATTTCTGTTATCCTTCGCAGCACGGTATCTGAGATCGGCAGCTGTATTCCGGGAGAGTAACCTCGCAACCTTGGGACTATGAAAGATGTCCTTCATCATTTCCTCTGGGAGATCCTCCTGCCCTGACACCGGCTCGGTCTCCGGGCTAGGCTTCTCGCTATTCACTGGCGAATAATAAACATCCGCATTGATATCCTTGTCTAGCCCGATTTGCGTGTCACTTGTAGCTGCTGGTAATTTGATCCGGGGCTGTCCCACGGGTTCCGCAGCTGGCTCCTGTGAACGCTGGTAGAACACATCTTGCTGAGCACTGACATCCAATTGACCCTTTCCTATATTTCCACTGACCCCTGCTACAAACGACGGGACCCTGGGCTCAGCTTGCGCATCTGTTGGTGTCGAATAGGGCGGCGACTCGGATGTGCTGGTATTGGTCGAGGCTGTTGCGGGTGATTGGGAGGGCGACGACGGTTCATTGAATCGTTGAGCGAGAGCTGCAGCCGCCTTAGCAGTAAGTATCAGGCCATCTGCCTGGCTTTTGATGCCCTTCGTCAAAGAAGAGGTCCTAGTGAACACATCAAGCTGTCTCTGACGCACGGCAAGATGCTTTGTCGCAATAGACTTGGCGACATTCAGGAACTGGATGGCGTCGAGCACACGCTTGCCTGACATCGTCTTGATCGTGAGGAGGGGGAAAGGGAGGATGAGGAGGAGGAATAAAAAATCAAACCAGTTCCCCGTCTATCCTGCTCGCATTGTGTGAAATCGTCTCCGGCTGTGGTGCGTATATTCCCTTCGGACCCCATCGTTTCCGACTCCATTTCGACGCAGCTTAGTTATTCTGCCGCGTTACACCGCCCGCAGGACTAGTTCGCCGTTTGGCTCCTGCAGGAGGGGCTCTTGTTATCTCCTTGGAGAATAAAGTCGAAGAAAAGGCCCTTCTCTCTCTCTCGCTCACCATGCCTCTCGCTCCAGGAATACCTCAATGACCGTCGAATCCAGCGTACAGGACCTGCAGAAAGAGATCTCGGATCTCGAGTCTCGTTTGAACAATGCGCGGTCTCGTCTAGCACTGGCGTCCGCCCCGCACCCCTACTCTAAACTGTCTCTCTCGAACGGTAAGTTGTTTGCGACGCATTTACTCTCATCCTAAAAACCATCTTATGAAGTTCTATAGCCATTTCATGCTAAAGCATCTCTAGCTCTAGACCCTATTTCATTTGCGCCCATCCATGCGCTGCTTCTCCTCTCAGATTCCGCCCTCCCATTGGGCTCCTTCGCATACTCCAGCGGCCTAGAATCCTATATAGCACATAATAAACCTCTACCACGATCAGTAACTCCAGTCGCTTCCTTCCACCGCTTTCTCAAACTATCTCTCGCTTCTATCGCCAGTCTTTCTCTCCCCTACGTCCTAACAGGATACCGCAGCCCGACCGACTTGGACACACTAGATAATGATCTGGACGCATCAACCCCTTGTCCTGTCGCCCAACGCGCAAGTATCGCGCAGGGGAGGGCATTGCTAGGTGTATGGGAACGAGCATTTCGAAATACATATGCTTCAGGTAGCCAATTCGTGGCTGGGGAGGGCCCTGCAGCGGAAAGCGTGAAGATGATCGAAGCCTTTTCGGACTCCTTGAAGTCGTCTATGGGTGGAGTGGATGAACTGGGGCCGAAGGGCCATTTCGCACCCTTATGGGGCGTTGTATGTTTGGCTATGGGAATGGATGCTCGCCAGACAGCGTATGTGTTTATGCTGAACCACGCCAAGGCTGTCCTCAGTGCAGCGGTCAGGGCCTCTGTGATGGGGCCGTATCAGGCTCAAAGTGTTCTAGCTAGCAGGGATCTGCAAGATATGATTGCAGACCGCATAGACCGCGAGTGGGAGACTGCTGTTGAGGATGCGGGCCAAGTCGTGCCCCCGTTAGACCTTTGGGTTGGACGACACGAGCTTCTTTACAGCAGAATCTTTAACTCATGATACTACTAATACCAATTATTTAAGGGATAACCGCTCTAAATGCGTCATTGTAGACATGCTTCCATAAATACTGCTGCATTCATCGTTCCTTTCCTCGTCCATATCCTTCTTGATAATCCTACAATCGGGGCTTTGGGATTCCCTGGTAGATACCACAATATTGCAGGTATCCAAGACAAAGAAAGAAAAGAGAAGAAAACGAAAATGAGGACGGGGAAAACAGGGTTCCAAAGACCAGAAGATCCGCTATCTGATCAAAGAATAGAAACAAGTCAAAACGCCGGCCCCTCTGTGTACCTATCCTGCTAAATCATACATAACAAAACACCGCACCATGAGCCTTTTCCACAAGAACAAGAAATCAAGATGGACAACAAGGAAGGCACATAATAAAAGGTAATAAAATCAGGTAAGGGGGAAAAAAGGGAGAATGAAGAAGGTGAAGAAACTATGATACAAGAAAGTAGTTTTGCAGAATTAGACCAAAAAATGGAGGTTGAAAAGTCACAGCGTGATATGCATATAATCATTATTGCCAAAAGAGCGGTTGCAATTCGGGCATTTGCGAGATCGAGAAGTGAGGCGTTCCTCGACGCATTCTTTGCAAAAAACATGACCACAGGTCTTAATAGCGGTGTTCTTGAAATTCCTTCGACATACAGTGCAAAGCGCGAGGGTCTGGAATCAAGTTAGCAGGCAAATTCAGAAATGAGACAAAAATAGACGTCTGGGATTCTTACCCGCAGCATTTCATACTCTGATGAAGAGTTTCCGAGGCTCTTATTCTTCCAATTTTCCAAGCTTTTCTTAGTATCAGAAAGTGCTGCCTTCAAGCCCTCGACCTCGGTCTCGGCCTGACGACAAGCACTAGAGGTGGTTGCTAGAGTTGAATCCTTGGATACCGATAGCGCCTTAAGTTCGGTGATCTGCCCTTTCAGCCCTTCCATCGCGATATTGTTCTCGGTCAATTGCTGCTGTGAGGCATGATATTTGTTGACCATGGAATTTAGTGCTTCCTTGGTTTCGCTGACCTGCTTTTCCATATTCGCCAGCAACAATCGAGTAGTTGCTTCTGATTCCTTCAATTGAGACACTATGTCGGAGCTCTTGGAATTTTGCATGCGTAGCATACGAACCTCCATATCTCGAGCTTCTTTGCTCTTCATTGCCGCGAAATACTTCTGATCTGCTTTCGACTTCTCTGCCGTGAGACGAGCCACTTTCTCTTCCAAAGCGCTGAAATCCGCAACTTTTTGAGACGCTAACGAAGAATACTTCTTGCACGCAGTCTGCATCGACGCCAGTTCTGTGTTGAGCATTGAATACTGCCGTTCCAGGTTCCTGTATTTAGCACGTAGTTCTTCGATAGGAGTATCATCGGCACTTGTTTGAAATGCCCTTTCTTTCTCAAGATCTAAACGCATCCGTTCCACCTCCGACTCTAACGCAGCAATTCGAGCTTGTCCAGCGTCCGCAAGTTCCTGGATTTTGGCAGCTGCTGACTTTTCCTGCTCTTGTGATGCCTTACGCATTTGTTGATCTGCTAGGAGCTCGTCGCGAGCATTGCGTATCCGTGCCAAATCTGCCTCTGACCTCATCAACTGTGCTTCCTTCTCGGCAATGACATTCTGGGTCTCTTCATCCACTTGGTTGCGATAAGCTGTTCTTTCCGATCGTAATTTCGCAGCGTCTTCTCTTAGTTGTACATTGGTGGCCTCCAGGTGGTTTATTCGCTTTACGACGTCATCATATTGAGATCGCAACTGCTTGAACAAATCCGTATGCGCGTAGTCATCGTCCGTAAGTTTTGACCTCTGGAAGGTAGTTGTTTAGTATCAGTTGAAATTGGAATTGCCAAAAATTAAGAGATGCCTACCTTGATACTTATATCGGTAATCTGACTGAGTAAATTGGCATTTTCGGCTTCCAACTTTTGCAGTTGCTCCTTCTGTTTTTCTGATATCGCTGCGAGTTTGTTATACGTTTCATCCGATTCCGGGGTTCGTTCGCCAGTAGGTGTAGTGCCATTAGCAGCCGGCGGTTCTTCGCGGTTTCCGGAGGCACTATCACCACCAGGTCGCTGAGCACCAAAAATATACTGTTTCTCTAATTTGGCGACAGTGAGGCTCCGTGCGCGATCAAGCTTCTTCTCGGCTACCATGTATCGTAAAGATGCCTCCTCCAAGCTTTCTTCCAATTGCTGTTTCTCAGATAGAGCTTTCTCGAGTTCAACAATGGTGGCTTTCTCTTCGGCCAACTTTCTTGCGAGTTGGGATTGTAAATCTGAAACCTCAGGGGGGGATGCCGAGGATTTAGAGACTAGGCGGGAAATAACGTCGCGTATATTATCAGAGCGAGATTTTAGATGTTTCTCAAATTTTTCAACATCATCAAAAAGCAACGAGCTTTGGAACGAAGCGCGATCTACAACAACGTTAACGGTTCTGTAAAGGCATCTTAAAGTCGGCGTCATGTTGTACCTACCCTTGCTACCTTCCTCAGGGGTGCCAATGAGTGTTTTGATTTCGTCGATCAACTTTGAAACGTATTAGCCTTTGATGATCGGAGGTGATACGAATAGCAGGTCTACTCACTTGAGTATACCAGGCGTCGATAATACGAAGGTGGTCATTATGATAGGCCGTGGCTTTAGACGTTTCCTTCAATTTCGCCTCAAGGGAGACCTTTTCCCGTTTGTATTCCTGCATCTGGCGCCATATGGCGTCTTTCTGAAATCGCTGTTGAAAAAAGCGAAAAATTTCAGTCAGTGGTCTGTCGCACATGGATACGATGAATGTCGTACAACCCCTGCGAGACTTCACCCACATTAAAGGGTTATTAACTCACCTCCAAGTCATCTTTCCAGGGCATGTCAGCATCTGGATGAGGCTTACTACCGCCATTGACAGACGTGGCCTGCTTTTTCAACGGAGGTGCCGAGTCGTTATGATCATATGTGGCAGCTCGCTTCCGGTCTTCCATTTTGACAAAACCGGACTCGGGAGGTGCGACGGGGGATGCTTCGGCGGTCGGCATCAGTGGCTACTGTAGAGGCATAAGTCAGATGGAGGCCGTAACCACTGAGCAGCGACTAGCCGGTAGCAGAGACTGCAGCAATGTCCGACCGGTAAAGCCAAGTCGAGAGGGTGAATGAGACAGGGTGAAAAAGAATAGTGAAGTTGTCGAGATAAGCAGGACTTGGGAAGCCAGGAGGATTTTCGGCTTGGAAGTTTAGCGTCTCCCTAGTGCCTCCCACGTGACCCAGCCCACTTTCCCCGGAAGTTCGTCTGGGCTTCTCAGCTGCAGGTCAGCGTTGAACAACGGCATCGACGACGGCGACGACGATCGGCGAGAGCGATGATTCCCCGCTGAGATATGAAGTCCTTCTCGAGCTCTGTCATTAGTATGTGCAACTCCGCTGTTTTCTCACCAGCGTCAGGTCTGACCACCCGTGGGCTTTTATAGATAAGTCGGGCAAGAAATTTGCACCAAAGGCGCCTGTCCGACGCGCCGCACCAGCCCCTCCTCCAGCTGCTTCGAGGAGGGCTAGCGTCACTTCTCAGGCATCGGCTTCCCATATATCTGCGCGTGTCACTGAGACAGCGACCCCTGAGCCCCCTCCCCCTTCTACTTCAGTCGTTGAGGCATCCGTTCCATCTGAGCCGCCAATCCCTAAATCCCGCACCGCTATTGCAGATGCACCTAAAAGTCAGTCTGCAACTGCGATTCCAATCCCTCTCCCTAAGCGAAAAGCTTCCTATATTACGCCCATCCCACGCCCTACCAAAGAAGTTCCCGCCCCTTATCGAACTTCACCCTCTCCATCTACTGTATCGACGACAGAGCCCGTAGTACAGGCGCCAGGCGGACTCAGTCATGATGCGAGGCCTGACGGAGTGGCCCCGGATGCCATCTTGAGTGAGGAGGGATCTGCGAGCCCCTCTACAGTGATTCGCGATGCGGAGGTTGCGACTGAGATTCGCCCATCAAAACGGCCTCGGACGTCTACTGAGACTACATCGCAACAACCACCAGGAGATACCGCCCAGCTCCCAACCCCTCCGACTTCGCAAATTTCTGTGGTTCCACCACTCGAGAACCGTAGCGAAACCCGTGATGAATCTGAATCCCAGAGCGCCAGTCAACAACCCGGGGGCACATCCAAGGTGAAGAGGAGGAAGTCAAGCAGGTCTACTAGCAATGATGACGGGAGGCCTAAGGGAAGAAAACCTCGTTCCCGCAAGGCGCGCGAACCCACACCCGAAGGTGCTGAGATGGTTGAAATCGCCCCTTCCATCGTCAAGATGTCGGAGTTGTGCAAAGATCTGCGTACTGGAAAGAAGTCTAAACGAGAAACTGAGCTGCGCAACCTAGAACTGGTGGAACTAGAGCGAAAACGAGCCCAGCAGGAAAATGAGACCCAGGAGCAGACCCCGATCAAGCAGACCCCAAGCGCAGCTTCTCCCGCGGGCGAAGGAGACCAGAGCGCTGCAGATAAAAAATCGCAGGCTGGCCCGGTTATGAGAATCGTCAATGGAGAAATTGTGTTAGATGCCGCTTCCCTGCAGGTCGACCGCCACGCGGATGCAGCAAGGAACGTAGGAGAATTAGAAGATGTTGTTGAAAATTCGCTTACCCGGAAGATTAACCAAGCTACTTACGGCAGACGCTCGAAAACAGAGTCTTGGGACGAGGATATGACAGATCTGTTCTACAGAGGTTTACGCATGTTTGGGACCGATTTCATGTTGATTAGCAAGCTGTTCCCTGGCCGGTCCAGACGCCAAATCAAACTAAAATTCAACAACGAGGAACGTCGCGATCCACAACGAATCAGAGAGACACTGATGGGCCCTCGGGAGTCTATTGACATCAATACCTACTCCGAAATGACCAACACAATCTACGACGACCCTCGAGTAATCGAAAAAGAACTGGATGATGAGAGGAAACGGATTGAGGAACAATATGAGAAAGAGAAGAAGGCCCAGGAGGATCTCCTTCGTAACCCTGACGGTTTTGCGAATGGCAATAATAACTCTGCTGGCCATGATAAGGCGCCTGTCAAGGGCAAGCGGAACACTAAAAAGCAGATCGCGAGAGAAATGGGAGGCGGAACCGAAGAAATTATTGGAACTATAGATGATTGAATATATAAGGGCCGGCGAAATGGTTATGTGGGATGACTTGAGTTAAACGATTGGGATGGGCGTTTTCTGGCGTTGTCGACGTATAGGTTTATGAGTACCACCTATGTACCACACAGTCGATGGCGGTTAGCTTTCTATATTAGCTTAATTGACCGATATATAACGACTCTGATCTGATGTGTTCGCCAGTGCAGAGCGTAATTCGCAGTCGCTCTTGAAGCGGAGCCGTCCATTATGGATCATAATATTAGCAAGATGCAGGTACAATCCGTACAGTGTGGAGACCGAAGAAGCCCAAGTGCTACCTTCGGCTCGTAGAACCAAACCCTGTGCTTGTAGTTCTAGATGACAAACTAGAAGAGGAAGAGGAGCTATTCTCTCCAGATCCATACTCCCGTCTGCGTTCTCTCCGCCCAAGTCCATAGCCAAGTGAGCCTCCTGTCAATGCTCCTGTCCAAAAGCCCGGTCTCCATCCTTGTCCAGACATATTAGCTCCGTAAGAGTAACTACTGTTATACGGAGGAGGAGGCCCAGGATAGGGTCCTCCGTTGTCATCATTATCACCACCACCACCACCACCACCCCAACGACGACCAGCTTGAGGGGCCCTCCGATTTCCTCCGAGTCCAAAGCAACGTCTTACCAGCGGCCACAAGATCAGCAAAAAGCAGGCGATAAAAAACCCAAAGAAGATCAGGTTGCCCAGCAAATTCATTGCTCTTCCCCCAATGCTGTTGAACTTCCCTGGCATTCGCTGACGACGCCATTGCCCGTCATCGAATGAGCTATAGCCAAATTTCCGCTCACCCAGCTCCGTCAAAAGCATTCTATATTCAACTCCACAGCTCCCCTTGAGAACCCAGGGATCGTCTGCGTTCCGATAGCCTTCACACACAACGTCCGTCGAACCGAGCTTAAACTCAGCGGGAAGGGACGCAGTACAGGTCCACTGGATATCTTCTTCATCGTATCCAAAGCCGGCGTTGGTACATCGCATGATGTCGATCTCATACATGTTGCATATGCGCTTCGAGGGGCCAACGCATTTCAACTGGGGGATCGGAGACACGCGTCGGGAGCTGGTGAGTCGGCCTCCGTGCAGTGTCAGGGCGTGAACTTGGGAGAGGAGGATGGCATTTTTGCCAGGTGGCTTTTGGGATTTGCTGATCGAGAGAGCTGGGGATGAGAAGCTGAGAAGAGACAGCAAGAGCTGCAAAAATACCACCGAGCGCATGGCTAGATAGGAAGTGAGTTGGTCTGGCGTTTGTTTTTGTCCAGGTGTCAGTAAGCAAAAGATGAGGGGCAAAGGGTAATAGTCGTCGTATTTCTATGCGTTGCTGCCTGGTAGAACAAAATCGCAAGGATGCAAAAGCATCGATGCAGAAGCCATGCCTTGGAATTTGTCTGCTGGATCTAATTTACAGCTGGTCTAAGGAACAATTCCTGTGCATGTTAACTAATGATCGCCCTGCATCCCCGATCTCTTACCGATAACCCCCGGCTTAGCGTGTTCTCCCCCGGCAAAAACCCAACTTGCAGCTACTCACTCAACCAGCTCCCAATTTCAACCCTTGGCTTGAGTCTGCGCCTTTCACGCAGATATACTTGATTCATTTACCTCCAGTGGCATGAGGATGGGCTGTGGGGTAGACGGCGAGGTCTACAGCGGCTGACAATGGCTTTTCAACAGAGTATGATTCAATAAGGCCCCTCTTCGATTCCTCTACTTTGCCATCCTCCTCACTGACCATGACGCACAATACAGGTGAACCAGCGCCTCTTCCGGCTCAGTCCTCGTCCGTGGCCTCTTCTCCTCTTGCTGTTTATTTGACAGCCGGCTAACTGCAAGGATCCAGTCTATCATTCACCCAGGGTTTTGTGCTGGGCCAGCTCTCTGTAGTGCTGCTTATCGGTGCCTTCATCAAGTTCTTCATCTTTGGAGAGGCACCACCACCACCGTCCCGCGGTCTCTCGCATCGAGCTTCCACCCACCGACGCTCGAATTCGATATATTCACACGATAGCTCCTCCAGATCATTGAGAGAAAAGCCCTCCACCTCCAACGCACTTCGTCCTGTCCCGTCGTCGTCGACCAACACGCGGTCCATTCTTCGAAAGACGTACTACAGCGCGATTCCCCCCAGCTCTTCGGCGAAACATGGCAGACACCGAATCCACCATTCTTCACACCAGCCAGAGTCATTGGACTGGTTCAATGTCTTGATTGCGCAGACGATTGCGCAGTATAGACAAACCGCATACCTCTTAAAGGACTCCCCGACATCATCCATTCTGAGTTCTCTGACTGCGGCTTTAAACAATCCCGAGAAGAAGCCTTCTTTCATTGATAAGATCACAGTCACAGACATATCACTGGGTGAAGAATTCCCGATATTTAGCAACTGTCGCATCATTGCTGTTGATGATCCTATGTCTGATGGCGGGAGGCTTCAGGCCTTGATGGATGTTGATTTAAGCGACGATAATCTCTCTATTGCTGTCGAAACCTCGTTATTACTGAACTACCCTAAACCAAGCTCCGCCATCCTTCCTGTTGCCCTTTCGATATCCGTCGTCCGTTTCTCGGGAACACTTTGCATCTCTCTTGTCCCCGCATCTACACCACCACTCCACACGCCATCTCCAATCCCATCCCCTCCTATGGGGCGGTCACGACAGAATAATAAACACTCAGAGGACCAACAATCCTCTGCTGCTGATGCTCAGGGAGAATCCACCGATGGTGCCCTGCCCAAAAGTAGCTCGCCGAAAAGCAATGTCGCTTTCTCCTTCTTACCTGATTATAGGCTTGACCTCTCTGTGCGATCACTGATCGGCTCACGCAGTAGACTCCAAGATGTACCCAAGGTGGCTCAACTAGTAGAAGCACGTGTACATGCTTGGTTTGAGGAACGTGTTGTTGAGCCTCGGGTGCAAGTGGTCGGACTTCCAGATCTCTGGCCACGCATGGGCAGGACAGGCGTCCGAACGGGAGAGGATTCAGAAACCGGCTCTAACGCTGCATCTCGGTCAACCATCTCAGTCGATATGAGTGGGCCTCTCCGAGGAGATGATGTCGACCGAGAGCCAGAAGCACTCAGGTTCCGGGGAGGTTTAGGTGCGCGGCCTGCATTTGATGCTATCTCCCGGACCAGCAGCTACCAGGTCGAGACTGGGGATTTCCGTAGTCCCAGTTTAACTAGGGAGAGGAGCATGGGTGATGATTTCCATGTACCTGGCTCTATGCCGGACTCTTCGGGTCCTCTTTAATGTTATGTAGATCATGTATTACAATCTACTGCACTCCCATTATAGAAAGGGGGGAAGAATAAAAAAAATCTAACTATACCAAAAGCCCAAAATAACGCAGAGCACTGACTTACGACTTCAAATTTCAAACACCCCAACTCCCCAAAAGGCTTTTTATCTCAATGTCATTAATCTTCATTGCCATCCCATAGTATATACAAAAGCCACCAGCCAGACGGATTGTCATTTATCCAAATAGACAAACGGTGTAGAAAACCGGGAGTAAATCAACACCACACGAACCAAACTCTCCAGCTTAGCTTTAAGCAGCCACAGTAGCACCAAAGCTGTCCAGGTAAGTCTTCCGATGCTGGTTAACGTCAACCTCAGGTCCACGGTTCAAGGGCGTCCACTTAGGCTCTTCCTGGAAAAGTCGCATAGCCTTGATGTACTAAAATATCATCATCATCATCATCATCCATCAGTATCATCATGGCCACCTATCCGGTTAAAGGAAAGGGAAAGGAAAACCCTACGTTATTCTCATCAGTGGTAAACCGATGATAGATCCCAGCAGGAAGGATAATCAAATCATCCTTCTCCATCCTAATGCGCACCCATTCATCGTCCTTACTACGAACATCAAAATATCCCTCTCCATCGCGGACGTACCGGATCTCCTCGTCTTCATGGAGATGCTCAGCGAAGAACATCTTCACCTTGGACTCGTAGGCGTCGCCCATAGTCTGCGGTGCGACCACGATCTCATCGCGGTTCTTGTAGCCGCGTTTCTGGGCAAGGGCGTCGACGGACTCGATTTCGGGGTAGTGGTGGTAGATGACGCCGAGAGAGGTGAGGTAGGCTTCGGTGACTGGGCGGCCGGAGTCGTGCGGTTCGCGCTGGTCGCCCTTTGAGGTGAGTTAGCGGGGCTCAGGTCCTTTTTGTTCTTCATGTAGAGGGTACAAACGTACGGGCTTGTTGTCGTACCAGTAGGCCTTCATTGTGGTCTGGTGTGTTGCGAAATGCTTGATAGGGCTGATGAGATGAGGAGGAAGAAGAAGAAGAAGACAGTGATGAGAAAGAGTCAAGTTGGACTTTCTACGCCTTTAAATACTGCAATCAATCCCTTCCAGTATAAAAAAAAAAGCCAATGGAGTGCGGGGTGTAAAAGGTGAGAAAATGAAGCCCCGCAATTGGTCGCGAACGACGCAACTCTGGTGCTTTTTTGGCTTACAGTTCTGCACCTTTATTTGCGCTGGGATACAGTTTTTCTACAAGTATTGAAGAATTAAGACCCCCAGTTTCTCTCCTGCAGCCATATAATCTGAAAAATTCAGTATCTCTAATAGTACACTCCCCGATTCCAACTTCATCTACTCGACATCATCTACGCATCTGAATTTTGTCCAACAATAATAGATGCCTGAGGTGCCTGGGGAGCCTGAGGAAATGACGAGATGCGCCTGAGAGGATCACGTCAGCCCCCTCACCGCCTTTCCTCGTAGTAATCCGCCACGTGATATTCTTAAGTCCGCGATATTTTTCTCTGAAGCCTTTCGGTTTCTGCGCGAAAACATCTGAAATACACGCCCTCTACGCTTGTCATCATGACATTTCGGAGGCGACCAGCAGGCCTCCTCAGGTGGGGTAACGGTGCCCGACCTCGAACGATAGGAAAATTTGCCCGCGGTTTGGCCACGGTGTCTGACAACACACGGTAAGATGCGGCCGATCCCTGTCCGCGAATGTCTTAGTGCTAATCTCCTTGAAATTTTTTTTCTCTTTGATCGCAAAATAGTCCCTATGATGTTGTTGTTATTGGAGGTGGCCATGCCGGCTCAGAGGCATGCGCTGCAGCTGCTCGCTCCGGTGCCCGCACGGCATTGATTACCCCCTCATTCTCCAACATCGGGGTCTGCTCGTGTAATCCGAGTTTCGGAGGAATTGGGAAGGGAACGATGATCCGGGAGATTGATGCGATGGATGGAGTTGCGGGGCGGATTATTGACAAGGCCGGTATCATGTTTCGGGTTCTCAACCGGTCCAAGGGTCCCGCGGTTTGGGGACCTCGCGCGCAGATTGACCGTGACCTATACAAGAAGTATATGCAGGGGGAATTACGAGGGACAGAGGGGTTGAGTATTCTGGAGGGCAAGGTTGCGGATATTGTGATTTCCAAAGAGGATGTGGGAAGTGGGCCTGCGGCGCCGGCTGGCAAGATCGTTGGGGTGCGACTCGAGTCGGGCGAAGTGATACCAACTAGCCGTGTGGTGATAACAACAGGCACATTTCTTGGAGGGGAGATACATATTGGACTGAAAGCATATCCGTCAGGGCGAATTGGAGAGGCTGCTACCTTTGGGCTGAGCAAGTCCCTCCGCGAAGCTGGGTTCCAGTTGGGGCGTTTGAAGACTGGGACGCCTCCTCGACTTGATAAAAAGACGATTGACTTTTCAGCGCTGGAGGTGCAAGAAGGCGATTCTCCTCCTCTGCCATTCTCCTATTCCAATGATCGAGTTCAAGTCGATGACGAAGCCCAGCTTACTTGTTGGATGACCCACACGAACGAAGCATCGCATGATATTGTCCGCGCCAATTTGGATAAATCAGTTCACATCCGCGAGACGGTGAAGGGTCCTCGGTACTGCCCTTCCCTAGAATCCAAAGTCATCCGCTTCCACGAAAAGAAGCAGCATCTCGTTTGGCTTGAACCGGAGGGGTTCGCTCCTAACGAAGTCATATACCCCAATGGGATTTCCATGACCATTCCAGAGGAGGCCCAGTTTGCGTTGCTACGGACTATTCGTGGCCTTGAGAATGTACACATGCTCCAGCCAGGCTACGGAGTAGAGTACGACTACATCGACCCTCGCAATCTCTGGCCCACGCTCGAGACAAAGCTGATCAGCGGTCTGTATCTTGCTGGTCAGATCAACGGAACAACAGGTTACGAAGAAGCAGCAGGGCAAGGCATCATTGCGGGCACGAACGCTGGCCTGTCGGCGCAAGGACGGAAGCCACTTACCCTCACGCGCTCCGACGGCTTTATCGGCATCATGATCGACGACCTCATCACAAAGGGCGTATCCGAACCATACCGCATGTTCACTGCACGAAGCGAGTTCCGCATCTCAACCCGAGCCGACAATGCCGACCTCCGCCTGACACGGATGGCCCGCGAAGCGGGTGTGGTGACAGACAAGCGGTGGCGGCATTTCAGCGACACAGAGGCCCAGATTACCGAGTTACAGGCGCTTCTCGCGAACACCCGGATGTCGGCCAGTGCCTGGTCTCGAAAGGGATTCAAAGCGCGAGCCGACAGCTCCATCCGGTCCGCTCTAGACCTCCTGTGTCTCGACCAAGTTCACATCGACTCCTTGATTCCGCACATAGAGTCACCAGCAGGGGTAGCATACACACCGTCATCGTTTGCGCCTGCGATCCGTTCGCGCGTCGCCATCGAAGGCCGCTATGCGCCTTACGTGATGCGACAGGAGACAACGGCCAGGAAATTCCAGCAGGACGAAAACCTACTCTTGCCGGCCGACCTGGACTACTCGGCGATCCAAGGCATCAGCACCGAAGAACGACAGGCTCTGGAGCGCGTGCGTCCCGTCAGCGTCGGTATGGCCCGGCGCATCGAAGGTATGACTCCAGCCGGCGCTCTACGGATTCTCCTACACATACGGAGGAACGGCGGAATGAACAAGGATGTTCTCGCGGCAGACGGAACCCGCGAGCTAGAAGAAACACCAGACGACATTCTATCGCGATCGCCTTAGTTCTGGCCTTTTACTTGTGGGGTGTACGATATACATATAGTTGATACATTTCGGTTCGGTTCAGCTCGGTTCAGCGACATTGGAGTATGGATTGTTAGGATTTGGGACAGTATTCTTCTTGTACATTATCATATTTGAACATATACCAGCCACTTATACCACTGCACTATCACCTATCTTATTCTACTCCGTTACTGAGTACGTACGCACCTCTCGCGCCAATCCAAACACCCTACTAGTCTTAATAATTAAGCTAGTCTACCTAGGTAGACAGCAAATAAGAAGCTCGAGGCACAGCTGAAGGAAGATAAGGAAGCAAGTTTTAGGTTAAGATTACCTAAAGAAGGTGTCTTTAAGGAGGAGAAGCCCTAGGAGCATGCAGAGAATATAGACTAGACTTTTCCTTTCCTATATAATAGTCCCGTACGAAATAAAAGCAAGGTAGGGCTAGAGGACAGTAAGCAAGTATAGTATAGAACTATAGATAGCTTGCGTCTCACCCCCTCAATATAATAATCAATCCATTAAAGATAGATAGACGTTCCCTACGGCCATGCATGCAACTCTCAGATCTGTAGCAGCGTCCTCGTCACCACGCCTTGTTTCCTGGGCAGAGGCTGAGGCTGAGGCTGTTGCCGCCCTCATGGCAGTAGACAGCATAGCGTGGTGATATATTTGGCGATAGAGGATGATAGCTAGGTACTATCTACGGGAATATAGTTATGTCTGGTTACCAGGTACCTACTACCTAGGTAGTAAATAGTCAAATAAACCTCAGCTCGAGTTCAACCGCAAAGTCAAACATACTTGCTGTACCCTCTTATCACTACTATACACCAACTACACACTACACACTACACACTACACACTACTCAACAGATGCAGATACAGATACCAAGTAGATTACAAAATGTATGACCTCACCGCCACCCCAAACCCACGGTTCCACATCAAAGCCCAAAATCCCACTGGAAGTCTCGACTCTCCAAGGACTCATCTGTCAAGTCTCGACCTGACTGTCTCCCAGGTCACGGGTCACGGGTCACTGCCTACCTATAGGTACTAAGATACATTACTTGGTACAGTAGAACTAGGATTGGAGGCTAGATCGGGGATCGGGGATTACTCTAGACCCTAAGTCATGGAGGTTCTACACTGATAGGACATACTACGCACTAGGTAGGGTTACCTAGTAAGGCTACCCAGTAAGCAGTACCTAATTACTAACTACTAACTCCCTCCTAATCAGCTACCTAGTTAACTAACTACCCAGTGAGTAACATACCAACTAGTCCTTCAGAGTAAGGAGCGAGGAGTTCAAACCCAGGAATCATACTTTAGCTGTCCATGGATCGCCTAGTCTGCCTACCTAGGTAGTAGTGCCACCACCAACCGTTTCTGAGATTAAGATAGGATGGGAGTGTACATACGTCTAGGTTGGGTGATGAGGCTTCGGCCGATAGAGTACCTAGATGGCCTGCTCTAGGAAAAAGTACCCAGTGTATGTACACTAGGAGTACTAGCTAGGTTCTGTTAGTGGTGGATGCATGTTCGGCTTCAAGGCTCATTATCAACGACTTTTAGCAGCTGAATCTTCAGATCGGGACCAAACACTATGCAATACTTGAATACAGATAGACAAAAACACCACCATGTTGCTTAAAGGAAAACTGCACCTAAGAATAAATAATAGTAGAGCAACGTAAACCACAAAAGAGAGTACAGGAGGCTTCAGCCCAAAGCGCTGCAGTATTCCTGGCCTCACATAAACCAGCGTCCCATCGCCTTGCCCATTTATAACAATACTAAGGATATGATCGCAACAAGCAACGAGCTGAAAACGAAATCAGATAACCGCCCTAGACCTTGCCGCCCGAACCATCCCATTGCTCGTAATCGCATTAAAGGCACACAAAAAACAATAGTTCCCAAATAACCCCCTCCTAATGACAGAAGACGAACTTGTTAAGAATAAACAAAAAAAAAAAATGAAATGGCCACAACAGGGTAAATAAAGAATTTTGGTGCGCATCATATCATCATGGAAAAGGGCAAAGAAAGCCACCGATTTCTTCTCTAAGAGCAGTGTCTCATCCGGGTAATCATCCATAGCGAATATGCATAGTTTAAGCCCAAATTGCCACCCTTACAAAAAAAAAAAAAAGAGGGGAATAAAGAGAAAGACAAGGGGAACAAAATCACATGACAATTAATGGATAACAGAAAAGGAGAAAGAAGAGGGAAAAAAACGGTTGATTATATTTGTGGTTGAGGAGCAGTTGTAGTCCAAGTAGACACAGGATATGTCGCATGAGCAGCTGGTGCCGTAGCACCCACGTAATATGGGTGCCTGTCGCTTCCAGGATAATACGGCGCTGAAATGGGGTTCGATTCCCGACGAGGGACACTAGCATCAAAGCTCAATCCGCGCTGCTCTAGCGATGGATGTGATGCCCCACCATCCATCTGTCCTGCAAGGCTGAAGCTTCCTCTTTGTGAATAGGTCCCGGGGGTTGAAGGATCGATTGGAGAAGTCGCATCAGTCGCAACGCTTCGCGAGGAAATTGACGAGTTTCGGTAGGCTGAGGGGCTGTGGTCTGAATGGGACCGCGCTCGATCACTCAGCGAGCTCGATAGTGATGCGTTAATACCAGATTGAACAGACGATGATAGAGAACCATGACTAAGGTGGTCGAAACTCGTCCCGTACGGCGCTTGTGTCCGGAATTGAGAATAATCCTCTTGCTTTGGCGGAATCTGCGTTGGAGCTGACGGCGCAGGAAGGTATGCATTCGCAGCCGGTTGTCCAGGAATTGATCCGCCCATTGAATATCCCGGGATTGGGTTAGATTGAGGAGCATGTGTGGCCGCATAAGGGGCTGTGTGCATGAAGAATTCTGGATGGGCGCTTTGCAGCTGGTAGGTAGGGGCTGGCACTAGCTGTGAGCGATAAGGATAGAGCGCATGAGTAGGGTCGTTCGGATTATCCATTCCCACTGTTTCCATGTCGTCAATTGGGGCCCGGAAGCTTTGTTTCTGTGTTAGTTCAGCACGAGGACGGACGTATCGCAGAGATTCAACCGTCGACGGCGGCTGTAAGGCCGATCGCATCACATCCTCCACGCTGTAGTACGACACCAAGTGATGAGTCACCCCAGAAACGGTCACACTCATTGTCTTCTTCACCAGCCCGGAGTCCTTGAAGCCGTAAGAATCCACCAGTGAACCGACAAGAGCCCTTTCAACATCCGACTGATGCGATCTCTCTCCGAAAGGTCCAGTTGTTGATGAGGGCGAGTAGCCACCATTGCTGTCCTGTCGCGGGTACGGCTCTCCCGGCCTTCCTGGTGGCAATGGACGCCTGGTGGTCTTTTTCATTGCTCTTTTCTTCTCCCCCGGGGGGAACGGCTTCTCCAGTTCGCGATAAACGAGGAAATTGCCCAGAATACGACTAGGGCTCCAGGTCACTCCGTCCGTCCATCGCTTGATCCCCGACGAATTCTCCTCGTAGATGAAGACGCTCCCACTGCGAACCAGGTGGCTCCGTTCCCGATCGTGAGGCCGACGGGGAACATGGTGAAGCACTCCAGTCAAACAAGCCTCGAAAAGAACCAGCGCATCGTGTGTAGTCGCGACGTAGCCCGTAAACGTCGGCTCCAACACTGTCGTAGTGCCGTTTACCATTGTTTCTTGTCTCTCTTCTTCTTTTCTTGTTGCTCTTTTTTTTTGAATTTGTGTGTGAGTGTTGCCTGGATTTTGTAGGTTTGAACCTAGTTGAAAGGGGCGAGAGAGGTTAAAATCAATCAGAGTTAAAACCACTTCTGATCAAAGTTTCAACCTTTTGAGTGTATGAGCTCCTCTAGCGAAGAAAGAAGCACTGGGTAGTAGTAGATTGCAAGAGTGCAGAGAGTATCAGATCCAACCGAGGCAGGAATGGGTGAGTTGCGGCTGCCAGAGCGAAAGCTTTAGTTGTTATAATTGTTTCGACTGTGATGATCGAGAAGGGAAGAGAAGGCAAGAACTACCTCGAGGGAGTTGAAGGGAGGGGGGGGCAAATAACCTCTTGAGTAGAGAGGAGAGACCCGAGAAAGAGAGAGGGTGTGGGAAACCACCGGGGCAAAGTTGAGAGAATGACAGGTCGAGGAAGCTCACCAAGTCACCTTTGAACCATAGAAAAAGGGTGGACGGCGCAAGTTTAAACCCCTCGACAGAGTTTAAGACTACCCAGACTTGGGAGACCCGGATCGACAAGCAAGCACGGACCCGTCGTCTTTTCCTCGAAATCTGCGCAGGGAACCTTTTTGAAAGGATGGATCTGGAGAGATGGTAAAGTCTGGCCCTACTACCTAACTACTAGAGCTGGGGAGGAGGGGGCCGCGTCTGGGAGTCTGGGACTTCTGGGACTTCTGGGAACCTGGAACGACTGGAGCTTTGGTTCCACAGAAAGTGATCGGGGATCGAAGAGAGGTGGACTTTTGGACTTTTTTGGGTCAACTCTCTTCAACCAGGCCGAGCTGCGGGAATTCCCAAGCTTTTGGTTGCAGGGCACGCCAGAGGAAACCTGGACTGTCAGAGAAGTTAAATCTCTTGCAAAACTTAAATGGAGGAAGTCAAATATTTTTAAAACATATATAAATATATATATGTGTGTATATGTATAATATAAAACGGCGGCGAGAGGAACTCGTTCAGCTTACGCCGAATGAACTGATCAATGCCTGTTTCAGGGAGGGGGGGAAGAGGAATGTCAGCCGATTATATCCACTTTAGGACTGACAACAGCCACAGGAGGCCATACGAGATGGAGAGAATGAGATGGAGAGAAGAGGGTTTCTTCAGGGGGGGGGGAAAAGAGGCGAAGAGAAGATGCAGTTAACAAGACATGATGGAAGGGATGGCAGTTAACTAACTCAGATAGTCAACTAGTAGTAGTAAATATTATTAAGGAACATGAAAAAAAGAGAGGAAATTATAATGAAATAAAATAAAAAAAAATAACCAAGATTGACCTCAAAACTTGCAAGGTGAAGTAAGGTATTGTAAAGCTATCTGTTTTTCTTTCTTTTTTTCCCCTTCTTTTCTTTTTTTTTTTTTACGAGGAAAGAAACCCCCCTTCCCGATGATCATAGACCAGCCAAAAAAAAACCAATCCGAATCAAATCAAAAAAAAAATAAATAAAATAATAATACATAATTTTCTATCAAAAAATAATAACGACAGCAATAATAATAGATGGGAAGCCAGCCCAGTCAACTAAACCAGAGACAGACATAGTGCGGGTTACAGGGAGGCGCAAGACAGTCATCAGCCGGAGTACAGAGCTCAGGACTCAAGGCCCAGGAGTAAGTAACTAACTATGAAGAGTACAGTTAGTAGGTAGTGGATGACTCCAGATCCAGAACCCAGAACCCAGAGTGACTGAAGTCTGACCGGCGCGCGGCGGGGCGACCCAGGGTAGTAGTAGCGCAGTAGTAGCAGTAGCAGGACTGTAGTAGTGTAGGCCCGAGCAGAGGCAGTAGAAAATGAGGATGGATGGGGTGGATGCAACTAGTGATCCCAAGGAGCAGGACGCCCGCCCAAAGAACCGACAGCAGTGGATCTCCTCTATGGGACCGTCGCGGATCCGACCTTGGGATTTGCAGGATTACAGAGTAGTAGAGATAATGTAATGGCAATGAAAAATAAGAATAAAAGAAATTATAAGATAAAGGAAATAAATTGTGACATGGAACAATCAGATGAAGAAAGAATCTTTACTACAGAGATTCAAGCAAACCCCCATGAATTAGAGAGAGAGAGGGGGGGGGAAAAGAAAAAAGGCCGATCAGTTACTGGGTACTATACCAAGTCCTACACAACGACGATGCATGGCGCCTGGATCAGGATGGTGAGCAACATATCTGAAGAAACACGAAAATATATTAATAAAAAAAAAAACCAAAAAATAAATACAGCCAGCGGGGGAAGCAGAAGCAGGTACCCCGTTTTCTGCTGGGGTTTTTTTCATGGTATTCAACCCTAGTACTAGTACCTAGGTAGTAGTGGGAAGTAATGACGTTCTCTACTACTAGTAGTAAGTAGTACGAACTCACGGAGTATACATTCTTCTTCTCGTCAAGTTAGATTTTTTCAAAAAGAAAATTAAAAATTATAGCATGGATTTAAGGATTAGAGATGAAGGGACCCCGAAAACCACTATAAGGTTAAGGGTACTCCGCACTCTAATGGGAGGACAGAGCAATGATTTGAGAGAAATTAAAGCAGAAATTCATCAAATAGGCATTATTATTGCTATACTATTTATTATTCTTATTATTAGTAGTGGTAGTAATATTAGTATTATTATTTGAAAAGATCATCGAAATGTTCCTACCAAAACAGAGAGTATGAAATCCAGGGAAACCCGATGATGGATGACAAGCATGCGCAAGATGGACAGCTACCTCAGCAGACTGGTCTGGTCTGGTCTGGTCTGGAGACGATTGAAATTTAGAGGGCCCTGAATCCTAGTGGTAATTACTAACTAGGAATAGCCGGACTACTTCTGTAGATGGATCGAGGGGAACGGCGGGATGTGCGCGGGGAGAGCAGGGAGGCATCGGAAGGAGGAATAGAGTAGTAGTCCAAGTTAGTAGTAGTAAGTATTCTGTTACAGTGACCCAGCTTAAAGGAACTTGTCTGGATTCTACCTGGTATGGTCCATCCGTTTCAATATTCTTCGTAGTACATCCCATCTACGGTACCTAGGTAGTAGTCTAGAATCTGAGCAATAGCCAACCTCGTCATGATGGTCATCCTCCCCATGCTATCCATGGATACCCAGGGACCGACAAGGTGGAGCTACGCGAATTGGGGGGAGGGATGGATTTTGGTTGGGAGGGAAATCAAGAGGGAATGATAATAATTTTGGGGGCTGTGTGAGCCTGTGAGCGCTTAAGCTTGGGCTAACCGCTGTCTTTTTCTTTTGGGGAGGGGAAAGAGAAAACAGGTGGGAGGAGTGGATGGATGGTGGATGGATGGGGCCGCCAGGAAATCAACCAAGAAGACTCGGGACGACTGAAATGCTCTCGTTGAGTAGGCTTCCAGCTTCCTTACAGATGAGCTGCACCACCATAGTTAGGTAGAGCATAGAGCACAGAGTGATGTGATCTCCAGCTTCCAAAGCTGCAAGCTGTACTCCGTACTTGGGACTGAATATTATTATCATTATTATCAAATATTGTCTTATCTTGCTCCTCCCCCGTGGAAAATTATGTGTATGTGTCTCATGGTCGTAGAAGTGATTCGCATCCCCAATAATCCCCCATCGCATATCGCATCGTCGTCGTCGTGCCTCCCACTCCCACACCAGCAATAATAACCGCGTCAGGCTGGCCGCTGGACTGATTGAGGGGTTGCGTACAAGTGGGGCGCTGGCTGCCAATCACGGGACTGTCCCTGACGGAGACGAGGACTAGAACTTGATAGTTACTACCTCTAGTACCTATAGGTAGGTAGGAATAATGTGCACTGGTCATCGGTCTTCTGGGCCAAGCAAGCCCAGGGAAAGTCCTCTACAGTACTTGGGACATAGCCACTACTAGTATGACTGTAGGAGTCGTGGTTAGCATGGAAACTTACTAAGTTAGTATTGGCCTCTTTATTATTGCCTCACCTAAGAACCAAACCTATCAACGTTATTCGTCACTACTGTTATCAAACTGGAGACCTCTCTCTAGACTCGTGGAGTACTAGCACTCCTAGAATCGTCCTAAGAGTCCATAATAGTAAGAATTCAAGGAATCCAGTTATTCGGGGATTTTTCGATAAGAATTTATGCCACTCCTCCCTCCAAACGGAATAGTACGGGATAAAACACGATGATCTCAACGCATCGTCATAGCACCTTGGGGATTTATTTATCCATGTGTCCTCTGTATCGTGCTGGATACCCACACGACAAATTAAAATAAAAATTACGAATTGCCGACTTACAGAGTAACTACTTACCTACTACCTAACTATTATCCATGGCCATGGCCATGGCAAGGGGGCAAAATTAAAAGAAACCGAGGGTAAAAAAAAAGTAAGGAAGAAAGAGAAACATCCGCCAAGGTTTTAAGATCTTGGACTTGGACACGGAATTGGACAAGTTGCATAATAATTGTAGGTACTTCATTATTTATTATTGCAGGATGGGAAATGGTGGCCAAATCCACTTGGTAGGTAGGTATCTGGGACTCACGCCTCCAGGCTCCGTTACTTGATGGACGGCGCATGCGCAACCAAGTATCCCACACACCGAATAGGAATTGAAAACGGTACGCCCTAACGACAGCTACAGAGTGAGAGAACAGGACTCATCCGAGATGAATTCGTGGCGACCCAATTTGGTAAACGCGGTCCGAGCTCTGTTGTTGAATCTTTTTTTCCCAAAAGACAGGGAAGGGGGCCATGATTACTTGATCTTCTTCTGTAGGTAGAGAATATTATTATTATTATTATTATTATTATTATTATTATTATTATTATTATTATTATTATTATTATTATTATTATTATTATTATTATTATTATTATTTGTCTCGCCCTGGAATAATAGCGGACAATAATAGTGGAAGAAGACAAATAGCTCAAAAACCTCGCGAATGAACGAATGACCAGCTGATGACCCCGAGGGCTCGTCGTCATCTATTCGTGTCGTGTGGCTTTTTTTCCTCTCAGATTTTCTGTTGAGGGATCGTCTCGTCTCCGTCAGCTTCCTGGTGTCTGTGACGAGTAGACGGGATCCCATTGCGACCAGCTGCCCGACACAGGCACAGAGGGGGACTGTGCGCAGCTCTCGAGGCCAACCTGCATTTTCCGCGTTGAGACGATTTCCGTGGTATTCCGTCCTCCGTTTTACCGTCCCATGAGGATGATGATGGCAATCACAACCATTGGGAACTCATGATGAGTGTCCATGACGATGAGAGTGACGATTTGCCTCCTGGTGAATGGACTCGCGCTGGTCTGTGGAGATCTGCCACGCTGATCAGTAGAGTAGCGAAAAATGATAATAGGGAAAAAAGGATGAAATATCTAATAAATACAATTACGTCGATCTTAGATCTGACATCTACGCTGGAGTACTCTGTAGGCTGTAGGCATGAAGTTGTAAGGCCGCAAACAAGGAAATCATTAGATCACTTGTACTATTGAACTGGAGACATATCTAGGAATATCTACTAGTAGAAATGAGTACTACCAGTAGCTGCTTTCAGATGGCCAAAGAAGATTACACAGACCAGGACCAGCAACTAATCCCATCTGAAGGATCAAAGTTGGCTTAACTGGGAATCCTCGGTACCTTCATGCGAATTCAGGGGGGAAGCGTTCCTTGAGCTTATATTGGATATTCACAAAAACCTTCGCGGGAGATCCTCAGTAGATCCAGCAATGGTTTGACATGCTTAAAAAGATTATGGGGGAAGAAGGCGAGTTACCTTACCGTAGTAGTAGTATCCGAAAGTTTCGCATACCCAGGTACCTAGTTTTCGCATCTTGTTAGACTAAAGAAATAGCTAATAAGAACCCAGAACAGAACTCGAGAGATGCCACTGCGATTGGCAGGTCCCGACAAAGTGGGTGAACTGGAGGCGATCACAGTTGGCGCGTGCTTGTTGAAACTCAATCCAGCGAGTGAAAGAACGCCTTTGTCTGGGGAAGCTGGGCGGACCCTCGAGGCTGCCCGGCCTTTTTATTTCAATCTATTTCAATCTATTACTGCAGCAGTGCAGCCTCTAACTCTGTAGACTAACAGCCCCCCCCCCCCCCAGCGTCGGTGACTCGATAGCCAAGCAAGCCTTCGGAGATGTTCTTGTTCAATATTGGCTGGGGTGACCGGTCTGCCTTTTTACCATCTCGAGGATGGCGTCACAAGGCCTCTAGCTGGTCTAGTATCCCGATTCTCACAAGTTAAACGACATGGTCGAGTTCGGGGTTCATCTGTCCTATCGGGGACTTATTTGCCAAGGCCCTGGTAAGGGAGCCCACGACTTGCTAGTTGCTGCTAGACTGGGGCGTTCTTGGGAGTTTCCTATTAGCGAGACCTCACGTATTACCTACTAGTAGTAGTAGTAGTACTTGAATTCCGGCCAATCGAGGACTGTAATGCGTATCCATTATATTGCATACAGATGCAATAACATGGGTAAGAAATATCTTCTATTGATGATGCAATCGTACTCACATAGCGTGCTGGTCAAGTGAGGAGACTGCATATGCAAAATAAACCATTAAAAGGAGAAACAATAATCCCATTTCATTACTGTGTATATATGCAATTTCTATTTTTCATTACTTAATGCTGGGTAGCGTTCAGCAATCAGAGAGTCAATTATGGCGTACATGCACCAACTAATACTAACCACTAACTCCTACCTAGATAGTTAACTAGGAAGAGTAGAAACGACAGTTCAACAATTTTGCCCAAATTTGCTCCGTAGCGTAAGAGTAATTGATAATAATATTCGCATCATTGAGATTTTCTCCTCCGTGGAGAAAAGGGACGTCTCTCTCTTCCATGCCCATTACCTGTGGTAGTCGTTCGCAGTAACCAGCCGACAAACAGAAGAAAAAGTATTGGACCAGCAAGAGTCCGTGGAGGATGTCTTCCACCCTCCGTGATTGGACATCCAAGAGACCGAGAACACCCGTGGAGTCTGCCCAGACTCCAGTCCGGGCGGCTTACTATGGACGTATGTATCGAGAATGGAGGAACAAACTCTTCGCCAAATAGAGATCCCCATTGGTCCCCGCGCCTGAGGCTTCGTATCCAACTCTGACGGTCCTTTTTTTGGGCAAATAAAAGGCAGCTCTACCTCAAATACACCAGTACGGTAGTGACGCCACAGACGGTGAACCGTACGCCTGGGCCAGAATGAAAGTTAAACGGGGTACAGGCTACAGGGGTTCTTTTCTCTTCTTATTCTTATTCTTCTTATTATTGTTTTTATTACTATTGTTGTTTCCTTGTTTCTGCATATACCCTGTATTTTATGGCCTCTACAAATCCTTGAGCGAGACGTCCACTGGTAAATGCGGCGTGGGTTATCACCGGGGATAGGTTACCAGACACCAGGTACCTCTTAGTAGTACCGTAACCTTAGTACTAGTAGAACTACTAGTCGGGGCTCTGAACTTCAAGATCCCAACTGTCTGAGCGGATCGCCCCAATATTTGTCTAGTGAGCATTGGGTGGGCACTACGGATATTCTAGCCTCCATAGTAGGTACTATGTAGCGAAATAGCTCAAGCAGCTCTGAAAGAAATTCTTCAAAAACCAAGATGCACTGGGTCAGTAGGCACACAGAGAAAGCAAAAAAAAGTGGCGCTAATTCTGACATCTCACCCCCAGAGCAGAAATGCCGCACAGGATCCATGAGTCCATGACAGGGTCAAACGGACCTAACAGGCGATCATCGCGCACCAAGAATGCTGAACCAAGGACCTGAAGGCCAGAGCGGGTCAACATGAATTTTACACAGATTGATTCGGTCTTCACAAGTAACTACTTGGGTGCTACTAATAAGTAGTGTTAACTGGTATTAGCTGTACTGTAGTACTATGTACGATGTTAGTACTTGGTGGTAGATTATTGTAATTTTAAGAAATGGAAAAAAGGAATCATTGCCAGTCATGCTCCTGAGGCAGCTTGATGGGGGACTGGCTGGATCTCCCGTTGAACCTTTACTCTTGTGAAAACACCAAAATCAACAGAACATGGGAAAGAGAAAAAGAGACCATCACTTCTCAAGTATTGGAAGAGTCAAGTCACTTCATGCAGGGCACAGGTCTTGTGCGTGCCCTCAATGCAGGTGGCTGATTCGAGTAAGAGTGAGGAGACTCTCAGTCAGCATCTTCGCAATAGCTAGCTAACTACTGCGTATTTGCAATAATATTACTACGTAGTTAGGCACTTACACAGTCATACATAAGCCCCCATGGAGAAGGTTCCAAAACTGAAGCAATTGGAGCTTGCATCGTGGATCACACTTGCAAATTGCAACAACGCGGAGAAGCGTCTTCGAGCCTCGAGTCTCGACACGACATCCAAAAGATCAAAATCCATGCATGAAGAGATTTTGTCTCTGCTTGATTGGATAAAATATCGCAAATTAGGGATTATATTCCGACTAGGCTAATTTTTTAATTGGGCTCAGGCCCTTCCTTTTTTTTTCCTTATTTGAGATGATGGATCACTCACTGATGGAGCGCCTCCTCCCCAAAGGCTCAAGGGCTCAAAGATTCGTGGACATGTCGCTACAAGACGCTCCGCATAAATCGATGAGAACTAGGGCTGCATCTGCTACGGTGATAGGTTCCCAAGTATTCTAGTCTGCATACGCTAGGACCCTAGGTACCTAGACCCAACGCCACAAGCTCGTGTAGTCGTTTGATTTGGTCGACTTTGAAACCAAACTCGCTGCAAGTCAGGACGCTTGGGGGAGAGATGTCCTTGTTCAATTCCCTCTCCCGTTACTATTGCTGTTGCCTTGGATGTTTCAAGGCTCGGAATTGCCATGTCTCGGGAGTATTTGTTCTTTTCATAAGGTGGTGCTCTCAGTGGAAGAGGGAGATACAAGCATGTCTGTCATACTAAAATTGAGGCAACCCACTAGCCTGAGGGCTGAGGAGAAACGGAGGGATACTTCAACTTGGCAATTACATAGCTTAGTACGAAGAAAGAAAGATGATAAACCAAAGGATTCCCTTGGGCTCCTAGATCAGCGAATCAGCGATTTCCAATCATGATAATGACCTTGTTTAGCGGCAGGTTTTGAGCTGCTGCTAGGCACTTACTAGTACTTACTACTTTCTACTACTATATACCCAGCCGTCAGTTTCCAACTCTGGTGATCGGTCGGGCGCTTCCAGAGTCTCAGTTGACGGAGTAGCCGAGTAGGGGACTACTGGATACTCTGGTATCTGGCATCTGGGGGGTCCACTGTACTGTCAATAGTCTTGGATAGCGTTCCTCAGCCTGACTGACTGTTTACGATGAGAGATTCGAGAACATTAACTGGCTAAGCATTCATGCGGAGAAAACCAATTGGGGAGATGGGACGGGAGCGAAAGTATGTCGTCTAGTAAGTTTGTATAGTGCGATGGACCCAGCCTTTAGTTTTGACTGTCATTCAATTCTCCTCTTCATAGGCTCATACCTGTGGTTCTATACTAAATCCTCTCTGGACTAGTTTAGAGCACAGATCTCAAAGGCTCTCCATGCCAAGGGGCCAGCCAGTCTATGGAGTATCATACGATTGAATTACTGCTAATACTGCGGGACGAATTTTTATCTTTTCCTGAAGTATCAAGGCGCTACTGCTTACACAGTACAGCCAACAACGTCAGCTATGGTGAAGGTACCTAGTTCTGTGGCTTACTACGGAGTACTTGTAGTCGACGAGGAATCGCTCTCTACAGCAAGGCAACCAGTTTGACGTTCCACTGCTGGTGTTTCTAATCCCCCACATTAAGGGGACTAGTGGTTGTTCCATGCTGTCAGTCGGGAGAATAACCAGGAACAAATAGTAATAACAGTAATAATAATAATACTCCTGGACTTTTTCCCCTCCTCTTTCTTCTGGCTGGTGAACTTGAACCACGGCTGTAGAGCTGGTGCCTGCTACTAATGCCTGGTAATCAACATTACAGGATTAGTATATTCCTACACTGTACTAGTAGTATTCTACACTGTATTCCCAGGCCGTTCATATGAATGGTAATAATCATGCAGGCATTATTATTCATTACCATTAATACTCTCATTAGTTATATCAATTACCACCCACTTCTATGTACTCGGATCCATAGATATCAAGATGGATTCAATCCTCCCACAAAGTCCCACCATCGATAACGTCCTGTGTCACCCCCTCTTAACTCCTAGTCTAAGCACTTATTATTTTGAAACATGAGGTTAAACTACAGCTGCAGATCAGGACTAGCTAGTTAACTTCCCAGATGAAAACTTAATTATATTAACTTCAAGATGGGGTAGATGAGTTGACGGCGGACACTCGGCTGTCCTCCGCAAGAGGGGGGAAGGGACATCACTTTACCTCCAACTTCTTGGAGCTTTACAAAGTACTAAATACTTACGAAGCCCAGTAGTTTCGGCCGGTCATTCTCGGCTTCAGGCGATCGTCAAAAGTTGTTGAGATGCTTAGCTTTTAGTTTTTTCGAGGTGGGGGTTTGTGTGTACTGTACACCTGCCACCATGACACAATCACTTCAGTAATGCGGGTTATTAGGCTCGCTCGCCGCGGACCTATAATATAATAATAATAATCATAACCATGATGATAATAATTTGATAATTACAATACTGGTAATATCTCGATCAATGTGTGTATCTGAACCATCGGGGTTGGTACCTAGATAGTCATACTGGAAGGCTGGAACATTAATGCAGTGTTGATCCCAGCCATCACCATGCTAAATTCAAAGTAGTGCTCTGTTACCTACCTACTCAGGCTAGTATTAGTACAGGCAGTGAGGCATTATATCCCAATAACAACGTCCAATTAACTGTCCTCTACTCCAACTCCAAGCCTCCCTCAACTGCTGTCCAAGAGTCTGGACGATGGCGCTGTCTCTTCCACTTGATTCATCCTGTTTCAAATGCTGTGTAATAATAATACTGAGATACCACTACTATTAATTCATTGAGTGAGTATCCCCGAGCCCACGCTCACGAAGAACATTGGAATAAGAAAGATGACGGGTTAGTAGTGAGTACTCTGGAGTATCAGAGTATCAGTATCTTGGGGTCAAAATCAACTCCCGTTGACCCGGCTTCTAGATCCTCTGCATAATCCCTTGCATGAATGGATCTCAAGTTTACTTATCTCATTCCCTTTTCTTTCCCCCAGAGTCTGAAGTCTCTCTGGGCACATGCACACTCAGATACTTCCAGTTAGACTCTCGACGCCAAAACTTCGATCGAGGCGTATAGTAATATCACTGGATTTCTCTCTAGTAAAAGTAATATTAACTAGTATCAGTTTTAAATAATGTCTACCCTCTACTCCTCCAGAATAAGACACAGATGTCATTGTCCTTGTCCTCAGGTAAGTAAGAGTCCAGGTAGTACTCCCCCACAGATATGGGTTTCAGATTATTTGGGAAAACGTGGCTCTGGCGTCTGCGCGTGTCTCACAGTGATGAAGTAGTATAATTACTTTTGCGGAAATTCTCCATCAAACTATTAAGTACCTTAGTACTGTACCTAGACTAGTACTGCAATACTGCAGTACTGTAGTAACTCGTAACTCTTCCTACCACGTAAGGCGAAGCCAGCTCGAATCCCCCACCCCTCCCAATCCTCTCATCGGAATGATACTACCCAGTAGTAAGAGATTCGTAATCAGAAGGAGGATTGGCAATTTCCCCTGACCTCATCTTTTGCAGCCAGGAAGCAGGATGACGAGAGATCGATACGAGAGGAATGTCCGGCAGTGGACTTTTGGAAGAGGGAATTAGCTCGTATAGTCGGGTAATAAATGAATAATACAGAGCTAGAGTGATAAACACAGTAATAATAATATGGTAATAATGGTAATGTTAATAGAAATAGTAATAATAATAATAACACTCTGTAATTGCATTTATACTAGTAATAAGCAGGGCTATTATTATACATAGACTACGGAGTACCACGGAGTCCAATACTTTGGACCAACCACCACCACGATAAATATAATTCTGGTCTGTCCGTATCTAGCCGTGTCTCAACAGGCTCCCCAGCGAGTCCTGTCTCCAAAAACCCCAACAGGGAAAAGCCGGGTGGAGGAGGACAATCTGCTCTGATTCCTAAACCTCTGAAGTCTGGACTCGCGCTACTTGGATCTACACAGCCGCCCTGGGCGAAGATGGAAATTGTAGACGCGGCTAAGGTGGGCCACAGAGCACTTGAGTTTTGGAATTCCTGATTCTTGGACTATTGCTACTACTACTAAGAGTAGTTAGTAGGCGACTATCGGACTAGTGTTTGGACTTGATCCAGAGATGTGCTGATATTATTAGTTATTAAATCTCTATGAGTAACTAATTATGGACTATGGATTGTGGAGCTGTTGAAAATTACATGGTGGTTGTTCTGGTTCAGAATCAGGATCTGGAGATCTCCCTTATGTCTCACCAGTGTTGACTCAGTAGACTATCTCCAGAAACGCCTATGCGCACTTGTAGGAAGACCCAGTAGACGATGAAAAGTTGCGACTCAGCCAATGGACTCAAGGGTGATGAAGATCCTCCAGCTGAGCCCAACTCAACAGCCTGTCGGACACAAAACATCAGATTCGACCTGACTCGGTTCAACCCGCCTTAACTGATCCATCTATCGTTATCCATTAGGCACTACTTAGTACCTAGTCACTAGGCACTACCTGGTAGTGTATTCGTATGCAAGGGGTGACTTGCTATGACGTCCATCTCACACATTCCCTCACTCTTCAGCCAAAATGCCGAACTCTATCAAGAAATTGCGAGTACTCTTCTCAAAAGACACGCCGGGGTTATTCTCCTTTCTTCCTGATCTATCATCTCCATCATTATTAATTGACTTTGAATTTCTCCAAGAAATATCCGACTAGGTACCAGTTATCTCGGTTCTTCCTGTCTGTGCACCGCGCACTGTGTCTGATAACAAAGTCTTCTGCACCAGGACGCAAGGCGACTTGCATCAGATATTGAACTCCTGAGAAAGCCCGCTACTACCCTCGCTCTCGCTAGACTTCGGCATTTGCCCTCCTCCACTACCGGGATATTGCGTGCTCTCGCTTGCACTCCGATCCAATCCTAGGTGGTCTTTCGCTGTTTGGATATACCCAAGCACTCTACATAGTACATACATGACTCGTTTGCGTGGCAACTAGGAGGGTTCGTGCATAACAAGGAGACGTACAGGTAGTTCGGCTTACGAGGAGCTGGGTGGGGGGGTGGTTTCTGCTCGGGATGAGTGAACCGAGTATTGAGAGGGGAGGGGAAGCTTCGTGTCGGCCTACGTTTACGGGCTGACATGTATGTTTTATGCTAGGGGGTTAATGACATAGTTTATCGGAGAGGCTGAATAATAGGTATGAAACTGGATTGCTTGCTATGTTGGATATCAAAATATGCTGATAATCAAAAACGGAAAGAAAAGAAGGGCAATTAGGTCGAGAGTTATGGATACACCAACGACAATGTGCTTTATGTCTTTATGTCTTCCTCTGCAATTACCTGCGCTATACTCGAGATACAGTGGATTTCTGTCTGTGTGTTCCCTTGTTTCTTACTGCAGCACGAGTATTCGTGAGTCGCAGTTCGGCTCCAGGAGCCACAGGAACACTGGTCGAAGGTTGTCCTGGGCCTGTCGGTATTGTTGTGAGCGGCATTGATCCCATCCCGAACCCTGGCACTGCTCCTGGGGCTTCGGGGTATGAGAACGCAGGCATTGGGCGAACAGGTTGAGACATCGGGCTATCCATGTCATCCTGGATGATTCCACTATCGGGCGTTATCTACTTATCTGCCCTTAGTATCAGAGTCGAGAACCACATTGGCCCAGCTCCAAGGGTGACTTACATTCAACGCAAACGGCCTTCCAGGCATATGGACATAATCATCAAACGAGCTCGCCAGCGTCGCAAAGTTAAACCCCCTTCTCGACATCAGAGGCTCGAACCGCTGGCCGACGCTCGCTCGAAAGTCCACCAGCCGTCGACGCCGCACCGGTCGGTAGCTAGGGAGAGCCAGCCACCATCGAGGATAGCTCCCAAACCAGCTTTGAAGCACCGGGTCAATCTCCAGGACAAACTGCACCCTGCTATCGGCGTGTGGCTTCTGTATGAGCATTGCAAATGTGAATTCCCGCGGCAACCCGGACTGCTGCAGATTATTCTCCTCTAGGGACCAGACGAGCTCGCCGGCTGGGACGTCGAATTTGACGCCGCGCGAACTCTTGAGTGATCGCACCGATCCCTGGATCCTCATCATCTCATACCGTCGGTATTTCCCTCCCACGCCGCCGGCCGGCGACACGCTGGCTATGAGCGGGAGCTGAGCGACTCCGAGGGACCCAGCCAGGCTATAATTCCATTGTAGCGTCTCTGGAGAGACTCCACCGTATAGCAAATGTGGCGCATGCATAAGGAATCGCGGAACCCTGCTAAGTCGACTGTCTCGCGAACGGCGGGATGTACTTTTCCTTGGAGGGCACTCGTAGCCGTAGCCGTGCCCGTGTACTGAGGCGCGGATGGTGGCTGACTTGAACCGGTGCCGCTGGGTGTCCGGGGAATGGAAGACGAAGCTGACTCCTAGGAAATCCACATGGTCGAAGTCCAGGTCTGAGACGGCGGGCGTCGAATAGAATCCGTGTTGGAGACGTTGGACATGTGCTGTGATGTAGGCGTTACTGGGGAGTCGACGCTCGTAGATACATGCCCTGTTAATGTGGAAACGAGGGTCGGAGATATTTGGATCTGCTCCTGAATCTGCAGTGTCGGGGATAGGATTCCTGTCAGATCTTCTGGGAGATGATGTGTTTTCTGACGATTCAAGTATTGGGGCTGAGAAATGGTTCAGCACCATGGTCATATTTGAGCTCCTTTCTGAGTTGTAGATGATCCATGCGGTTGGGGGGAATTTACAGAAGTATATGAGGCATTCTCTCATAGCAATTTCTTCTTTTTTATCAACCCCTCCTAGCAATATGATGGCAGTGAATATTGCTGGTGAGCATCCGTCATGATGTCAGGTGAGATTCCGGCAAATGTCAGATGAGAGTCACAACTGTGAAGGCTGGACAACGGGTGAAGGCTAGGAATAGGTAGCTCTAGATCATCAGGTTTTATTCTTCTGGATTTTTCTCTTTTTTCTTCGCGGGTTGTGACCCAACATAGTATACAGACTGATGTCTCTCTGTCCTCTGGCGAGTAGTCCGCTTTTACTGGTCATTACGCGGATACCTGTGTTGACTCACTATTCATTTAGGGGCATATTATCAGTTCTCTTCCCTTGTCCATTTGTTTGGAGTATTACTTTTCCGAAGTGTATAGATCGACAGACAGTGTTGAATATATATTTCCACACACTACCGACAACCTCATAGTGTCAAACCCAGGTTATCAAAACACCAAAGAGCCTTCAGAGAGAATGTAACAGCAACTGTATATAATTCAAATCCCAAGAATCCCATGACAGTGGAAATATAAAAAGAGTGAAAATGCAGTCACTTTGGTCATCGATGGCCATCACATGACAGCGGATCAACAGTCCTCCGGGATCCGCGCTCCGAGTCACAAGCACCCGATCTGATTTGAGTCTGTATAGATTCACTTTTCTTACTCTGGTAGATCTGACACGCTGTATATTGTCGATTCCAACCCCGTCGCTCCTTCTTTCCAGCGCTATTATTTCTCGTTCTTTTTGACCTCTCTTGATCTGGCAGCGCCCCTTTTCGGGCTCCCCTGTTCTCTATCTGCAGCCGAACCACGTGAGCACTCATTTTGCTGCTGGCCTACAGACAACAAACGCAGCCTTTGAGTAACGTCGGCTGTAGGGGCATCCAATTGCTCACCAGGCTATCCAGGTATCCAGTCGACTTTCGCAGACTCTCTACGCCGAGACTGGAGTCGGGTTGGCCTTAATTGTCCAGTCGTAGGATCTGACTTCATATCTCTGGACATGTACCTGTTGTAGAGAACGGGTCAATCGGAAGTTGCAATTTGATTGCCCTTTTATCTTCTCTAGGAGCTTGTTAGAAAGTCCCATCTCGGCCAGTCTCAGATCCGGGGCCAGTATGGCGGCACGCCCGCTATTACCTATTGCTCTTCGTGCATCCAAACTATGCCCCTGTCTGCCAGTGACACGTGGAATTCAGTCTCATTCTCTCACATCCAGTTTTACAGCATGTAAAGGATGGCAAGTGCTGCGAGCCCAAGAGCTCCATAGATCCTCAATATTTACACTGGCTACTGGCCAGTTACGGAAGAGGCCTAGTATTGGATCAGCCTGTGATTCACAGCAATGGGCGTCAAGGGCTGGTCTTCGACGCAAAGGATTTGCCCAAAAGCCGCCTGATGTGAACAAAGCTCAAGAGTAGGTTCCGGCTTCTCTCTTTGCCTCTGGTTTATTTTATCAGACTTTGACATAGTTTAGACCCTCTGACACCAAAAAATCTCCGATTCTCTCGCGAATCCCCCTCCGCACCCATGAGAACATTTACACCATCCCCAATATCCTGACGTTCTCGCGGCTGGTCGCCGCTCCCATGGTGGGTTACTTTCTCGTCTACGACCACCACGCAACTGCCCTGGCTCTCTTTGCCTATGCGGGAATCACGGACCTCGTCGATGGCTATATCGCAAGACGATATAACCTGCAGACAGTTGTCGGGACAATCATTGACCCGATGGCGGATAAGCTGCTGATGACGATCAGCGTGGCTTGCTTAGCAGTCAATGGATCGATCCCCGGTAAGTTTTGTTGGACCCGTAAATACCATCGCCATCACCGAAAAACTGACATTGGCCATCCAGTCTGGCTTGCGGTCGTCATCCTCGGTCGGGACATCGGCCTTGCGTTATCCGCAATCTACTACCGATGGATATCTCTGCCACCTCCGAAAACCATGGCGCGGTACTGGGATTTTTCTCTCCCTTCGGCGGAGGTAAAGCCAACTGGAATCTCGAAGGTGAACACCGCGCTTCAGCTACTGCTCGTGGGGAGCGCGATGGCGCTGCCTGTGCTCCCGGAGACTTTTATTGATGCATGGAGTCTTAAGGAGGCAATGATTGGATTTCAGTAAGTGAACCTTTTCTCTTGTTTCGTCCATCATTTATATGCCGTGTCATAAATCTCCTTTTTTTTGTTGGGCGGTCTGGGAAGCTCCGCGCTATATATGTCGTAAGCAGAAGATTCCTAGCACATACGACCACAGGGTGTGGAAAACAGGGCTTCCCGTCCGCTCAGCCGTACTTAAGCCACACGCCGGCCGGTTAGTAGTATGGTGGGTGACCACATGCGAATCCCGGCTGTTGTATGTTTTCCCTTCTTCTCCTTTTTTTTATTCAAGAGAAAAAAGAAGTTCTTTTTGTTACCCTATATTCGCTTCTCTCGTTACACCACCAAGCTTTCGACAATACATACTAACCCCATACAGGTACATCGTTGCCGCAACCACAATTTGGTCCGGGCTTAGCTACGTGTTCTCCAAGGACGCCGTCAAGATCCTAACGAAGGAAGAGGTACAGAAACGAATTGCCAGGGCCGCAGCAGGGAAACGGACTCCTCCTTGACCCTCTTGCAACAAAGTGCGTGTGTACAAAGTCTATAAAACCAAGGCAAGCATTAGGTGTTTGATTAGCATAGTAGGTAGGTAGGTAGGGAGCATTGTCCATAGCATAAGTTTACTTGTAGGTAGAAATATTATTTCTTTTTCTAGGACGCGTGGTCTGGTCTAGTCTGAGGTCAGAATTCATAATTCATAATTGGGCTGGATATACTCTGTAGTATGTACTCGGTTACTCTTGCGTTACAAGACGAGGACGAGTACACTCTACAGAGCTGAGTACTAAGAATACAAGTACTAAGAGTGGATAGATAGCAGTAGTAGATAGTAGATACCATCACCGAACTACTCCGTAAATCATGATAAAGTTATCCCCCATATACTCCGGAGTATACCCAAAACATGTCCAGAGTACTACAGTCCTGCTAGTACCGAGTAGAGTCTTGACTACAGTCCAGTCACTAGTTAGTGTACATGGACAGCAAACCAACCAAATCCTAGATCAATTCTACAGAGGACTCCTAAATGCGACCAGAGGTTATATAGAAGAGAATACCGCTGTTTTTCTCTGCACCGTCGTTGTCGCCGTCGTTGTCAGGATACTCGTATCTAGTAGATACATACCTGTAGTAGGTAGCGGTGAGTTCATGTATGTTTTGTCAAGTTGGATTGTGCGATGTATCAGATGCGGTGTGCTGAATCATATCTGGATTGGAGTATTATGACGATGACAATAATGACATAATGACGATGGTAATGATAAGGGTATAAGTGAACTACCAAAGTTAGGTATGATTATCTACGGTGTAGGTAGATACACTTGCACCTTAGAAGAGGGAAGAAGTAAGAAATAATAAGAATATATAAAAAAAGGAGAGAAAGAACCACGTTGTCAATAGTAACTCAACACTACAGAGTACAGACTCAGCGTATGCATGGAGGTATGCATCATCCATGCTGCATCCTGGGTTGCCAAGTCAGGCTGCGCCAGGCGTTCCCCCGCTCACGACAAGGGGGGTTATGGACTGGGTGTTTACTACGTAGAACTTCGAATTCGAGCGATGGTTCAGAAGATACAGAAGACACGGAGAAGGTTGGAATTAAGATCCTGCTGCACAGACTGGACTAAACCCCAAGTATCCAATTCCAGATTCCAAGTCCGGAGTACTAGATTTTAGTACTAGTAGTTAATACGTAGTACAGTAGTTAGGTACTGGGATTTAGGATTCTTACTGGGGCTGAAATGCAGCAGGGATGTGGGCAGCCAACTGGTTAATGCAGGGCGCACCGTTATCTCGATTGTTCAACTACGTAGTTAGTACCTAGATGTTCTGCTAAATAAGATTCGAGTTCGGACTGACTCAAGACCGTGAGAGGCCACCAGAAAGCAAAGTTGCTTATGACTCGGATCGTTGGGATTCGAGGATTCGATCTGTGTGGGTCGGAGACTTTTGGGTTTTGTCACCGAAGTGGATTGTTAATCATCCCGAGTGTAACTATCCAGGGTAGGTTCTCAATACCATCGTGGGCACAGAGTATAGTGATCAGTAATCAGGAAGAGACGAGACTGCGTTTCTGACTGAACTGGAGGATTGCCATGATTGTACTAAGATATACTAAGATATACTAAGAATTAGCACGCGAGTCTGGTGTACAACAGGATTCAGTACAAAGTACAGAACAAAATCAACAATAATAGCAACGACAATAACATAATAATAAGAAGAGCAATTCAATAGTCAGATTGACCGTAATATATAGTTAATAGTCAGATATAATACAGAAATAATAGAATATAACAGTAATATGAGAGTGAAGGCGCATCGGAATTAAACGCCGCACGCTTATCTCCGCCTGCAGCCAATCACCGCGCGGCAATTCCATGGATGCGGCCGAAAACTTTCGGCTCTTCGAACGGCCTGCGATGTCTCTGATTCATCATGACTCTTCAATCTCATCTTCTTCTCGACTTTCTTTCTCCATAATACGCACATTCTATGCAGCCTGCGAGCCTCCACCCAATAGCAACACCACAGACCCCCCATCACTCATCCTGACTCATGTTTTGTTGTCTCCGCCATGCCCCCAATTCCAGCCCTTTCTTTCCTCATTGGAATGAGAGCTCCCGAAGAATCTCTCCGGCCCTTTGGTCCCTTCGGCCACATTTTGACAAATCCACCTTTTGCTGACCTTCTCCTGTCTCCTAGCATAGATGTCCCCGGAGTTAGTAATGCTGGCGACTCGGATATCGAACGTCTTTTATTATAAGTGTGATGTAACGTCTGTTTTTGGGAGTTTCTTTGGTCGATCTCTTGTTTTCTCTTTTTCTCACTAATTGGAGTATCTTCTTAGCCAATCTTGGTCTGGCGGAGTGTGTTTATTCTACACACCTCTTTGTACATATAAAGCTCCAAAACAATCGTACAGACTATCGAAGAATCTCGGCTGTCTTCTACTACTACCCACCCTCGTGCATATTTCTTGTTATTTTTTTTTCTTCCATCTTTCTCCTATCGTCACTGCCAATTAACCCGTCTTAGTGAAAGCGACCACTTGGGATCTAGCTGGCTGTCAACATGGTCGTCGACCAACCTCGACCAGAGGGCCTGGCAGCAGAATCAACAGTTCCACAGGATATCCACCATACCTCAACGTCAGATCGCACAATGGTTTCCAGTTCGAGCAGTGCCACGGACATGTCCGTGGACGGACAATGGGGAGAGCAGGTCACAGAGCCTGTCTCTCGCCGCGGTGCTATGGAAGACTACGAAGAGATGCGAAGAGAGTTGACGCGGCTGAGTCTCCAACGCACACGTTCAACCACAAAGGATGCTGCTCATCGATTGCGATCTCGGGCCAGCCAGCATCAAGATCCAGAGTTGGCACTTGACGAGGAAGACGTCTCCAAGGCCGAAGACGAGTTCGGTAGCTTTGATCTCACTGACTTCTTGATGGGCGGTCACTTGGAGCGTCGTACAACACAAGGGGACCCTACAAAGAAAGTGGGTGTTGTTTTCAAGGACCTCACTGTCAAGGGTGTTGAGACTGGAGCGTCCTTCGTTCGAACACTACCCGACGCTGTCATCGGTACTTTCGGCCCAGATTTGTACAACATTATTTGCCGGTTTGTCCCTCAGTTACGTTTTGGGAAAAAGCCGCCTGTGAGAGACTTGATCCACGATTTCACGGGTACTATCCGCGAGGGTGAGATGATGCTGGTCCTGGGCCGCCCCGGAGCCGGTTGTTCGACTTTCCTAAAGGCCATCGCCAACGACCGTGGCTCTTTTGTGGCTGTTGAGGGAGACATTCGTTACGGTGGACTAACCGCCGAGGAACAACATAAGCACTTCCGTGGGGAAGTCAACTACAACCCGGAAGATGATCAGCATTTCCCGAACCTTACCGTTGGACAGACCTTGAAGTTTTCTCTGATAAACAAGACCAAAAAGCATGACAAAGGCAGTATCCCAATCATCATTGATGCACTGTTGAAAATGTTTGGAATTACGCATACTAAGGAGACCCTCGTCGGTAATGAATTTGTCCGTGGTGTCTCTGGCGGAGGTAAAATATTCCCCTCCCGCCCCCAGCCTTTTCCATTTGCGTAGTAGTTATTTCAGTATGACTGACTTGTACAGAGAGAAAACGTGTTAGTATTGCGGAAACTTTGGCCACGAAGTCGAGTGTCGTCTGCTGGGATAACTCGACCCGAGGACTGGATGCTAGCACTGCGTTGGACTATGCCAAGTCTCTTCGCATCATGACCGATGTCAGCAAGCGCACAACACTGGTTACTCTCTACCAGGCGGGTGAAAGTATCTACGAGCTGATGGACAAGGTGCTTGTGATTGACTCTGGTCGCATGCTGTATCAAGGCCCCGCCCACCAAGCTCGGCAATACTTCATCAATCTTGGATTCTATTGCCCGGATCAATCAACAACCGCTGATTTCCTTACTTCGCTTTGCGATCCGAATGCACGCCAATTTCAACCAGGTCGGGAAGCGTCGACTCCCAAGACTCCGGAAGAGCTTGAAGCAGTTTTTAAACAGAGCGACGCTTATAAGCGCATCGGAACTGAAGTTGAAACCTACGAAAAGCTTCTTCGGGATACCAACCAGCGGGACACACAGCGTTTCCAGGAGACTGTCGCTCAATCCAAGAGTAAAACAGTTTCGAAGAAATCCAGCTATACCGTTTCTATTGCTCGACAGGTATCAGCTTGTGTGCAACGCGAGTTTTGGCTGTTGTGGGGTGATAAAACCTCTCTCTACACCAAATACTTCATCATCGTCGCGAATGCCTTGATTGTTTCTTCGTTGTTTTATGGTGAATCTCTGGATACTAGCGGTGCTTTCCCTCGTAGCGGTGTCTTGTTCTTCTCGGTTCTGTTCCTTGGTTGGCTGCAGCTGACCGAGTTGATGGCTGCGGTTTCTGGACGAGGAATCGTTGCTCGGCATAAGGACTACGCCTTCTACAGACCGTCTGCTGTTTCAATTGCTCGAGTAGTCGTTGACTTCCCAGCCATCTTCTGTATGACTGTACCGTTTACGATCATCGTCTATTTCCTTTCAGGGCTTGACGTCTCGGCTTCCAAATTTTGGATCTATTTCCTGTTCGTCTACACGACTACATTCTCTATTACTGCTCTTTACCGCATGTTTGCGGCGCTGTCTCCAAGCATAGATGATGCCGTTCGTTTTTCTGGTATCGCTTTGAATGTTCTGGTGATATTTGTTGGTTATGTGATTCCACGACAAAGTCTGATTAATGGCTCAATCTGGTTTGGATGGCTTTTCTTTGTGAACCCACTGGCCTACAGCTATGAAGCTGTATTGACCAATGAGTTTTCCGGCCGGGTTATGGAATGCTCTCCTTCCATGCTTGTGCCCCAAGGACCAGGTGTTGACCCGCAGTATCAGGGCTGTGCTCTCACTGGGTCCCAGCTCGGGTCAACAAGCGTTTCAGGAACCCGTTATCTGGAGGAGACATTCCAATTTACAAGGAGTCACCTCTGGCGCAACTTCGGGGTTGTCATCGCATTTACCGTACTGTATCTCTTGGTCACTATTTTTGCAATGGAAACTATCTCCTTCGTCGGCGGTGGCGGCGGCGCTTTGGTGTTCAAGCGGTCCAGGAGCGTTAAGAAGCTCAAGACAGACACTGGGAAGACCAACGATGAGGAGAAATTCCAGAGCCCAGCCGATAGCGCTGCTCTATCACGCGGACAGGGAGAGTTTGCTCTTGGCAACGATGAGGCTTTCAATCGTATCTCGAACAGCGACCGAGTTTTCACCTGGAACAATATTGAATACACGGTGCCTTACGGAAATGGAACGAGGAAGCTTCTCAATGGTGTTACTGGCTACGCGAAACCTGGAATTATGATTGCTTTGATGGGTGCTTCTGGTGCGGGCAAGACCACATTGCTCAACACCTTGGCTCAACGACAGAGGATGGGTGTGGTTACTGGTGATATGCTGGTTGACGGTCGTCCCCTGGGAACTGATTTCCAGCGGGGCACTGGCTTCTGTGAACAGATGGACCTGCACGACAACACTGCCACTATCCGCGAAGCCCTTGAGTTCTCGGCTCTGCTCCGTCAGGACCGAAATATCCCAGACAAAGAGAAGATCGACTATGTTGACCAGATCATTGATCTTTTGGAACTTGAGGAGATCCAGGATGCCCTTGTTGGATCTCTCAATGTGGAACAGAAGAAACGTGTGACAATTGGTGTGGAATTGGCTGCCAAACCCAGCCTTCTTCTCTTCCTGGATGAGCCCACTAGCGGTCTTGACAGTCAGGCCGCATTCTCCATTGTGCGGTTCCTAAAGAAGCTCTCGCAAGCTGGCCAGGCAATTGTTTGCACGATCCACCAGCCGTCATCTATGTTGATCCAGCAGTTTGACATGATCCTTGCCCTCAACCCTGGCGGTAACACATTCTACTTCGGACCCGTTGGCCCAGATGGCCGTGACGTGATCAAATACTTTGCGAACCGCGGTGCTGTCTGTCCGCCTGCAAAGAATGTGGCTGAATTCATCCTCGAGACAGCAGCTAAACCGACCAAACGTGACGGCAAAGTCATTGACTGGAACGATGAATGGCGCAACTCTCCAGAACGCCTACAGATACAGAGGGACATTGAACAGATCCACGAGGAGCGTCGGGACGCCCATGCCAGCGAGGAAAAGGTAGTGGAATACGAATTCGCTGCTTCTACCTGGACCCAGACCTACCTCCTTACGAAGCGGATCTTCACACAATACTGGCGTGACCCTTCATACTACTACAGCAAGCTCTTCACCAGCGTCATCATCGGTATCTTCAATGGATTTACCTTTTGGATGCTTGATGACTCCATCGCCAGCATGCAAAACCGCATGTTCTCTCTCTTCTTGATCATTCTACTCCCTCCTATCTTCATGAACAGCATCCTGCCCAAGTTTTACATCAACCGTGCGCTGTGGGAAGCGCGCGAATATCCAAGCCGTATCTACGGTTGGGTTGCGTTTAGCACAGCCAATATTGTCGGCGAAATCCCGATGGCGATCGTCTCCTCGGTGGTCTACTTCCTCCTCTGGTACTTTGCTGTGGGATTCCCCACGGACTCCAGCAGCGCCGGCTACGTATTCTTGATGACGATGCTTTTCTTCCTGTTCCAGTCTAGTTGGGGACAATGGATCTGCGCCTTTGCCCCGTCCTTCACAGTGATATCCAACGTAAGCTCCACTCTCTCCTTGTCCTCTCTATCATCCTTTTTTTTTTTGAAAAGAAAAGAAGAAATCCAAAAACTAAACCCAAAAAAAAAAAAACAGATCCTCCCCTTCTTCTTCGTCGTAACCAGTCTCTTCAACGGCGTCGTCCGCCCATACCAAGATTACCCCGTCTTCTGGAAATACTGGATGTACTACGTCAACCCAGTCACCTGGTGGATCCGCGGCACCATCTCCTCCATCTTCCCTTCCGTCCAAATCACCTGCGCCTCCCACGAATCAACCCACTTCAACCCCCCACCCAACACCACCTGCGCCCAATACGCCAGCAACTTCGTCGACAACATCGCCCGCGTCGGACGCCTCGTTAACCCCTCCGCCACAGAAGACTGCCAGTACTGTCCCTACGCCGACGGAACGGAGTACATGCACACGCTGAACGTGCATGACGGCGACAAGTGGCGCTCCTTTGGGATCTACCTTGCCTTTGTGATTGTTAATTGGGCGCTGGTGTACTTTTTCATCTATACTGTGCGGGTGAGGGGGTGGTCGTTTGGGATGGGATATTTGTTTGGGGGGATTGGGGCTGTTATTGGGTCTGTGAAGGGGGTTTTTGTGCGTTCGAAGGGAGAGGGGAATTAATTTATAATGCTCTCTCTCTCTCTCTCTCTCTCTCTCTCTCTCTCTTTCTCTCTCTTTTCTTTTCTTCTCTTTCTTCTTCTTATGCCATATTATGCAAAAAGTGACTCGGGTTGGGGTTGTCCGTCTATCTATTGAATAGACTCGGATTGAAAAGGAGGAAGGATATTTCCTATTTACTTAATTCTTAGTGGGAAAGGGGTTTGTTTTTTCTTTACTTATTTACAAGAAGTACATAGATACATACATAGCTAGATAGATAGATAGTACATGATTGCATAGGCGGAGGGAGCATCAGCAGTTAGATTTTTAATTTTAGCCTAGACATCTTTTCTTTCTGCAATTACAGTTTAATATTTCAATCTTTCGATCTTCCATTGATATTTGCAGTCAAGTCAATATATATTCTATCCATATGGTAGAAACTATATTCCACCCTCCATAAAGTACCACGGTTTGCGAGAAGGACCGTACAGATGACCAGGGAGACGCATCGGCACGGGAACGACACCTTGAAATATATCTAGGATATCCGAAGACTCCTCCTTCCCATTCTTTTTTCCCTTACTAGACGGTGGTTCACCTTGGGTTCCTCCTGTAGTAGTAGTAGTAGTAGTAGTAGTAGTAGTAGTAGTAGTGTGCTCGATGACCGGAACCACAACCCCACATTCCCAATTACGACAGTTGAGCTTTGGTTGCTTGGTGGATCTGTCCTGCACGAGACGGCCCCTGGTGTTTTGCATGTCATTTGTTAGGAAGGTATATTCGTAATGGAGATATTGACTGTGGAGTGTATATAGGAATATGTGTGAGTGTGTGTGTACTCACCAGGCACTCTCTGAGAAATTAGCACTCCCCACGTAAGCCCAGCCTCGGCATTGAGTAGTTTCTGATAATGATATTGGCTCGTCTGGTCGGACGTAGAGGATCTTTATTAAAAAAAAGAAAAGGGAGTGAGTCAGTGGCATTTATTTTTATTATATGTTCAAGTGTCGAACGGGAAGAAGATACCTTATTGTGCATCAACAACCCTGGCCGTCGACTTTCACAATCACGTAGGACCTGTCGAGGAAACTTCGCGCCCTCGTACCATTTCGACTGGAAACAGACCGTCCCTGCACACGGCGGACCACCTTTTGATTTTTGAACCGTTTCTTGCGAGGGGAAGTAAACCCGAAACCTGTCCTTCCACTCTTCGGCTGTGTTGCCCTGGATGAGCCGCTTCGGGTCTGAAAGACTCCTTGCTGGGAAGGACTTTGCTGTTCGGATAACGAGCTCTGTTGTCCCATCGTCTCCTATGGATTGTGAGCTGGGTATTTCGTTGACGCGGGGCTTTTGGGAGCTTGTAGTAGTACTAACCTTGCGCGGCGAGGTACATGCCTTTCAGGAATTCCGCTGTTAATGAGCCGAGTGAAGATGTCTGCTATATATTAGAGAGGTTGTCTAGGTATTAAGGGGGGTTCAAAGACAACACATACTACGAAATCAAGGTTAATCGGGTTGGAAACCCGCAAACCCAGTAAATCGATTGACCGACCAAGCCCGCAATAGCCTGTTCGTCTCCATGATGATCCTGAATGTGAGCCTCCACTATTGAAAAGGTTAGGAATGCTTCCTGATAATAGGGTTACCAAAGAGAGGCCCGAAAGGAGGCAGGCTTACATGGTATGTACAAATGCGAACTGCGAAGTTTTGGCGAAATCGAAGCTTTCAAGCCTCGAAATGATATTTTCGTGCAAGGTGCTGGCTTTGAGAAAATAGACCAATTCGTTATAGAAGTTTGTGTTTGGTTTGCTGTTTGGGACCTGATCGTTTATTTTAGGGAGATCTATGAGAAAAACACTCTAACATCATCGAGTTAGTTAGCTATATTGAGAGGAAAGTTGGGCTGCATACATTTTCCATAATTCCACCGACTTCACCCCAATCGTAGGGAACAAGGTTTGCGGTTGGAACTGCTATTCGAAGGTACTCTCGATGAAATAGTAGCATAAGCTTCGAATGCATACAATTGACTTGGCCATCCATAGGTGGGAAGCAGAGACGTAGGTTGGTCATGCTTGCAGTCTCCGATTCGTACTGGCGTTTCTTTGGTAGCGTTAGTGGATTGTCTGAGTTGACAGCCATAGCTTTGATAGCATGCGGAATGGGAGATAAAGCATAGCAAGAAGTAGAACAAGTGTCGGGCCGCAGTACTTAATAACTTACAGTAGCGTCATCCTTTGCCTGCATAACGAGGATGAACCGTGTTTTTCTGGTATCAAGCTTAGAGAAAAGCCATTCCATATCCCACATGAATGAGCTTAGAACTGCTAGTTCGAGATCCTGCCTTTGAAAAACTTCCTCAATTTTGATATCGTCATTCAGCCTGCGACAGCCAAAGGCAAATGTTTTCTTGACTATACCCGTAGGGAACTGAGCCAATGGCATACTTGATGGTTGTGAGCCTTGCTCGGGCGACTTTGGAGGCCCTTTTACCAAATCATCAGATTGAAATCCGGAGGTAGTGGCTTCACCATTCGTGCTACTTGGCTGGGGTCTCTGCGTCTCAGTCCGCAATTGTTTCATCTGGCGTTGGTCGATTGAGGAAGGGTCTTCAGCCTTTCTCTTCGCAAGCCGCGCAAGTCGTTCTTGCTCCATCTTCTTCCGGTCAAGGCCAAAGAGACCTGTTTTCCCCTTCTCCTGAGTTCCAGTTGGAGGAGAGGGACGGTCCGAGACTGGCTTTGACGAAGACTCCTGAACTTCTCCAGACTCTTGCAGGGATAACGCGATAGCTCTTCTCAGATCTTCATCCTCGTCTTCTTCGTCGTCTGCTTCCGAGCTAGTTTCGGAGCCAATAATCGACTTGGATTTTGGATTGATGGGTTTAACATCGTCTTCATCGCTAGTGCCTCCTGTTAGATCGACAACAGGTCCCCCGCGATTGCTGCTTTGTCGATGTTTTGAAGTTTGGATATCATTCAATGAAGCTGCGATTGCCTCTCTGAGGTCAGCATCATTAGACCCGTCGTCCGATTCCATCTCGGCCGCCTATGCAGTCGGATATGAGAAGTCCTTCAGGCGAGAAACTCGCACCACATAAGTGAATTAATGGACGAGCTATCCTAATCAACGCCTGGATGTAGATCCAAAGACCTTAGTAGACGGGACGGCACTCCCTTCACACAGTTGTGCCTCTATCCCTTAAGTCGGGGTTTCGGGATGACGTTGTTGTGTTTACCTGTTGCTTAGGCTCACGAACGTAACAGATCGCGACTCGATTCACTTGGTAGGAATTTTTCTATTAATTCAAGCGGCTTTGCTTATCTGAGACGATGTAGCTTGATACTTCAGGGGATCATGGATTGCGTTGTATTGGAAGAAAGATGTAGGCTGAGAGATAGAAACAGACCCTATATCTCACCGTAGACACGTGACTAGGGTCAATGACTTCAACTTCTTAATGCTGGAGAGAAGATTTTCTCCCAAATAATGTAAAAACGTCTCTCATATTGATTAAGCACGTTTTAGGGTCTGTCTATTAAGCAGCGAAATTAGAATACATTTGCGACGAGGTTACTTCTGAGTCTATTCCTACGCATCTATAACCTAATCCAGCTGAACGTTTCCATCAAAGATAACCAACGCAAGCTGATATATATAGTCCAAATATTCTCAGGTCTTCAATGAAGTTTAGTCTTAAAGCTGAAAAAGCTTATTCTTGCCATATGGTGAAGTGTTAATGTCTGCCAGCAACTATGTTAGAGCCTAATGATTCGACATTCCCCTACTTGAACGTTTACGAGTCCCAAACAGTCTTGACTGGGGCAAGGACTAGTCTGTTAGAATAAAGGGACAATAAATTAGGCATGCCGAGGAATAAGAGGAGAAAGCCAGCGGCTAGTATTGTTAGGATCAATAGAAAGGCCCGATGTGTTGAGAATTGGTATCGACCCAATGCTTCGCGAAAAATATCATGAGAATGTATAGAATTATAGGTAGACAGCATGGTATTTATTTGGGCTCCTTGTAAAATGGAGGAGAAGACGGCGGAAGACGAAGACTAATTAAAACACCATATGTACACCTGCGAACATTAGATGGATCGAGGGGTGGGACAAAGAGAGTAAGTAGAATATTGAAAAGAAAGCAAGGGATAATGATCTAAAGGGTCTATCTGGTTGAAAAGAAAATAGATGAAGCACATATTCAATTCTGCGGCAAATAGAGGAGGCAAGGAGAAGGAAAGCCGCCCCGAATGCAGAATGAGGTAGGATGGGAAGTTTGTAGGAGAGGGATTCGGGCGAGTATAGACGGAATGTGAAAAAGAAAAAAGAAAGAAGAGGTATACCTCGAGTGAATGAATGCAGATTTTTATGGCGTATATGAGATTTGTGTATGTCTGAGACATTAGACAGGTAATATACAGTTGAAGGGAAAGGAACGAAGTCTAGGATTGTATTTAGAATGTTCTCAGCCCAAAGACTCACTGAGGTGGGCTGCTGGAATAGGTTCTTTTGCAAAATTGGTAGATGTATGGGTCTCGGCGGATTCTTTCGGAGGAGCTTCTTTCTTCTTTTGGGTGTTATTTTGGGTTTTCTGAACAGAGAGGTATTTCAGAAAGAGAATTATCATAACTAAAAAAATTGTTAGTTTTGAGAAAGTGAAGTGGGAAGGAAATTACTCACAAGCACTTGTGGCAATAGCCATTGCAGCCCTTCTTGTGAGAATCCACCGGAGACCCTCAATCTCGCTTTTGCTATCACTATTTAGCGAGACAGTGATTTTGTAGTTGAGCTCTTGCACCGAGGTATCAATGCTTCGCTGCAGCTCCCGGACGGTCATTTTGTGGTCGTTAAACATCCCTTTGATATCGTCCTTCAGCCCGGCAAGCTCTTGATTCATTCTCTGGGAAAGAATATCAGCCTCATGTTGTAAATGCGTTCGCGAAGCACGTTGGCGTTGAATTTCAGCATTTCTCGCCGTCTGAAGCGAAGACTGGAGCTCTGAGCAGGCCGCCTTGAACAGGTATGACTCATTCTCGACGTCGGACTTTGATGTCAGATTGTGGTTCGCGAAGTCAAGATTATCTTGTAGTATATTTCGGATCGCCTTCATGATTGTAACGGATTGTGCATCGCTAAAGCCGCCGTTGCTAAGGTCACGAACGAGAGAGTAGCTATCGAAATGGTGTACGTAAGGGGGAGGCGTCATGTGTGGGGGTTTCTCGTTGCGGACCGAAGGAGTCAGATGGGACGATGGGGAAGGCATATGGAGGACATCATCGAGAGGGTTATCCATCAATGGCTGAGAGGCGTATTGTTCTTCGCTGGCGTGCTTGTCAGGAGTAGCCGAGGTCTGCTTGATTTCATGGCTATCGGAAATGAACTCCTCCTCTAGTTGCGACTCTGGTTCATTCGAACTGCTGTTGTCCGTCGACACTGTGGCCTTCTCATTATCTGGCTGGGAAGAAGTTGCAGAGTCATTATTCTGAGTCTTCTGTGCATCCTGCGACTGGGGCTGCTCTGGAGAGGAGCCCAGGTTGCCACCCTGTTTCTCCGGCGAGGGGTTAGGGGGTTGTTGGGGAGCGAAGCCGGCATTGGGTCGAGATGGAGGAGGTAGATTGGGTTCTACAGCAGGCCCGTACCGACGCTGGTATGTGTCTTGAGCGCGTTTCCGAGAGGTGTGGAAAGGCGCTCGGGAGGAGGGGGATGCCGTTGACGACGAGATTCGTATGGAGCGGTATGTAGATGGCTCGCAGGATTTTACTGCTCGCATCAAATTCGGATAGAGGAAGGGAAGCTTCGGGGTAGCCATGGTGAGGTTCCCGAGCCAGTTTTTCGTAGGGAAGACAAGGTGTTTGAAAGACGGGATGATGTATGGGGAAGTTGACCGGATGAAGCATCACTTTTTCCCGCGGCGAACTGTCGGGAAGGTGACATGACGTAAGCGGTGAGGGTCCCGTGGAAATTACATCGAAAATGTGAGGACTTCTTTTCCTAGGTCACGTGGCAGAGTGATATAGTTAATCCGCGCCGGTGAGACTAACCCAAAAATAGAACTAGTTAGCTTTTCTTAACCCTTCCTGCCCGAGGGCTAAGGAGCTTCGATAAGGTCAAACGTGAAGAACTCAGTTAACTCATCTGGCTGAGGATCCGTATCGCATATTACTGAAATAGTATATTTTCCCTCGTTATTCCAAGGAAGCCTCGAAAGAGAAAGTGATTGGTGCAAGTTACCAAGTGGCCTGGTCGCGCGGAGAACTCATTACGAGAACGTAAAGGGCTTTTAGTATTCTATCGTAGAATCCTAATTGCCCTGGGCCGATGTACACCTTCATTGCATGCGCAAGTCCCTGTACGTCAGGATTGAGAAGGATTTCAGATAGCTTGCCATATTTCTTCAACTTTTCTTCCCATTGCTGGACATAGTTGACATACTGAACTCTCTCCTCGAGACGATGCTTCTTGTCTGAATCCTTGGGTCGTCCGTTCTCATCATAATTTTTCGGGTCATCCATAGCAGGGGCCATGATATCTAAAAATAAAGGTGGCTCGACCATTTCCCATGGCACCGTGCACGTGCCTTCTCAGTCGATCAACACCTAGGACTTCGAAAGACGGATTAACGATGATGTTACTATGGTAGGAATCTGGGTGTACACCGGGAAAGGACCAGTACCATTAGCTGAAATGTTGCCGGCGATCTCGTGTAACAGGCTGGGAAAGGTGCTGATGGAGCTTAGAGCCTCTTCTACCGGGCCGCTGCTCATTTGGCTTCTGATATCGTTTTCGGTCGAGGGAAATTCCATGTACCTTGCCCACGCTTTGAAAAAGTCCGCTGCTGTCGAGAACGGTCCTCCCAACTTAGGAAGCGGCCCAATGCCAAAGGAACCATCAGCCTCCATCGGCATCCATAGCAGAACAACCCGGCAAAAACTCCTAAACGCCGCCCGGGCTATATTATCATCATCGACTTTATATCCAAAGATCTTTGGAATCGGGACGCTCGTTCGTGCTCGAATACGTTCCATTGCATCTATCTCAGCCTAGGCGACACGTGCAGTGGCCAGTGTTGACGGTTCTAGTCGAACTCTTGCAATCTAGGAAGTATCCCCAAAGCTCAGAAGCCTTATAAGGTGGATACCACCGATCGTGTACTCGTCGAGCAGTTTGCATGGACGGTTGGAGTTTTGGGAGGAGGCATATTCGAGTAGCGCTTCCCAGTTTACTCGTTTAATGCAGGCATTCCCTCAGCTTTTGGATAGCATGGTTTTGGGCGTAATACTTTTCTGTTTTCCAGTGACGAATGGAAGAATTTTCCGTTGGCATGGTTGAAAACAAGAGGTTCTAAGTCGAAACTAGGCTTAGGCTCGTGGTCTAGAAGATCGGCGGGGGTGGAGCAGAGACCCAGGGTGGTAGGCCCAGATACTGATGTTATCCTTAGTTACTATCTTAAAGCACTATACCAGAGTAAGTTCCCATAGGATTTTATTATAGTGGTGCCACAGACACGACAAGTTACCTGATCACCACTAGGTCCCTTCCGAAACTCATGAGGGGCATCAATATTTCTTTACTGGAATAGATCTGTGAGTAGTATTATTTACATGATGCACACGCACTATGCAGATTAATCATTCCGCATCAACCGCTAATAGGCCAAACAACAATCGTGTTCGGAGCCAGTACTCCTGCGCTCTCTGATCCATGGTCTGTGTCGTCCTTTCAGTGTTAGACCCAAGACTATTTCGAAGCTTTTGCGCGACCTCTAGCAACTGACTTTGGGTTGTGTCTTTGCTTTCCAAGGCGTGTTTCAGAAATATGGTATCAAAATAGATCTGAAGATTGAGGTAGTGTAGATATTGTGACTTATGCGCGGTGCTGGGGGTATGATCGTCGCCATTCTGAGCGGGAGATGTCGTTTCTGCAGTATCTGACTTCTCCGTAGTAGAAAACTTTGATTTCTCGACAAATGAAGTGATTCGCTCTGCAAGGTCTTTCTGGAGAGCTTTCTCGAGAACAACAACGGTTTCCGCATCCCAAAGACCAGGCCCATACTGATCCATAGACCCTACCATTCGGCGCAAGAACTTGAACGTAGTTGGAGATGGCTGAACCGGAATTTCGGGCTCGCCCTCCCAAAGGGATCGCCCGGGCAAGCTCTGGGACCCGGATGGGAGGAGAGACTTGAAAAGTAGCGGACGAGTTTGAGCGATCACCTCCGTTGCGAGTATTTCCTGGAGACCGGGAACAATGTCTTTGGAGAATTTGAGATCACTCGACACGAATCTATCAGGGAGATCTCTGCGAACTATTCTGATGATTTTCAAAATAAACGCCGCCTTGGTGCCTTTGTCCGAATCTCCGAGAGACTTGAAGGCATCACTAAACGAAGTTTGGAGGCCGTCAAATGCTCGCGTAACAGCGGATCCAAGTGCTTCCCACAGAAGGTGCCTGTCGTCTTCGTTTAAGATCGCTGCAACGTCTATATCAAGATCCTCATCCGCAGCCTCGTCCAGGACGTCAGGCCAGCGCATCTGCTGCAGAGCATCGATGGCTTCTCTGAAATTATCGATAGAGGAAAGCCAATCTTGGTACCTTTTCAAAACAACGGATATATCCTCATCTCGGCCGAGCAGTCGATTCGTGATAGACTCTTTGAAGGTAGATGCACCGTTTGAATAATCAAGACATAATAAATCATCCCCCCAGAGAGATCGAGAACCCTTGTGCGACCCGACATCCCAGTCTGATATCGCAGCTGCAATTCCTTGACCAAATAAATCCAGCGTTCTGACGTCTTCTGATAAGATACTCATAAGACGTGTGTTAAACATAGTCCGTAACCCTTCTAATACCTGCAATGATGAATAAGTTGGGATTGAGCTCCAGGAGGAAAGCCAAAGTTCTAATGTTTCTTTGCGAAGTAGGAGTAGCTTTGAGAAATCTACCCAGTTCGTGAGTCTAATTTGGCAATTGTGCACGAAGGCGTCGAACGCGGTCTTTGACCACTGTTTGATTGTACGCTCTGAGTCTTGTTTCGAAAGTTCATTGAGCTTGATCCAGGGGATGAAATTGACAATGTCTGTGGCTACCCAGCGCCCCAGGACGTCCAGCCCAAGATCATCTAGGTTGCGAATTTCGGGATCGCTAAAAAGCGGCCGAGATTTCAGTTTGCTGAGGACATCTGAAAAGCGGCGCGAAAGAAGTATCTTCGATATCTGGTGGGTTTGAACATAGAGGCGCAAAGCGGCCAAGATATTCTCACCTGAAGTATCGGCAAGCTCCAGCTGCTTCCCGATGACATCCAAGCGAATTTTGTGATAGTATGCGACGGCGTCATCAGACGAGGAACTCGTAGATAAGCAATAAGCGGCTAGGGCTTCAATGACCTCATCGGCAGTTGACTTGGGCGAAGCGAGACGTTTCTCGATGCGATTCCGGAGTGAACGCTGAAGAGTCACCCGCTGGATACGCAGCGTCTCTAGGAAAGGTGGCACGGATTCTTGGTCGGAAAGAGTTTTATGTAAAAGCCGAGAGATGACAAAAAGCTTCGCTATTAGAAGTGGGGAGCCACGCTTCCTTAGAAACCTCGACATTGACACTGAACAACGATGAAGAAGAGCGAGTTGTGCGGCGACAGCCCGCTTCGCGACATCTAGATCCTATCCATCAGCCAATGGCCTCCAATTCCTGTAAAAGGGACAGCATTACCCTTTTCCTTCGTCTCCCCATTTATCTGGCTGAGATGTGCGTACTTTTTCCCCATCAATCGTGGATTGCATCTCCGCCCAATATCGGCCAAGGTCGAGTCTACTTCTTCCATCTCGCGATTCATTGACACAATGGTCTCAGCAGTACCAACGAGCTCTCGATATCGTGTACTATATACGTCCCCTCTGTTAGCCATTGACTGCACAGCTTAAATCCGACTACAGCATACCCAACAAGAGCGCGGAGCTTCTCCTTATTGCTCGCGATATCCCGGCGGAGCTCTTGCTCCACGCGACGCACGGTCGGAATTGGGTACTGGAAAGCATCCTGCCAGGATTTAAGGCTCCGAGGATCAGGGCCATCCGAGGCCATCGTGGAGAGAAAGGCGAGCTGCCACCGAGATACGAAGGTAGGGTGTGCGATGCTTCTGCAAACCGACTGTAAGCCAGCAAGAGAACAAGTAACTCGTAGGTAACTACCTAGTAGTTAGTTAAATGATAGGCAGAGCTGCCTGAGGCAGCACGTGGCAGAATCCGGTACGGGTACTGTCATGGAGCGTATCGACCATTCTAGAACAGGCAAGTATCTTGACTCATCATAAAAAGGTCCCCGCAGATTCGCCTCGTCTTGCGATGGTTTTTTGATCCTCCATTTAATCAGAGACTTGCCATTACTGGATTCTGAAGACAGAATTATCCTGTGATCGCATATATCCCCGTCATTATGCCTCATATGGAGTCAGAGACAGCCGATTCGGCAGAGCAACTGCAAAGACTGCCTTTTCCTCCCGTTACCTACTCCCATATCCTACACTGTTCCTACGATTATTGGCAGCCTCGGTATGGTCTACCCCTCGTCAATCTTCCACCATGAAAGCTGGGATTTTCAGCTAATAACTATTGTCGCAGATACCGGACTGTCACTCCCAAATCCCGGGTAATACCTCTAACATCTTCCTTCGTATCCTACCTCCGTGCCGACGGTATCGTCCTACCACCAGAGACTACCCCTCCAACCGATGATGACGATCTCGACACATTCTCTGACGACTCCGACGCCGAAGAGGAGGTGGATCCTTCAAAAGAATGGGATGAAATTCACTCGCAAATTAAATCTACAATCTCCGAATTTGGCGGTAAAGTGACACCAAAACTGAACTGGAGCGCCCCGAAGGATGCGACATGGATGTCCGCGACAAACGACCTTCAATGCCGGACACCAAACGACATATATCTTCTTCTGAAGAGCAGCGATTTCATCACACATGACCTGGAGCATCCCTTCGATGGATGTGTCCCCGATACCTCCTACTCACCTACTCCAACGTCCAACGCCCTCGAAGTCAAATATCATCTTGTCCTCCGCAAATACGTCAACTTCAACCCGTCCCTTGAATTCCGATGCTTCGTACGTAATAGAGTCCTTCTATGTATCTGTCAGCGAGACCAGAACCACTTCGATTTCCTTTTTCCAATGCGAGATGCCCTCCGATCCCGCATCCAGGCGTTCTTCGACGAGAAGCTCAAAGATACATTCCCTGACCCGAGCTTTGTCTTCGACGTTTACATCCCGCCTCCCCACCAGCGCGTCTGGCTCGTAGATGTCAACCCTTGGGCAGAACGCACAGACCCATTATTGTTCAGCTGGCTGGAGATCTTGCGGATGAAAGATCCAGTCGGAGTGCAAGAGGAGGACGACAGTAGCGCGGAGGAACAATTCGTCCGACTTTCCCTCCGTGGAAACCATACCGATGCCACACAATTTTCACCAGCTGATGAAGGTTCTGGTTCTGAGTCTGAGTCTGAATCTGCGTCTGACACCGAAGACAGAGATACCAACTGTGATGACGATGCGCCATTCCTGTCGGAATTCCGACTGGTGAAGCGTGACGACCCAGAAGCTTACGCGTTCACGACTCCTCAGTACTCAGCCCATAAGTTGCCCAAGGAGGTGGTTGATGCGTCGATTTCCGGGCCTGGAGGGATGAGTGAGTTCCTAGGTCAGTGGCAGGATATTCTGGCTCGACAAGCGCAGGAATCTGATACGGAAAGCGATCGATAGCGTGTTATACGATGGAACAATGAAATTTCAAAATGGTGATTATTTGGAGCATTAGCGCTGTTGCTTTTGATGTGGGGTGATTTAGGTGAAAAGTTCCGTGTATGGGCATTATCATATGTCTAGGTAGACTGGTTAAGCCTTAGCTCAAACCAAATTATAATAACAAAAACGGGAAAAAAAAAAGCAATTCAGCTCTAAGTAAGCAAATATATATGTATATATAGTGTGTAGAACTTCACAGCTTATGCTTCTTCTCCCCAGTCGCCAACTTCCTAAACTCCTCCTGCGGAATACCAGTAAGGAACCTCTCCAACCCAGCAAAGGCCTCAACCGTGTTCTGACGATCCATGATCTCCCGTCCAGGCTTACGAACTAACTCCTTAATCCTCAGTAGACTCGACTGACTCAAATGCGAGCCCATCCGCTCCTCAACCTCCTCGAGAACCTTTTTCAGAAACCCCGCAGAGTCATCGGGCTTCCCGGACGGCGCCGCAATCACCTTATTCACGAACCCGGTCGCCACGAGCTCCTCACAGGTTATCCGCTTGCTCTGTATAAGGGCCTCGTTGGCTTTGGCGATCCCCAGGCGCTCCACAAAGGCAACGGAGGCGCCGCCCTCGGCGACAAGGCCGAGCGAGGCGAACGGGGTGAGGAGGAAGGTATGCGGGGCGGCGTAGATGAAGTCGGCCATGGCGACTAGGGCGGCAGAGAGGCCGACGGCGGGGCCGTTCAATGCCGCAACGAGGATCTTGGAGTGGTGGGAAAAGGTGTGTGTGATATCAATGTTGTTGCTTAGGAAGCTGCGGACGAGTTCGCGACGACCATTGCTGCTTAGGCCGCCGCCAGGCCGGGAGCTTGTTACGTCTGCGCCGCTGTAGGGTGCTTCATGTTAGAATAAGACTGGAACCTTGAAGGAAGAACTGGGGAAAGGGGGGTGAGGAGGGTTTACGCTGAGAAGAAGCGTCCGTTTCCGGTTATGACGGTGATGGTAATGTCATCGCGCTTGTCGACTTCGCGTAGACGTTCGCCGAGGAGGTAGTAGAGGTCTTGGTTGAGGGCATTAAGCTTCTTGGGTCGGTTGAGGGTGATGATTGCGATGCGATCCTGGTAGGTCAGGGTGATCTCTTCCTCGGCCATTTTGAAACGAATGGGGTTAGATAGAGGATATAGTATTAGGTAGGTGGAATCGAGTCCGGTCTATCTAGGGCGATGGATGTAACGAGGGGATTAGGCCTCGGGGAAGATTGCAGAGATAATAGAATGACAATAGCCGATCTATCGTCTAAGCTCGACAAGAAACAAAAAGCGGAGAATCGACCAGCAACGCTCCCAATTAATATTAAGACATTAGAACGGCCTGCAGCACCTTTCTTGAAGCCCCGGCCATGGGCTTTTGCGGGGACCGACGAGCCGACAGGGCAGCCGAGGCTTATCCTGGTGATTACAATACTCAACGCAAGTGGCAGTCACGTGGTACATTTGCTCTGTTTGCACCTCCCAGAAGCACCCGCGATAACAATATTCCGAACCCTCCGTATTCTTCTATGGGAGGAGGGCCAAAGCATCTGATCCGTCCGGATCGCCAGGTCGTTGACTAACTAAATAACGGAGGTGGAATTGAGAAACCCCGAATAAATCAGTCATTTGGAACAAGACGAAAAAGAAAGAACGCATTATTCGAAAGAACGAAGAATCTAACCACCTACCAACCGTACTGTCTTACCCATTTTCCTCCGTCAATCCAACGTCCACTTCCGCCACATCCTCACATACCATACTCAAGGACAATGTCGTCCATCCTCCGCAGACTACACGGGGGCAACCTCGAAGTCTTCAAGGTGCGTGCGGCCAAGAGAATATATTCCCTCGTCGAGTTTACCGTACTAACGTGATCCTAGTTCGGCGTGTATATCATCTTCCCCATCGGATGGATGTATTACTTCGGCACGAATCTCGATGACCGCTTCAGCATATCCGGATTCTGGCCTACCGCAGAACAATCGCATAAAATCCCGTTAGAGAAAGAAGAGATCGATCGCGAGCTCGCGCGGATGCGGATGGTAGATGCGATTCGACGGGAGCGGCGGCAACAGCAGGAAGCTTTGGAAGCGCAAGCCCAGAGCCAGGGGGCTGGATCGACAAATGTAGAGTGATGATTTGATGCGGGTGGGATATATATGTATATGATGGATGGAGATTTGGTTGGATCTTTTTTATTTTTGTTGGAGAGAAAAGTACCGTGGAAAGGAAAGGCCTCTGTTCTGCATGGTCCGGAATGAGGTGGCATTTTGTGATCTTGATGGGGGAGTTATATATATGAGTTACACATGTACAGTATGTATGATTACCCGTTGTATAGCACTCTTCTCTGAGCATAGTGGAGTTTTCTGTTTGGTTTTGGAAAAGGCAATTTTTTTTTCAATTTGATTGAGTTACTTGAGATATGAATCTAGAATGGTTTCCCAGATATCTCCAGGCAAGACATGGAATTGATTTGGAACTACGAAAGATAGTACGTGGAGTTGGAAAACCCCTGACAATTCCTCATTTCCCAGTGAAGCGATATGGAGCGTCCCTATATACTTGCTGCGACTGAGAACGACCGAGCTCATATTGAACCATCTCTCATAAACAGAGAACAGAAAAAATGGGAGATTGATTGAGGTTATGTTTAGAGTCATCTATCTTAAAAATAGAAGCATCAAGAGAGGATGAAAAACCAAAATGCTTTCCCACACTGGAAACCAGAAAGAATCAGGAACTCCTAGGATACGCCAGCCAGCTCGGACGCCCCCTCCAACTCCATTAGCAAAGCAGCTTCGCAACGCCGGATTTGATTGAACGTGATAAGACGCTTCAGGTCTAGGGATAATAATAGTAAAAATAATAAGAACAATAAGAATGCAATCAGAGCACGGGTGTCAGGGTGATTAAATAAAAGTAGCAGTAATATCACAACAGAACCCGAAGAAAAGGAGAAAGTCCCCGAAGGCACCACGGTGAGATCGAAACTCGGCCCCCGGTATCGAAAGAAAACACCCGTGCTGTCATTGTATACAAAAAAAGGAAGTTTAGAGAGGGAAATCATAACTCCTGGATTGTGTTGGTCGCAGTTGCGGCGGCATTTTTGGCCGTTTCGTACATCACCTCCAAACCCTGGGTTCCGCTATCCCGAAAAACCGAACTGATTGTTGAGAAGCTGGAGGATATGAACGGGCGTTCGCCGACCCAGTAGTAGTATAGGTGTCCGTAAATAGCTCTGAGATGGTCGGGGAGGTAGACGTATATTCCGGTTAGGATCATTGAGATGAGGGTAAGGAGGAGGGAGTCTGGCAAGTACAATTGTCAGTTGGTTTGATTGAGAGGTTTGCGCAAGGGTTGGAACATACTAAAGATGAGCTTCTCGGTAGGAGTGAGCATGTACACAGCGAACGTCACCTCATACTGATAAATCTTGAGGCGAACCCAGCGGATTAAGCTGGATGCCAACCAGAGCAGGAATGCCATGCTTATGTTTGGCTGCGACGATTGGTAGGAGGAAACAGAGAGTGTGCGCTAGGTAGCGAGGAAAGCCTTTCAAATTGGAACGGTCGGATCTGTGGCCCCTTAAACGGTTGATTGAAGCTTCTTGTCCATTCACTGATAATGATATATGTCGAGAGCGACAGTATAAAGATAGTCAATTGTATGTCTGTTCAGAGTTCAGACGCCCATGCTATGAATAACTTAGGAGGAGGAGGAGGAAGAGAAGGAGGGAGGAGGGGCGTCAGAGGGAACCAAAGGCCAGTTAAGACAAAAATTTAGGAGAATTGCGCGTTGACCGACAGAATACTTGTCAAGATCAGGAAAAAGGAAAAAAATAGATGGTACGGTTGGGTGATGGAAGAGCGAATGCGGGGAGTCGAAATGGGAAAGGAAAGCAGATGTACTGAGGCAGTACTTTTAGGTACTAAGTAGGAACGTTGAGTTGGGAACCCACCCTGCAGGAGGGTTTACCTTAATATGAAGAACAATAATAGGGTCGCTAGGCAGAGAAGATTCTCCTAAGAATAGCGAGGGTTTAGGTAGAGTCAATAATCTGCAGCGATGTTTTTGACTGGTCCAGGAGCTGTTGAGTGGCCAGAGATTAGAATCCGTAAATAATAATAATGTCCACTTTGTCCAGTGGTCCACCTCAGGGTCCAGCCATTACTTACACAGTGCGTGATAACTAATCGGAGGACTCACAGACTCCAGGAACGAGTACGGAAAGCAGCAACAATTATTAGTTACAACCAAGATGGGACAATAACAATCCTAAGTTCAAGTTGGAGTAGTCAATAATTAACAATGCCTCAATAATATCTACTACCCAGTACTTACACAGTACTCTGTGTAGGAACCTATAACTAATGCCGCAAATAATGATTGGCCTGGGATGCCTCAAAAAGCATACGTCACCCCGGGCTTGGCGTTTTTAGCAGCACAAAAGCTCCGTTTCAACTTTGTATCAGCGCTTTTGACACCTCGAATTTCTGTGCAGCGGAGTGTCCTCTGGTACTCTCTGGTATATCATAATGTCATAATAACGCCGACTAGTATTACTACGTAGTATCGACAGCACAGCACCGAGTACACAGGGAAGAGTAAGATTCAAGTCCTGTCAGCCCAATCATGACCATGACTACCCGCTTCCTGCTAGCCACATTGACTCCTACTCCTGGTAATCTAGTTCCTCAACAAAGTAAAGCTCTAACCATTAATGTGCTCCTACAGTCCAACGTTTAAGTCTCCTGATGAGGACGAACAATCATGCCCCGTATCCCTAACCTCTCGTCACCCACAACTTCACACCTCCGCAACAGCCTCCTAAGCCACCACCACCACCACCACCTCTGCTACAACCGATCCTTTTCTCTCCGCCTCCCCGCCCCCCTCCTCTCCAACAAGCCCCTTCCACCCCGGTTAAAGATCGAAGATGCCGACCTAACAATATCCTACCTCAAGGGCACCGGCCCAGGCGGCCAAAAGATCGTACGTCCCCGCCCTCCCCTTCTCCCACCCCCCCAAAAGAAGGAAAAAATCCCATTTGTCATCGCCAGATACTAACCCTCCAATCTCCCATCCCAGAACAAAACCAACTCCGCCGTTCAACTCATCCACAAACCCACCGGCATCGTCGTCAAATCCCAGGCCACCCGCTCCCGATCCCAAAACGAGAAGATCGCCCGACAGATCCTCGCCGATAAAGTCGAGGAACTTCTCAAGGGAGACGAAAGTCGCGTGGCGCTCAAGGCCGAACGCGAGCGGAAGAAGAAAGCGAGCAAGGTGAAGAAAAGTCGGCGGAAGTACAGGGACCTGGACAAGGCGGCGCTGGAATTGGAATCTCCAGATCGGGAAAATGGAAATATTGCAGCGTCGGAAAATAATGATGCAGAGCAGAGACAGGGACAGGATAAGGAAGCCCGATAGCTCGGCTAGGGTGATGATGAGGTATATAATCAACAATAATGCAATCTAATCCAGTCCATTAGCTATTGCCTTCGTCGAGGACTCCGGGGGGAGGGTTTCGAGGATACCTACCAAAAGCGTTTCGGGCTCCATATATAAGGAATCATCCCGACCCTGTCGTGGGAGGCTACCATGCTGTTCTGTTCTGTTTCTGTGCACCAGAGAGTGAGGACCTATCTCACATGTCTGTGATTACATTGAGGCGTGGATATCGACCTATTATCAAGATGATCCTCTGTTATGTTGAAGAGATAAGAGGGGGTTTACTAATCCCCGGTCGTGTATTACTTATCCAATGTGAAAATATGTCTACGTTTTATTTGAATATATCAAGATATTCTTTGTATTTTAATACATAAATACTCGAACATCAAACCTGGGAGAATTATATCAATAGTTAACATTAAAAGAAATATGGTCTATTGCCATTTTAGCTGAGTGCTCTATGCGATGTAGCTACTAAGCACAGCCTTTGCTTCGGCCCCTAAGCGTTCCTGAACAAATCCAGAAACCCTTCCATTGTGCTTCTTGTCCGCTTCTTTCAAATATTTACCAACCCAGAGCTTAAGATCAGCTCCTGTCTCCGGCCAGGGATCTCTTGTCTGCGGCCGCACTGTGTTGAGGGCCGTGAACCCTACCCCGAATGCCATATCTTCAACGTCGTGCTCGGTAATGATGTCGTCCTTGTTTGCCGGAAGTGGCGGGAGTTCCAGAAGCTTAAGAAGCGCCTCGCATGTGAAACCCCATCCCTTCTTATACCGGGTCGCGAACGCTTCGGAATTAGCCAGGGTCTTGGTGAACGACAGCACAGCAGTTTTGCGATCAAGTGGGCGAGCAAGTTTCTGTGTTTCCGGAAGGATGACGTTTAAGTACAGCGGTGTAAACAAGCTGATCTTGGTTAGCCTTTGCATGGATATTAAAGGGTAATTTCCATCCAACTTACTCAGCCTGCACCCGATCGATAACCTGAATGGCAAAATCGGCGCTGTAGCCTTTGCCATCGTTCGCACAAATAAAGTGATAGAAACGGACAAATCGGAGGGTAAGGGTTTCGGTCTTGTAATTTTGAAGACGAGTAAGGATAATCTGCATAATGCTGGAAAAGTATTGTTCCAGAGTGGCTCTAAAAGGACAGTCAATGGCATGAACAGTTTGCGGTATAAGTTTTTCAACTTACGAGGGGAAGTTCTCAATCACAGATTCCAAAAGATCGAAACCGTAGCTTTCATTGGCTTTGGTAGAAAGCAGTTTTTGGAAAATACCAAGCGTAGGTACGATTTGGTTGTTCTCGATAATGTACTGCGAGCCCCGGCTAATGATAGATGACAAAAGTCGCACAAGTGCGGGAATATTGCCCTTTGACTCCCACATGACGGGTACAAGGATGGGAGCAATAAGATTTTGATAATAACTAGACAATGCTCCTGATGGGTTTGCTTCGAGGAGGGCGGCAAAAAGTTGAAAGATATAGGGGATAAATTCTAGATGCAAGTTAGCTTCTTGTTGGACTTTACGTCCCGGACATAGGGTATACCTTGCACATCTCCCTGGAGAATTGCAGCGAAAGGAGGGTAGAGGGCTTGTTCAAGTTTGTCGGGATTTGCAGGGGCGGCAAATCTATGGTCATCAGTGATTTGCGAAGAGGTAAGCTATGGCAGCGACATACCTAATAAATGCCCCTAAAGCTTCAAAATGGAAGTAGTAAAACCTAGGGTTACTGGGGTTACTGCTTATCACTTGAGTGATGGTGATTAAATGTTGCAGAACAATGTCGGTATAAGGGACTACGCCCTCCTTGATGACAATTAGTACTCTCATGGCGCATCTCATTAAAAATTCGTTCTCTTGCACTTTCTGGGGGGCAGGGTCTTTTTGAATTAAAGAAAAGATATGCTCCAACAGATCCTTTGCTAGAGGTGTGATTGTATCTGGTGAGATGATAGGCTGGCCCTGGCCATCTGACAGATAAAGCACCCGTTCGACTGCAATGGCTGCATAGCTGTAGACGACATAATTCGAAGACCCGAGGTGGTTCACCAACAACGGAAGCACCTCTTGCCATTGATCCTTCGTTATAATGCTCCGGAACATGTAGAGGTACTTGATGACATCGACCTTGAGAATAGGATGGACACCATCTCCAGAAACCAGATCGGCAGCAAGATGCTTCTGGAAGTAATCGGTAATGCTGATAAGTCTGTTTGTGGCTGTAACTCCGTGAGCGGCAGTAGCAACCCCTTTCGCTGCGATTGCAGAAAACAAATATGTCGCAGTGTCCTTGGCTTTCCAATTCGACGCAGGGTCCTTCGCATACTCATTCAGGTAGTGTTCAGTATATTGAAGGACTGCTTTAGTCACAGACTCCTCGAATTTCTCCGCCAGCTGCCTCAAGAAATCGGTCGCAGCTCGGCGTCTTGTGTCACTGTCCGAGCCTTCAAGATCTCGTCGGATAAACTCAATTGGTTCATCCTCAAAAAGTTCCTCGTCTGACTCACGAAGGCTGACATTTGGCAGAACCACCTTTTCAATGACCTGAGCTAGGGTGCCTTCCGCTTGGAAAACCTGTGCATGTTCGGTCATTCCCGCAATCGAAGTCAAGAACTTCAACGCGCGGCTAACCAAAATATCATACTTAGTCTCCTGACCAATTGTGGTCAAGAAATTCCATGAGCTTTCCACAAACTGGTGGATGTAAGGGTTGAACTCATCCATGTATTTTTGCACATATAATCTCAGAACCTCAAAAATACCAGCCCGAGTAAATTCCAGTTGACCGGCTTCGGTGTCATCATCAGTGTGGAGCAATTGGTTGTCATATGTCAGGTACTTGAGGAGAAGTGAGGATAATCCGTTTATATTCTCTTCAAACATGGGAGGAAGGTCATGACAAGAAAGATCATATAGCAACTTAATCATCAAATTAAGCTGTGTGAAGCCCTGCACAAGCTGATCTTTGTTTGACTTGTTCTCTTCAAGATAGGTGTCAAGGCTCTGATTGATGGTCAGTACCATTCTCCTAGACTAGCAGAAGCAAAGAGGACTAAGAGAAAGACATACCTGGAAAAGGGTCAAGAACGGAGTCCCGAATTTATCCAGGACGTGGTTGATTTCTCTGTACAGTTCATCCGACCGGAACAGCGGTCTCCATCTTTTGAAAATAGAATGGGCGACTTGTAGAACGCCGTTGTTTATTGCGGGATTGCTGGGTTGAAACCTGGACACAAGATCCTAGGGAAATTAGTTTCAAAACAATAAGTGAAAGAGCAAAATAAAAAGAAATAGGGTCTTACATCTACAAGTGTGTCCCATCTTTCCCAGAATTCACTATCAGCAATCACACTGACAGCCTCTCCCAATTGGGTTTGTATGCCCTGTGGCACCGAAATCATCAGGCTGATGAGTTCTCGTTTGATGGTTGTAACTTCATCTTGCTGAAGTTTATAATTCCCATCCTCATCAGTCCAGTTGCGTTTGATGAAGTTCTTAAAGCATAGAGCGCTAGCAAGGCGTGTATTATAGGGGTAGGACGCGGACGCGGTGATCTGTAGAAGCTGTAGGGAGAAACCAGGTTTTCTTTCCTCCTCGCGAAGTGCGAGCTCAGCTAAAAGATGTCAGCATAGAGGAAAGATTTCACAATGATAAAAATAGAATGAGAGTTGAGAATAGACATTCGGGTCACAGCAAGACAGGAAACAAACCTTGCTTGTTTTGCCTGGGATCCAAGCTCGCCTCCAGAAGCTGAGCAACAGCTCCAAGCGCATCCGCCATTGTTGGAGCGGGAATATGTACTGGCGAAGGGATAAATGAAGTAGTTGTAAGGTATTGGAGGCGAGGGGAATGTGGTATTGTATTAAATAAAGGTATAAGAAGGCAAGGTACGTTCGTTTTAACAAAGAGTAAACCCCTCTGCAATAACCTATATGCAAAGCTAACAAATGCCCTCGACAAAAAAAAAAGCCGGGCAAGCTCAATTATTCCAGGTCAGGCAGTTTGTTTGGCGGTTGCTTTGGAATTCCCGGGCGGTGAGGCACGAGCGCGGGGTGTTTCTGCCCATCAGGTGATCTGAGCGGATCAACCTTTTCCGGAGCTCCGCCAGATCATCATCGCCAACCTTCCAAGGGCTACCACTTGGAGGGGGAAAAGAGGCTTGGCATGTCTTGAACCTGGAAATGCGCTGTTCTTTCTTCTTCTTCTTACATTTCTAGACTGTACGTATACTTGCCTAGAAGGCTTGTTCGGCTTCAGTCGCCATATATTTGTCCATTTCCTTTTGTTTCCTTCTCCTTTTCTTTGACCGTGCAGCTTCTCCTTTATTCCTCAATGTTCTGCTTACACACAGCCTCCATTGCCGCGGCTCTTTCTCTCAGCACCTAATCCCAAGCATTGTCGTCATATCCCGACCTCCTTATGTTGTGGAATTTCCCTTAGCTTGCCAATGGTATGTGTTTCTCTTTATTCCCTATTGAAATATGAGCGTTTTAAGAGGACCCGGGTATTTAATTTACTCGCAATACCCTTATCTTTGTCTCTTATCTCTAATTAGCTCTTATCCAGGTCGTTATATAATCCTTTGACTCAATTGAATCCTATATCTCCCCCCTTCCCCGTCCACCAGGACGCATGTATTCTGACGATGCTTCATCACCATCCCGATCTAAATATTCAACCTCTACTTTTGCAGACGTCTTTAAGTCATTAGGCGTTTCTCGAACAAAATCGCTTTCTGTGACCTCGCTATCGGACAGCAGCGACTCTCTACGACAGTATACGGATGGACACGCAGACAATAGGAGAACGGTAGGGTTCGACTCAATGCATCGTGGAAGCGTCGTCTCAAGTTCCTCGGATGCTTCAGGGGCCCGGGACTTTGAATCTTCTCTGAAGATTCTGTCCCAGAAACAAAATTTAAGTCAGGCCATCGATGAGGCGGAGCAAACGGCCAAATCTCTTCATTCGTATACTCCCGAACAGGCACTTGCGCTCTGGGAAGCTGGGTCGCACTTAATACATCATGTGGGGTCTCCTGAGGCCCGTCGAAGTGGTTCTTTGCTGTTGGAATCCATATCAGCACGGCAAGATCTTTCTCCAGCTGCCCGACGGATCGTTTTCGAATCAATTTCCGCATCTTCGGAATCTGACGTTATCCCAGCTCGAGCTCAATCATTGATATCATTATCAGATCATGGAAGGCGGCTAGAGTTTGCTACTTCGTCTCTCCTACCCATGATTTCGTCATTCATAGTCCCATTATACGATCTGATTTCTTCAGCCCGATTAAAAGCAAGAAAAGCTAAAGTCGGCAAATCAAATGGGCTTGGCTATGACGATACTATACTAGATGATCTTTTGCAATTCGCAGTCGATCTAATCACCTTGCAACGAAAAGCCCCTGAAAGTGATGAGATCCAGGAACTTTTAGGCCAAATTTTTAATGTCTGCAGAAAGACAAGTGTTGCTGCAGATATAAAACACTCACTGGCTGTTTTCGATGCTGTAGTCCTCTATGCAGACGTTCCAGATGAGAGTCTCGTTCCAATGCTTGAGCTACTTTGTAGCATTCATGCCTCTGTTAAGCCCCTCTCTGGCCCGACATCCAGAGCTGTTCGGAGTTTGGCAAAGTCAAAACGGCGGATTGAGATGGCCGATACGCTTTACTCATTTCTGCTTCAGTCATCAGAAGAAAATGGCCGGAACCTAAACGTTTTACGTGGAGCTGTGTACGCTCTTACCGATCTCATCCGCGCGCACGGCCAGGATGGGATTGTGGAGCTCGACTTTGAGCGGCTGATGGACTCTCTACAAGTAGCCCTTAAAAGGGATGATGGCCGGCTGGAAGCAGAGATCCTGGAGCTATGCTTGAACACTCTAGAGGGGGAATTTGCCGAAGTAGCCCTGAGACAGAGCTGGATAGGATTTGTTAATGTCCTGAAATCATGTTCTCTCCGAATCATCGAGGAGCCCGAATCAGGGGCTGCATCTGGTCATAGTTCGTCGCCTCAGCACCCGAGAGGAAGCACTACGGATGAAATAAAACACAACATTTTGGCCAATATTATTCAAATTGCATCCGTAGTAGGAACAATCTGGGACAGTTTGAACAGGCAGCAGAGGCTGGGCATTACAGACTTTCTGATGAATGTTTGCGAACATATCGAGGCAACGCAAGCTGAGCTTGTTCTCAATAATCTGAGGTCTGAGAAGCTTTGTAACCCCGAAACCCCTGGCTGGCTACAACATTGTCGGATGCTCATCAACTCCTTCGTTCGAGCCCGTGATAAGGCAACCGAAATCCGGATCCTTGCTCTAGAAACTTTGAAGGAATCTTTTCTCAGCTACGACTCTTTGGTTCTTTTCCAAAAGGAAGGGCTTCTCAACCTGATGCTAGAAAACTTCACTGATGAGGATAGCGTCTTGTTTCTAGAATCTTTAGTTTCCTTCGTTGTCGATACTTTCGTGTCTGTTTGTGATGATGCTACCTTCAAGTTTTTGGTCGATACCATCAGTATGCCAATGAAGAAGGATTCAGACAGAGTCGATGTCGACTCCCCTTCAGTCTCTCCTTCTGACCGCCGTTCTTCGAGCTTTGCGCTGGAAGTTTCTTTGGCCAATGTCTGCGCGGTGGGACTCGTGAGGATGTTTTTGAGATCTATGAATCTGTCCGCAAACAAGGCAGTGACAGTATATGAAGCGCTCTTGAAGATAGCAGAGTCCTCAGATCGACCACTGGACTCTCGTTTGACCTCACTCAAGATGCTGTTTAGGCTTCGATGCGATTCTTGGGGCTCTATAATAGTTGTGCCCATCTCGGAAAGTGACTTTAGGATGAGTATATCTGGTCGCAACGCTGATTCTGGTTCTTTAACATCTGCCTTGGAGGATGCAACCGGAGACCACAGCCCAAGCAATGAATATGGTCGGTCGGCTCCTTATGGAAGACAGTCGATCAGAGATTCATCCGCTAGTGTGTTGTCCAAGTCTACAGGGCGTAGCGCCAGCATTCCACAGCGTGTATCGAGATTATCTCACCCAGTGTGGGCATATACCACTCCACAGGTTCTTCCGGAAGAGCCTCCAGACGAGTCTAGCCCTTTTGTTTACGCTTACGCAACACCCAACATATCAAGCCGAAAAGAATCGGAGCCAGCAGAAAAGGTTGCTTTAAAAGCCAATGTATGGCTAGAGACCATTATTCTGTTGCTGCAGCGTGAAACAAACTGGGATCTTTACAGCTATGTTCTCACGCACCTAGCACCCCAGCTTCAGAATAAAGATCTCTTCACCAATGCAGTTCCTCAAATTAAGTTCTTACGAAACGTCTTGTGTGATCAAGTCAAAAATGATTCGTTCCGTGAGCCACCAGCATCCACTGGTGTGAAGAAATCTGATGTGGCTGGCTACATATTTGATTCCCTCTGTGTGTTGATTAGCTACCATGAGCATTTTGCGAAGAGCGAAGAAGATGAGCTTGTCCGTTCTTTTATGATGGGTATTATTGGCTCCTGGGGAGGTACTTCACGTGGATGTATCCATGCGCTCTCTGTCTGTTGCCATGAAATTCCACTTTCTGTAACCAAGTCCCTGAACGGAATCCTTGACAAAATGTCCAAAGTGATCACTTTATCCAACCTTGCCGTCCATATCTTGGAATTCTTAGCGCTACTTGCACGACTACCCGAAGTTTACATCAATTTGCGGGAGGAAGAGATTCGTACAGTCTTTGGTATCTGTATTCGCCTTCTACAGACTTCCAGAGAGCACAGATTAAAGACATCTGAATCACCTGCGCGAAATACACAGGCCTCAGGAAGGCTTGGAAGTGTTATTCGTGAGACAGCAGTTATTCCTGCCTCTGAAGCATCCGATTTAGCGTCTCAAGACGCTACGTCTAAGTATATTTATGCATCGACACATCATGTGATGGTATTCTGGTTCTTGTCATTGAAGCTACAAGATCGAGCAAAGCATGTCAATTGGATAACCAGTCGACTCATTTATAAGGATGAAAACGGGAAAGAAACGGTCGAAGAGCAGAGCCAAGTTTTTCTCGACCTTATGCAAAGAGTCGCGTTCTCAGATTTGGGTGATACTGTTCCGTTTCCCACCTTCCCACCATCCTCCGATGATGGCCTGGCGAGCAAGAAGTCGTGGATTGTAGGAATGAGCATAGTCACTGTGGAGACTGCCGGGGTTTCTGGGTTATCCCAGATCATCAAGAGACAGGCATCAGGAACCACGTATGCCGTGTATCAACAACGCACTGCACCTGTTCTCCCCCATCAAGTCCCTCCAACACATGACGCCCATTTACATTCGGATAGCATGCATACTGCTGTCCTCCCTAGCCATGTCATGCTACAATTGGCCGCGACGGCTTTTCCTATACCTACCACAATTCAGCCTATTCCCCTTCCAGACGATGACATGACTCGTCGAGCACTGAGCACTTTCGATCGAAATGACATCGTTGACGGCCATAAGATCGGCGTCATATACATTGACAATGGCCAAACTACGGAGGCCGAGATCCTTTCAAACACTCGTGGCAGTCATGATTACGAATACTTTTTGTCGGGACTTGGGACTAAAGTTCCGTTGAAAGGAGCAAGGTTTAATACTCAAGGGCTAAATGCAGAAACAGACGGCGAATTTACATATGCATGGCGCGACCGCGTAACAGAAATTGTCTATCATGTTGCAACGATGATGCCTACAAATTTTGACACCGATCCGTCGTGTATCCTCAAGAAGAGCCATATAGGCAATGACTTTGTCAATATTATATTTAATCATTCGAATACGCCCTTCAATTTCAACACGATACCTTCACAGTTCAATTTTTTCAACATCGTCATCAACCCTGTGTGCCAACTTGCCGAAGGGGATGCAACAGCATTCGCAGGAACTAGTGATCCCGAGAAATTGTTCTACTGTGTGAAGGTAATGAGCAAACCCGGGTTTCCAGAGATTTCTCCTGCTGCGTCACCCAAAGTTATTTCTGGAAAGAATCTCGCAGCCTTTGTACGCATTCTTGCATTAAATGCGTCTGTGTTTTCTCTTGTTTGGAACAGCCAAGGTGAACACATTTCCTCTTGGCGTAATAGACTACGGGAGATCAAACGACTCCGTGAGAGAGCACTGGGATCTCAGTCTCAAGGCCTAGATGTGTCAGATGCCACCTACCCAACGCAACGGCGCAACACCAAAGCCAATATCTTTTCTGAAGAGGTACCATTCCGGAATAATCCAGCAAGAACAGATTTTGCAACAGATTGGAATGCGGCAGCAGATGCAAATATCCTCCAAAATTTGGACTTTTCTCGATGGAGCCGATAAACTGCTCCCCCAATTGGCATTTTCAAGAAGCAACGATTGACGATTAGAAATGACTTGTGCTGTGGGTTCTAAAAAAATCAATAAAACCAGCGACCCTAACCTAACACTCAATCTCTTCAATGTCACTGTATATCTTTTGTTTTTTTGCCTTTCTTACTCCAATCTCTCACACTGTACTCCGTTACTCTGAGGGGAAACGAA